>CM017439.1:5794484-6442827 GCA_007726485.1 Eragrostis curvula | reverse complement strand
CTACGCTCCAGTATTCCACAAATCCATTTGTGGCAGTTTGTTTTTTGGAACTGTAAACTCCAATATGCTGGTCACCAAATGCTGAACATATTGGCCTATTCAATTGCCACTTTGTAAGGAGATTTACTTTGAATGAAAATGGCTAGTAGATTCAGATGAAGATTTCTGTGCTATTGTAGGTTCAAATCGGGCCCCCACGTCTTCACCTTGATCATGTATATGGTCATTACGGGCCCTTCGTCATCGTTGATATTTGAGCAATGCGTGCGCCCACTGGATTGACTCATTATTCAAAGGATACAACGCTACTGTCCTAGCGTATGGCCAGGTGAATTTTTCTCTTGTATGAATGAAATATAGTGCCTAAGGCTTATTGTTTGAATGATTATAGTCTAACTTGCGTGTATTCCTGACAATCCTAGACGGGTTCTGGCAAGACCTATACCATGGGTAACCGATAAAGTGGTGAAGGTAACTGTGGAGGGATAATTCCTCAAGTTATGGAGACATATTCAGGAAACTTGTTGCCACAAAGGATGACACAGAGTTTTTTAATCAGGGAGTCTTTCATTGAGGTAAGATACTGGTAGCACTTTTCTCTTTCTGATTTGCAACAGAAAGCTATAGGCTTGTTTCCATTCTGTAATGTGTTGTTTTCTATGGATTTCAATTTTCAAGGAGGAGGTGTTTGATTTGCTTGTGAGCAAATCAAGCTGCTCTAAGATCTGGTCAGGGCCTGTTGCCAAATCATCAGCACCTGCCAGAGTGCCCATCCAAATTCGAGAGACTGCAACAGGTGGCATAACCCTTGCTGGTGTGACAGAGGCTGAGGTAAAGTCCGAAAGAAGAAATGGCGTCATTTTGGCTCGGGGTCCTCATCGCGTGCAACTGGCAAGTACCAACATGAATAGGCAGTCAAGGTAGGCTATTACGGAATGCTAAAGACTCTCTCTCTCTTCTCTCTCTCCAACCTCTCTCCTCTCTCGCTCTCTCCTCTCTCCTCATCCTCTCCTCACTCCACTCTCTCTCTTCCTCTCATCTCTCTCTCTCTCGTTTCCCTCTCTCTGGTTTACTGTTTTCTAATGCTTTTGACACGATCAAGAAGTGACAATCTCAGTTTCTGCTGATCTTATGTGAATGGTGGTTTTGTTTTCTTTATCTGTAGTCGCTCTCATTGCCATCTTCACGATATCTCTGAGCAAAAGAGGACATCTGGTGCTGCATCGAACAAGTCAGCGAGCATGGACTGAAATTTTAAGCGTCAAAGTTTCATCTCGTTGATCTTGCTGGTTCTGAAAGGGCTAAGCGGACAGGAGCTCATGGGCTAAGGCTTAAAGAAGGTAATGAAGACTCTTCTAACAACTGTAAAGGTTAAGTTCACAGCAATAATGGGAAAATATTCAGTTTCTATCGGTTGTCCCATAGGTATTCAAATAAACAAAGGACCTTCTGCTCTTGGACAAGTTATAAGTGCATTAGGTGACGAAAAAAGAGGAAAGAGGGAGCATTTGTCCCATACCGGGACAGCAAATTAACCCGCCTTCTACAGGTAATTAATTTACAGTATGTGATGCTTAAAATCAATTCTTTATAATACTCGCTAGTGCTAAAATCGACTTAGGGACTATTAAGATGATTTTAAACCTTCAATGCCTTACCTAGTTATGACATCAAGACATGGCTAAGGACTAAATATTATGCAGGATTCTCTAGAGGAAACAGTAAACTGTCATAATTGGTAGTCACTCTAACCACATATATATAATAGTGGAAGGCCTGAACCATTGCTTGGATATTCTTTCCCGGAACTTGCATTAGTCCAGCGATCACATGCAGAAGAAACCATAACACCTCAAATATGCCAATCGTGCGCGCAACATTCAAAATAAAGCAGTGGTAAAAAACCGTGACCCGTTACACCGCAGATAGCAAAAGGCGGAGCCAGTTGAGCAGCTGCAGAGGAACTTAATGGGGTCCCGCAGTGGAAGTGGCAAGCCTTAGAAGAACTTCAGGTGGGTTCGTCATCTCTCTATTAACTGGGTCCAGTTAGTCGATTTGTTTTTACACCTAAGATGTCCCGAAGTTTTTCAGTTGCGGCCAGAAAAAAGCTCGCTGCTGAACGAAAGAAAATTCTGAGCTGCACCAGAGCGGAAGGAAAGGGAATTGTGCTGCGAAAAACGTGCAGAACGAGCAACAGGGATTCACAGGTATCTATCATTTATTGTCTGCGAGAAAATGGTGAATTGATCATTGTGGATGAGCCGCCATTCATTCCTCCTTGGTAACGTAATATGTTTCAATTGATAGCGATTTTGGTAAAGCTTATAGCAGTTTCACCAGCAAGCCCGAGAAAGGCAAAGTTTGGTCGATCATTTATTTCTTTTGGGCTGATCAATCTGCAGTGTAATAGGTTGGCATGACATGAGCTAGGCAGCCAAAGCAGTGTACCGGAGAACTATGCCTGCCTCGTTATTACACTGCAGATTGCAGTTCAGCGTATTAAACATGTGTAGGGCAGTAGTCTGAATGTTTTCATACAAGTTCAAGTATAGCTAAGTATCAGTCCAAGTCGATCCCTCGGGCTGTCTGTCACTGCGTGAGTTGCTCCTCTCTGCCTGCTTCCTCGAGCTCCCTGAGTCCTCCAACCCTCAGTTCGATCTCCTCAAGCAGCTCCTCCCTCATGAGCTCCTCCCTTGCAGAAGCCTCCAGGTCCTCTTGCTGCAGATGGACAAATATTGCACAAGATGTCAGTTAAATTGTTTTGAGAGGGTTACACAAACTGACCGATGTTGCCATGATGTAAGCAAATGCATACCTTGTCGTAGTACCAATGCACGGTTCCATCTCCTCCCTGGCCCCTGTACGCCTCGCTGTCGTAGAAGGGATCCTGTTTGTAATCCACAATAAGGACACCTCTTGTCATGAACGACACGCAGAAAAATGTTAATTTTGAATTGATTCCTATATACTTGAGAACTGCGAGCTTGCCTTCATGGACGCGAAGAAGCAGACACCCAGACCGTGAACATGGCGTAGAAGGTATCTACGAGAGAGAGAAAAAAATTAGATTCAGGGAAACTGAAGCGCTGATTCAGGATCTGCTAGCATGCCGCGTAAGAGAGTCATCAGCTGCTAACTCACAGGTGCTCTTCAAGGCTGTGTCGCTGAGATGCCAGATTGACTTGGTCACCACGTAGTCCCGCGAATTCGCGACGTGGTCCACCATCACCGCCATCAGCGACACCATGTCCAACGACGGGAGAGCGTTCACCTTCACTGAACCCTTCCGGCTGGCTTCTGCAACAAAAAACCGATCGATAGATTTAACCATCACTAATCCACAAAACATAGTACTTTCTGCCCTCGTTTTCATCACTTTTCAGATAGTCTGTTTTTCATTTTTCATGGGAGCAAATACCCTGATTGGTTCATAATCTCACATCAGTAGCAAGCATGGCCACGATATCAAGTTACTCTGAGCATCAAGATTTCACATTTTTTGTTTGAACACAGTGGGAAGGTCTTTTACCTTAGACTGGCTGGAGCTGAACCCGAGGTCTTGGAACCTGCCGAACTGCAGAGAAACAGCACAGGTACACATGAGGCCTGCAAGCAACTCAATACAGCTTCTTACATGCATGTGAAGGATAATCGTACGTGTACGGTTGCAGGGCAGCGGCCATGGAGCTCCGCCCTCCTCGAGGAGTGCAGAGCGCCGGCGAAGTTAGAGTGTGGCTTGACCAACGGCGAGGCCATCGTTGTTCGGCCGCTTCGATGGCTGTGGAAGTGAGGTAAGCCGCAAGCGGATGGTTGGCTATCGGCGGGCTCAGGCTTTGGATCAGCGATCTTGTTTGTAGCACGGAAGGTAGTTAATGGATAAGGTTCGCTCTTTTGGGTGGCCTAGTATTTTTCTCGATCATGGGTCCTGGTTAACTTTAGTCTTGAGCACTGTTGGGTTTAGCCCAGTAACAGGGACGAACGGAGCCCAGCGAACCAGCAACGTGGCCGGGCTTAATTCTGTGGGTCTAATCAAGCCCAGCGAGACAGGTTGTCTGGCCCAATACGTCTAAAGAATCAGGTACTTTTATTGGACACTAGCGGCAGAGTATATTTCAGAGAGAGAAACGACTCTACTGATGTATCGATCGGTACTATGAATGGCGAGGTACTCATGGAAGCACTGACTGTGACTGGCAAACGGGCCATCAACTTTGAGTTTCTTCGTTTCTTTCTCGATGGATCAAGTTTTGAGTTCATGACACGGTATTGATTGCCAACGTAAAAATTCAGTGTTCCGCTGCAGTGTACAGCACACCAACCTCGTATCTGTAGCAACTGCAAAATTATCAACCACCATATCTGAAAAGCTTCCTTCGTGCGGAAAAGTCCCCGTGCTTCTGGACACACGGGATGAGTAAAATAGTTGAAACTCAGACACGGAGCGCGTCGTCGCTCACAATGCCGTCCACTGACATAAAGCTAGCTGATGTCGTTAGCCAGCCGTGATGGAGCAAGTGAGAGTTGGTGCCAACCAAACTGCATTCCCCGGCACGTACGCTCGCGTCACGTACTCATGTCAGAATCACCTAATCCACATGCACAGTTCTTCCCTCGCAAAAAAAAAAACATGCACAGTTCTTGGAGTCCACCGCGCGTGCATAAGCACCCGCGCGCGCGCGTCCAGCATTCCACGCTCAGAACATCAGCCGAGCTGCGTGCGTGCAGCGTTCGCTCGCTCAAGTTCGAGAACGAGACCGCACCGCACTAGTGGCAATGGAGGTGGAGGGCAAGGCCCCGGTGTCGGAGCACGGCGAGACCTCCAAGGCCGCCGCCGTGCACGTGGTGGCCGGCAAGAGCAGGGCGGCCAGCCGCGGGCTGGCCGTGCTCGACCTCATCCTCCGCATCGTCGCGGTCATCGCCACCGTCGGCAGCGCCATCGCCATGGGCACCACCAACCAGACGCTGCCGTTCTTCACGCAGTTCCTCCGGTTCAAGGCGCAGTACGACGACCTCCCGACCTTAACGTACGTGCTTCAATATTCCTTTTCTCCTGACCTTTCGTTACGTAGATGTGTGTTCGTCACTTCAATGCCCAAGGCCCGACATGTCCCTACGCTGTTTCTTGTTTCTGCCAGGTACTTCGTGGTGGTGAACTCCATCGTCGCCGCGTACTTGGTCCTGTCAATCCCGCTCTCCATCGTGCACATCATCAGAAGCAGGGCAAAATACAGCAGGCTGATCTTGATCTTCTTTGACGCGGTAAGACAGAGTGATGCATGAATACTTCATATCACCGATCCGTTGACGTGATTCCCTGGATGCTAATTTGGAACTCTTGAAGGCGATGCTTGCACTGGTGACCTCGGCAGCGTCAGCGGCCGTGGCGATCGTGTACCTGGCGCACAAGGGCAACGCCAGGGCGAACTGGTTCGCCATCTGCCAGCAGTTTGATTCCTTCTGCGAGCGCATCTCCGCCTCTCTCATCGGCTCCTTCGTGGCCGTGGCTCTGTTCATTCTCCTCATCATCCTATCCGCCATCGCGCTGGCGCGACGCTAGATGGAACTGTCAACTATGATGTGCTTTCTTGCCTGCGTGCAGTGTACATGTGAATCTTTGTCGTGAGTTGTCTGTTAAAGTATAGTAGTCGTATAGGACCCTAATTGTAGAGTCCTTGTCCTAGTCTAGAATTGAGAGTCATGTAACTCCTATATATTGCCCCTTATATGAGCTATTATCAATACATGTCATATTCATAACATTGGCAATGTCTCATCACAGTTACTACAGAATACGCACATGAGATGCTGGGAATAGTTGTACTCATGACACTGAAATGTGGCAAACAGTAATTTCATCACATTCAAACGTTGCCTTCAAATACTCAGCTACAGAGAGCTACTCAGTACTCCTACTGAATGCAATATGGAGCAAATAAAATCTCAACTACTTAGCTACAAAGAGCTCTCTCTCTCTTACTGAGTGCAATCTGGAGCAAATAGAGTCTGAACTACTCGAACAACAAAACTTGCAATACTACTCCAACGACAGTTTCTATAGCAAATAGAGTCTGAACTACTCGAACGACAGGACTTGCAGTACTACTACTAACCGTAGATCCAACAACGGGATTTTATCAGAACCACCTCTGGGTGGCCTTCTCCAACTCCTTCTCCCTCTTCTCGTTATCTTTCTCAGCCAACTCCTTGTCTTTCTCAACCAACTCCTTGTCTTTCTCGGCCAGTTCCGTTTTCTTCATTTGATTGTCAACCTCCTTCTCAATGATTGACTTCATAGCCTCATACAAGGCAAAAGCTCCGGCTTCTTTGACGTGGTAAGACAGAGTGACCACTGACCAGTTCGGCAGTTGACATGATTCCCTGCATGCTAATTGGAACTCTTGAAGGCGATGCTTGCACTGGTGACCTCGACACTGTCAGTGGCCGCGACGATCGTGTACCTGGCGCACAAGGGCAATGCCAAGGCGCACTGGTTTGCCATCTACCAGGAGTGACTCTATCTCAACACCAGTCCAACAACCAACACACAACGGGACATTGTGAATCTTATTTTGGTTGTTGGGCAAGCATTGCCTTCAAGAACTACTCTAACTACAAAGAGCTACTTCTAAACTAGTACTACTCGAGCGACGAGTTCTATCAGAACCATCTCCCGGTGGCCTTCTTCAACTCCTTCTCTGTCTTCAGTAATTGCTCGTCCTTCTTCTCAAACTATACTTCAATTGCTTATCTTTCTCAGCAAAGTGTTTATCTCTCTCAGCCAACTATTTGTCTTTCTCGACCAACTGTTTCTTCTTCATCTGGTTATCAACTTCCTTTTGAAAGATGGACAAATAAGAGTGTGCTCGCTTGACGAAAAGCGGCGTGTTTTTGTCACACTTCTATAAATACATTAAACGGAGAGAATATGTCATAGTAAAACTGTTCATCAAGTTCATATTTATCTTCAAAATATTGTACACCCTATGTTTCACAATACAACACGTCATTCTAGCACTCAAAATTATTCTCACAATACAACACATCATTCTTTTCACTCACATTGCAATGCACTTAAGTGGTAAAACGAACCCCCTACCACTGATCAATACACCCATAGGACTCATAAGATTTTATTCTCCTATGTCTCCGATTGATCCAACTTCAATAAGTCATTTTCCACACCTTCTTGGTACATCAAAATAAAGATATTATACTAGAATGATATAGGTTTTGCAAATAAACATGACACATTTATTCAAAGTTTAATATCTCAAGTATGCCACTTTGCATTTAGATAAATCAAAGTATAAAAATATCTTTGGTATAAAATATCTTTGATATTTGTATGTCAATACTTTGTGATTGGGTTCCAAGTTTTGGAGAGGGCCATATCTAATAATTAGTTATGATATGTAGGTTAGTTTCAATAATTATCGTGGATCTTATTTGTTTACTCATTTCTTGTATGGTATTATGATATTACCTTTTTTGTAACATGCTTTAGAATATTTGTTTTCATCAAAAAAGTGTTCACTAATTTCAGTTTTTTCTTCTTTAACATATTGTAACATGCTTGTCCTTCTTCTCGAGCTCTTTTCTTCAACTGTTTATCTTTCTCAGCAACTTTTTGTCTTTTTAGCCAACTCCTTCTTCTTCATCTGATTATCAACCTCCTTTTGAAAGATAGACTTCATATCCTCATACATGAAAGCAAAGGCTCCGACACACAAATACATGCACAATATGTGTTAATGATATCAACAAAGAAAGTGTCCCCAAAAAGAAGAAGATATCAACAAAAAAGGTAAGACTACTAGTAATGAGATTTTATTTTCAATAAATGAAGTGCCACATATGGGTAATCTTAGTGGCATGTTAATAGAGTTATGAAAAAGGATAAAGAGTTGGTGACATGTTAATGTGCTACACCTGATTAGTTATTTAGAATATAAACATCAGACGATGCATCACTAATGTGGAATATGTGTCGTAATGGTCCATATCTATTAAGCCGCTAAAACATTTGTGCGTATGACATGTTAGCTCACTGTTTAGAATTCAATCTCCCAGAGATTTAAAAGGTAAAGGGGCAATGGGTAAGGTCGACAAGACGACCACTATATGTGTTAATCTGATGCTAGATCTAAGATGCGATAGTGTATTTGGGTGTAACAACATGACCTGACAGACTATTTACATGATTTTAGTGATAGTAAAACAGACATACTTTTTACATGACTTTCTATGCCTCTATATGATGTACAATACCAGAGCAAATATTTTGCCCAGCTAATTTGACGCGTATTTGTCTTCAAAATATTATACTACCTAGGTTCCACAAAACATGTCATTCTAGCATTCAAAATTGTTCTCACAATATTTTTTTAGGGAAAATTGCATCTTTACCATCAATTTGAAGGTCAATTGTGATTTTAACCCCGAGTCTGTGTTTTTGTGATTTTACCATGATTCTGTTAAATTGAAGCTACCGTTTACTATCATTTTGATGAAAGGGAATAAAAGAATTAAAAGAAAGAACAAGAAACACCCGACTAGACTAAACTACCCCTCACCCATTACTATAGCTCCCGACGGCCAGGTCTCGACTCGTATGTTGTTCTTGCCCCCGACCTCAACCTGTCCTGAGTGTCGTCCATCCTCAATCTCCAAAACCTAACCCTAGCGAGCGAGGATGGCTGGAGAAGCGAGGCACGACGCATCACAGGGGCGGTTGGATGAGCGCGTGTCCACAGAGCTCCAGATCGTGCAGTTCCTCTTTAGCTTTGCGGTCTCCATGGCAATATTGTGTCTCCACTTCACCGACTGTGGGTGCAAGGCGATGGCCGGGTGGGTGTTCAAGGCCGTCTTTAATGCGTCACTGCTAGCCACTTGCTTAATTAGCCAGCCACCGTTTTCTCATGAGATTACGAACATTGGTTTTAGTTTTCTCATGAGATTAGCAATTGCCCTTATTTGTTATTATCACATTCCAATACACTTTTAGAGGTAAAACGACTATCACTACCCCTCATTGGTACATCATGTCTTATTCTACTATGTCTCCCACCCTCATCAATAAGGGTAAATGTCATTTGCGACACCTTCTTATTTTTATGAATACATTAAAATGGTTTCAAAAAAAAGAGAATACATTAAAATTAAATGAAGAGAGTATACTAGAATGATATATTGTTTGCAAACAAGACATTACGAATTTATTGACCAGGAATTCAATGTTTCACATCTCAAGTTGGCCACTTTGTGACTAGATAGTATGTGAATCGTAGTATAAAAATATCTTCAGTAGTCTGATATATTGCGTGATTGGGTTTCAAGTTTTGGAGATGACTGTATCAAATGACTAGTTAGTTTGATATGTACTTTAGTTTAAACACATACTGTGGATCTAGATTTTTCTACTCGTTCCTCATATGATATTATGATATTAGCTTTTAACATGCTTTAAAATATTGTCATAATAAAAGTGAAGACGATAAATTCGTCATGTTGTTTGCACAAATTTCTGCTGGCTATCATGTCAATAATATTGGTCAAGCACTATGTTTCACAATCGGTATGTCAATAATGCTTGACCAAGACGAGGAGGACACATGAAGCTTCATTTTTCTTATCATATCGCTAGGACATGATTGTTTGCACAAATTTCTGCTGGCTATCATGTCCTCACGGCATGAAACAATTCCGGAGGGAGCGCTTATGTATCATAACATCTTACCTCAAATTAGAAAGATACAAAGGCTCATAGCGCTAGATTATTGGAACAATTATTCATATTGATCAGATGGCTCAGTATATGGTGTATCAGCTAGCTCTTCAGTAACCTCATTGGTATCGTTATGGTATGAGAATATTGTTTTAAAAAACGGATAAGCTAAGCATGCATTTGAGATAGAGAACATAATGAGAACCTCATTGGTATCATTATCGTCGCCTAGGCGGCGCTAGACGGTCCTAGGTGTTTGTAATTTTAGCAAATAAACATAAAAAGATAGAGAACATAATGAAAACATTGCATATTAACTCATATTTATTAAGAAAATAGGAAAAATGCTTAATTAACAACTTAACTGAAAGCGAAGTGGTGGAGCTCCATCTAGCACCTATGCGGTGCTTACGCGGTCTAGGCGACCGTTTTTTTAAACACTGTATGAGCATGAGCACTAGGGCATATTGTCATCACCAATTTTACTAACATAAGACTATACAAATGCGAGCATAGAAATGGTATTGTTGAGCTTTATAAAGCAGGGCAAGCGCCTTTCTGCTAAAAAAATGGTATTGTTGCCACTATAGGGCCTCTCAAAGCTTGGAATCAAATAGACCATTACGCGCTTCTGGAAAGCAGACCATATAGACTAGAACTATGAATCATGGGTTATGAGAACGCTTAACATTCATAGGCCAGTAGTACAAGCAAATAATAGCCATCCACATAATCGCTTTATACTGTTCTACATGACTGCAGAGAGTTTATTACACACAAATCGTATTTCATTGCCATGTAACTGGTTGTCAGAATAGAGCCGTTTTTCCTTTGTAAAAAAAAAAAGGCAGATTTGACTATTTACATCACTTTACATTTCTCTAGAGGTAGTGCAGTATAATAGCAAATGATTCGCCCAACTAATTTCTTTAATCTACACGAGGATCGAGGAACTTGCAACACAAGCAGGTTCTCCTCAGAAAAGAAAGAAAAAACAACACAAGCAGGTTACCTATCCTACACGTCTTGCCTACATACAGGGCATGAACCATGATCGACGAGCCATTTGTCCACGCACAGCTGATGAAAAGTGTGAGAGCAATTGGGCAATCTCCTTGCTGTTTCACCAGCCACAATGTCCTGCAAGTACATTATTAGGTCAGCATTGACCAAAAAAGAAAGAAAGGGAAACACCACAAAACAGATGCCAACCACATTGCATTTAGTAGCAATCAAATTTTGGTATAAATTGCTAATTGTGGTTGCACCATTAAGGATGAACTAGCATTGATCTGAATTTCCTGTAACTAGCATTGATTATCTAACCGTAGTGCTGGAGCTTGCAGGCCACGGCTAACATTTCTAGACTGAACCCAGTTTTCTGGTCGAACTACAGAGTTCAGCAAAGCGTGGGTACTGGTCGATTATCACTGATAACCAGATTTGTCTACAAGGAAAGTCATACTATTTTATCCTTGTTCTAGCATGGGAAATTATAAACTTCACAAAATTCATTAAAGAAGATGAAAGGTAAAATAGTCAGCAGGTATTCGTTATCTCTAGTATGGCAAGCTGCCATGTAGCTTTAATTCGTGCAATACTCAACCACCACCAAAAGAGGATCATCACCAAACCAGCTGGAAGCTCATAGCAACCACCTGCCGGTAAGTACCCCCGTACTCAAACTTTGACGAGGGCACTAGTTGGCCTTGTAGTACAAGTTTCATATAAAGGAGCAAAATAATAACCTGTCAGCTAACTGCTGACCTTTTCTCAAACAAGCTAAATGGCTAAATGCTATGTTCGACGGATTGTAAAATAGGGTATGGCATTATTCTTTTTGACTGAGTGCAGGTTGTGCGCAAAAAGTTTTGTTCGACAATATGAACTGTGCTTCCATGATTATACCTGTAGACAGATAGGGCAAGACAGGATTTCACCAAATGCGTCCCGCATTTGGTCGGTGACCACATAATGTGGCAATTTCTTCAGTGACTCTTGTGACATGCCTTTTGATGAAAAGTCTCCAAAGATGTCATATAGATCATCATGACCGAAATCTGATAAACTGACCTGTCAATGAAAAAAAAAACCCTAAACTCAGCATTGTTGTTGTGCCATTTTGTCACTAAAGCACTGTGGTCTCTCCATTCATTATCATAGTTTGTTTAGGATATTTTGTTCTGTTGGATTAAAAGTTAATGCTACTGACCTGCCAGCGATATGATGTGTATGCCGAAGGCGTAGATTGCTCCTGCACAAACCGAGCATGAAGGAGCTGCTCAATGAAATCAGCCTGCACACCAAACCATGATATTCCGTGAGATAGCAAGTATAGTAAACACCACCAGTTAAAATTGTAAAATCATATTTAGTATCTAGACTTTGAATGATGTTGCAATAGTGCAATTGCGATCAATGTTATGAACTGGTCTTAATCTCGAAGATACATCATGACGTCATTTTCTTCAGAGGATAGATGATGGCGCTTATTATACAAGTAAGCATCATAATTTAATTTGAGGATAAGTTCTCAGTTCAGAAGCTACCACGTTATTAAAACATTTTGCATTTTCAAAGTCTACCCAGATGAATTATTATCGTCTGAAAGTGATAGCAAACAACAGGCTAAACAACCAAGGGAGCGGAAGAAGCTTACTGACCATTGACGATGCGCCGTGCGGACCCAGCCGGTTGGAGCACCAGTAAGCGCGTGAAGCCTCAAGAACCTCAATGGACAGGACAGCTCCGGCGAACGCCCCCATTCCAGCTCCACGCAGAACGCCGCTGTCCGAAGCTCTGCCCGCCACCGCGCCCGTGACGGCTCCGGTCACGGCTCCAGCTTTTCACGCCGCGGACACCACAAAGTCACATCGAATTCAGCACATGAGGGCGAAGAGGCCGGTGAGCGCGAGAGGAGGAGAAGCAAGGTAGCTGCAAGTACCAAGAGCGAAGAGGCCGGTGAGGGCGCCCGAAACCACGCCGGCGAGCAGCCTGGGAAGGTACAGCGCCACGCTGCGCTCGTCCAGCCCGTCGTCGTCCGGCGAGAGCGCCGGTGGCGCTGCCGCCTCGGCAACCTCCATAGCGACGATGTTTCGACGAGTTGCGCGGCGTTTATTTTTGGCGCGTCGTTGTTGTGGCGGGGAAGGGAAGGGAGCGCAAAGGGCAAGGCGAGAGGCTCTCCGGGAGAGGAGGGTGCTTTAGCTTTAGCTTAGCCGGCGGCTCGTGAAATGAGACGGTTTGGTCACTCTCTCATCGTGGTTCCCGTGCTCCTTTCCTTTTTTTTTCTTTTTTTCTTTTTTGTTTCAAATGTTTCCCCCTGTGGCTCGGGGTTGGTTAGAGGCGTGTTTTCCATGGAAGAATTCAAGTACACTTCATGACATAAACAGAGGATTTCAATTGCGATTTTTTGTTCTCACGACACGAGCAATGAACAAAATTCTAAGGGAGACCGAACGTTTTTTAGGTTCGACAATCTGGCTGATCAACTGAAACGCAACAGAAAAATGGAGAACAGTGCTGCCCATGTGTGCTCTTTAATCGTGGAAAAGAGGATAGAGCTATCCATGCGGCGCATTGAATCTCGGTCCAAGATGACACCTCGAATGGTCGATCGCGGCGACCGCAACCTACAGTACAGCTGCCACTTCTTCGAGATGGAGACCCTGCGTCCTCTGCACTCGAGGAGGGAGCCCCTGTCCTGTCGCTCCCAACTGTGGAAGCGGCACAAGGTTAGTTTCCCGTATTCATGCGCGCATCTCCATATTTGGTGGGCGTTCGCGTTCGCGCCCCTCGCGCCAGCTCTCGCCATGTTTCCCGTGCCGGCGATCCGCGTGGCGCCGATGGGCACACCTCCGCGCCCGCGTCGGCGTCGGCGGTGGCGCGATCCGGGCGGGATGGCGACGCGCGGACAACGCGTACGGTTGGTCGCACGTTCATGATAAGAGTCGTTACAAATGGTATTATGCGTCGGACCTAATTATAAGTCTCTGGAAGCTAGCTTGACGTGCCGTGTCAGTGAACCAGGGTGGTCTCGCAAGCTGCAAGGCGACGGTGAACACGCAATGAATTAGTGTGCAAGATAATGAGCACAAAATGACACTACAACACACAACTCCGCCACCATGCCAATTGCAAAGTCGGTGAGAATTCGCCGTCGAGAATTCCAGACGATTCTGGAGAGCATGGCTAAGCGTCTGCATGCGATGTATTTGGCCTAGCCACAAGAGCGAGATCCATGTCCAACCACCGGTCACATCATCACTAAACACCATACTATCCGTGATTCGTTCATCACAGTTAAGCCAAAGGCAGTACTGTTACGTACAACGTACGCAGTCTTGTTGCTACTGTATCAACTACCTGCAGCCGTTGGTTGATCTCAGTGTCAAGATCACATTGTTAAAGATAAAACATACTATGTAGGACAGTAGGCTAGATTACAAAACATATGTCCGCAAAGATTTAAAAAAAAAAACACATATAACTACAACACACATGCCGCCGTGATTTTTCACACAGAAAAATGAATGTATTACATAGGAAAGTAAGTTTCAGGTTCGTGGACGACGAGCTGGTGGAAAGGAGAGGATACGGAAGGGGAGGAGATGAAAAGTTGAGAGTTGCAATGTGTCAAACTCGGAGAAAAAACAGAGTAGTACTATCACGGAATGCACGAACAAATTATGATGCAACAATAACTCGACGCAGGTAGGGTAAAAATTGGCCCATGAGTACGTGACATATACTCCACGGGGAAGAGAGCACACGATCATCAATACGCAACCCATGCTTTCCAGCTCAAAAGATGAACAGGTACTGAGGTACTTGAATTGCCTGTACCATGTTTGTACCCAAGAGCCTTGTTTATACGCCGGCCACCAGACTCACCGCTGGAAGCAGGGTCACAGCGGTTGTCCCCCGAAAAACTGTCCCATTTGAACCACCAACCCCCCCCCCCCCCCCCCCCCCCCCCCCCCCCTCCACAAAAAAAACGACTAGAGGCTTTTTCTGAAATAGCACTGGTACTCTATCCATCTCAAAATAGTTATCATTTTTGAATTTCAGATATCACATTTGACCATTTGTCTTATTTAATTTTTTTTGCAAATATTATTTTTTTATAATATGTTTTATCATTCAAGATAGTTTAATCATGATATATATTTTTTAATATTTTTTTTAAAAAGACGGAAGGTCAAACATGATGAACAATAGTCAAAAGTAACAACTATTATGGAACGGAGATAGTACGAACGATGGATTAATTATATGCCAGTTTCAGCTACATTCTGTCAGCCTCCCCTTTATGAAGCTAGAATTAAGGGCATGTTTGGATCCACCCAGATTTTAAAAGCCATAAAGGATCCAAACATGGCAGATTATGTACCAGATTTTAGAATCTAGATTATGAGATTTTAAGAATCCCATAATCTACTCTAACCCAGCTTTTAGGTGATTTTATTTGCCAAAAGACCCACTACCCTTAAATGTTTTTGGATAATTACAGCTTGTGCCACTGTTTTACCCTAATATAGAAAGGACAGGTTGGTCATTAACTACCTCAAAAACTGGTTTCCAGATTTTAAGAATTCGGGATCCAAACACCGTCACCCAAATTTTTTTTAGAAACCAAATTATAGAAACTACACCTAGAATCTAGATTTTTAGAAGTTGATGGAGATACAAACACCACTTAAGTCAGCTGTGGAGTACTAATTTATTCCTCCAAAATCAAATCAGATGCATATTATATTTATGTAAGAAGTTTCATAGTGACAAAAAAAAAGAGGGAATGATGGATGCCGTTTGAGAAGCAAAATTGCGCCACCATCGCTGCTTATTTACTACTAAGCAGTATAGATGCGATGGGGATGGTCTGAGAGGCGCCATGGCTTAATCATCGTAATCGTGGCGGCGACGGTTGTTCTTCTCGTAACGCTTCTTCTTCTCGTCGTCAGAACCGTCGTCGTCGTACTTCTTGTAACGCGGCTTCCTCTTGTCGTCATCGTCGTCGTCGTCAGAGTCGTTGTCACCACCCTGCGCGAAGTCAAAACCAGAGACCAAAGTTAAAACGCCGTCCGATCCAAGCCCACGTTAGCGCAACAATGGCCTACAAGTTTTGCAACAGCCCCAGTCCATAAACTCAGGCCCAATGTCAGGGAGGCGCGCTCACCTGTTTCTTGCGGCCGTAGCTGGGCCTCTCATCGCCGTGGTACTTGGGCCGGTCGTCCCCGTACGCCGGCTTTGGCTTCCGGTACACCTGTTCGTCGTCGTCGTCGTGCCCGTACGCCGGTTTCGGCTTCCGGTAGCCCTGTTCGTCGTCGTCATCCCTGTACGCCGGCTTTAGCTTCCGGTACGCCTGCTCATCGTGGTCGCCGTACGCCGGCTTCGGCTTCCGGTACGCCTGCTCACCGTCGTCGTCGCCGTGTCCCTTCCTCCCGTAGCCGTACCCAGCAGCTACAGACCCGTGAGTCTCCTCCTCATGAGGCTGAGGCCGCCTCCCACCGCCGCCGCCGCCGCCGTACCCTGCAGCCGAGCCGTGTGACTCGTCGGCATGCGGCTTCCTGCGGTGATCACCCGCGTCGTAGCCGTGCTGCTGGGGACGGTCGTGAGACGAGGAGGAGGATGAGGATGTGGCGGTGGAGATGGGGTAGCAGGTCTCCTCGGAGGGCGGGAGCGGGCGGCCGAAGGTGAGGGAGATGTCGTAGCCGCCGCCGTACGGGGTGGGGTCGTACTCGTCGAAGTCGGCCACCTCGTCGGCCCTGCCGCCTCCCCAGAAGATGCCCGCCATTGCAGCTCGCTTTGTTCGATCGGTGCGGCGGAGGTGGCGTTCGCGCTCGGTGATCGGCCGGTCTTGGCTTTGGAGATGGGTCGGGTTAAACTAGAGCGGCGTGGCGTGGCGACGTACGTGCGCGCGAGGTTTGAGGAGTTTTCGTGGCCGGGAACTGGTCAAACAATGGCGGTGCGGTTGTGGAGGAAAGCGTACCCGAACGGACCTTGGAGAAGACTTCTCGCAGGATTTGCTAATTCTGGGACGGGGCGACCAATCACATCGCGATCTGTTATAGTTTCAGTTACCGTCGCACTTACTCCTCCTTAACCGAACAGATGGTGACGCGAGGCAGAATCAGGCTATAGTGACAGCAGATCAACTTGATGTGAGCAGCAGCTAGTGAGCATTTCGGTGAGAAACTGGGCCTGCTGATCAATTGCTTGCAAGTTGCGACGAATAGACGAACGGGCAACCCGAACAAGTTGTCAACTGGAGACGCACCAGCAATGACTCCAAATTCTATGCACAAGCTGAGCAACCTTCCCTTCTTTTTTCTTGGGCCGGTTGACAGCACATTACATGTGTTGCGATTTACATATAAATACCCACCGTTTGGTGAAAAACTCAAGGAAAATACGAAAAAGGAGAAATGATATGAACAGTTGCCCCTGATCCGTCCCCCATCAATTTCTGATTTGTTTCCCACTGTGCCAAACATTATTGTTCTGCACAGTTTCTTGCTCGGCTCATTAGCCTTCCGTCTTCCTTGAGGGGCATGCCAGAACCGGTCCTCAAAGCTTAACGGCCCATTGCCACCAATAATTTACACCTCTACTTGGACGGAGTAGCAAACAGACCAACATCACACATTCATCTTTGAACACACGCTTGGTGTCACTGTACACAAATAATGCTATAGTTCAGACGTTGGGCAGCTGCTAATCTCCATGTTTTACTCATCTGTTTGTTGTACACTTTATCTCGACGCTTGGTTGCTTGTCATGTTCTTCAACAATGGTTTAAGTTTGGCCATGATCTCTGCAAATGATGGCCGCAACTTTGGGTCCCTAAATTGAACACCGGAAACAAAGAGTGAATTTAACAAACATATATGCCGAAATTGATCAGGACGATGCATTGCATCTAAAAGGACGAGGCAGTATATTTTAAAAATGCACCAAAACAAGTTAAGAATACTAACGTCTGCCAGCATTTCATTATTATCTCTGCTATGACAGGATCAATGTTATCTGGAATATCAAGGCGACGGTTCTGAAACCCAACTGCTCCAACAACTTGCATGGCGTTCATACCTTCCCATGGTTGCAATAGCGTACAAAGTTCCCATAGTACGACTCCGTAGCTAAAAACATCACATCTGTGAAAAGAACCATTTCAGCAAGCACACCGTGATTCAAGATAAATTATACCCAAGCTTTGAACCAATAAAACTTACTTTTCATCCGACGGTTCATTCCTAAGTACTTCAGGTGCCATCCATTCAGCCTGCACATCAGCACAATTGTTCAGTAGAACTAAGGTACCACTTGGACCGACCTATGACACTGGTACAAATTACACTGCATTCAAGAATATCCTGATACAAGACTGACAAATTATAAACACGCTTCACCAGCTTAAGCATATTAGCAAACTACAGCAAGTTCAATAGCTATAATTTAGACTCCAAACTGAAATATTATCATATATAGAAGCTAAAGGCTGTGGATTCACGGACTCTCTAAGTTTAAAGAGGACCATTAATCAGGTTTACATGCCATTTATGCTCAATTAATAAAGCATGTTACCCTTAGGCACTATCATTACTTCACCAGCTTATTGAACCGATTATTAATATATCAGAGCTTTATCACAAGAAATGATGACCATCACACAACTATACAAGCCTGCACAGAAGGATCATGTCATGCAGTGAAGCATAATCCAAGATGTATTTTGGATCATACGCATGCACAGCAGAGTTTATTATTTTTCATAACAGATGGAGAACACAGTAATTTACACAGCTCAAGAACTAAGAATACTACAAACACATCTAACCACAACGAAGGAAGATTTTTGGTCCTGCCAGGAAAGAAAAAGGAAAAGGGCCGGGTCCAACCCCATCCTTGCAGGTGGGGCTGCTCAAGGCCATAATAATCTGGTTGTAAACAGGGAACCTAACTTAAACCTATATAAACTTCAAATGTGTTAGTATTTCTGGAGGTGTTCTTTTCAAACAACTGCAAAAGCACTGCTACAGAACGTTATTCTAAAATAGCTGAAATGATGCAAGCTTACCGTTCCAGCAGTTGATCTTGATGACAAGAACGTATTGTTCTTCATTCTTGACAAACCAAAATCGCAAACCTAACAGGAAAAAAAAAAAAGAAAACGTTTATAGACTCCAATGAGATAAATACATGAATGTCATTACTACGAAGAAACTTTGTGCGTTACCTTCACAACCCAATTCTTGTCCACCAGAAGATTTGGGGATTTCAGATCTCGATGTACTATAACTGGCGTGCAATTATGCAAATAATTCATACCACGAGCCTAGATACAATTAGAAGAAAGTTCAGAAGTCAAGCATTTGCCAGATGTTCTTGACTACTTCTCCATATATATCGGTAACTAACATCAAACGGACATATTTAAAATATGCATTATTCCTACCACATCAAGTGCCATTCTTAAGCGCTTCCTTTCGTCCAACTGGTTGTTGGGTCGATGGATCAACCGGAATAAACTGCCCCTGCATAACCAGTACCAATGGTACATGTAACAGTCAGTAGCCAACTTACAGTGACTAGAAATACTACCTTCCCATCATACAAATATACTAGAACAGTAGAACATTTATGAAAAGGAAAAGATGAGGGAAAGCTGCTACTTTTTGTAAACAACCGCTAGAGCATTTATGATTTGTGGACTAATTGGTTGAAGAAGCCAGCTATTAAGTAAATATATTGCAAAATAGGAGAGAAAGAAAGCATGCGCTGTTGACATATATGTGGTTATCCTGCTTGCAATGTATAATGTACAAAATCTAAAATAGAGAAATACTACCTAGGAAGAAATTCGGTGACAATGGACAGGTGAGGTACACGAGTGATAGCACCCATGAAGAGAACAACATTAGGATGGCGCAACCTCTTCATAATTCTCACCTACATATGAAATGATGCATGATCAGGAGGTGTGGTAACAGTTTACAAAGCTTGAATTACCACTAATGCATACAAAAGGAAACAAAACTCTCTTGAAGAAATGATTGTCAGCCTGATGACAGTTTCTAATTTCTCCCGACATAGAATGCTAAAAGATTTCCAGAATAACAATCAATAGTTGAAATGAACCAGCCGGAAAATATCGTGTCCCCAATATGAAGTACTACCTCTGCTCGAAATAAATGACATTGAGACAAGTTAGTTTGTCTAAAACTGAAAAAACTTCCTTGTCTTAACGCCATCATTTTACAAACTTCTCCAATATTAAAATTTACATGAACGGAAAGGAAATATAGTTGCTACATGGATAACGTAATTGTTAAAAGAACGTACGAGTATGCACAAGTGCAGTTTGCACATGCGTGAACACACATTTGTGTATCTGCATTCAGAAGCTCAAATAGAAAAGAACAAAGCCATAAGATCTGTTCTTGAAAATATTTATGCCATTTGAATTACTGAAACAAGCTTACCTCAGTTTTAAACTCTTCCAGAGCATCACTTGAAATGTCTTGTTGTAAAAACTTCTTGACTGCAACTTCCTACAAAAAAAGCGCCATCGTTATCCTACAGATCCCAAGAAAAAGGAAATCATAGAAGAAATTGCTAAAAGCTTGGCAGAAGGACTGCAATTAAATCTTCAAACAAAGAAAAAAAAATTGCTGATACGAGCCATGCTCTTTAAGCTTTCATTTTATTATTTTTAAAAAATTAAAGCATGGTTACTACAGAAATCAGAAGTCAGCTGAAGTTCCAGAGAAAACTGAAGCATCTGAGTACAAGAGTTTCTGCAGTGCAAATCTGCAACACACAGCTTTCTTTTTTGGGACAAGGTTAAACCTTCCAAAACATGAATTGAGGAGAAAATGGACCGAATTGTTACAGCTGTTTTCACTCCTAATTGTTGAAAATGTTGAAACATATAGAGCTGTCCTATGTCAGTAATTTGTTGACTCCGGTATGATACATATTATCAAGATGAATGTTTCTTCAGATCCTAAGTCTCTCCATATACCAAAAGAACCAACTTTGCTCCTGTATTCTTCCACTACTAATTTAGCATCCACCAATTCAAATGATAAATATAGAACCTTTTTAATATGTTAAACTAAAAGACTTACTGTTCCATGCCATTCTCCTCTATAAACTTCTCCAAACGATCCTGAAAGAGAGAATCATTTGTCTCAGTCACTGAAATTGTAACATGATTACGAAAACCATGATTTGCATAAATAGTAATCAACCGTACCAAGGCCGATCCGTTCACCAATATCAATTTCTTCCCATTGCATTTCAAATTCTGCAATTTCTTCCAGAGCAATATCAGATTTCGCACTTTCGGTACCGCTTGATTTGTCTGAGGTTCTTTCAGCTTCCTGAGGAACTTCTTCATCAAGAGTATTATCTTGGCCGTGATCGAACTCAATGTGTTGTTTGTCCCAAAAGTCGTCTTTGCCTTTCTGATTTGATTCATTTCCTTGAGAGGGACTCGCTACACTAAGCATCTGATTACCAGGCTCTGAGTGTTCATATTGCCTGTTGACAGCCGCCGTTGTAGCAACAACCGCGGCTGCTGTGACGGTGGCTGCAGCCGCAACAGGCACATCAAAGCTCATATCACTGTTGGATTTAGCAGCAGCAACAACCATGGATGATGCCACCACAGCAGCAGTTGCAACAGCAGCAGCTGTAACAGGTAGCTGCTTTGCAACTGTTGATGGGGTGTCCTGAGGAGGTGCAGAAGGTTCATACTGAGAAACAAAGTGAGGAACAACTTTTTGTTGGAGTTCATCTCGGATATCAGGGGGGTGGTAAATTCCCAAACCCTCTACAGGCTTAAGCGAGTCCAAAGGTATCCGGTGAGGAGCAACTTTTGAATGGAGCTCGTGTGCAGGATAATGAGGCAACAATGGGCCATGGCCACGATCTGCGTATTCCCTTGACCCAAACTCATTCATTGTCCTTTTCATTTCATCCTTGCTTTCAAACAGGGTAGTGTCATACACAATCAGATCCTTTGGCTCTTCCATTGAATCTTCTGAAAACAGGTCAGGTGGGGCCACAACTCCATTTTCTAGCAAAACTTCGTGGATCTTCCGAGCTAGTTGTGGGTTTTCCTTGGCAGCATTAATCATGTACTCCGAAATGTCCTTCACTTTCATCCTCCGTACAGCTGGAGTACTGCCCACCTCTGATGTAGAAGGTGAAGTTGATGAAGAATCATTTGCTGCAATAAATTTTTCTTTGTTCTTAGCAACCATAATATAGTCTGTATTTGCAGATTCGTTAACAGCAGGTCTATTCTCACTACTACATGTACTAACTGATAGTTTCTCAAACGAGCTTGATGGCATATTTTGTTGGTTGCTTGTTTTACTAGTTGTAGCTCCATTAGTATCAGAAGAACCAACATTGATTGATGTGGATCTTCCATCAAGCAACTCGTATTCAAAAGAACCACATGCCAAACTCGACACTCCGCTAAGAGAAGATCCAAACTGATCAGCATTATCAACTTTGCTACAATGATCACTATCCGAGACGAAATTCTCTTCAAATTGTGTCGACGGAACAGCGCCGTCTGAAGGAATAAGCGTGCCAGGATCAGCCACAAGATCAACAATGAACTCCCTGCAGAATGTATGAATGGTTATAACATGGAATACATGACGCTACATAGTAAAATGCATATTTAATTCGTATTACAAATCATGGTGCCAATATTTTCTGAATCCAGAAGCAAGGTTTTGAAATATAACACGATGACACAATGTTGGTTCATTCTACAAAATTGCATTTCTGCTGGATATATGTTAATGCTGCAATACCTTCCATCTTTAAATTTCACAATACTCATGGCTCCATCATCTGAACCAGTGTACTGCCTTCCTTTCAGGAGTCGGCAAGGTACATCTATGCCATCAGCCAAAACCTGGATGAAAGCATGAGAGAATGATTTGTTAGCCCACCATTGGATGATCAATTTTAACAAATCACAAATCATGGTAACAAAGGTTTGTTTGAGCAGCAGCAAAAGAAAATGAAGTATTCCATTGTTTTGGCTTTTGGGCCAGAACATGAGAGCAGAACTGTAAATGTATAGATCATTGAATTAGAAGTTGGGGACAATTTGCGACACAATATAGAAGATGCCCTCCTATGTTCAAGGTAGTATATTATCTTTACAGGTAAAGTTCAGAACGTAAACAAGAAACAGGCTCAGAGGTAAGCCATATCTGCCTAACCATGTATAATTAAGCACTGCTTACTGACCTTAAATAGCAGTGCACGATGACGAGCTAGACCAACTTTTAGTTGACCAAGGGGCACAACTACACTTCCAATATTAGTTCTCAACGAGCTAATCATACTCTGATATTTCACTGACATGCTTTCAGGATCAAAAACTAGTCCACCCATGTGGCTAGCAACTAGACTAGCAAGTCTCTGAACCAAAGCTTCACCAACAAATTCCGATGTTCTAGATCGAAGTTCAAGAGCCATGATTAAGGCCCTCTGCTCAAGTTTCATGAGCTCAGGATCTTCACCTCTGTGGACCAATACAGCTTCCCAGTTGACTTTATGAGAAAATGGCTGGGCGCGCAATTCAACAAGAGAGGGCATAGATACAGATGCTGGCCCCTTCCCAGTGAAATAGAGATCATAAAAACCATCAGATATTTTGTCATCATAGCTGAGGGCGTTGAAATTCTGTGAAGCACAAACAAATCAGTCATGAGACATGCCAGGAACTGGTGAAAGTAAGGAAATGGCAGGGAGCTCGTGGGTCAGGTTTACAAATGCGCCTGTTCTGCCAAGTGTATTAGAGGATAAGAGTGTGCACTGATTAATTTGCTCAGTGATATTAAAGATGCCGTTGTCTCAAAGTAAATTCCCCTTTTACACACCAAGCTAACAAATAATAGTGATCTGTTGAACAAAAGAACGGTCTATGGAAAAAGCCATCCTGGAAAAACTAGTTAGCTGAAAGAGGCCTTAATGTCACCAATCTATATGGTACTGCTAGCACACACAGAAACTGTACAAGAAAAAAAAAATTGAGCACAGATATTATATGGCAAAGGATTCCTATCAGGTAGCTTTGACTATTATGCTGTCAGTCTGCATGATCACGAAATGCAGATCATAATCGATACAGCGGTGATTTCTGCAGGCTCACATTATTAAGAGAAATGCATACAATTGCTACTGAATCCTAAACACCGGGGCACCATAACAAAGGGCAGTAACCCAGTTGGCAATACATTATCCCTGAGCAATTGTAATTGAGAAAATAGGTAAGCCTAAGCAGAAGAAAATGAAGCAAATACTCTTGACGACCACAGTTCAAGATGAAATTGAAACGAAAGGGGGACAGAATTGGCACACTGACCCAGTATCGGACCGTGAGGACCTCCGCGGGTGAGCTCTGTGGCGGGCAGAATCCTAGACTGATCTGCTTGGCGACCTCAATCTCCATCTCCTCCGGATTGTCCCGCGCGCTCATCTCCAGCACCAGCTGCAGCTGATACGCCTCAAGCTCGTCTTCCTCCTTCTCTCGCTCCCGCTTCCTCTCCTCCGCCTCCGAAGACTCCCTTATGACCCTCTCCTCCACCTCGTCCTCAGCCTGCGACCGCCTCCGCTCCCTCTCCATCTCCTCCTCCTGCGTCCGCCTCCTCTCCTGCTCCTGCGATCGCCGCCGCTCGAGCGCCGCTGATTGCTGCCTGGAGCTCCTATCCTCTGCCCCTGCACCTGCCCCAACAGACGACACCGATGTCGGCCGCTCGACCGCCCCTGATTGCTGCCTGGAGGTCCTCTCCTTTGCCCCTGCCCCAACCGACGACACCGACGTCGGCCGCTCAGCTTCTACTGGAATCGGAGGCGGGGGCCGGGTCGGGACGTTATCGAGCCAGCTCGACACGGACGAGGGTTGCTGCCTCTGCTCGTGGTGAGGATGATGATGAACCCCACTCCCACCGCTACCGCCTTTGCGGGAGGGCGGAGGTGGAGGCGACGAGCCTCCGTCGCCGGAACCCTCGCCGATGTGTAGCTTCTTGAGGAAGTTCTTCATGCCGCCGTCGCCACCGCGCCGCCGCCGCCGCCGCCGAAACCCAGGTCGCCGTCTATCCCCTCGTCGCCCGCTGTTACTGGCGTTGGTGGTGGGTGGGTGGATCCGACATGGCCACTGACGCTGAGACGGAGGGGCCGCGACTTTACCCAGGGATTGACTCCTCCTCCAGTGGCCGAAACGGCATTAGTTTACTCGTTATCGCTAATCGCAAGCGACTAGACGGCTAGTAGCCTACTACTACTGGCTTCGCCACTCCTCTCCGTCACATCGCCGATGACTCGGCTCGGCGAGAATTAAGCGAAAAAACCCGTGGGTTTTACCGGAAAGAGAATGAAGCGGGGGTTCGCGGTTAATTACCAAATGAGGCTCGGTTAGCTGCGCAATTCCGTCTGCTGCAGTGTGTGCAATTAATTAGGAAAGGTGTGCGCATGTCTCGTGGACCACGGGATAGGCGCGGACCAGGGGTTTCGTTGGTCCGAGTCTCTGAGATAAGTATGGCTTGCGTGTCTGCGAGAGTGACTTGTGGGGTCATAAAAAAACATGGCCGGCATGTCATAGACAAATGGCTTTTGCTCAGTTGGTGAGATTACTTTTTAGCTCCGCCGAACAGAAAAGTGATCAGGAGAAAGAAAGCGTGCTTACGGAGACCACCGCCTAGTTCGCGTGGACGCGGATCACCGTCACCGAGACAAAGAAATCACCGCACGAGCGTGCCTGCAGCCTGCGTCAGTCTACGCCCACTGACATGTGGGTCCAGAGTCCGGACGGCAAAGTAATGGCGGCGGCCGTCGTACATGCAACGTCGGATGAGCACCCCTCCGTGGGTCCCGCCCACCATTGAGACTTGCACACTACTGTGTGTGACCCACCGAGCAACTTTTATCTTGCTCCCACTGACAAGCTGATCTGGCGGGCCACTTGCCACGCACTCCCCGGCAGTAGTGGACAACGCGCATTATCATACACAACCGCCATTAGCGTCCACAGATTCCGAGTCCCGCCCGCGGACCGTCCAGTGGCTGCCAGGTAGGGTTCTTGAGCTCCCTATCGCTTTGGGACCCACAGTACATGTGAAAGGATATTCGTCGGCCGTCGTGCAAGCAGGACCCGCACGCGGCACGCGGGACATCTCAACTCGCGGCTGGGCCACCTGATTGTTGGATTCAGTCTTCTAAGTGGGCTTAGAACCGTGTAGGCCTTGTTTGCTTTTGGTGGTACTAGCTAATGTTTAGGATTTCAGGCCCGCAAGTGCTTCTGGGTCGTGAAAAGGTAATGGGCCGACGTGTGTGCCCACCTTGTTTGCTGAAAAAAGATTTTCCTCCACTGAACTCTGCCGTCTGTATTTTGGCTGCCTGTGATGTGAGAACCAGGACCTGCAAAGTACAGAATTACTCGTCCAAATCTCGGGGCGAAATGTTCCAACTCACCCTTTACCTCGTGATGACTTCTGGACCGTTGTCATCCAATAATTAGTACAGCTTGTTTCGTCAAATTGTGCTCTCTTGTGTCGATTGTGACTGACGCCACGTTTCTGTACAAAATCTTTCCCTCCCAGAGTCCCAAACCATCTCTTTATGCTGTACTATCTAGTATCTCTCACGCTGTGTGTGTTTCAAGCGTTCAGCAACAAACTCTGTAACACCAACCTGATAGAGTTAAGTCTCTGTTTCACCTGTTTGACAATGTGGGGGAGTTAGTTATTCGACACCATCCGCAACTTGAGGAGAAAGACGCACCTTCCGACGAGCACAAGAAATCCTCAAGCGACCCTGGTACACTCTACCTGAGGAATGTTGGCACGAATCCTGCAATCCTGTCTCCAGCACAATACAGTACTACTGTGCTGTAACACCTCACCTCAAATTAATGAGAAATTTAGCTAACCAGAATTTTAATCAGATGACACTTCACGACGCAAACGTCCAAAAATACACACACATAAACATACATAAAAATAGAGTGTAAGAAATTCTTAATGATTACAACTTTGATTCAACTTTGATTCTTAAGCAATATACAACACGACGTCATTAATCCTATGATGAAGCACATTCAGCCTATAGATGTGCTTCATTCTCTTGATCCAAAACATCTCCTCTAAAAAGATTTAAACAACAAACCCTGAGCAACTAATACTCAGCAAGACTTACCCGTCAAAATGACCTTCTAAGACCGACTCCTAGCATGCAAGGGGCTGACCAAGGGTATAGGAATATTTGCACAAAAATAGCACTAAGAGTTGGTCCTTCTTTCAAGTTTTAGCCAAATTAAAAGGATTCATGCATAAATGTAAATATTAACAACCTACACTAAGCAATACATGGTTGCAATACAATTGATTGAAGTACAATTCAGCAAGTATAACCATCATGTTTAACTTCTTACTACGATGTGACGCAGTGAACAAGTGGTACTCAATAACCGCGAGGGACGGGGATTCGAATCGATTTACACCTGCAGGCGAAACCCGAGATACACGACGTACGCACACTCAAAAGAGTCGCGCACGGTAACCTTTCGCAACGACACCATAGGGCCGGGCCGGTTCTCACCTCTCTCAAGTACAATGTCCTCCACGCGATACCACACATCGGGGCTATCCGTGGTTAGCCCATGAACTTTCCCAAATATCACCTTAGAAAAAGAGGTGGATTGTCGTCCAACCACTACAGTAATCAAGTTACATCAGTTTACTAACTCCCATTTTCACTAGCATGCATCCGGTACTGTTCAAACTTGTTCGAGCAAGGCCACGACGAACGGTACTCAACCGACACAAACGGGGCTATGACGAACAAGGCCCAACCTTGCCACCTCAACCTACACATGAACTTCCCCGTTCGGTCTCAATTCAATACCATCATGTGAGAACATAAAGTAAACCCGATCCACTTATACCGAGCGGTCTCCATACCATCCGATTTTCTACCGATGACACAACATTAAGCATAGCAAAAATCTATCGAGTGGCTGTATAAAAAAATTGAACCCGCCCATAGGAGCATATAAGGCAAATGCATCTACAGTTTCATAAAACTCCTAAAATTTAAATGCACAAT
Organism: Eragrostis curvula; assembly: GCA_007726485.1. NCBI lineage: Eukaryota > Viridiplantae > Streptophyta > Magnoliopsida > Poales > Poaceae > Eragrostis > Eragrostis curvula. The sequence goes on along the minus strand of CM017439.1, from coordinate 6,414,965 downwards.
TCATGACTCGAAGTACATGTAAGAAAATGTAAAACTTTGCAAACATAGGAGTGCACCGGGGCTTGCCTTGGGTCTGGTGGTTAGAACACTCAAGCACGTTCAAGTCAGCGCCGGTCTCCTCGGCCTCGATCTCCACGTCCTCGGTTCCGGCGTTGTTCCCTAAATGAATGTAATACAAGGTCACAACTAGGTGCAATGAACATATAAAACTTGGTTAAAAGAAAGAGTGCAGTGGCATAGTAGTGGTGCTGATGTGAGGATTAGGACAACCCAAAAGATTTTTATGACACTTTTGTTTGACGTACTTACACAAAGGAACTAAAGACTCCGATAGTTTTCAAAGATCAAGACTAGGATTTACTTTCAAAATTTCTTTAACATATTTCTGGAAGACAAAAACCTTATTTAGAATTTTCATTAGAGCACTAGTACTCTGGGCAATAAGATATCCAAAACTTGAGTTGAGAACATGCAAGAATAAAATACTAAAGATGCAACAATGAAAAGCTTGGAAATGAAATTACTGCTAAACTATGCATCAATTAACGATGCCACTTGGTGAAAAGTTCAGAGATGCCATGGGGTGCAAGAATAACAAAAATCATAATTTTTGCATGAGTAGAAATGGATATATGAATTTATTTTTCTTCCCGTTCTCTGAATTTTGTATACAATTTTATTGCGTTTGCAAGAGTTTATGTAGTACCACCGGAGAGAGCTAACTACAGGGAATCCAACAAAAATTTACTTTGCATTTTTCCGAGTTGTATTTTATTTTCTATCGAATTTACAAGTTCAGTCAAATTCTGAGAAAAGAAAGAAAAAAAAAAGAAAAGAACTCGCGGCACTGTAGCAGGGCCAGTGCGCGACGGCGAAGGTGCACGGCTGCTGGACTTGTCCGGGCTGGAGCGGACTAGTCCGTGAACCGGACTTGTTAGCCTATTGGCGGATTGCCAAGCGGACTCCAGAGGCGTGGCAGCCCCCCGTTTCGGACTTGTTGAAAGTGCATCTAGGTCCCTAATCATGTGTTTTGTGTGATTGACGTCAAAACGATCAAAAGGACTAATATTTGCATTGAGAATATGTTGAGCTAGGTCCTACTATGGAGATCAAAAAGATTCAAATGGATGCAAGCCCTCTATGTGTTGAAAAGAATTGGCATGAAGTACTCAATGGAAGAAATTAGCACTATTTTAATTTTAATCGAGTATAGAATGCCGTACTATCAAGATGGATGTTAATCATGTGTTGGTATGTGTCACAAGAGCTTTTGGCTGAATCAAAACCATCCCAAAGTGAGTTTGCAACTATTCCATATTTCCATCCACCGTGCAAGCCCACCGGAGTGTCCGGCATCATGCCGAAGTGTCCGACAGAAGAGAAATCCAACCACATCCTAAGTCCTGACCGGAGTGTCCGGCTATGTGCCGGAGTCTCCGGTGGGACCTAACCAGCAGCGCAACGGTTCAATTTTTTAGAGCTTCTATATATACCTTTTCACCTCCAACGGCTCTCTCTCTCTCTCGTCTCCACTCACAAGAACACGACCAAAGCTTCCCCCTTTCACTCTCTACTCATTCCCAAGCCAAAGATTTGTGTGATTCACTCAAGAGAGTGTGTGAGAGCAAGAGAATCATGTTGAGATCAAGCATCCCACTCTTTGAGCTTCTTGTGGCATCATCTCACTTGGTTTCATTTGTTACTCTTGGAGCTTTGTACTCCTAGACGGCTAGAGGTTGCCCGGGAGCTCCCAATTCGTGTGGTGAAGCTCCGGGAAGTTTGTACTACTCATTCCCGCAAGGGATTTGCTAGTGAGCAACTCGAATCGGTCTTGGTGACCATTTGAGTGAGGTTTAGGGTTGAGAGCAACCCGGTCCTTTGTGGACTCCTCAACGGAGACGTAGGGCACTTTGTGGGCCTGAACTTCGGAGAAAAATCGTGTGTCAATTGTCTATCTTTTGATTGTTCTTGTTGTTCATACTTGTTCTTGTTCATATTGCTCATACATCACTATATTGCCTCGATCTACGTATCTACTTGTTTCCTTCCGCAATTGTTGTGTAGATTCACTTACTAGCTTCTATACAAGTCTTTTGATTCAAGTAGAATTGCTAGAAACTTCATAGTTTTCAAATTACGCAAGATTTATTCTCTGTACCGGACAGTCCGGCTGATAACCGGATACTCCGGCACGTCCAGGTCCGGAGTATCCGGCAGTTGACCGGACCATCTGGGGTGCTGACAGTTTGATTAAGTTTTAAATTGCAGAAGTTTTTAGCGTTGCCTATTCACCCCCCCCCCCCCTCCCCCCTCTACGCAACTTTCACTTGTCCGTGGGAGACAGACTTGTCCGCTCGTCCGGCCAAACAATGGCGAGTTTGACGCGAAAGTCAGCGGATATGCGCAGTGGGCGTCGAGTCGGTCTTGGGGAAAGGTGGCGTGCACGTGCGCGCGTGGCGGGGCGACGCCGGCGGCGAGGACAGCGGCGGCGGCCATGGCGCGGCGGCGTTCCGGCGAGAGGAGGCGATGAGATGGCGAGATAGAGGGAGCATGAGAATCACCTCAGTGAGTAAGAGCTCCCAGGGGTACGTGTGCACGTGGAGGAAGTCCGTAAGGCGGAGTTCATCGGCGCAGTGGCGGCGGGTTTGGTGGCCGGCGGCGGGGAAGAACGGGATTCCGACGAGCTCGCTGCGATATGGACGACGAGACCACATCAGGGAGTTGCGCTAGAGAGGTAGGAAGCTACCCACGAGAATAATTGAAGTTGTGCTGACCGGAGAGGGAGGATTTGATGGCAATGTCGGCGGTGGTCACCCGGCGGCCATGACTGAAATTCCGCGCCGATCTCTCTGCAGGGTGGGGGAGCTCAAAGTTCGTGATGTGGATAGGATAGAGTGACTCCTTGCGCACCCTTTCGCTGTTGGGGCCGAGCTCAGGGAGGCAATGGAGCAGCGGGGCGGCGTGGATGCGTCCCGGCGGCAATGGCGGCCGGTCGTGCGCGAGACGAGGAGGAAAGGAGAGCGCGAGGGGGAGGGAGGCAGCTGGGCGGAATGGATGAGGACGACTTGACCACAATTGGGCGCCAAGGCGTGGGCAAGGACCGATGGCGTGACGTCGGGTACAGGGCTCGGCATGGGTGCAGCGAGGAAGAACAGAGGAGAGAGAGAGAGACGTGCGTCTTTTTTTTATTATTTATTTTTGGAAAGATTTTCCAGGCTGCTGTTGAATCCCTTCCAAACGCTAAGCTCCAAGACATTGAAATTTTTGGGGATTTTTGTGGGGACAGATCAGCTCATGATGAGAAACTTTTGTTATTGCAAGATTTTCAAATTCGAAATCGATTGTGACATTAAATTCTTGGAAAACAGGACATATTTGAGGGCTTTTTGATTTATTTAAGAAGATTGGATTTTGATAAAATCATGAAACTTGGTCAAAATTTTTATCTTGGCTCCTGTTATCCAGATATGGTTTTGTTTAGACTCACTTATGTGCAACAATTTGTAGTTTCTTGTTTAAGCTCAAATTTTGAATTAACTTTGAGTTGAGTTGGAAGGATTTGATTTTCTCCGGCTCGAAAATTGAGATTAGCATTTCTCCGTCGCTCCATAAACATGATTAAGAGAAAGTTATAGCCTTTCAGAAATCAGGGATGTTACATGTACGCTCGCTGCAAGCCTGCAATGCAGACGCCATCATGCTGCACAGCCGAAACAGAGGTTGCACAGCACCATTTTTTACCTCTGAAAAGGACTGAAGAGTGGCCATACGCAGCTTTGCTCAACAGTTCCCACTTCCCACTTGTCCCTGAAGACGCCGCTGTGTTCCAGGACCGTCATATACGGAGTGGACTGTAACCTGGCAGCCGAAACCGTCACGCTTCAGAGAAGCAACAGTGGCGGCAGACTGGCTGGAAAGCGCGCAACAATGATACGCAAGGACGGTCGAGGGATCAACCTCTGATGCGAGGAAGATTTGACGCATGGTCCTGGAAAGCGCGCAACAATGATACGCAAGGACGGTCGAGTGATCAACCTCTGATGCGAGGAAGATTTGACGCATGGTCCTGAAAAGATACTTCGTTTTTATGAACACGTGCTAGCGATCATCCTAGGCCCAAGAGCATCATCGTTCGTAAGCAATCATCCGCTTTGCTTTCGGCTTCGACGAACGCCTTTCGCCCATATCAGGACCAGGGGCGAGAAGAGCAACAAGTGTGGGGGACAAACCGTAAGGTCCGCAACAGCACGATGTCGATCGAGGAAGGGCTGCTCCGCGCTGCACGGTCCGCCGCACTGTGCCTGGCTTGACTTCGGACGTGTTTGGCTGGGCTTATATGCCCAGCTTCACCACCGGCTTATGCACTGTAGCAGCACTGTAGCTACAGTGCATAAGTCGGGAAAAGTACGCCGGCTTCCTCATTTTCGTGAACAGTAATTTCACTATTGCTACAGTGCTACAGTGCGAAACAGTAGATAAGCAGGGGCATAAGCTGGGCAATAAGCCGGCGCCAAATACGCCCTTCAGAAACACGCCTCTGCGTCGCGTTGCATGCGTGGTGCTGGACCAGGCCGAATCGCACGCCCCGCTCCGGGTGGCCGAATCGCACGCCCCGCCCCGGGTTCAGAGAACCCGAGCCCGTGCACGGAACTGCACTGCCAATGCGCGCTTGGCAGCACCGGCACCCACTCATCATCGAACACAGCTTTAGTAATGCCAAGTACTGGTCCCGGATTAGCGACGAACCGCACGATGTTTTGACCGGTCCAACCCGTCGATCAAGCCACGCGTAACGAACCGAACGAGATGAGCGCGGTCCGGTGCACATGCGAGTGCCGTCGGGAACCACAGACACCGCATTGATTGATTACTACTTCAACAGGTCGATCGATGCACGGTGCAGTGTCACGAGCAAAACTCTCTCGTTCGTCGGGACTGCCAGAGCGAGAAGGGATCGCATCCGATTGGTGGCCGCGCGCATCGAACTCGATTGATTTCCGTCCCCAAAGCGTGCGCCGGCGTGGACCAGCGCGCGGTTTTCTTGGGTCGCGCCCCACCCTAAACGTGCAAGCGCCGATGGGCTCGTCGCCGCGGTTGCTCACTCCCGCTCGGGCCTGGGCCTCCCGCGGGATGGTCCAGCTCCGCCGTTCCCGCGGCACGGCGTGTGGGCGAGACGCTACCGCACGCTCCCTACGTAGACCGCGCGACGCGCCTACGTGAACGGCGCGTCGTTTCGAGCAGCAGCCGTCGCGGCGTGCCAGCCAGCGAGGGCCTGCTGCAACTTGCGCGGGATCCTCTCGCCATCGCCATTCGCCAGCCCGTGCGGCCCGGGGTTATCACAAGTGAATCTAACGACGCGAGCGGTCAGCGTCACCGCCGGGGGGAAGCCCATGCCGTGGATCTCCGCGGCGCCGCAGAAACGGTGCCGGGAAGGAATGGGGCGGTTGACCCGATCACGGACGCTTGCTCGGTTGCTTGCTCCATTTCTGGCGTTGCCCTCGTGCTATCCGTGGCCTACCCGGGGCTACTTGTCTACGGCCTACGGCTCCACCCGGACTCGGATCTTCTACAGAACGGCGATGCGGACACTAGAGGATGGGAATGCAGACCGTGGCTTTGCCGTCTCTGTCACTGGATCTATCGCCTAAATAGAGGATCCAAGCTCAGGTCCCCAGGATAATTTTCATTCTTTTCTTTTCTTTAAGCAAGTTTAATTAGGGGAGAAATTTCGTTCCGGGAAACAGGCTAGGATGCGAGCTAATCTTGGAGGAATTTCACCTGCCTGAGGAGCCAAATCCCTTGTTTCATGGATCAGTGGCGATGTGCCACAATCCTGGTACTAGCAGCCTACAGTTCCGAGGCCTTCTAGTATTGCTTTTCGCACAAGCGCATAATTTTATCCTTGTCCTACGGAAGAGAGGGTCCCAGAGTTTGCCCTCGTAAAGGTAAAGCTACGTGTGAAAGAAATCAAGAGAACATTTCGAATCAAACTATATGATTATTTTCTGATCTTGACCTAAGAAAAGAGGCCTAACACTACACATGCAGCCTTTCTCTCAAAATTTCCCCTTCATTTTCAATCCGCTTATTATACGATAGTGGTTTTCATATGGCAACAGCATGCAAATGCTACAAGTAGGACGCTTTACAGCGTCTCATCGGCGAGCATAGTACAACCCGTGCTTTTAATTAGCTGGGTAATTAGAGCTTACAGCCGGCGATTGTACTTGAAACTGATTAGATGCACGCTTAAACATCTTTTGCGGGCCACGTCCATGGAATTTGTCCAAAGCTGTATTCTCGCGCGGCAAGGGACAGGGTAAAAGCAGGTCGCAACTGCGATTTTTATAGACACCGTCTACCCAAAAAAATCTGACACGCATGCAGCTTTTGTGGGTGAGTTTAGGAGCACACTTTGCCATTGTTCCTCGTCCTTTTCTCCTCTGTTACCGTTAACTAGCAAGCGGGACCATGTCGATGTGCTCATAACTCCAAGGATTACACACAGCATAATTGATAAGCCAAGCCAGTAGTGACTGGACCAGTGACAGGCCATGTAAGATGTGAGCTATGCATGTGTTGGACAGTACCAACAACTTTCGTGTTTGATTAGACAAGTGGTCAAAGCCGGACGAAAAAACCAGCAAATTCTCTATCTTCTCTAGCATCTGTAACTCATAATCAATGGCTGGAAATAAGTTTTTACGCTTCAACTGCGCAAATTCGACTTCGAAAGAAACAGAAAAGGAGATGAAATGAAATGATCGCTTTCTTTTGGTGCTTGCTGTGCTAGTACAGGCGGCGATCATGGCGAGGTGATGCACGCGCGGGAAGGGAATAACGAGCTTCCTGCCAAACCAGCAGGCAGGCCAGAAACTTTCCTTCTCGTCGCCGTTTTTTTATCGCTACTCCCCATCCTCATGTTCCCTGCCACTTTTTACGATCAACTACTAGTGCTGTTAAACTAGGGCCCTGCTCGCAGTTCGACGCGCGGGTTCCAACGCGGAAATGGAGTAAATTTGTGGCAATTTGTCGCTATGGACTTCTGTTTTTTTCCCCAGCTGTATGGTTTGGTGGCCGTGCTGAAAAGGAATTTGTATTTGCAAGCTTGGAACGGCAGGTCGGCATGTGTGGGTCTTGGACATTCCGACGATAAAATTATGTAATGCTGCTACTCCTACTTGCCACTAGTAGAATCTTTATTGATCAGCTAAATTTATCGTTAACTCAGATATTTTTGCATTGGAAATTGAAATCTCTTCTGCATGCCCCCAAGCAACAGCTTTCAGCAGGCATTTCGCTTCACTGCCAGACTACCATATACTCCCTCCGTTTTTAAATTGTTGTCGCCATTAACTTTTTTTGCTATCTTTGACCATTCGTCTTATTCAAAAAAGTTTTAACCTAACTTATAATTTTGCATATTCGAACAACTATTTTGAATAAGACGAACGGTCAAACGTAAATAAAAAAGTCAATGGCGACAACAATTTAAAAACGGAGGGAGTAGTGTGATTCGCCCACTCGAGTATTGCATTGACTTCAATTTTGTAGTCTACTGTATCTGTACGGGGTAGCGCAAAGAGGCCAGTGAGCTGCTGTTTCAGGGATATTCACAGCTACGCGCGCAGCTAACGACATTTGTGGTAAAATTTGGTTGGCCCTTTTCTGGATTCCGTTACGGATAACTCGAGATTTGGCAGAAGGCGACGGACGAGGGGCCGACACGTCTTCCCCATTCCGGCCGAGCCGCCGCCACCAAACACGTCCAGTTCTTTCGCTTCGTTGAGCACAGTTGTAACTGTTCCAGGAACGAGAATCATTTTAAAGAGGAAGAAATGAGTAATCAAGGTTCCTCAACTTATCTAATTAATTTTGAAAAAAAAGAAAAAACACTTTTAAATTGAAAAAAATACCCATGCGCATTCCGCTTTCGCATCCATGAACATTGAACATGACAATGCTAGCAAGAAAGTTACCGATTCCAAGCTTGCGGCTGATATCAGCTGAGTTTGGCCATTCGTACATTTCAGCTCGAATACTTCCGGATCTCAGTTTAATACTACTGTAGCCTTGATCTATCTGCACACACGTACGGGCATGTATAGCTGGATACCGTATAATTTATATAGACATACATCTTGTATTAAAACCAGGGCATGGGGTAGTACAATACCTTATCAGCCGACCAAGCCCTGAATCTTTTGTCCCGCCCTTGATGTCGCGGTACGTGCAGCGTACTAGTGCATCTGATGGATCCGGAGGTAGCCGTGAGCGTGAGGGAGCGTATAAACAATGGCTCGGTGCACGCATACGGCGACCCCCCTTCGCCCATTGGCTTCCGGCTACCGTTTAATCGAGCTCCGCCTCTCGCTTCACCAAACTCTGCTGCTCAGTCACAGCGCATCGTCGTGTTTAGATGGTAAAGCAAGCAAGCAAACAAGGGATGGTCCAAAATAAAGCTTGGGCCTCGTTGCCACCTCGCCTAAATAAAACACTCGCCCACGCACACCCACCACTGCGCCGCACCACTCGAATGCCCCCTCCTCTCCTCCTCATCAGTCCTCACTAGCTGAGCGAATTGAACATCTCACTACCCCTGCTCAGCTGTGAGGTGGTCGCCAAAGAGAGTAGAGAGACGGGGGGTTCAGCTCAGCTGAGCTGAGCTTGGAGGGTGAGAGTGAGAGAGGGAGGTTGAAGGAGGAAGAAGAGGGAGACGAAGAACAGGCAAGATGATTACGGGGTCGGACTTCTACCACGTGATGACGGCCATGGTGCCGTTGTACGTGGCGATGATCCTCGCGTACGGGTCGGTGCGGTGGTGGGGCATCTTCACGCCGGACCAGTGCTCGGGGATCAACCGGTTCGTGGCGCTCTTCGCCGTGCCGCTCCTCTCCTTCCACTTCATCTCCACCAACAACCCCTACACCATGAACCTGCGCTTCATCGCCGCCGACACGCTGCAGAAGCTGATGGTGCTCGCCATGCTCACGGCCTGGAGCCACCTGAGCCGGCGGGGCAGCCTGGAGTGGACCATCACGCTCTTCTCCCTCTCCACGCTGCCCAACACGCTCGTGATGGGGATCCCCCTGCTCAAGGGCATGTACGGCGACTTCTCCGGCAGCCTCATGGTGCAGATCGTCGTGCTCCAGTGCATCATCTGGTACACGCTGATGCTCTTCATGTTCGAGTACCGCGGCGCCCGGATGCTCATCACGGAGCAGTTCCCGGACACCGCGGGCGCCATCGCGTCCATCGTCGTGGACCCGGACGTGGTGTCGCTGGACGGCCGGAGGGACGCCATCGAGACGGAGGCGGAGGTGAAGGAGGACGGCAAGATACACGTGACGGTGCGCCGCTCCAACGCGTCGCGCTCCGACATCTACTCGCGCCGCTCCATGGGGTTCTCCAGCACGACGCCGCGGCCCAGCAACCTGACCAACGCCGAGATCTACTCGCTGCAGTCGTCGCGCAACCCGACGCCGCGGGGCTCCAGCTTCAACCACAACGACTTCTACTCCATGGTGGGGCGCAGCTCCAACTTCGGCGCGGCCGACGCGTTCGGCGTCCGCACCGGCGCCACGCCGCGCCCGTCCAACTACGAGGACGACGCGGCCAAGCCCAAGTACCAGCTCCCCGTGGTGAATGCGGCGCCCGCCGCTGGCGGCAACTACCCCGCGCCGAACCCGGCGGTGGCCGCGGCGCCCAAGGGCGCCAAGAAGGCCGCGACCAACGGTCAGGCCAAGGGCGAGGACCTACACATGTTCGTGTGGAGCTCCAGCGCGTCGCCGGTGTCCGACGTCTTCGGCGGCGGCGCGCCGGACTACAACGACGCCGCGGCGGCCAAGTCCCCCCGGAAATGTAGGACCCTGTCTCATCTCAACCACACAACGTTCTTTGCCTTGGGGAGTGTTTCTTGGGCTAATTTGTACGCGCTCGCATTTCTTTATTGCAGTGGACGGAGCGAAGGATGACTACGTGGAGCGGGACGAGTTCAGCTTCGGGAACAGGGGAGCCATGGACAGGGACGCCGAGGCCGGGGACGAGAAGGCCGCGGTGGCGGCGGGCGGCGAGCCCGTGAACCCGGTGGCTGGTCCGACGGCGATGCCGCCGACGAGCGTGATGACCCGGCTGATCCTGATCATGGTGTGGCGCAAGCTGATCCGCAACCCCAACACCTACTCCAGCCTCATCGGCCTCATCTGGTCGCTCGTCTGCTTCAGGTCCGTACCTCCTCAAACTACCTGACTGAACGGCATGCGGTGATTCGATAACAGTCGTTTGATGGTTTCGGTGTCTGCATTCTCTGGTGTCCTGCTGCAGGTGGAACTTCGAGATGCCGGCCATCGTCCTGAAATCCATCTCCATCCTGTCGGACGCTGGGCTCGGGATGGCCATGTTCAGTCTCGGTCGGTACCTTCACTTGTCTCCGTGCTCCCTTCACCTCCCGTATCGGTTCGATCCAACAGTGAATTGAGCTAACCAAACTCGTGTGTCGCCGACGTGCAGGGCTGTTCATGGCGCTGCAGCCGCGGATCATCGCGTGCGGGAACAAGGTGGCGACGTTCGCCATGGCCGTGCGCTTCCTGACGGGTCCGGCCGTGATGGCGGCGGCGTCCTTCGCCGTGGGCCTCCGCGGCACGCTTCTGCACGTCGCCATCGTCCAGGTAACTTTGGGTGTGGTGGTGAAAAGAAAGGAAGGAAGGATACACAGCAGCGAAAAGTCTTTTGCCGCATCGCTGTGCTCTTTCCTTTCTCGATCCCCTCGTGCTCGCCTCTTCCTTTTACGTCCATCCAGCACAAAAGCTCGCCTTTTTCTCACCGCTTACTGTTGGTTTCCTGCTTTGTTTACAAATGGTGGACGACGACGAGCAGGCAGCTCTGCCCCAGGGCATTGTCCCCTTCGTCTTCGCAAAGGAGTACAACGTGCACCCTGACATTCTCAGCACCGCGTAAGTCCCATGTCGGAATCGCCTGCACGCACGACACCAGCACGGACAAAAACACCACGATCTGTTCAAAGATTCGCTCGACTAGCCCCTGACACAGGCACCTTGTTAACCCTTTTTTATGCTCCCTGATTGCAGTGTCATTTTTGGCATGCTCATCGCGCTGCCGATCACGCTCGTCTACTACATCTTGCTCGGCCTGTGAGCTGTCGGGTCCATTGGAAATGCATGCTGTAAAAAGTTCAGGGGAGGCGAAGGAAGAGGAAGATAGAACTGCGACGACACTGCTTGGTGCATGCAAATGAGTGGTTTTTTTCTTTCTTTTCCTTTTTTTTCTAGAAGTAGGTATGGGACTTTGGAGGAGGGAAAGTGTCGAGGTGGACAGGACGGTAGCTAACTAGGACAATGGTGAGGCAAAAGGCACCAAAAGCAGGTACAAGTACAAAGCTTGAAGGGAACAGGAGATGCAGTTCAGGTCACCAGAATGGTTCGGTTTTTCAAGAGATTGTTTTGGATTTTTGTTGGCCTTGAGCTGCTGACCATTGTAAGGCGCACGCCATTCTGACAAGTGATCAACCCTGCTTTGCTCATCCCATGAGTTTGATTGCTGGGTTGATATGCTACTGCCAGTTTTAGCAACTCTAATTGTTCAAATGGATTCGGTCTCCATACAAGAGCGTGCATCCCTAGTTCACAACTTCACATGTTCCATTTTTTCCGTTGCATCTCCTACCCTCTTTTGCTTTGCAGAAGCGTGCAGATCACAATTACATTTTCACGGTTCATGTTAGAGTATTTCTGTTCCATGCTTCCTATATTTCAGGGACCAGAATAGCTGGTTGCGTGGTGCTTGATCAGTCAAAGCTATCAAATACTCCTAGATAACTGGTGGCTATTTATTTGCTAACACTTGTCAGGAACACTAGTGTGCGGCCAATTAGTGTCTGGACAACTTGGGTTGCATCGCATACGTGGAGATGTCACAGGAAACTGGTGAGCCCCCGGGTAATCATAGCGATTCCTTTTTCTTTTCAGGGCAGAATTATTGATTGGTGCGGCTGAACTTGGCAATGAGTTTTCTTCGACTGAAAATTTGCGCTCCTAATTTCACCTGCTATATCCATGTGAATTGGTTGCGATCGTAAGCAGTCGTTAGTAACATGTCAGTTATTTTACTTTCTTTTTTTTTAACACGCCAAGGATCCTCTCCATTAACAGGCCCTGTTGATTTTTATTTAGCTCACTCCGATAGAAAAATCATAAAAAGTCATGTGGGGTCACGTTCGGTGCAGGGCATTATGCGCTAATGTGGGATTTGATGTGGACCGGTGGAGCATATCCAGCGACAGACAGGGCCCGCTAGGTTGCTGTCGCATTAAGTGCCTTGTTGGGTCCTTTTGCTCCCCGACTCTAATATGCTTCCTAATCTCTCCTCTTTGCTAGGCTTCTCCTAATAGTCTCACTCTCACCCTTACAGGGCATACTTGCTCGACGGTTTCAGGCTTTCGGCTCATCCTTCTCCAAAACTTACCTCATACTTTTTTTTTTGCGGGGAAAAACTTACCTCATACTATATGGTTTCAGTTCTTATTAATATAACTTCTTGATAAACATAAAGAATAACACCATGGGTCAACATGTTACGTTGAAATTCTGATTTGCAAAGAATCAGTTTCAAGTCTGATTAATCTAACTTTTTGATAAAGAAACTAAGAATAACACCATGGGTCAACATGTTCCGTTGAAATTCTAGTTTGCAAAGAAGTGGCAGGAAGTTGAGTTAGTCACCGTAAACTAGTTCACCAAAATTCGGTCAAAAAGCATGATCCAGTGTGAAACGACAACAACCATGCTTAGACAGGTTCGTTATCTATACTGGATGGAATGCGCACATGAAGACTGATGGAATGCGCATATTTGATTTGACTAAAGAATGCCCCATAAACCCAGTAGTAGAAGTGAAACACGACACTAAACCTTCATCATTCAATGCATCGGATTAATGCTGATCCTGGCTTAAAGGAGCAAGGAGGAAAAATTCAGGGAAAACATCAACTAACTTTTGGTTAGTCCTGGTGGGCTGGGACCCGTGAAGTGACAAGAAACACTTGGTGTACTGTTTCGGAAAGATGCTTGGTTTCTGCCTTATTCTTTGTACGAAAAAAGTTGCTAGCGACCACAAGCTAGCTCGCCGCATGCATGCAACCGCGCCTGATCCAATTAAAAAGAAAAAAATCAACTGCTATCTTTTGTTGAACCTAACTAGCTTGATCGACCCAGCACAGCGCTATCATTTGCTTCTTAATCCAAACACGGCTCAATCATTGAACGAAGATGCAGTTGCCCCGGCGTCTTCATATCGTCTTGTGATAGGAAATTCGATCGAAGCAAGGTAGTACATAGAAACTCTCACGAGATCAAACGAGCTGCTCTTGATCATATCCTCACATCAAACTGAAACAGGTCCCTGTTCTGTCACCGGACACGTCCGATCGTTGTCGCAAACCTATTGGATTTGGATGGACACGACGAAACTTTTGCTTTAACAGGGACACTGCAACAGTCAACAGCCAGGACACTCCCAGTCCCAGCGTCAGGTGCAGTGGAATAGTGGATAAACCAGCCAGACAGCCGGCTGAGAGATTCCAGTGACGCGAGCTGATCGGACAATGCAAAAGCGTCGAATGGATCGGAGCTCGGCATCGGCAGTCGGCAGGGGAAAGAGAGACGAGCGAGCGAGGGAGGGAGGCCGCTGTCACCGCGCTCATGATGGTGTGCCGGGAAGGAGGAACAAGGGGAGATGGGTAGCCCGTGAGGGCACTCATCATGGCCGCAACGATCGATGGCAAAAGGGAAAAGAAAGCGGACAGCGAGAAAGACGATGTAAACAAATGCATCAGCAGGTACTAGCTGGCTTGCTCCTGCTCAAGCCACGCTTGCGTTCCGTCCTCTCGCGATGGGGTCGCCACTGGCATGTGGGATTCGCCGGCCGGACCAACAAAGCAAGTGAAGAGGGCGTGGCATTTTCCCGTATCCGTGCACGCCCCGTCGCCTATATATTCGTTGCGCGCCACCGCGCCGGGGAGCACGAAGGACGAGCTCGTACGATGGCCAACTCGGCACGAGGCTTTTGCTCTCCCGGCGTCGGACGGCCTTGCGTTGCTCGCGGGCACATGTATGCATGTCTGCTTGCATGCCTTTAGCTCGCCGCGCGGCTTCCTTCCTTTCCGCGCGCCGGCACGCCGGGCCAGGTCCTTCGCTGGCGCACGATCAAGGGCCGCGCGCCTACCTGGCCGGTTCCACGCCATGTCAACACACCGGCAGCGCGTGGAAGCGTCGTCGAACACGACGGAACCGAGACGGATCAGCAGTCTCTGTGATCGCGGTCCCTGTGCCATCGATATACCCTATCCGAAGACGGTGAGCGGCCCGACCGGGGCATCTGATCCGGTGACAGACAGGGTGTGCCTGCCGCCGTACGCGTTGAACGATCCGTGGCCGCTGGCTTCCCCGGACACGGACGCGGGGGGTTACTGTGACATGTCACGGTCGCGGCCGCACGCCGTGCCATGCCGCCGTGCCCGTTTCCCCGTGTCAGTTTCCACGGGGCCGGCACATGTAACTGTGGGCAAGCAGTGAGCGGACGGGCGCCTCAGCGTATGGCGGCTTCTGATCTCTGGGACCCGGCGAGCGATCGTGAACGCGATCGACCATTTTCTTTCAGGCGATCGACCATTTTCTTTCAGGCGATCGAAGACGACGAAAGGGAGCTGTAAGATGGTAGGGTTGGGTTGGTTCCCTGAACCCCCGACTCCGAGATCATCACATACGGTGCCACCGCATTTGACGATGAAAATCACCAGTGAGGTTGCTGTTACCACCAGTGTCAAAGATCGTCTAGACATGATCGACGTTTATCCCCCTCTGATTATGCCCGACTCAGTCGCGTCGCATGGTCCAGTGTTCGCACGGCACGATCTCCAGCCTCTGATGTCGGTATAATCCGTGCCGCATTATTACGGATATTTTTCACACGGGATGAGGACACCAGGTTGCGTTCCAGAGCGATGCTGTTCATCTCGCGGTCGAGCGCGGGCAGCATCAGCCGGTCCCGTTCGCGGACGACAAAGCCGCGCTCCGCGACAGCGGCGGCGGCATCGCTAGCTAGGCCGCTAGCAGCTAGTACGGTCCTGGACGCTAGCGCGCGCGGGCTCGTGGCTCACGGAGGCCTCGCCGTCGCTGCCACCCCCTCTCGCGTCCCATGCCGCGTGCGCCCACGATCATTGTGTCACGGCGAGCCTCCCTCCCACGGCAGTGCAAGTTGTAGCGGGAATGCGTCTCGCTACTGTCTGTGCCGGTTGAACATGCCAGAGGCCGCGCCAAGGCAGCTCTGAGAGCGCCGGTTGCGACAAGGACGGGCTGGCAGCCTCGAGTGGGATACATGGCGCTGCTGCTGCTGGGTCCCCGGCAGACTTGAGAGGGACACGTGGGCCTGGGAACCGGAGCTTCCCGGCCGTCGGCCTACCGGACAGTGGTGGGTGGCGGGCAGCAGCTGGGGCCAGATGACTTTTGCCCGGCTCTGCTTTCAGCCAAGTCTCCGATTCACCATGCACTCACCCCTTACCAGGCGCCGGCAATCGCAGCATTTGTCCTTGGTCATGTAACCACGATTTTGCATCAACTACTGCTTGCTGCAAGAACTCACCGCTCACTCTGTTCATTAGGGAGGAAACTTATCCTGATGCAGATGAGTGGCAGATCTGTTTTCAGATTTCCACATGGTGTTTCCATCACTTGTACAGTTGCACCTGAGGAAACATCGACAGCAACACTGAAAGAGAACAGCCGCAACATTCACCACACATCATACGATCTCTGTTCCACACCACATGAACGCGCTAAAAGCACGGCGTCCGTTTCACCGCTATCTCCATCTCCAGGAGGACCAGAAATAGCATCCGTCGCTTCCCATGCCAGCCTTTGTCGCCGCTACTTGCAAACCCTGCATTAACGACCCATGGCCCCCCGTGCGTGATGGGCTGATGGCTCAACCGCGCAAGCAAGCTGGCCGCTGGCCCATGGTGGCAACGCAACCACTTCTTCATCTAGCGGGAAGAAAAAAAATCCTTCAAAGCGAACTGGCTAACGTTTCATTCGTTGCTATCGGATTCAAGCGAGAATCAGTGGAAGTCTCACGTCCATGCAAGCAAAGCTGGAGGAGATGATGCCAGTGAGTCGTCTCCATCGCGTCCGCGCCCCGACAGTGTATCGCACGCCACGAACACGGCGCGTGTGGAGAAGCCGCTTCAAAGCTTCCGGAAGGGGGGCGCGGGCTCCGACGACCGTCCGTGCGCATCACGTCGCCGTCGTCCGGCGCGGCATGCGTCCGTCCATTCGGCGTAAATGCCCCGACAGCGAGTGACGAGCTCTCAGGCGTACAGCCACGCGAAGGTGCTGCGTCGCGCGCCCAGCGCCACCGCACGGTGCAGGGGCGCCAAGCAAGCACGCACGGGGACCTCGATCGCCGCCGCCTCAAGCTGAGCAGGGGACCATGCATGCCATGTAGGGGCAGCCACAGCCACAGCCTGAGTGCGGCGCCGCACGTACGGCGCAGAGTGATGGCTGAACCGTCATTCTATTACCTGTGTTTTTGTCAAAGTTAATTGCTGTTGGTGCGGTGACTAATCATCAGTGTACCTTCATCTGATCCTGAATTCGATGCGGCGACCATGGGTCCATGATCTCTGGGCTGAGGACCTGCGGACTTAAATGACGGCTCCATGTTTCAATGACATGATCGCAGAGAGGGAAAGTAACATGCTGCGGCACAGCAATAATCATGCGGGGGCAGCGAAACACAGCTTCCAGGAACAACCAGTTTCAGTGACAGCTAGGCGTCAACTACTCAAACTTCTATTGAGGTTACTCTCGATTTCGGTCAGAGTTTCAGTATCGGCAACAATTCATCATTCATCCAAGCTTGTCAATTGAGGTTGTTCTGGTCGCAGAAATGTTAAAAAGCTCACGCCATGAAGCAGCATCAGAGAAAAATCTGCAAGTTGCAGAATGAAATATGCATCCTGTGCCTTGTGCAGTTACTAGAAGACAAACTATTCGGCAGCAGTTGGAGCCTGTGGCCAGACAGGAAGAGAGCATAGTGCTTTGGTAGGTTTCAATGTTCTCCACGATGGAGGCACATCCACTAATCTGTATTCTTATATGACACCTGAACAGGATAGATGTACGCTGATAACAACAGATGGTGTCTTACAAATCATACGTACGAATCAAGCAAGGATATAGTGTACACTAATGGGGCATATCGATCGCAATAAGCAAAAGATTGTTGAAGGGACGTAAATTATGCTTCCTGTCTCTGATGAGTGCGAGAGCAGGTGGCCACTAACCTTGGCTGCCACTTGAGCTATACCAATCCTAGTACTATAATTTTTTGTTTTGTGTAATCAGCACATGTCTGGGATAAAGAACAAACTCACCAGGTATTTTAAGGTTCAATCAACGCAGAACCCTTTTTGTCGGGAACATTTGTGGGCAGGAGGTGAAAGGCAACGAAACTGCTTACACGGAGTGCATTAACAAACTGTCAGGTAGATGTTAATGTCAGCTGGTGCGAAATGCAAAGTGGAACCATTTCACACGGATTCCACAAATTAGCACAGCGATAGCTTTCACTTTCAGACGCAAAGTGCCGGTTATTGTACGTGATGCATCATGTACCGGAGGATGGAGAGAGAGGGATGCGAGTGGATTTTTCACGTCAGTCATTATACTTTGGTGTTAACTGCAACCTTTTGAGAAACCATTTGCTGTAAGTGTGGACGTCACGCCGATAAAAAATGGCTGAAAAGAAACCTCAACAAATAAGTGGACCCTCCACCTATCCCCCGAAAGTGTTAGAAAATATAAGTGGACGTCTCCGCCATATTTTAGCAGCGACCAACATAATGTAACGGAAAGACATGATTTAGTGTTTCTCCAAATGTGTCATGCTAGTCATAGATTCAAAAGCTGATTGTTCAATCAAATGGACCGATCATCAATTTTCTTCTTCTTATCTATATAAAGGCGCAGTGATATAATTAAGAAACTATTACATAACATGTACAAATTTTGGTTATTTAAAATGTGATATTTGGAATAATACTAAGATAAAAGTAATCGAGTTTTGCATCCCACCCCGCTTGATGTCGCACCCCGGTTCACCGCCACCAAAGCAAATCGGAGAGAGAGGGAGTTGACCTAAAGTAGTTCGAAGATGGCGACGGTGTTTATATTCCACGGCGAGGCTGACGTCGATGTCCTATGGGAGCTCGACGAGCCGGTCGAGGTCGTGTTGGTGGCGGGGGTGGACAAAATCTACGCGTCCCGCAACATGTATCGTCACGTGGAGACCATGCTCGACAACGATGGCTTCGCCTGCCCGACCTACCTCGCCTCAGTCATGTCGTCGCGCTCAGCGTGGATCTGGGATGCATCGAGGAGATCTTCACCAAGCTCAATGAAGACGTCCTCGAGCACGAGTTCCTGCTCGTGCTCAAGAGCTCCGCCTACATCATCTGTCTCCTCTGCAGGCTTGTCGGCAGGGAGGCGCGCATCCACACAAACACCTTCTCAAACCGCCTCCACCAGAATCGCAAGATCCAAAACATAATGAACTCTTTTGTTATTGAACTAAATATATATCGAAATGTCATAATGTAAACCTTTTGCACACTTGACCTTACAATTATATGTCCACAAATTAGTCTCTGCTTAAATTTTAAGTTAGATGACTCCTTAACACACACGTAAAAAGTATTTGAATCTTATCTTTAGCATTTGACAAGGTTCTTCTTCATTAAATTTGCGACAACTCTCAATTTAGTAGTTAATTCACAAATGGAAGAAGAAGAAAAAAGTGTTTTTAGTATTAATGAAACTATATAACATTGTTCTTTGATTAGCATTTTTTGCTATGTCATTTGAGAATGATAAACCTCCTTGTGGCGTAACTAATATGTTTGGTACGTGGCTAAATGGGGTTCATGCAAGTCAAAGAAAAATAATAATTCAAATGCTAAAAACAATATCGTGGAAAAAATTCCAATCTTCCATGCGAGGAATAGAACTGTACCCATGATTTGATTGCATTTTGCTTTATAAGGAGACGGGATCGGGAAAAATGCATAGTACATGCCTTCTTCTAGAGTCCACCTTAAAGATCTTTATCCAATATGACTAGTCGTTTAGCAACAATTTTTTTTTACTAGTGTTTAACAACAATTTGACTTAGTTGATGTAATGTTGTTCATTTTCATATCTAATCTGTCAAACTGAGCTTGATGTAATGTCTTGTTCATGGAAAAGAAAGAATAATTATCGGCTACATACATGCATGCACGTAGAGCCAGGATATTTTTACTTGCTTAATAAAACAAAAGGATACAGATCATGTGGTTTATTTCTCTCCAAAGTTCAAACTATCATTGCTCTATTTTTTCAGAGCATTATAATGAAGCTGCTTAGAGGAAATGCATACGCACAAAAAAAAATGTTTTTTTTGTGCATCTCATATGAGGTGAAGACTTATATATGAAGGAAAGAGTGCCTCAATTTACTTGATATCCTTAATATTATTAAGTTAGACATAGTGGGGAAAATTTCAGTGCAAATAGAAATTGAGTGCAATGGTGCAAACATGCAATCCTTACCGTCTGATCGTGATCTAAAGATCTTTGTTCCTTCCAAATATTTCTAAAATAAAGATAGACAATCGGGGAGATGTTTCCAAAAGACCACAGGTGGGATTATGAAAGGAACAAGAGCCTTTAGATCACGATCAGACGGGTGAAATTGCATGTTTGCACCATTGCACTCAATTTCCATTTGCACTGAAATTTTCGCCAGACATAGTTACGCACTATTATGTGTTCTATATAATAAGAGATCTTTTAATGCATGTGCTTAAGATGTATCAAACGAAGATACTATTTTTAAGAACTCATTTGCATGTACCTTGCATTATACATCTTTGTCAGTACACATTGGTAGGTTTGGATCATGTGTGCTCTTTCCATGTGGTGCTATTGAGCCAATAACTGCTTAGATATTTGCTAATGTATAAGGGCCGGGTGCGTTTGAAAAGTGAAATTTCTACCCTAATGCAATATTTGAGGAAAAGAAAGTTTTGTGTAAAGCACAAGAAAAGGAGAAATCACCTATTGGGTTGCTATTGTTCATACGTGATCCGTAACCCATAGCTACTCATTTACTACTTTCTTTATCACTCCTTGTATAAGGTTGTCACATCTATTGAAAAAAAAGGTCGTTACATCTTAATTTTTATTTGACGATAGAGGATAACCATCACCTGTTTATATTCGTATTTCAGGTTTTTCCACCTTTACTCTTTGGGACATTAGTGTTTTTACTCTTGCAGCCTGTTCGTTTCGCTGCAGCTGCGGCTGCAGCTGCAGAAAAATAGCTGCGAACACTGTAGCAGCTGCAGAAACACTGTAGCAGCTGCAGAAGAAATAATTGCGAACACTGTAGCTGCTGCAAAGCAGCCGCTGCAAAGCAGCGAGACGAACACGCTGGTTTGCATGTCAATTGCGATTTTACCTTTCGTTTTTCAACTTTACGATTTTACCCCTGGAGTAAAATCACAAAGTTGAAAAACAAAGAGTAAAATCGCAATTGACTTCGAAACCAGGGTAAAAACATCAAGGAATTCCCTTACTCTTTTTGTCAAGTAGTTGGAAAGCCCACGGGGCCCATGAACAAGGCACAACAACATACATACATTCCAGCTGTATGGGCTTCTGCTCCTCCACCATTCTGTTCGGCTGTGTGTGGGCTCGCAAATTTAGGGTCCATAGTTTTCCTTGTCGGGCTTCAAACTTCCCCAAAACAAGGCCTGAAAGTTTGAAGCCGAACAAGGCCTTGTATCGTGTGGTCCATACGGTAATACTAGTAAAAATCACGTGCGGCACGCACGTGTCCGACCAAATGACATCACTTGGTAGAACTGTATCATAAATAAAAATAATATGATGTACCGTGTACGTATTATAAAAAACACACTTCTGACAAATTATTGCATTTAAATACCATAACGACGTTAAAATGACAGGCTTAAAAATCTGATAAAATAACGACATTAGTTGAAATTAAAGACGCTAATGGACTTTGAGACATAAAAGACATAACGTGGCGCATAGTTCTTATTCATTGTCGGTAACGATAACGACCATATTTAATTGAGAGTCTTCATTTTAATACAACCTCAAAGCACATTTGTATCTTTCAGGCGGTCACGGCCAAACTGACGTGCTTGATGAGATGCATTTGTTAGACGCGTTTGAAATCCTACAATTTAATGAAGAAAAAAAATCAATGCCAATTCAGTTATAGGTTACAAAAAATGAAATGGACTAGAACACAATGTTGCTATATTTACCTCTCATTGCGCCAGCTTCTGGCCTGTTGGGCTCAAAAATAATTTTGCTATATCAAGTAGTGACAAGAACACCTGGATTTAAATAATTTGAGGATATGAGAGGTAAGCAGGCAATAGTGAGAAAATATTGTGTTCAAAAACAAATAACCAGTAAGCAAGCTCTTAGCATCATAAATTAAAATTTCATTTTCTACATATAGTTAAATGATACATCATGGTAACTATGAATTTCCATATCTAAACTGCGTGATATACATATATAGCATAAGAATTTGCTCATACATCGCTACAGGAGATGAAAATTGTCATTCGCACATATAATGGCTATGTCCCCGGTCATTTGGTTGTGAAGTTTTTTTTCCCTAAAAACACTATGAAATCACAAGGGAATTTTGGCAGAGGTAATTTTTTACTTCTCAAAAATGACAAAATAAAATTTCATTTAACACCTCGCAATCTCTTAGTACTTCAAAAATTATGACTTAAGGAAAATAATAAACTTATTCAAAGAATCAACAGTATATGGCGTTACTATTTAGTACCAAGTGCACCTTTATTGCACAATTCCTTAAGGAAATAATAATATGCCAGGCTTCAAAACCTTAAACACTTTGGATCCCATATAAATTTCCCATCTATCACAATAATAACCAAAGTTCCTTCTAGCAAGTATATTAAGAATTCTATGATTTTACGCTACGGTATGACTGGGAACAGTTATTGCACAACCATTACTTGTTCTGATCGGATTTGTCACAAGATTAGGTCTTATCGACAAGAGCACAGTCACACACTACAATCAGATGTTCATATTGCCAATTGTCAAAAAAAGAAGAAGCAAAATTGCCATAAGGAGGTTTTGTACATGCTTATGGAAACAATTCTTCATATCATAGAAACTCACGTCTTAGCTGGAAAGCTTTTTACAGTTTCTCTAGAAAACCTCAAGTTTCCTTTCAACATTAATTAGAGATATTTGATTCTGAAAAAGTTATCAGCACGTTAATTAGAGATTTCTGTATCTTTGTTTTTCAGATCTAAAACAACTGCCCTTCTATAATACTTTAATCCATATCCAATATTATTGATCAAAGAAAAGAAAACACATGAATGGTCATCTTCCAGAGATGTCTACGAGCCATAGCAACACACCCATTCAGACTTTTCACACTTCAAACAAGGGTAGCCATCAGCTTAAAGAAAGCGATTACAACACCTGTGTAGGGATGCTATAGCAAGGTACAGGGTAGCCGGCAATCAGCTGTTACTTCTTTGGAAATCGATAGCCTGAAAAATGTTATCAGCTCTGCAATCAGTGTCGCTTGTGGAAGATTCAATGAAACTTGTGCCACCTAGGATATCGAATGCTCCATAATATTCCACTAACACACATCTTCCGGTAACTGAAAACTGTAATTTGTACAAGTGCTTACTAAAAGATGTTAGCTATATACAAAATTTATGAAAAAACAAATTTGTTTTCATCAAAATTATGCCTACAAACAGTAGCACTGTGGATATGCACTCAAGAAGATGAATAAATAGGGAAAAGGGATAATACATTGAGGCCTAGAACGCCACAACAAAAAATGAGTACCTCATTCAGCAAGCATGCCCTTAACACTCCAAATTAAACAACAATTTTCTGTGACTGGTAAAAATAACGAAGAGGAAAGGATAAATAAATATTCCATACAGCCTGCAAAGACTACTTGAAAAAAGAAACAAATAAAATCAACTGATACAAGAATTCAGAAGAGTAGTGTGCCGCAACATACACCAAATAAATGTCCACTGCTCAACTGATAAACCCTACTTTAGGCCCATCTGATCTGTTGTGTGGATCGCAGGATCAAACATCCTAGAGAATCATACAGATGAAAGATAATAATAAATAAATATAAAAATTGAGTTTCCAAGGCAAAACAAAAATTGAGCTATTTGGCCGTAGTGCTATAGCACAAAGAAAA
The DNA here is from genome assembly GCA_007726485.1 of Eragrostis curvula. NCBI lineage: Eukaryota > Viridiplantae > Streptophyta > Magnoliopsida > Poales > Poaceae > Eragrostis > Eragrostis curvula. The sequence continues at coordinate 6,391,587 of CM017439.1, read as the reverse complement.
TAGTGCGTTTGGTTTTTCATAAACTTTGATCTTTTAAGGGACACCTTGCAAAACAGAGACCCTTGAGCAGGACGTGCTGTTGTTGAGAATGGAACCTAAACGCCTTCAGTCATCCATGCTGCAGTGATCACTTCAGTATTGTGTAATTCAACTTCTGCCCCAAAGCTGACATAGGTATTAACAGTAGGATCAGATAAAAGGATTGGGGCAGAGCGAGAGTCAGTAGCAGATGTACATGTAGGCAGCCACTAATCACATTTGAATATATTGGGAGAAAGCCACATTTACTTCAGTGTTCGTACAAGGGCTGCTGCTCACTATCTAGAGTTTACTCACTGCACAAACCAAGATATCACAGTTATCTTAGGGAGAAAATTATCTCAAGACTCACCAGTTCCAACGAGAGAAAATAAAATCAACTCGCATTCTGCAGCATTTCCTGTTAAACAGAGAAGAAAATATGTCAATCAGCTTTCCATGGGTGCAGATCTACAAGCAGGGGACAAAGTAGGGAACTAATCCATCAACCGATTCTACATATGCACATCACAAAGCACTAAGAAGCAGAAAATTGAGGGATGCGTAGAGAATAAACGAGGAGGGAGGACCGCACGTTGCTTGCCAGACGAAAAGTACGGAGATGCTGGGATGCAGGGAGGCGACGAGCAGCTCAAGGTTGCAGATGCACGAGCGACACGGAGCAGGGGATGGAGGAGCTAGTGGATCTCGTCGCCTCCGTGGCCGTGGATCTCGAGGTGCAGAAGAAATTTCCACCGTTGGGGAGAGGAGCAGTGCGTGGCGGCCGTAGGACGCCGTGGATCTCGCTGCTGCCGCCGTGGACCTCGCAGTCTCCAACCTCGCACATGGCGTTTTGCGTGGAGATCATGGAAGAAAATCGAGGCGTTCGGCCGCGCGGAGGATTGGAAGAAGGGATCGCCTTCTGGTCTGCGAAGAAGCTTTCGTAAGGAAACTTACTCGCCTGCGGGAATCCAAAGCCAGGAAGAAGGAACAAGATCAAGCAAAGGAAGGTAATAAGGGGAGAGATATCTGGGATGAATTGCCCGGACGTGGGTAACAAGGAAAGGAAAGGAAAGGAAGGTAATAAGGAAAGGAAACATAATTAATCCCGTTCCTTTAATCCCGTCACCTGCCATAATCAGGAATGAAAACTTTCTAAAAATTGTATTGTGCCTTTGATTTTTTTGAACGTAGTGAAAGGAGGTGGGAGGTGGGGGTGCGGGTGGAGGTACGGTGGGTGTAAAAAAAATTACAATCGTCATACAAAAATGAACTAATTTAGACATTTGTCCACCTCCACTGTCCACCCTTTCGCGGACCCGGATCCAGCATGGCAGGATCCGATGGTAGATATTAAGGATGACCTTTTAGATTAAGGGTTAATTTTTACTTGGGTACAATTTGGCAGATGAAAACTGTATTTTTCTAAACTGGTTCTTTAAGGGTTTAGATTCTGCCGCGGACACAATTTTCATCCTTCCCGACCTTCTTAACAGAAGCTGCCTCTTCGTGGAGAGAGAGAGAGAGAGAGCTGCCTCTTGCTGGGAAAAAACATTGAAAAACATTGATTATCTTATCTTGCTGGGAAAAACATTGATTATCTATCTTACCTGAACCAACGGGTCGTTGTTTTCCTGGTCAGATAGCAGCGAATCAACTTTACTGAAGAAAAAAAGATCCTACTAGCAGCTAATTCATCAAGGCTCGAAAGGTGCGCAACTAATTGCACTTCAAATAAAAATAATAATAAAGAAGCAAGCAAACCACCGTGTCGCATGGTCACGCACAGCAGGCCATACAATAATGCAGTGTGCGAACGTCGGCGCCAAGCGTCGTGTAGCTGCGAAATCTCCGGTTGGCACGCCGGCCAAATGGCACGTCGTGTAGCTGGGCCTGATGATGCGCGCAACCGCTCTCCTGGCAACTGCCAGCTCCGGCGCTGGCCTGTGCCCGCGCTGGCCTTCCAATCCGTTACGCAGGTCCCCTGCACGGCTGCCGCACGCCATCCTGGAATAATACGATCGATGTTAGTCACCCTGATGCACTAATGGCTGCCTGATTAGTGATTATCACAGCTTGCGCAATTTATCTAACAACGAGTAGTCCCAGGAGCATGAACCTTCCTTGCCAATTGCCATGACGTAGCAGACGTACACAGCGTGCGATGCAAGAAGCGAGGTCCCTGCCATGTTTTACATGAGCCCGTGCAATTCTCACCTGCTGCACTGCCGGATGTCCGTTAATTGCAGTCTTCTAGAGAAGAAAAAGTAAGCGCAGAGTACGCTTGTGAACGTTGCGAGGCCTCCGGGCCCGCGGATCCCGGCCCACGTCAGCGAGCCGCGGCAACCGTTGACTCTCCACGGCCGCGTCCGCGCCGTCGAAACCGCCACCAGATAAAGCCAGCCCCCCTTCGCCCGCACACAAAAAATCCGGCGAAACAAAAAATCCACCCAAGAACACCAGTCGCCTCGGGCTCCCGGCCCTTGAACGGTGAGCGCAACAAATGGACACCGACCACGGCGGCGCGTCGGCCGCGGGCATGGACGAAGCGGAGGCGGCCTTCTTCGCGCGCCGGGGCCGCCGGTGCTGCTGCTTCCCCTGGCCCGTCCCTTCCTCCACTCACCAGCGGGTCGGCGCGGCCGCCGCGGCGGAGGAGGAGAGTTGGTGGCAGCGGGCGGTGGACGCGGTCCTCAAGGTGCGGGAGTGGTCGGAGCTGGTGGCCGGGCCGCGGTGGAAGACCTTCATCCGGCGGTTCGGCCGCAACGGGCCGCCGCGTCCGCACCACCAATTCGGCCGCAAGCTCAACTACGACGCGCTCAGCTACGCGCTCAACTTCGACGAGGGCCACGGCGCCAGCCCCGAGGGAGACTACACCGGCTACCGCGACTTCTCCGCCCGCTTCGTCGCCCCGCCGCAGTCCGCCAAGTCGTCCATGGACCTCGGCGGCCGCGACGCGCCGCCGCTCTTCAACCCGCCGCCGGCCAACGACGGCGCCGGCAGGGCCTGACCCCGTCCGGTCCATTCACACCGGTCATCGGAACGGAGGAGGGAAGGTCGGAGGATGGTCAAAGCACGGCGGATAGAAAGGCCACGGCCTTTTCTGTGGATTCGATTCCGCGGGCGTGGTGATGAATGGTGAGCGAGATTGCTGCATTCCTCCTCTGTTCCGTTGATTGGCTCGCCACCTGTAAAAATGAGATTGCTTCATTCGTTGTCATGCTCCTACTTCTGTAATGAATTCGTTTCATCATGTCCCAGTTTTGTCCCGATTGAAATGGAAATATTATGAGTTCTTGATCGACGAAATGTCATGTCGTGTACTCGTGCTTGCGTTAGCATTCTTTGTTTGTTGATTGGTACTCAAGTTGCGAGTTGCCGAGTTGGGCTGGAAACTTGCACGATTGGCAGAAGAATTCAAATTGCAATCGCAAAAGCTTGCCGTGTTCCAGCTGGAACTGATTGCGACGCAAAGGTTAGGAAAACCTCGCATGGAGGCGTTCTAGGGGTCTTCGTTACTTTAGCATTTAGCATTTAGACCTGTCACATCAAAAAGAATTTTATTATTTAAGAGTACTAAATAAAATTTAATGACAAAACCTTTTTACAGATAAGTACATTTTTACGAGACGAATCTAACGAGCCTAATTAATCTATATTTTGTTACAGTGATGCTACAGTAATGCTACAGTAATCAGCGTCTAATCACGGCTTACCTACCTTCGTTGGATTCGTCTCGCGATTTAGACCAGGGGTTCTGCAGTTAGTTTTGTAATTAAACTTTATTTAGTACTTTTAAATGACAAGATTCTTCCCTATTAGACTCCATGCAACGAACACCTTCGAGCGACTCCAGACGCTTGCTGCGGCCACGCGCGTTGGATTGCTGGTCCTACAAGTAAACGAGAGACCAACCCCATGACCCGCGGTTTCGTACCGCGTGTTCCCGGTATCCCCTGCGGACAACATTTGATGAAGTCTTCCAAAACTGGTCAAAATTTCATAATCTTACCAGCTATTCCTGTGAACGATCGATCAATCGCTGTCATGACAGCAACTTCACTGCCTGCTGTAGCTTTGGCTCCTTCATTACTTTCTGTAATCACGGAGATCATATGATAAACTAGCGATTCAAGAGTATCACGGACTTAAGCATGGAATCCCGGACAGGCTCGATTGATGTTAACCCGTAACCGTCCGGCCAACAGGCTTTCCTGAAATCATATCAGACACAGCTTGGTGGGTATAGGTAGCAACAACTATTATCATCCACTCTTCATGTCTCAATCCATTGTTCAGCGGACTGCCAGCGAGTAAAGCCTTGACAGCCAATCCCACCATATAATGAGCCAGTATTTGATATATAAAAAAAGTAGAAAGGACGGAAGCCATGAAGACGAAAAAGAAAATGGAAAATACGCTGATCATGGTTTTAGCGTGTCTGATAGAGACCCACATTTTGGAACAAATCCTCGATGCTACCTGGGATCAATTCAGTGCACCATGAGAGCGTACAGTTGAGAAACAGCAGTATACTATACTAACAAACTACTTAAACAGAGCAGACAATCCAGTGCACCCCAAAGCAAAGTGTAGAGAAACAGTTCGTCGGCAGCTTGGCACTTCAAAAGTAGCAGCTGGTTCTCCATTTCAGTTTTTAGCTTGGACGAAATGGCAGTGGGGCCTCAGATCTGAGAAACTCTGAAGAACATAAAACGTCTGCCTGAACTGTCCCATATCTGGTTTTCCAAGGAAATCTCAAGGTCCACAGTATCAGATACTAACCAAATCGCAGCAACCGAAACAATGATGTCAACAATAATGCTGCCGGATTAGCATCTAGCTAATGATTGCAGCAGCTGTATAGTAGCACTATCTGGTAGGACGCTAATCATTTGCAAACCAATGACTTACTAGCTCGGATTTGCAGAAGCAATATACTGGAAATCTTGTCAGTAATCCCTTTTGTCTACTCAGTATGGCCAGCGCACTTCTTCCTTTTCTTTATGATTAGGTTACCAAAAGATGTGACTACCACCATACTCCATAACGCTACCGACCTTCTACCACCTAACTGCATTATTCCAGCATCAGAATACTAATACTGTAAAAAAAATCCGGTTGAGCTCTCTTATAAATGAAAACCGTGGAGGCGGTCTTTCCCCCGCTGAGTTTTTTTTTAAAAAAATATTGTGACATGACCAACCTTTGCTCGACCCAAAAACCTAGCCATCACTACTTGGTGCGATTTTGAGTTGGGTCAGAAACACTTGAATGCATGATGCAAGCCATATGAAGGCAGTATTTATAACGACTTTGTTGGGCAAGGTACAAATCGATTGTTACTTAACGAATGACAAAAAGGGGAAACAATAAAAGGTCATTTAGCGCCTGCAACACTCGGATGGTTCAGAGGAACATGGGTAAAAGCAATTGCAATCTTCAACATGGCAAGTGGTCCATAGGTTAAAGTGAAATGGAAAAGGAATACTTGAAATTATATATCTGTAACTTCCACATGAAGGGTCTAAGACTCTGCAGGAATGAAGAAAGGCATCACGGGCTGCTTTCTACAGTAACAAGGGGAAGTTTGTTCTACCATGTGAGTAATATAAGATTATTCAAAGAAGGATTATAAGATCAAAAAGGTTATTCTGGAAGTTAAGACATGGATACTTTAAGTTGGTAAAGCAAAAGAGAGGTGGACAGTTTGGATATCAAGTCAGTGGTAAAGGAATGAAACCAGCATACAACCAGAAAAATGTAAAGTTCTACATGTATCTTGTATCATTCGTGCTAGTTATCATGTGGCAGGATAACAATGAAAGCAATAACAAACAAATGTCGGTAAACTGAATAATTATATCCGACACAACTTAGAAACTAAAGAAGCAAAAGGGCCATCCTCATAGTGCAAGTAAAAACAATAACATCGAACGTCATATTCCTTCCATTCAATTGTATCATACTAGACTCCCTCTATCTTGGTTTTCTTTCTAAGGATAACTCTCCTTGTTCAGAAATATATGTTGATCTATCATCTATGTTTTCAAGAAAAATGACTCGCAATCTTTCATTATAAGCGCCAGCCTTTCCAACTTCTTCTGCCCATGACAAAACTTCATATAGAGTGCTGTGTCTTAATTCTCGTGCAAGATTGAAATTGCCATTGTTTTTATGAAAGCCAGGGAGTAAATAATAATCAGCCTGTCAATATATTTATTCTTATTGCCATATCCCCATAATGGACTACTATATGTGAAATTTTCATTGATCAAACCATCAAAAAATATGTCCTAGCACTTGAAGTGATACACATGATGCCACCATGCCAGAGATATTGCACGCTTGTACTGATCGTAGTCTCAGATGTTAGTCCTTGAGGATGTACCCTTGCACCCTCAGGAAAGAAAGAGGATGTACTCTAGCAATTCGAAACCCTGATGTAATAAAGTATATAACATATATTCTGAAGGTAATAAAGGGACCTGCTCTCTCCTAAATTAGAAATTTACTACCAAAGATGTAACCACTGCAGAAATTGCAGAATCAAGAACAAAAATAGGCTATACATTGATTCTTATTAGTGATGATGTGATCAGAGTTCAGATTAGAATTTTCAGAATACCATTAGCATGAGAACACAAACTGCACAATCATGATTCATAAACAATTGCAAACAACCACGTGCAATATAGTAAGCCCGTCAAAATTTGCACATCAATGAGAATGAGCATTTTTATGAGAGTTGAGACATGTTAAATCAGACCAAAATAGCTAAACAATTTAGCAGCCAACACAAGGCAAGAAAACCAACCAAAAAAACTATAGACAGTCACACGTTTCACTTATCTCCATTCTCCGGCGACATTTCGTTTCAACCATGGTGGGTTCCCAGTATCTGAGCAATTGTCTGAACCAGCGGGCAGCTTGCCCTTCACACTAGACCATTGCCAAATCTTCGACACAGAGAAGCTCTCGCCTTTGTTCCTCGCACAAATCCTCTTGCCCTCCATGATTTCCGCATTGACAGAGCTTAAGCCAGCAGCTCTTCCTCTAAACCTGCTGCTAGCACCATTTGTACCACGACCTGGTTGGAGAGCCACTCGAAGTTCAGAATCCCCAAGAACATACTGGTAAGTGCCCATAGAGAAGCATCTCCTTGCATCCAAGCTGCTGCTGCTACTCTCCCCTGCCTCCCTACTCATTGTACCGGCTGCATTGCCATTGCCAACACCACCATCAAGGGCACCCTGATTTCCAACATTCTTGAATTTCCCAAGCCTTACTGGAAACACCCTCTTCTCTGCCGCTGGCTGCTCTTCATCGGATGTCTTTTGCCTGGAAATTTGGAATCCATCCTCACATTCCTCCGGCAGCGGCTCCTCCTCCAATCTCTCATCAAAATCAAACATGAGGCTCTCTATTGTCATTCCGGGGACAAAGAGCGTGGCACGGCAAAGTGGGCATGTCGAATTGGACAGCAGCCATGTATCTATACACTGCAGATGGAAGGCGTGGCCGCACACTGGCAACAACCTGAGCTTGTCCTCCCCATCAAATTCACACAAGCACACCGCACAGTCGAAGGGCTCCTTGCTGCCACCGATGACTTCACGGTACGCAAACACAGGCAGCGCGTCGATGAAGGCCTGGTCGAGCCCAGAGTCGTGTAGATGGAACAGCTGCTGCAGCTGCCGGTCCATTGCCGCGTCACGCGCGCCTGGCCGGTGCGGCGACGCGGCGGACTCCCCTCTGGTAGCTCCGCGGTGGTGCTGCTTCTTCATCAGCAGCCTGACGAGGAGGTGGAGCAGGCCGGAGATGAAGAAGATGACCGCGAGAATCACTATGATGAACAGCACCGCAGGGCTGATTCTGCCATTGCCTCCACCGCCGCCACTAGCTGCCTGAACCTGCGGCGGGGACTGGGCGCTGTAAGGCGGCGAGTCCCTGATGACGCCGTGGATGCTGGGCGAGCCCGGGGAAAGGGGTGTGAAGGAAGACTGGGAAGAAATTACAGTTGCAACCATCTCCGGCAATCTCGGATTGGGAGGAGACGCCCACTACTCATCTGATAAAGATGGGAGGACGGATCAGCCGTGATTGTCAGAGCCCAACATGCAATCTTCTGCTCCCCTATTGGCACGAGCCGAACCAAGAACCCGGAAAATCAAATCTGTAGCTGAAAAGATGCGAGCTCCCTACCTAAAAAGGCCAAATTTGGTGCAACCGAGAAGGCTCCAAGCACTAGGGACCAAAATGCGTGGGCACTTCCGCAGTGGAGCCCGGATCAGCAGCAGGCTCTCCAGACAATTCTGACCGTGGCGAGCTGCTCCGCTGAGCTGACAGCGGTGTGGATGAATGGGGGGCGAGGCCGAAGACGCCGACGTCCGCGGAAGGGAAGGGGCGGCGGCGGCGGCGAGGAGGAGGCGGTGGCGAGAGCGCGAGGCTTTTGGTATGGGTTCCTTGGGTTGGGAGGCAAGAGGAGTCGTGGCGGGTGCGCGTCGCTTTCGGCCGCTAACTTTCACAAGTCTCGGTGTCCATGCGGAACACGGACCCCGTGGCCGCTGTAGGTGGGGGCGGTGGCACGGCGCGGCAGACGTGCAGCTCCGGTTTTGACTTCGTTGATCGCGGCCTTCGATGCCACGCCGCGCGAAAGGTGGTGGCAGCAGCGACGGCCCGGGACCAGCCCGCCCCGCCGTTTACAACTCCGCCGGATTTTCCCTTTCCGAGAACGCAACTTCGCCGGATTTTGCTTTGCTTTGTACAACAAATTTCTTGCGTGTGCTTTGGGTTTGGCGAGGACATATAATATCAGGCTCGTGCAAAGGAACAAGAATTTTCTACGCGAATCCAGCCTCTCAGCGATTTTGACTTCCTCTGGGAAACAAACAAGGCAGTGTGCCGCTGCAAGATCAAATGCGTCAGGCGCGAAAGAACAGCAAGTTCAGAGCAATAATTATTGGCAATGTCGTGTGATCGAGTCGAGCAGTGTGTCACTCGCTCGGGACCTCCTTTGCTCTGCTCGGCAGCATGGAAGGGGGCCAGCAGGCTGAGCTCTCGTGGCATGTGACCGAGTTTTGGCCGTTGCGTCGTAACAATGTGCAAAGCGCCAGCGGCCTCGCTGTGCTGCACATGTCAATGCCGTGCCCATTCATCACGACTCACGAGCATGGGGCGCGTCCTGGAACTGATATCAGCAGGTCGAGACTTGTGATAGACAACGGATTATCGCCGGCCAAGTTTATCTCCGAGAAAATTTCGAAACAATGCACGTGTTAGTATGGACATAGCTCCGAGTTTGCAACTTTAAGCTAGGATGGAGGTTTCACTTGTGCAGACGACCATCTACCGTTCTGATAGGCTCCTCTACTGTTTCACCTGGTTGATTGGTTGCAGAATCTAACTTGGGGGTGTTCGTTGCATGGAGTCTAAAATTTAGAGGGAAGAATCTTGTCATTTAAGAGTATTAAATAAAGTTTAATTACAAAACTAACTGCAGAACCCCTGGTCTAAATCGCGAGACGAATCTAACGAGGGGAGGTAAGCCGTGATTAGGCGCTGGTTACTGCAGCATTACTGTAGCATCACTGTAACAAAATATAGATTAATTAGGCTCGTTAGATTCGTCTCGTAAAGATGTACCTATCTGTAAAAAGGTTTTGTCATTAAACTTTATTTAGTACTCTTAAATAATAAGATTCTCTTTGATGTGACAGGTCTAAATGCTAAATGCTAAAGTAACGAACACAAGCCTCGTCTCGAAAAAAAAAGAATCTAACTTAGCCTGGCCGTGGAATGCAAGGACATATTGATTGGTTGTTTGTATTGGCGTCTGGGCCTGACCGGCTTGATGCAAAAAGTACCGCTCGGCCTGGCTGAGGAGGAACGGAATTGATTTGCGTTTCTGCGCTGCCATCGGACGTCTTCCTTCCCCAATCCCAAACCCCAACCTCGTCGAAGTACTCGTCAGAGTTAGGAACAAAACTTGTTCTAGACGCATGTGGAGAAAAACACCTTATTTGGAAGATGAAGGTGAAGGAAGAGATAATTTCGGATGAGGGACGATTGTATTTTCATCCGAGTGAAAATATAGCATTTCCCTTCTAAAGTAGAGTGGGCATCATTGGCTGAACTAGTTGAAAGTTCAAAAACACGATATCTCATCTTTTATACACCATCGTCATGGCATACAACACTCACCAACTCGTACAAAACGTTACCCAAAGTTAGCACTGCTGAGCCAAAATGATGCTCGAATGATGATCCTTTATAGAAACAGACTAGTTAGAGCGTCCCCAACAGTCTCTTAAGAGTCAGCTTTTATAGTTTTTTACGAGCAAAAGGGAAGAGAGAGAGAAGCGATAGCGCTTCCTCAAACGCTAGCGCTAGAGCGTTTTGTGAGACTGACATCATGCTGCATGTATTAAATCGCATCCCCGCAAGAGACAACAGCCGGCTCTACCTTTGGGCACGACCTTAAGCTTGGTCCAACAAGAACCCAGTAAAGTTCGAGTCCAATAACTAGGCCTATCGATAACCTACACTGAGTGAAGCTCACAACCTTGAGGTTGACCAGACTCACGAATGGTACGTTTTACACTACTCACGGGTAATTTGATCTGCATGTATAGTAGTATATCAAAATAGCTGTATAGCCTATCCAGGCCTACTTGATCCACATGGACAATTTGCAAACCCAATCAAAGATTGAGATGCCCTTTCCACATGCTTAGCGTCAAACAAAAAGAGCCGTTCCCGTTCCCATGGGCAGAGTCGTCATTTTCTGATGGTTCAAATTCGAAATCGCATCCGAGGGTTGTTGTCTGTAGTTCTGCATCTGGGGCCACCACCTTCACTAACGCCCATAAACCAGGTCCAAGACCAAACTCTAACTGGGACAACTACGCAACGGTCGACGATCCATGGCTTTTTGAATCGACGGCGATCGATGCACCGTGTCACATAGACCCGGTTCGTCGAGCTTGACAGGCTCGGTGCGGCTCGCGTTTGTTGTCCCCGACTTGAATCGTAGCCTACACCAAGTCCATACACCACCGATTGCGCGTACACCCACCGTGTTAGCAAGCATTAATGACGGGTCCATGGACACGGTCCGTGTGAACGTTCGGTGATGCCGTAGGTCACGCGACGCCCTAATTTTTCGAAATCCTCCGAGCGGGCGCTTCTCGCTCTCACCCGTTCGCCATTCCGCCCATCTCTCTCTTCTCTTCCCCCCCGCCCCTCTCTCCTCGAGAGGGCGATCAATCCCCAGCAGCCCAACCCTAGCAAAGGTCGCTGCATCCAGAATCCGCAATCCGCAGCGCGGCTCGTCGCTGTTACTCGCGGAGCGGCGCCGATCCCGGCAGATCCGCCGGTTTGAGGTGATATTTTTCGGCTTTGTTGAGTGCGATTTGGGGAATTTTCTTGCGCTGGCCTGACCGATTTGTGGGATTCGTTGTTAGGGTGGCGATGGAGTCATCGGAGGCCGCGGGGAGCCAGCAGAAGGACAGCGTGAAGGTGGCTGTCAACATCCGGCCGCTCATCACGGAGGAGCTCCGAGACGGCTGCACGGATTGTGTCACCGTCACGCCCGGGGAGCCTCAGGTATACGCTGGTTTAGGGGCTAGTGCGTCATGGGTGCAATCCGACTGTTTGGGAAAATGTTGGTTCTTCTGTGATTCAAGTTGATGTGTAAGCGTAGATTCTATATGGAAGTTTGCGCTGCCTGGTTCAGCAAGGGCCATTAGGCGCCCAAGATTAGTAGTGCGTGATATTTGCTTAGGATTATTCGCTTTGCTTGTTTTGTGGCTATTCTCCAGTATTCCACAAATCCAGTTGTTGCAGTTTGTTTTCTGGAACTGTAAACTCCAATATGCTTGGTCAACCAGAATGCTGAACATATTGGCCTATTCAATTGCCACTTTTTCAGGAGATTTACTTTGAATGAAAATGGCTAGTAGATTCAGATGAAGATTTTCTGTGCTATTGTAGGTTCAAATCGGGCCCCACGTCTTCACCTTTGATCATGTATATGGCAGTACGGGCCCGTCGTCATCGTTGATATTTGAGCAATGCGTGCGCCCACTGATTGACTCATTATTCAAAGGATACAACGCTACTGTCCTAGCGTATGGCCAGGTGAAATTTTCTCTTGTATGATGAAATCTATAGTGTCTTGATAGGCTGATTGTTTGAATGATTATAGTCTAACTTGCTGTATTTCTTGACAACTCTAGACGGGTTCTGGCAAGACCTATACCATGGGTACCGATTATAGTGGTGAAGGTAACTGTGGAGGGATAATTCCTCAAGTTATGGAGACAATATTCAGGAAACTTGTTGCCACAAAGGATGACACAGAGTTTTTAATCAGGGTATCTTTCATTGAGGTAAGATACTCGTAGCACTTTTCTCTTTCTGATTTGCAACAGAAAGCTATAGCTTGTTTCCATTCTGTAATGTGTTGTTTCTATGGATTTCAGATTTTCAAGGAGGAGGTGTTTGATTTGCTTGATGCAAATCAAGCTGCTCTAAGATCTGAGTCAGGGCCTGTTGCCAAATCATCAGCACCTGCCAGAGTGCCCATCCAAATTCGAGAGACTGCAACAGGTGGCATAACCCTTGCTGGTGTGACAGAGGCCGAGGTAAAGTCGAAAGAAGAAATGGCGTCATTTTTGGCTCGTGGGTCCTCATCGCGTGCAACTGCAAGTACCAACATGAATAGGCAGTCAAGGTAGGCTATTACGGAATGCTAAAGACTCTCTCTCTCTCTCTCTCTCTCTCTCTCTCTCTCTCTCTCTCTCTCTCTCTCTGGTTTACTGTGTTTTCTAATGCTTTTGACACGATCAAGAAGTGACATCTCAGTTCTGCTGATCTTATGTGAATGGTGTTTTTTTTCTTTATCTGTAGTCGCTCTCATGCCATCTTCACGATATCTCTTGAGCAAAAGAGGACATCTGGTACTGCATCTGACAAGTCAGCGAGCAGTGACTATGACATTTTATCGTCAAAGTTTCATCTCGTTGATCTTGCTGGTTCTGAAAGGGCTAAGCGGACAGGAGCTGATGGGCTAAGGCTTAAAGAAGGTAATGAAGACTCTTCTAACAACTGTAAAGGTTAAGTTCAGCAGATAATGGGCAAATGATTTCAGGTTTTCTATCTGGTTTGTCCCTATAGGTATTCATATAAACAAAGGCCTTCTTGCTCTTGGCAATGTTATAAGTGCATTAGGCGACGAAAAGAAGAGGAAAGAGGGAGCATTTGTCCCATACCGGGACAGCAAATTAACCCGCCTTCTACAGGTAATTATTTACAGTAATGTGATGCTTTAAAATCAATTTCTTTATAATACATCGCATAGTGCTAACTAATCGACTTAGGGACTTTATTAGATGATTTTAATACCTTCAAATGCCTTACCTAGTTATGTTAACATCAAGACATGGCTAAGGACATAAATATTTTTTGCAGGATTCTCTAGGAGGAAACAGTAAAACTGTCATGATTGGTAGGTCAACTCTTCCAGACATATATTATAATAGTGGAGGCACTTGAACCAATTTGCTTTGGTATTTCTTTCCCTGCAGCTTGCATTAGTCCAGCTGATTCAAATGCAGAAGAAACCATAAACACACTCAAATATGCCAATCGTGCGCGCAACATTCAAAATAAAGCAGTGGTAAACCGTGACCCAGTTACCGCAGAGATGCAAAAGTTGCGGAGCCAGGTGGAGCAGCTGCAGTCTGAACTTATGTTTTCCCGCAGTGGAAGTGCAGCCTTAGAAGAACTTCAGGTTGGTTCTTCATCTCTCTATTAACTGGTCCAGTTAGTCGATTTTTTTTAACCTAATATTTCCTATGTTTTTCAGTTGCTGCAGAAAAAAGTCTCTCTGCTTGAACTAAAGAATTCTGAGCTTCACCATGAGCTGAAAGAAAGGGAATTGTGCTGCGAGAAACTTGCAGAACGAGCACGTGATTCACAGGTATCTATCATTTATTTCTGCTAGAAAAATGGTGAATTTATCATTATGATGAGCCTCCATTCATTCCTCAGTTCAGCCCTCAGAAATGAAAGTTGGTCTATCCATTTATTTCTTCTAGTGTTCCACTCCAAAAAAAGAAAAAGAAAAAGAAAAAGAAAAGAATCCTCTCCATAGTAGTATGTAGGTAGCTTGTTAGATTAAATATTGTTGTCAATTATCGCATCAGAATAATATCTTCGTTACACATTGAAACAGCTGGAAATGGACAAGTTGAAGCTAAAGCTTGAATCTGTACGGGATGGAAAATCATGGAACGATACTGAGAATGATGGGAACAGCCAAGTGAGTGAATTTTGTACTTTCCATGCATTTGTACATCATCATGCTCTAATTTCTTTGTTTTTGTTATTTCCTGTTTTTGATCAGGATGTGGGCCTTATGAAGAGCTACATATTGAAGATCCAACAGTTGGAGGTTGAGCTGATGCGGCAAAAGTTTTCCACTGCATGTAGTAATGATGCACACGATCAGCTTGCTACGGAAAATCACATTTTTGTAGATGGTTTGGGTTCTGGCTGCGAAGTAGGAACACCTGATGCAAGTAAGACACTGAAAACACATTCATACCATTTCTTAAAAGCATTTACTCTACCTTAGCACCTTATTTTAGTAGTTGATCTTTAAATTTTTGGTAAGGGAAAAGCTTCAGCATACAACTTTTTGCATATGAATCAAATGAAACCATGCATATAAATCATCTAATGCAGGCATATATTAGTGCTCTTTATGTAACTGCCAGGAACACATTTGGAGCTTGAGAATTATCTGTACATGCTTATCATCATTTTTCTTTTTTGACATGATAACTGCGGCTTGCCTTTTGTTTTCTGCAACTGTATTCTTTTTGTAGAACATTTTTCGTGCTGTACAGGGAATTGTAGATTGATGTTTGATACAAATTCATTTTCATTTGTAATCAGGAAAACATATGATACATGAACATTGCATTTCCATTCCTGCCACATACTAAGTAACTATTTACTGTTAAACAATTCCACTATCTTCAGGTGAAATTGATGAGGAGGAAAAGGAGAGAGAACATTCATCAATGCAAGATAAACTTGATCAGGAGCTACAGGAGCTCGACAAACAACTTCAGCAAAAGGAGGTACTGATTTCTTTCCTGTCTCAATTTTTTTTGAGTTCCTTCTAACACTGGCTCTGAAGCTCTATTTTACTTCCACTAAAGTTTACTATCATGTTTTCTGGTTCATCTTGAAGACTGTAGTTATACCTCTTTTTTATGTTCGAAAAGGCAGAGATGAAACAATTTGCCAAGAGCGACACCTCTGTTATGAAGCAACATTATGAGAAGAAGTTACATGAGCTGGAGCAAGAGAAGAGATCTCTTCAGGTTTTTCTTGCTTAATCTGCTGATTTTATACTTTTTTCTCCTCACACACAAGTAACACACTTCTTTTTTTTTCTTTTTTTTTTCTTTTTGTTGCGAATGACACAAGTAACACACTTCATCTGTCTTTACAGAAAGAAATAGAGAATCTCCGTCATGCTTTAACCAATGTGTCGTCATCTACTGATGAGAATGCGCAAAAGCTAAAAGAAACCTATCTTCAGAAGCTGAATGCACTTGAATCTCAGGTTTGTAAAGACAGAAGACATATTTGCTATCTTCCTCATTTACTAATAGCAAACCATTTTGCAGGTCTCTGAGCTCAAGAAAAAGCAGGAAACTCAACAGCAGCAGCTACGGCAGAAACAGAAAAGTGATGATGCAGCCAAACGTTTACAAGAAGAGATTCATCGCATTAAGTCTCAGAAGGTTCAACTTCAACAAAAAATCAAGCAAGAATCTGAGCAGTTTAGATCTTGGAAGGCCGCCCGTGAAAAGGAAGTACTTCAGGTAATTGTTTATACAGGTTGTCTGTTCTGTCTCACATTATAAGGACTTGGTGTGATAATTGCTATGTTTCCATTAACCAGCTTAAGAAGGAAGGGAGACGAAATGAATATGAGATGCATAAACTCTTGGCCTTAAATCAGAGGCAAAAAATGGTCAGTATCGTCTTAATTCTCACGTTTTCTTTCTTTCCATCATTCAAATAACATTCTTGTCATTTGCATTGTTCTGCTTGAAATTGCAGGTTTTACAGCGGAAAACAGAAGAAGCTACAGCGGCTTCAAAAAGGTTAAAAGAGCTGCTTGAAG
Organism: Eragrostis curvula; assembly: GCA_007726485.1. Taxonomy (NCBI): domain Eukaryota; kingdom Viridiplantae; phylum Streptophyta; class Magnoliopsida; order Poales; family Poaceae; genus Eragrostis; species Eragrostis curvula. The sequence goes on along the minus strand of CM017439.1, from coordinate 6,375,362 downwards.
CAAAGAAGTCTACTCGTGAAACATATGGTGCAAGTGGCTCAGGGTTGCAGGTGTGCCCTTGAAAAATACAAGAACACTTTTAATTAAATATCACACTTATTTCATGTATTCCCTGGTATACTAAGTCTGAATTTTCTTTTGTGATTCCACTAGACCTTGATGCGAGCTATTGAAGATGAACTTGAAGTTACTGCAAGGGCATATGAACTACGTTCACATTATGAGCGACAAATGCAAGAGTAAGCACTTTTATTCTGTTGTCGTATATTGTACGTAACACACTTGTAAATTGTAATGTTTTTTGGTTGTCTTGTGCTATTTGCGTATATGTCGATTATATTTTGAGCTGGATGATGAAAAAGATGATGCGATCTTGCAATGATCTTCTGTTGTATTCCTTGGGTGACTGAATCACTAGAGTTGGCAAGGGTATAGTTAGTGTAAATTCAGACGATAATGCATCTAAATATTAATGAGATCCCTTTCATTCTGCCAAGTTTCCTTACAACGAAGGGAATAATGGACTTTGACCTCCTAACCAAAATTTAGTTTAATATTTTTATCTTTAATCCATTATGACTTAATTACGATTAGTTCCACTTTATGCTGAATGTGTGCTGTGTAATGTATGACATGTAATTGAATATGGTGGATCATGGTTGGGTACTGTATGTGTCCTTTGTATAAGAATTGTGCAACTGCACTTTTGTAACTTGTATTTTTCTTATTAAAACAGAAGACAAGCAATATCCAAAGAAATAGCAAAGCTTAAGGAAGAATCAAAGCACAAGATAAGGTTTGGTGATTTGTGCTTCATTGGTTCGATGATTCTATTGCAATGTCTCTGAATTTCTGCTTACTGTTTTGTCATTTCTGTAGTGATAATCCTCAAGCTATGTCTCCTAGCGCGAGAAGTTCTAGGATATCGGCATTAGAGAACATGTTGGCCTCGTCATCTAGTGCCATGGTTTCTATGGCCTCTCAACTGTCTGAAGCAGAGGAACGGGAGCGTGTATTCAATGGTAAAGGTAGATGGTACCATGTCAGGTCACTACCAGAGGCAAAGAACGTTATGAACTACCTTTTTCAGTTGGCATCATCTGCAAGGTATGCTGCACTCTGCATCCTTCAATACATTTCTGTGAAACTTTGAATGTCACCTGGTTTCCTAAATCTTCTTATTCTCTGTACTTGTAGGTGTCAACTACAGGATAAAGTGGTGATGTGTAATGAAAAAGAACTCGTTATTACTGAACTGAAGGAAAAGGTGGTGGTGCTTAGTAGCAGAAACAGGCAGTTGGAGATACAAGTGAAAGATCTAAATAACCATAATATGCAGGTAAATATACTTTCAGCAATTATACTGTTTTGAATTTTATTGCGTCATAGGACTTTTTGTGATGTATTTCAATGTAGACTTGATTTCGGTTCTCAGTTTATATGCTAACCTTTTCTACTAATTGACAGCTTTTTACTGCATTGAACAACACAAAGAAATCTATTAATGCTTCAAAGAATGGTACTGGTGTTTCAGATGATACTCATGCATTGCACAAGGTATATATATCTGTCTTTTTTTCATCCAGATCACATCTGGTGAAACTCATGACTATCGCATAGACTTCACAGTTTCTGTTGTAAAATGTGCTTGATCGTCCCTCCTATATGTAGGATTCTCGGGCTTCCCAGTTCTTTTGCAGTAAGAACAACATTAATTGGTCGGATGATATGGACATATCAGACTCTGAACATTCAGAAGAGTTAGAAGATTTGATAGAGGAATCTGATTCAGACTGGGTACAATCAACTAGGAAAGAAGATTTGAATGAAGAATCTGATTCAGACTGGGAACAGTCAGCAAGGAAAATCAGAAGACGCCGTAGAACAGTATCCAGCCATTCAAATTCTAATTTGGGTCGTCAAAGTATTAAAGAAAATGCAGAACCGGAGACGTTTCCAGACGCAAAATCTACTTTATCGAAAGATGATTCTTGCCGTGGCTGTTCATGTTCGAAATCTTCATCATGCAAAACCAATAAATGCGAGTGCAGGGGCTCAGGTGCACAATGCAGTGAAGATTGTGGTTGCAGGAGCTCCAAGTGTTCGAATAGGGAGTCTTCAGATAATACTGAAATTGTGAATCAGGGAGTCATGCTTCTTGAGAATGCTTTTTCTGAGAAGGAAGTGCACGACGTGAAATCAAGAAAACCGCTGTCTGACATCGGCAATACTCCAGTAAGTACTGTGATGCCCACTATGGCTTCTAATTACTGCATCCAACCCTGTTTTTTTGCCATTTGCTTCCATTTAATTTGAAATTGGGAGTTATACCTGAAGAATTAATCGGGTTAGTTGCATATGCCATTGCACAATTTGGGAGTTATACCTGAAGAATTTGGGTGCCTAACTCTGATTTCTGTTTTCTCCTCAGGCAAAGCAAAATGCAGAGGTAAAGACGAAGCCGAGGAAAAACTGGCGCAGGTCAACGGTTCAGCTTGTCCCGTCAGACCCTGTCCCGCCCTCCGCGCCAGCGAACACCGGGGCTGTCCCACGAGATAGAGGTGACATCCCTCTCAGGCTGCCGAGAGCCATGTCCTCAGCGGCCGCGGAGACCAACCCTCCTCCCCTCACCGACCGTAACGCTGCCAAGCCCGAAGAGTCCGTGAGCAGTATCAACAAGGAGAGCACCGGCGCCGCTGCCGTAAGGCCGCCGTCTCAGCTTAGAAAGAACTCCACCACCGAGAAGGAAAACCAGTTGCGATGAGAGCCAGTTGATGATTCGGCTGATGACATGCAGTACTAGACTTTGTGCTGAAGTCTTTTGTTGACAATGGGGGTATGCTGCCTCGGCGTCCTTCGGAGAGGCAGGGCTGTTCAGGAGGCGCCTATATCGGGGTTTCTGGGAGATGAGGCGATGACGCATTCTCCACACAAAGCCTTGGCTGTGGCGGACTGCTGAAAGAGTGCAACATTTTGTACAATGATGGGCTGAACATTTTTTTTTAAGTTGTATCAATCTTGTATATGATGCCAAATGCATCCTCTTTGCAATCGGTTGTTGCTTAGTCTACCAGTCTTAAACTCCTCATCTTTGTTTTGTTTTCTCTGAGAAGCTGGTCTCAATGCGTAGTAGCAGACAGACACGTGCTGATTAGTGGCCTGACTGAGTTTTTGCCTTTCAGCTTCAGACTAAATCGTTGCCCGTTAGCTTCTGAATATGATGCTCCGAAATTTCCAATTGTAACTGTTAAAATTCTGATTACTGGAGCTACAAGCTCAAGCCCGCAAAGAGTAGGAAAGATACTTCCGTATACCCCACAACCCACAGTTAACCCCACAGATAAAATGTCATGCAGTCAGATAGTCATTCCGGACATTGGTAACGCTTCCTGGCACATCTACTACATGGCAATATAATGTTTTGACTCCACACGCTTTAGCAACCCAACGGTGCAATGAGTACAAACATCCAACCATTAAGTTTTACAAAGATGGTGGTGTTGAATTCTGTTCCTACAGCCCAATCACATCTAAAACAACTCGCCCTTCTCTGTTCACTTCCTACTCTGGACAGCTCCGTTCTCCTTCAGGTAATCCACAAACTCGTCTATTAGATACGGCCAAGCACCTTCCTCATCATAGTTGGTTAGCTGAGGATCAATTGTCTGCAGTTTATTGGAGGAGAACGCAGCAACAAACCAGTCAAGTCAAATAGGAGGTACATGAAAAGGGGCAGGAAAAGTTAAAATAGACAGCAACTACATGTAACAAAGACACTAGAACCAGTACCAGGAGACACATGCACAAGAAGAAATCTGAAGACATCATGAATCTGAAGGACGGTAAGACTTTTGGCAATCTTTTTAGCTTCATGCAGAAATATTAGCTCTTAGTTTTCTACCTTATCTGTTCTATTATTTCCGTGAGTCATACTTAACCTAGACTGTCTAACTAAAACTCTGCTTAGCTTCTGTTTCCATCCCGTCCATGTGCTGGTGGAACTCTGTATTTCCGTTATTCTGGTAATGAAAAGGAGCTAGGCCCATTTTGAGGGAAAAAAAAACTACGGTTCGGTAACCAAGACAAATAACAGTTTCCAAAAATTCCAAGGCCATTCTTAAGTACTTAGGTGTGAGGTTGGTTACCTTCACAAATTCCAGTAGCTGCGACCATGTATCTCTGGAGATTGCTTTATTATGCCTTACCTGAAAACAAATTATCGAAACAACAATAACAAAAAAATGCTGCTTATAAACTTATTACATAAAAAAAAGTCAATTTTGTAAACCCCGGGTTCTATGTCTATTTTCTCACAAAACCACATGTATTTTGGCTTGTGTCACTTAAACTCATGTTTTATGGTCATATTGTTTCACAAAACCCCGCCTATTTCAAAAATAGCCATGAATATATGACATCTGAACTTCGTGCTTCGATGACGCGATTTTTGTAATCAATTTGATTAACAAAACCATTTAGTTGGATGCACAACCATGTGATCTCCAAAAAATAAAGTAGAATCCATAGAAAAGATTCATAATGGTGGTGTTTTATGAAACAATTTGACCAGAATACCCGGGGTTAAGTGACTTGAACCAAAATGTCCTGAGTTTTGTGTAATAAAGGCCACAAAACCCGGGGGTTTATGAAATTTACTCTAAATAAACTCAGCAGAATAGCAGATATTTTTTTGAAGGTGAAAAAAAAAGCTGATATGTATTTTCTACCTGTAGAAACTGGCACCAGTGGTCAATGAGAGGCCAGTTCCTTTCAGCAAATAGCAACTTCCACATGCCAATAGCAGTTTCCAATGCGAGAGATTTCTGACCCTATAATACATCAACAAAGTAACTTCAGAAAATAATATTGAAGGGAAAGTTCAGAAAAATAGTGGATAAGTGCACAACAAATGCAGTACCTTTTCCCTTGCCCACGCGAATGCAAAGTTGTAGATTTCATTGAACTTCTCTGCATGAGGAAAAAATGAATGGGTAAATGATAGACAGATAAAAGTAAAACCATTCCCATTATTAGTTTGCCTTAGCTGAGCAAACTGCTGATGTAAGCATGTTCCATTCAAATCTAAACACACTGAGCACCGAGAAGTGAGAACACATGCTACACTAGCAGTCAATTTGAACTGAAAAGAAAAGCTTACGATCATCTTTAAGCTCAGCTCGTAATGAAGGTAGCTTTTCACGGAGCTTTTCTATTGAATCCACCCTGCAAATAAACATGTGGCTCTTTTAAAAAAATATTCAACCCAAAATCAACAAAGAACCTTAAGTTCAAGTGCACATGAAAAAATATATTGCATAGAGCACAGAGCAGTCTCACCCAATCGACTGCAGTCCACCAATGAACTCCTGGTGTGTGAATTCACACATTGTGGAAGCTTTCATATGCCATGATATGCCAAGCTGTTACAAGCAAAAAGGTAAGCAAAATGCTTTTATGGAGAAACGGACACAAAAAAGTTGTACCCCCATAAGCAATTTTGTATGAACTTAAAACCAGATGAGATCCAGTTAGTGTTTGGGGTGAAAAAAAAAGAGAGAGAATGTATATAAGATAGGATCTGAATGTACCATAACAATATCCTGAGGATCCACCTGAAAAGGCAAACATGAAATTTGCATATCAGATAATAAGACAGGGACAAAGATACAAAGACAAGAGAGCCAGGTAAGTAAACAATACGAGGGCCTTCTATTGCAAATAGCATGTACTTTGCAAGTACATATAAGCGGCGGATTATTCACTTAACAAGCTTGCCACAATATGCATAGTACATAGAGTCATAATTATGTCCCAATAAACATGTTAGACAAGTATTTTCAGACATTATAAATCTATGATTTGCCACACGTGGTTTTGGCATAAAAAGAAAAAAAATACAGCAACTACAAAATGAATTATCAAAAAATTCGATCACACAAGCACTATGGAGAATATATAGAATACATAGAAAAAATAACTGACACAGATTTTTTTTCAACTGATTCACTAATCACTACATATGATTGTCGACTGAAATATTAGTTGAATTACCTGCAAATCACTGCAAAGCTGTGATATGCCCTCCACCATTATCATATCAGCATCCGGTTCTGAGAAGACATTAATTAAAATGATCGTACATGTCAAAGAAGAATTAACTGGACTTGAAAGATGCATAAAACTAAAACAGTAAGGGTTAAATTGACACGTGCAGCAGATTATAAAAGATTTCACCTTTATATCTGTTGAACAGCTCTTCCAGATGTCGAGTATTAGCAACAGCAACTTGTGGTTGGCTATAGAAAACATCAAAAGCTCCTTCCAAGTGCCAATCACTAGCTTTAAGAGCCTGAAGCGCGACCTTTTCACTGTGCAATCAATGTGACACTTACAATTAACAGAAAGAAGAAACATTGAGTCCATAAAATGTCTTCACAATAAATTTAAGAAATGTGGAATCATCTCAAGAACTTTACTTAATGAAACCAATATCGTGAATCAGTCCTAGTCAAGAAGTCACTTTGGTCATACACATGGAACTCTGACCTGCCCATGGAAGATCTGAATTGCTAGTACCACTTAACTATTGGATATACTTAATTTATTTGATTGAAGGACAACCCCATAGCAAATTGACTTGACAGTGCTGATTATCAAGATATCTTGAACAGCAGAATATGGCCATATACCGGAAAAAAATTTGTTTGTACACAGACTAGCCTTATGAGATTGTTGGATTTGGGTTTTTTTTTTTTTAGAAAGTGATGAAATCGAAGTCCAAAATGGAACATAATGGCACTAGCTCATAGAATAAACACATTATATTGCAAAAATACATGTCAAGATCAGCATTACCACATACCGCTTGCTTCCACAATGAAACAAACAAAAACATCCATAGTATTACGCCGACAAAGGCACTGGCTAGTATGCGATTATTCCTAAATGTCACGGACTCACGGTTCAATCCAGAGTTAGGAACAAGTTCTCTCAATACGCCAGCTCGACATATCTTCGCCGCTCACAACTCAAATCATGATCCTACACTGAATTCAAATTCCATGTATGCCACGAACAATTCCTAAAGTGTCAAATCACGTAAACACAAATTCCGATTTCTTGTATGCCAAACAATTCCTAAAGCTTAAAACATTGTACCTCGCGCCGGTTATGGCCATGAACTGCTGCACCTTGTCCCGGCTCCCTTTGCCCAGCTTATGCTGCGCGAACAATAAACAAACGCCAGTTAAAGCCACCGCGTGTAGCATCTGTATAAGTACAGTACAAGACAGATATACGAATCGAACGGGAACAAAAAAAAGCACAAACATCACTATCTCAAGACAGAACCGATCGGAGGCTTCCAGAAAATGAAGGGATACAAAATCCAGGAAAATTGTGGGCCATCGGCCCTTGCGATGAGGATGATGGGGGGCACTGACCATCTTGGATTGGATGGGGCGTGGAAGACCAGGAGGCGATGGTGGGCGCGACCTAGGGTTTCGAGATGCTTCAGCGCTCTCTGCCTCTCGCCCCTGGCTTCTTCGGCCTCCGTTTGGTTTTTCTGGGAGCTTGCAATTTCCCCTCGCTCGGCACGCAAATGACAGGCTTGTTGTATCAGCAATGCCAGAAAATGCCACCCCGTGGCGAAGTTTTAACCAGATGACCCTTCAGACTGCTGTGGTAAATTCTTTTGCCCCGCAAAGTCATGGCATCTCGCCAAATGAGTTTGAAGAGTTCAAAATGACAAATATAGAAATATATTTTTTACAAAATGTAAAATATACTAAGATAAGAGTTTATAAGCTACTAATGAATCATGTTTAGGTATTAAGATGGGCGTGCAAATGCAGGTGAAAATGACGGAGTGTAAAATTTGTGTACAACTAAGGTGAAAAATATTTACAATTTTACTATTGTGACATGTACATCAACTTTTAAGATTAGCTGTCAAGTCGTAGATAAACCATTTAAGATGCATTGAGTACCAAACATATATATGTAGATAATCATGCTTTAGACACACACAAAAACAGTGCACGATGAGCATGCTTGGTCACCAGCTACTGCTGGCCATGCCACCGCCAAAGTTTGGCGTCTAAAATTGGCACCTCGGTTTTGATAGCACAAAAAAAATGTGGTGTAGCGGATATTTCAGCAGTGACATAGCAGCAATCAAACAATGCCTAATATTATGGTATTACGTAAAGTATGTTGTGGCAAATTATGGGTTAGAATCAAACATTCCTTAAATTCAACTACGGAATAATTTTGAAGAAATATTAGTAAATAACGTACAACACCAAAGGTCAAATTGGAGGGTTACAAAGTTCAAACAAATAAATAGTACTCTCTTCTGTTTAAGATATCATTTTTAGCTTACAAGTTACAACTAAACTAAAAACTATGGTCATAACATTAATAATGAGAAAAAGAAAGGAATATACGTTACCATCCATTGGCAGCAGGTCCATGCGTGTGGATATCTAGTACCACCGTCCCTCCATTGGGGGATCTCCCATGAAGGGCGTTGATTTACGTCTAACCCTGGTTTGATTTGTGTTAAGTCTTCGAATCGACCATCCAATGCACCAGCTTGACTTAGTCATTCTGCTCGTCCATGTCATCTCATAGCAAGAAGCACGGGGACGTAGGAGTGATGGTTTGAGCCTTTGAGGATGTGCAATGTCCAGATTGCACAGGGTGAATTTCGAGCGGTCGCCTCTGCAGCCAGGTGCACGTGTCTAATGGAATGGAACCAAGGACTGCACTGATACATCGAGTGGCTAAATTGATTTTCGGATAGCCTTTAGATGAGAGGCCTGTCTATGTCTATGTGCAAAATGAAAAATCCAGATCGTGCAGTATGGATTGGCTCGGTCTTGGCTCGTCGCCTGTTTTTTTGTGCACGAGAGTGCTTGACTGATCGAGACGGCTTGGCCACTTCACCTTAACTTTGCGTGTCAGGGACTCGTGGTTGTTCCTTTGGTAGCTTTGTTGACTGCCTCGGTTGCTTTTGTCGAGGCAACCACGCTGTGCACTCAACCGCCGCATCATGGGAAGTTATCACTCAGGAATGGTGGAAACCAAAATCGTTACTTTTAGCAATGAACCTAACGTGGATGGTCAAGCATGCATGAAGCATCCAGGCATGTCATTCTCTCTTAGGAACCGTACTCTATACATTTCAATTCATTGTTTTATTTTTTCAGTCTATAATGGAAACATATTTCTTCACATCTCGGTCTTAATCACATGCATCCAAGATACAAATCTAAACAAATAAAACACGAGTTACCTACATATTGTTGGCTTACCAAAATCTTGTGTACCCAACCATCTATTCCACCTTTGATCTCCTCGGGCCCACAACCTCTAAACCATCCAAACCGTGAATCCTTCCACCATCACGCAGCGTGCGTGATGCGTGACGCTCCTTTGCATTGAAATTGTTAACGAATCCACCGATTTGGATTGCTTTTTTTCACCGGCGATCTTCGATACCCGCCCACCCCGACCCGCCACCGTATTTTCCGTCCCTGTTTGGTAGCGCGATTAGACTTTCCAAACGCATCGAATACAGTTTCCAATCATCAGCGACGATCGAGCGCGGCGATCGGGAATAGAGTTTCCAGTCCTTGTCGGCGATCGATCCTTGTCGACGATCGAGCGCGGCGATCGGGGTTCCTCGCTGCGATCGACCGGTCTCCCCCGAGGCCATCGCCTGGTGATCGACGAGGCCATCGTCGATTTGGTTCTACTCCGATCCGTATCCGTAGTGGTAAATCTCCATCTTCCCGTTTCCGCCATGCCCTATCCTTCGATCTGCAGACGACCACCAGCAACACCATTGATCTGAAGTATTTCCCCCTCTGCTCCTCACTTGTGGCTGCAGATCGTCCAAGTCCAACCCCTCCCTCCGATCTCTGCCTTGATCCCAGTGTCCCGCGCCTTGCTTCCCTGATCCTCATCTCCATCGTGATGTTCTTGCCATGTTGCTGATGAGCAGCGTTGTTATATGTTCGAGGCCTCAGGCTCCTCGGTTTCTCCATGTGGCGTGTCTAGCGGGCGTGCCGGCGTGGCGATCGACAACGTTGACCTTCCGCCGCCGCCGAGCACGTGTTAACGCTCCCATGGCAAACTCCTACGTCCCCGATTCTGAACATGGCATCACGCTGCTCACCGTCATGACCAGGAAACATTGCGTAGGCGGAACCGCGGAAGCCTCCCTCAAGTCTGGTGAGTGCGCCTTCTATTCAGATGAAAATGTTGCCCATTTTGACATGATTCTGTCATTAATCTTTGTTTGAAGAATTAACAAAACTCTCATGAACGCTGGCTCTTACTGTCTTGATCGCACAAGCATGTTCAGTATAGTGCTGTCCAGATGTAAAAAATCGCATTCATGTTCATTATAACTTGTTTCTTATTTGGACAGATCTTTGAATAAACGTCTAAGTGACAATACTACTGGATGGTTACCGTTTGTTGTTGCAGATCAACCAATTCTAATGAACAATTTGGGTTATGAAATATGTAATGGTAAGAATTATTTGAGAAGTCATATGATGCTTATTCATGTTTTATACAAGCTGATGCTTCATGAAAATTCTTAGAATATTTAAGCCTTCCATGCAGTTTTTGCGATAAACTTGAGCTATTTGCTTCTGCAATGTAATGCTTGGGATTAATATTCCATTTTTTTGTAATCTGGTTCATATTTGTTCAAACATATATAGGGCTGTCGTTCAATTTTCATGGGGAAAGTTTTTTTTTTTAAGTTCGTTCAGTGTTCCTTAGACTTGCATCATCTCCGACTGAAATTAAAACTTCTCTTATTCGAGTTTCATTTTTCTTCAGGTGAATCAAGGCCGTAGTCCATGGCTCCATGCAGGGTTCTAGAGTGGAGGGCAACGAGGTAGTTGATGAAAGAGAACACGGAAAAATTATTGTTCCAGAGAACACAGGGATCAATGGTGTTTCCATTGCCAGGTAACTTGATCACATGATCCTCCATTACTATTTGGCTTTGTGATAGCTTTGTGGAACAACATTTGGTCGTACTGGCTGATAGTGTTTTATTAGTTTAGATTGTTCCATCACATTTGCTGCTACAGCACAACACCTGTGGGTTACATGCAATTCATGTTTTATCTGAATGTGTAAAACAGTTCTCATCTTTGATTAATATTCAGTAATTTGTTGTGCATGCAGATAGCAAAAATGATGCACGAATCAGTTTCCCTGTCTAAGCAACCAGATAAGGAGACACTTACCTTTGCTTAATGGTGATTATGTATGTAATACTTCTATGGCAATGATTGACTATATTTGGAATCATAGATCAGACAGGCAGTCAGTCATTTCTATGCATCAAAATATAAGTGAACTTTGTAGATTGATTTCAGTGGATTTAGGCTGTCTAATCTTCCAATGAAATTGCTTGTCTCAAGCAGAATTGTTTGAGGTGCTCAAGTATGATAAGAATGTACTAAGCCCTGGAAGCCCTGGAAGCTTTGGGAATTGGTTCCAATAACTTGTGTTGCTGAAGTAAATTGGTTCCAAGAACGTGATGAGATTTGCCCCAACAGTGTTTTTTGCTGGACTGATATATGTGGAAAAGGATGCTGAATGGTTTCAAAATTGGAGGTGTGGTCCTGGGAAGGGAAGGGGCGGTATTTTCGACATTGGCAAAGCTACAGTGATAAAGATGGTAAAAAATTCTAAAAATAAGGTTAGCTCCTATTTTCTCATGCCACACTCTTTTTTACTATTCTGATTTTTTTTATCTCCTTCTGTTCTTGTTTGGTGCTATTACAAAGGTGTCAATAAAAAGTTATGGCCCAGCTATTTAACATGCACATGAAAAATTGTGACTTTAATAACTCTAAGTTTCTTATTCTATTCGCAGTGGCCTGTTTTTGCAGGCTCCATAATTTTCCCCCTGTTTTTGGCATGAAACAAGCTACATGAAATTATTGTATGTTTCTTTACAGTAATGGATGTATACTTTAGTTCATTATGCTCACTTGTTCCTTTAGAAATTCAAAAGGCATAGATGCAAATGACCACAATTATGTTTGCAAATTTTTATCATTACAGTTGATTACTTATTGTTATGAATTTTTCGAGCATCTTACTATAAGCATTATTGTTAGCTTGTAATATAGATCGGCCGAATGTGACCATTCACCTGGAGTAATTGAACTCTATAATAATATTCAATTACTAAAAGTGTTTTTAACATGATATCACAAGAAAACAACATTGATTCCCAAGGTACTAGAATGCAGCTTGTCAGATCTAATTCTGAGATTTTTCTGTAGGTTGATTGGCTCTTGAATTAATTATTTCGATCTGCAGGATGGTTCCCATTACACTGTTCTGTTCAAGCTCGTTCCCTGCAAATCCTAAATCCGCTGATTAATAAGTAAAAGGTTGATGTCAATGTTGCTGATAATATGAGCTACATAAATTGTGTATATGTCAATGTTGAATCTTTCTCTATCGTTCTTTTTTTCTCTGTGAATCTTTAATCTATCTCTCCATTGTTCTAAAAAGAAATAGTGCTTGTCTGCTGTTTCATTTACGTTATTAAATGCATTTGTGGCTCATAGAGATAACATATCATCGATCTGTAGGGAAAATGGTGGTTTCCCAAGAAGCCAGGAGGAACTATAAAACTTTAAAAAGTCATGGTAATTCTTTGTCAGTTAAAGCTCTAATAACCAGGCTGTTTATAATTCAGTTGTTGCAGCAGAAAAGGTACTTGTGCCAATAAGATATCCGTAAACAATAATTTAGTTAAGTTGAAACTGACAATAACAATGCGACATAAAGTAGTACTGGTTGTACTTAATGGTTAGAGTAGAGAAGTGTTTGTCGAAATGCTTTGTCTATTTATTTTATTCTTGATATATCGTATATTTTTTAGGTGGTCCCTTGGTGGTATCATGTATGAAATGCTTTTTGGTTATCCTCCATTTCACTTGAAATGTCAACTTGCAGAAAACTTGTTATGAAACAAAACCCTGCATAAAGGTTAGTGTGGATGACAGGTGTCCCAATGACATATGTTTGTGTGTTTATTGAATTTATTATACTCAGCCAATATCTACTCACAAAATTTTTGAATGTGCTTATGGTTGAGTTGTCTGATGCTTCTGGTATACAATTTTCTTTGAGTAAGTATTTTCTCCTCTGATTATTCCCCTTTGTAACAATTATTAAAATAGCTGGATATGTGCGTCAATTGGTTTTTACTAGAAAAAATGGCGCGCCACGTGGCCTCATTCGTTTGCAAACCTGTTGTGAACTCGAGGTAACATAATAGTGGGTTGCAAATCAATAATAGGAATGGTACAATACATTTGAGAATATATATCTATAGCACATATCAGATTGTGTATTCGAAAGATAAATATCAACCACTGATTTACAGGAGGTACAGAGCAATGAAAAAAAATGCAAGCACGGTCTGCAGTGATCATTAAGGATCTTCCATCATTATACAATTAATCGTGGCATTTGAAGCTCCACTTGTACCTTGATCACTGATAGGGAGAAATGGATAAATTAGGAATAGATAAATGCAACACTGTACAACAAATATGATGATGTCAATAATAGGCATATCATTATGTAAATTTTTGTGTTCAATTATTGATAGCTGGAAGAATACATGGTAGCACTATTTCCCTCTGTGGCTTTTATCTGAAGTAGAGCATGCATCTAAGATATCAGAACTATATTGATTATTAGGGTAGATGAATTTACTGAATATCAGAAGTGTTTCACTTGAATGCAAGACAACTTTATTCTGAAAAGTTTTATTTTGGTTTTATAATAGTCAACCAGAAATTCAAAAAATTATTGAATATGCAGACCATAAAGCCTCCTATTAATTACCTCCTAATATAAGTGTGATTGATGCTAGCTTTTGGTATTTTGTTGTTATATGGCTGCAAGAAATGTAACAGTTAGGTAGAAAGGGTAGTACTGCAGCAAAGGTAAGAGGCAGCTGTGTTGCCTTTAGCATTGCAACTCAAGTAAGTTTAACATTGCAGATCATTTATCCATTGATTCAACAGGCTGTAGAGTGTGCTCATTCTGACGTGGTTAATTGCATCGCGACCTGAGCTAGCCACAACCCCTATCTCCTGTAATCCGTACGTTGAAAACTCGGCAATACCACCAATAGGAGAATCAAAACTAAGAGAAAGAAGACAGCTTAGCCATCTGTTCTATGAAGCATGGGATCAGTTGAAGTCAAGCTATGAAGCCCCCTCCATCTCTACCAGGAGCTGATTTGATAGTGTTTTATTTTCAGACATTGTAAGCACAAAAATTTCAATTGAAATATCAGTAACAATTGGGCATCAAGGTTTTTAAAAATAATTATTGAGATTTTTCAAGTAGATGCAAAAATTAAGAACTTGTTTCTAACATATTTATCACTTTTGATCAACTTGGTGTTTGACCTCTGTATTTGCAATTTCCTCTATAGAATACATGAGTTGGATCACCATATAGAATTGAAATCACAAGGGGAATGAAAATTGAAACATACCTCGATGGATTGCCACAATTTTTATTCATAGATGTCTTAGCACCTGGCCTCTAATCAGTAAGAAAAAAAATAATGATTAGTTGATTAGTATATGCACAGGACTTGGCATAAGCATAGTAGTAGTAGTACTCGCTTCTCTTTTTGCCTCATCACTCTGGAGGTTTCCTTGGCCGTATCATCTTTTTGTGGTGAGACATACACGTATTTTGTCTAATCTTGCCATCATACCCACACATATCTTGGTTAATCTTGCAGGTATGTTAAATGCAAGAGCGAACGTGATTTAACATTGGATTAGACGATTAATACCCTTTTTCAGATAGATTATACCTGGCAACAGCAGCATTGATGAAGTGTTATTCCCATTTATGAAACACCTGGCTTGCGATGTGTAAGCCTGACTTAATTGTTGTCGAATTCTGCCGGGAGGTTACCTGTGAAGCTGACATCGAAGCTAGAGGTCCCCGTCGCAGTTGGTGTCCAGCATAGATAGCGTCGAACACTTGGTGGGCATCAATGGAGCAGCTCGGTGCAGTCAAACAAGAGCAGCACGGCATCTGCACGCTGGAGTCTGGACGCAGTAGCAGTGAGATGATAGATAGGAGAAGAGGCAGGTTGGAGCCACTGGGCACAAATCATCTTCGTGTAGTTAAACAGCAGGGTGTTGCCGGGACTACCGGTCCAGCGTCTTGCCGTGTCCGATGGGCTGGCCGGAAGTGAACGGCGGCTGAAGTTGATTTGGCATACGACTGCTTGACGGCATCAAGGGTAAGAGCGGAGCCAAGCAGGGAGGTTGGGGTCGATGTAGGCTACCCCGCCGCCGCGTCAACCCTGCTCGAGCTCTGAGCTGCGGGCCACTGAGCTCCAGGCTGACGAGCTCGGCGTCGGCCGCTCTTGGCGGCAAGAAGAGGGCAGGAGCACGGCGATGTACCACAACACGGTGAACTGGCGCGATTCTAAGAGGAGCTCGGCGGCGTACGGGCCGGCGCGGTGGATGCGCAACGGCGGACAAGACGACACAGGCAGGCGGCGGTGCTCGGACTCATGCCTGGGAGAATGGACGGTGGAAGAGGTATCAGCTGCCAAATCGACGGTTGAAATTGATGAACAGTAACTCGACCAATCACAGGCCAGAGAACGGCACGGCATTTAGATATGTAGGGATTTGCATGATGTACATTTTACAGTTCCAGGGTTTTGATATTCCTGTGTAATCATTGAGATTTATTTGGCTATTGTCTGGGAAAAATATGCATTTGTTGAAACATATGTGAATTTGAAGACAAGCCTTTTACAGTTCTGATTGATATGAAAATTGGATTGTTTTGTTTTTGTTTGAGAAAATAAGAAAATTGGATTGTTGTTCCTGCAATGTAGTTTAGTGTTTGCTAATCAAATATTTTTGCAACTTTTGGATATGAATCGATATGTAAATTGATCATGATTCAGTTTGTACTTCCTACCTATCAATCTTTTCCCATTGCTACATATGCCAAATTTGTAAAGCAGCATGCCACCAGGGGTACATATTTGATTAATTGTATTTTGATTGGAGCCTCACTTGCAGGCAGAGCCTTGGAATCCATTGAAGTTTTCTCACATCAAGGAGAAACCATGCATGAAGGGAGTTCAGCAGGTGCAGGAGACCAACCTTGAAAATGAGTTTTTGATCCAGGTGAATGAGGCTCCCGAATTTTCAATGGATCCAACCATGAAAAACGTACGTGGAACACAAGCAGGGACCATTTTGCTTCTTCTCTAATTGTGAAGATTGTTCTGATAGCCGAAATTTTGTTTTGTACAAGTACAATGCAACGACAATAGTAGTGTGGCCTATTAATCTAATGGTTCCAAACTTTTGAAGAGAGGTCTTGATGTAAAGTGATATATCATTTTGATTGTATTTTCCTGCTTGTTAACTTTCCCTTGGATGCAAATGTCATGCAACTTGAAAACAGGAGGCCACCAGAAGATCATAAATGAGTAATTTACTTTTTGTGAGGAAAGCTATTTTATCAATGAGTGAAGCTTCAAAAGTTTGAAATCATTCCACCTTTTTTTTGGCTGGTAGGCTATAATAGTTTTGTAGATCAGTCCTATAAAAGTTGGAACTGCAATTTGGTTGCAGTAATGTTTTATTATCTCAGAAGTCTTTCCACCTGGTTTTAGGCCGGTAGGCTATAATAGTTGTGCTACTCTTTTTATATGCAATATCTTTACCATATCTTAGGGCATGGGAGCTTCTAATGCCTAAATTCAAATTGGCAAGGTTATTTTCGTTGCAACCGTGTGTTCACATATGACCCTTTTAACCTTCATGTGTCCGGTGCTCATGGGTTATTTTCATTGCCACCTTGTATTCGCATATGACCCTTTTAACCTTCATGTGTCCCCAGTGCTCATATCTTATTTTCATTGCAACCTTGTATTCGGATGACCCTTTTAACCTTCATGTGTCCAGTGCTCATAGGTTATTTTCTTTGCAACCTTGTGTTCGCTTATGACTCTTCTTACTGATATCATGAACATAGCATCCAATAACTGTGATTCGTATACTATGTTCATACAGTGTTCCTAAAGAAAAACTCTCTCTAGCTGGTTACATCGTCTATAGGAGTAATTATGCCAATGCACCACTGCTTCTTTTAAGTGGCGGTCTCTTTTATTTTATTTTCTTTTATGTACCTAGCAGAGAGGACATTCTTACTAGATTGGCTTTATCTCACTGTTTTCTACGATTTTAAGCCTGGTGTCATAGCTGAGAGCCAGTGCCAGTACATGGTGGCCTTCTAATATGGGTCCATGGTGCTGTAACTGTTGTTCATTGTTTCTGATCACAAAGTAAACGGATGCTTAAATATGGTCGACAAGCATGCATTTGGGTTACTTCCAGAGATTTGAAAATATGGCATGCCCTTAATTTTATCAAACGCTAAAAAAATATAAAATCCTGAAATAATAAAAATTTTCTTCTTCTTTTTTAATATTTTAACACTTAGTATTGCAATCTGGATACCTGGTGATTGATTCATGTTTCTAAGAAAATGTGATACCGTTTTAAGTGGAATTAATAGGAGCCTTTAAAGGACATGTTCAACTACAAATTATGCAGTTATGGAAAAGCCTACTTTATAAACGTGGATGCAATGTCGGCTTGATTACATTGTGCTTACGGAGAGGTCACAGAATTTCTAATTGGAAGTTTCCTTGGTCAGAGTATTGCTCTTGAGTAGTTTATGAAAAATCATAGGGGCGAATATAAACGATAAGTAGTTTGTGAGTGTGGAGTGTGTTGTATTGGGTCCTTTACCCTAAACTCTTCTTAATACAAAGATACGCATATCTCCTTGGTGTGTTCGAGAAAAAACACAGCTGCTGTTGTGGTATTTACAAAATGTAATTAATTCTCTTCATTGATAATTGGATGGAATGGTAGCTGATTCACAGATGTTGAATAGAAAAACCAGGTACCAAACAATAGAGAGAAACAAGCGTTTCCAGTTAGTAGGGAGGGCAAACTATAACTTTTCTTTTTTGCGAGTGAGGGCAAATTATAACTTGGTTGATGCTATTTTTAAGTTTAGGCTCTGAAAGGTAATCATAGCATTATATTATGTATTGTTCTATGGTTAGCATTTAAAAATACATGTTGCTGGTAAACTCTTTTACTTACTTGGTAGGTGGTTTTTTTACTTGGTAAGTGGTCCTCCAAGCCCATTGTCTTTACTAACCGCATCAAACAACATTGCGTTCAAAAAATATTCGCATGTGCGTGTCGCACATGCATTTTAACTAGTGTATCTCAAAAACTCGATTTTGGTGGTTTTTGGGCCAGACTCTGCTTGTGCACAAGCTCTCCTAAAAAAAAGGAAGGGAATATCTGGGTAGTTTTAACCGGGGTGGCTGGGTCGTGTGTTTTTTTTCCCTCGCCTTTTTTGAGGGCCATAGCGACTAATCCGTACAGAGAAATCATGATGGAATCGATCGATCTATCGAACAGCGACTGGTCATTATGCCACTAGTACTGCTGCTAATCCCATGACCAACAATTAGTCAAGCCGGGGCGCACCATGACACCGACCGTGTGCCCCAGCATCCGGTCCGGCCCCGTAGCTCGTAGCGTGCGCATCGATCGTCGTACCGCGCCCGGCCCTCGACGACCCAATCATTCCCCGAGCCAATATCAAAATCTGCTCTCTGAATTCCGATGCAACCGCCGCGCACCGAAACACGCCCGGCGCGCGCGCGCACACGGTTGCGCGCTCGATCGAGCGGAGGCCGCGGAAGTGCGGAGCAGCCTGCGCCCAGCGCACTTCGCGATCGATCTGAGGAATAGCCGGCGCGCGGCGACCCAGGGTCGCTTGCCTCCGCTGCGCGGCGAGCTCGGATTCTCGATCGTGCTTCCGCATGGTTCCTTCCGGCCTCGGCGTCGGCTGGTGGCGCGGCGTTTCTCCCGCGCCCGCAGCTCCTGGGTCCCCTTGATCGACCGTGCCGCTCGTGATCGTGAGGTCAGTTTGGCGTCTTGGCCCTGACCTGACCTGACCTGTCCTCGCAGCCAATCGAGATCGGTACATGTCGTCGTCTCGTTTCGTCTCATGCTCCTGCCGCGCTTGTGCATGCACCAGGATCAAAAACGTGAACAGGAGACGTTGTTGCGCACATGCGTGTATAGGCCATTGGACTTGAACCTCTGCACTGATCTCGCAGGTGCATCTGATCTGAGCATAACAGCGCACCGCTCGTTTCGGCGGCTGGTCAGGTCGGTCCGTTCCGCTTCCTGCGTTCCACGTTTTCCAGGGGATCGATCAGCATCAGCGCCGCGCGCGGCGTCCGTCCACGAGCGGGGCGGACCGCGGACTACGTAATTGCATCCATCGCCGCTGCGCCGCGCCGCGCCACCGGACGGCGATGCTACAGGGGAGAGGCAAACGCGCGATCCTTCTTTCTTGAACCCAAACAACTGTGAGTACCCGATCGATCTCGTCATCACAGTTGAATCGCGTCGATCGCGTACGTCACGCGAGCCGTACTGCCGTGGCAATCAGGCAGCAGGGTGAAGCAACTCTTTATTGTCCTCGATCGCCAGGATCGGATACTGTTCAGTTCCAGACCGAGTTTCCTGTGTCCCTGCGACAGATCGACACCACTGTGGCTCCATGCACGACGCGCAGGGTAAGAGATGTCAGCAGGGGAACATGGTGCAAGTTTGGTGAAATCCTTCAATGAGGTTGGTCATCGTCGCATCGACAGCACTGATGAATTCACTAGATCCGTTTACGTGTGCAACAGTTTGCAGCTGCAGGTCATGATTGCGGATCGGATCGGGTTCGTTAGCCGAGGGGCAAATCGAATTGATTCGGACATGATCAGCAGCACCAGGAGCCGATCGAATCTCTGTGCGGCGTGTTTGGGTTGCTGATAATACTAGTACAAAGCCTTATAGAAGGGAAGGAGCATACATTCATTCCAGTGACCACACTGAACACGTACATCTTTTGGGCTTGTAACGGTTTGTCCGACCGCGTACGTCGCGGTACGTACCGTACGAGTGATCCCAAGCACAGAACAAGCAAACATGATTGGTTCCTTCCAATAATGTAGAGTAATCATATAATGCGGCGCGTTCTAGAAGACGACATTGCAACTAATACCATTCCTGCATTGATACCTACGTACAGCTGATCGATCGATCGGCGCATGCATGCACACGGACATGAGACGGAGACCGATCGACAAGCAGACTAGCTAGAAGCCCTCGCTTGGTTTCGCAACGTCGACGTAGTACGACGCGGTGGCAGTAGTGGCGGCAACGCGCCAGTGCCCGCGTCGCCATTGCCAACGACGTTGCCTTCCTCCTCCTCCTTAGCCAACACGGAAATGCCGCCGGCGCCGGCCGCTGCGGGACCAACCGACTGGCAGCTTCGACAGGAGTGCTTCCAGGCTGCTCATCGAAGGCACGACCTGCATTTGCGTCGGCGCCGTGGCCTGGCCGTAGGGGTCGTAGAAATCCATTGTTGGTGGCACTAGTGTCGGCGGCCAGCTATAGACCGCGTCCTCAGGGCCGCCGGCCGGGAACGCGGCCGACGACGGGTGCGGCAGCAGCACGCCCGGGATGCTCTCCAGGTAGCCGAACTTCCGGCGCATCATCACCACGTAGCTCAAGTCCTCCGCCACCTGCATCCGTGCAGCGCAGCCCAGCCATATTAGCTTTGCACATTGATCTTGTCGTGCGTGCATGCAAACTACTAGACCGTGTGCGGCGCATCGCTCACGCACGCATTGCACCGCAAGTGAGCGTGACGACGACAGACACCAAGTCGATACAGTGCAACATAAATAGTCTCGCTGCAGTGCAGCTTAATGAAGTGGGGCGTAGAACTGTATCGGTCGGTGTACCTTGTTCATGGAGCCAAGTTGCACGACGCCTTCTCTGACGCCAATCAGAGCAATGGTCTGCAAAGAGAACGTCTATGTCAGCTTTGCCAAGCGGAGCTTTCCACACAAAAGGGAGCTCTGAATTGTGGTTTCTTAATTACTACTAGTAGTACCTTGATACCAGACTTGAACTGAGCCTCCCATGTCCTTGGATGCTGCAAACAGACGGCGCACAGGCAGGAACGTGATTGATTCCTCATTAGCGTTATGTAATCAAGTAACGAGTGGGCTGTTTACTAGGGTGCCAATTGGTGGTTGTTGTTTTTTTTTTTAGGGCAAGGGTGCCAATTTGTTGGTTGAGGAGATATATGCTTACCGAATCGGCAGGGCTGCTCCAAGAGGAGATGAGGCTGACCTCGTGCTCCTCCTGGGCCTCCTGGAACACCCATTTGTGGCCGTGGTCAGCCGCTACTTTCCCTATCAATCTACAACACAAGACGCAAACACAAATACAAGATTAGCATATGTGTTTCGCCCAATTAGCATTCCAAGTAGTAAGTGCTACTATGGCTTACCCTTCGCCGTAGTTGTAGATGTCATGGGACATCTTGAAGAAGAGCTCGGGCTGCAGGCCCTTCAGCTCCTGCTCTGCGGCACATTCCGGGTAGGTGTCGGCGGCGGCAGCTGCGCCCTCGTGGTCACAAGCAGAGGCTGCGAAGTTGCAGAATCCATCCTCCCATGCCAGGATCCTAAAAGAAAAATTGCACCCCAGGAATGACGTATGAAAAAACACAAATCCATAAGAAATTGAAGAAGAGACACGTTGTTTTTGACTGTATATACCAGTTCCTCCTGTTCCCTCTGGTCCGGTCATACATGCCACCCTGGAGATCCCATCTGAACAAAAGATAAACAAATCACCAACCCAAACGGCCAAACCAAACAAGATGCTGCGTCGGAGCGATGAAAAAATGAACAAGAAACGGAGCAACGTTTTTCATGTTCTTTCTCTGTCAAACTAAGTGAGGGCAAATTAAGTGAGCTATGACTCACTTGGGGGGCGGGTAGTTTCTGGGGAGGATCCGCCAGAAGACGGCGTAAACCCATGGGGAGTCCTCTTGGGTGCAGAGGCTGCGCAGCGTGTGCTGCAGCAGGTGCGTCACGGCCAGCGGGTTAAGCTGCTCCTCCATTTCAGCAACAGCAGCAGCTTGAAGAAGAAACGCGAACAGAAGCTTGTGGCTGGGAACAAATGAGCCTCAACCCGACTGAGTTGTGCAGGAACTTGTACTAGCTGCGTGGCTTCCTTCGCTTAGCAGTGATCATTAGACACTGCATGC
Organism: Eragrostis curvula; assembly: GCA_007726485.1. Classification (NCBI taxonomy): domain Eukaryota; kingdom Viridiplantae; phylum Streptophyta; class Magnoliopsida; order Poales; family Poaceae; genus Eragrostis; species Eragrostis curvula. The sequence continues at coordinate 6,353,081 of CM017439.1, read as the reverse complement.
CGAAGTTGCAGTTGATTTGAAGGCTAGCTGAAGGGCTATTACAATCTAGAGATTGGTGGAAGCTAGACGATGGGTGTAGGAGTAGGTGTTTCCTTTTCTTGCTCGGTAGCCTCCACTTTTGATCGCTCTGCTCTCTGGTTGTGACTTGTGAAGCCAGGCCCCCAGTCCACCGCCGAGGGAGCAACCACACTTGCCAGGATTTTATACAGGTTGCCTACCTCGGTAGTCCCTCTCGTCGTTGTGTGCTACAGTAATCACTTTACCAGGGATTTTTACGGTCCCCATACTAGTTAGTATTATTTGAAGATACTAACTAGTATTATGATTTGACGGTTCAAATCGATTGACTCTCTTTCACCAATACTATTCATGGTAGACTGGTAATTTTTCCTAAATCCGGTGGCCAATATCCCTCCTTCAGCCCCTTCTTTCTCAGGACCGGTGGCCGAGAGGCCGCTTCTTCCTCAAGCCCGGTGGCCTCAGCTATACAGCTGTCGTCAACAACCTCGTTGTGCCCCTCGCCGGCGACCACGTCATCTGAAGACCTCCATGCCCTTGTCAATGACGTACACCACTACCAAGATGTGAGGTCTAGCGGAGGCCGTGCTCCATGGCCGCTGGGTCAAAGCTCCAAGCCTCCAATTGCCGCCGGGGCCGATCTCCATTATGCACGGAGCCGAGCTCCATGACCATGTGGCCGGGACGAGCTTCATGACCGGCGGGCTCGAACTCCACATGGCTGCTGCCCGGGACGAACTCCATGGCAACATCAGGCAACAAGGTCGTCGTGTTCTTGAACATGCAAACAGTTAGCTCCATGGCAGTCTTCATTTTCATCAACAACAGCGTCACCAACTCAGCTTCTTTAATTATCAGCCAAACATGATTTGGAATTTCGTGTGGCTTTATTTTCATTATCCGATTTGTTTGGCAATCAAATAAAACAATTGGCACTGGAGAGCAATACAATTCACTCCAAGACATGGCATTGGAGCCCAAATGCAATTCAGCCGTGCCAATTTAGAGATCCAATCGGAGACTCAGTAAATTTATCAAACCAATCTACAATTCCAAAACTACCCCTAACAATACTAGCTAGTATTTTCAAATAATACTAGCTAGTATAGAGGACTGTAAAAGTCCTAGTACTATAGATATATATATGGACCATAAGTTTGTTTTCATAAAAATATAATCCATTATCTCTCTCCCTCTCTCTGGTATTTGCATCCATTAGCTTAGATCTTCACTGCCGTCTCCTTGGTGCCCGCATCAGAGCCGGAATTTGAAGAATTCAATGGTGTGCTCCTTGTTTCATTTGGGTTGGGCATGCAGACTTCATTTTACTTCTTTTTTTCCCAAACATTCATTTGGAAATGTTCAGTGTTCACTATGACCATTTTACAGTGGCATTTGTTTCTCCTCTACATGCGTGGAGTGGATTCACCTTTGCTTTCGTAAAACAGAGGTCAAATGAATAATGAAATGATGGATCCAGCACACACTGGACACTTGAATGTAATTGAACGGCTCTGGAACAACATCATACCACAGCAGAATGGAATTGTGCATAGGCCGAGGCCCTGCATTCCTTCTCTACTGCACTCATTCCAATATTCACATTCTTGACCCCAGGTGATGTAATTGCGGCGCCAATGTATCTGCCCGGCCCCGAAGGCCGATAAAGATGCAAGGTGTGCTGCCTTGAGCAGGGAATGGGGAAATTACCTGTTGCTGCTGCTCCCCCTCGTTCTGACAAACTGGACCACCACTCTCCCAATAATATTGTTGTTTGAACCGTATCAGATCTGCAGTATCCACACCCTCACCACCAGTACTCATCAGCTCAAATGTCACTAACTTCTTTTTTTCCTACTTGGATAAATTCAAATACAAAGGTATAATTTTCCAAAATAACCCCCCCTCCTCCCCCCCCAAATTGGGCGTTATGAGAAGCTGATCTTCAACTTACTATGCTAAGAATGAAAAGCTTTTGAGTTTTGACCCCCACACACGCACCGCGCATGCATCCAATCCATCGGTCAATCACAGCAGCAGGAGCCTACAAGTCCTAAGCTTGCATCATTGCATGCACGACGCTTTGCTGCAGACTTGAGCTCATCTCGATCTGGAATTGATGGCAAATGGGGCGCATCCGGCAAAGAGCTAATGATCAGCAAGGATGTACCTCTCGTTGGATTGCCCAGAAACCCCAAAAAGCATGGCCATGCATTGGTCGTCATCGACAAGGATAGGCACTAGTCCACCTTAATAATTTCTCCTGCCCTACTTGCTTGCTGGTGATATGCACGCAGTTGGAAAGCTACTGGTTCTACTTTTTGGTACCTTAGGTAGAAATGATATTTTTTTTAAACGAGTCAAAATGGTAAACATAATCATGAAATAATAGCCTTAAGAAAAAATAAAAGATATTCTAAGATCAGATTCTGTGGTTTTCATAATTGTTTACGATCAAATCTTTCCATTTGTTTCAGTAGCCATGTGCTTTTCTACAGCTTTGAGAGGCACTAATGCTGAAAGTGGCATTCATACTTGGTGTATTTGCATCCTATATGGCGTCACATGCACATTTCTTTTCCTTGTTTCTCGCTCTCTAGCAACTTCTTATCCCTTGACCACCATCAACAGACAAGAATATGGGAACGAAGATGCTGTGATAGTGATATTGGGTGGAAGAGGCCAGTATGGGTTTAAGAGATGGCAATGCATACTAGCCAAGATCGAAGGCCCTGTACATGCATGTACTTCTTGGTCTTCCCGGTTTTTCCATCCCCTCCTTGCGACAGAATCAAATGCAGTAAACTGAGGAGCTCGGCAAGAGCAAGAGGCTCATAAGAACTTTTTCTAAGCAAGTACCGTATCTTGAAGACAGACAGGGAAATATGGGTGTGCAGGCTACTTGACCGAGAGTGGACAGCAAATATGCTGCTGCAGAGTGAAAATGAATTGGAAATCCAAACAACTGAGCATCAGCAAGGCAGGGAAATGGATGTGGATTTGCTGCAGCTAAATTCTCTGATGGCTTCTGAAAAAAAAAGGAGACAAATTCTCAGACTTCGATAGAGTTGAAAAGAGATTTTTTTTTATTCATAGTGTACTAGATTAATATGAGGACCTCCTCGAGACCTCGACGAAATCTGATCTGTTTTGCTTGAGAAAGCATTGAAGAAACATTGATCCTATGTTTTTTTTATGCAAAATATAAAAAGGGGTATGCTTTTGAGAAATGAGATCATGCTCCTTGATTGTTCACCAGAATCAGTAGTCTCCGTACATCTGGATTGCCAGTTGGATAGGAACCAATCATCCAAATCTGCTGTGCCGTGGTCGGGCCACAATGGCAGTGCTGTGAGCCTGTGACAATGTAGCCCCGGATTGTCTCGCAGCTGTACGGGCAGAAACGTGGGGGTGTTTGTTTCCTCACCTCTAAATTTTAGACCTCTAAAATCAAAGAGAATTTTATCATTTAGAAGTATTAATTAAAATTTAATGACAAAATCTTTTTGACAGATGAATACTCATTTCGAGACGAATCTAATGAGCCTAATTAATCTATGTTTTGCTATAGTGATGCTACAGTAACCATCATTTAATCACGGCTTAATTACTCTCATTAGATTCGTCTCGCGAAATAGACCCGGGGTTCTGCAGTTAGTTTTGTAATTAAACTTTATTTAATACTTCTAAATAACAAAATTCTTTTTGATGTGACATCTCTAAAATTTAGACCTCTGGAAACGAACATCTCACTTTGAACAAGAATCAGAAGGCTCTGACTCACTAACTTTATTAGTTTCTTCCTTTACATTTTTATTTTATTTACAAGTATGGGTATTGTGATCCGAGGGCGAGAAAATAACTGGTTAAAAACACTATAGTAGATTAGCAAAAAATGACATGCCTGCAATAAGTTGTCATCTCACGCCTTCAGTTGGCATTTGGCACCGTCGTCGGTCAAAATGATAAATCACTAGACATATGGTCCCAATGGCGAGCAAAACTAGCTAGCATTTGCATGCAGCCAATACGCCAATCATCAGATCAATGTCACCAAGACCTGAATTCAACGAAGCAGAAAGAAGAATCCAAAATGATCACATGACCAATGGCCCCCACCCATATTCACCCTGTGAACGTGAATATGATCAGTAGATACAAATTACACAGGCAACGATATGGCTTATGAGACAACAACCCTTCACGCTACAGCCTAACGTTGTCTGCCGATTGTCCTGCGATGGCGCTCAGGATCTTGCGTTGTGCACGGCGCAATCCACAATCCTGCGATGATGCAAATTTGCATACGCCATGCAGTCCCACTTGTTGAACCCGGGTGCACTAAATAAATTCTGCTGTCATCCAGGAAAATGCGGAGCATAACCGCAAACAGACTACTGCTTTAATAGGAAGATACGGAGGATAAGACCAGATACTTCATCATCATTCTTCAAGATAGGTCTTGTTGCGACTTGCGAGCAATCCTGTACGTGGATAGGTTTTCGCTTTAATGAAATCCATACGGACAGGTCTTAGCGAGATCTTCAGCATTTGGTGGGGCTCGAAGGTGAGACTGTGCAAGTGCAGATGTCCGTTTTATACGCGAAAGGGGATCACGGAATCACCAATGGCGTTTGTCAAGACGTGAGTGATGGTTTTACGACACCATACAGGTTGCAATATAGCTTCACGTGTTTGCCGTTCTAGAAAAACTCATCCGTAATTATATTTTGATGAAGCTATCGCTCCTATTGTCGCCTATAACCCCTGCTGCTATACTGAGTAATGCGAGTCATGAAATTCCCGCGCACTGAGTTCTATGTGGCTTTCAAAAATGAATTGCTCTCCCTGAATTAAGTGAAGATCCACCGGATCGGATACCTAAAACTAGGTACCCGCGACTAACTTATTAAGCCACGACGATTGTGAATAAATCTAAGGCCCAGCGGAGGGGCTCTCGGCACGAATCAAGGCTAAAAGGGGCGCGCAGGCACGGAAGCGGGGGCCAAATAAGCCTAACAACCGTAAGGGGCCGCGTCTCGGCCTACGGACAGAGAGGCTCAGCAAGCGAGCAGGCATCCGCCCCCTCAACCAACGTCCCTGACCCCCTAGGGGTCGGGAGAAAACTCCGCCTCGTCCGACCCCCGGCTCCTGACCCCCGAAGGATCAGGGCGGAACTCCGCCTCGGCCGACCCCCGCGGAGGAAACAAGGGTCGGACGACGCGGGACACGGCGCGGCAGGTAAAACACATTAATTGTGGACGCAAGTGGACGCCTTTCCCATACCAGGGAAAGGCATGCCGCTGCCCCGCATGTCCCACAGGGACATTTGACAGCGGTCAAGACTCTCGCCATGCGGTAACAGTGCGAAGCCGTATCGCTACAGGACCAACAGTACGTGCACAGGGCGCGGACATCACCGGCGCGGCGGAACAGCGGCCGCCATCATCACCCGTGAAGGAAGCCGTCGAGGAGGGAGGAACCGTCACAGTCCGCGCCGCCTATCTATTACGAGTCGCCAATCTACGCCAAGGGAGGCCCCTACCAGAACGTGAAGCCCAAGCCTTCCTTTTCTCTTTCTTTTCTTTTTCTTCTTTCCTCCATCCTTGTGCGGTCAAGCTCTCCTTTGACAAATAAAAGGGGAGTCTTGACTCGGGGCTGGAGGAGGACGAACAACAGACAAGCAGAGACACTCTCAACACACACCCATACACAACACTCAGAGACCTGGGAGCCTTCCCTCTCTCGCCAAGCTTGTAACCCCTACTACGAGCAATACAAACCGAACCAACTGCTGGACGTAGGGCTTCGATCGCCCGAACCAGGATAATCCCTCGAGTTCTTCCTCACTCACCAAATCAACCCCCCGTAGCGCGTAGTCTAAATTTACTCGTCGGCCAGATTTCCCAACGCCGACAGTTGGCGCGCCAGGTAGGGGACCTCTGCGCACTACGGTTGCGATCCACGCCGTCTCCGACGATGGCGCGGAAACCGTCTCGCAGTGCTCGCGGGTCTGCCCGTCGAGTGGCCCACAACGCTGCCGGTTCAAGTGAGGGTGGGCTGCTGCCCACCCCGCTCTTCCCTCCGCACCAAACCATCCGGTTTGGAAGTTTGGAGTTCGAGGCCGACTACACCGGCCGCCTGCAGCTGATGCAGGACTACCCGCCCCTCTTCGGGGAGGGACCGCTCACGGCTCGTCCCCGCCTAGCTCGGGACATGGATGGTTCTGACCTGAGGAGTACCGCCACGTGCAGTACACCCTCACTGCCGCTGCTGCTGGCCTCCACGGCTGGCCGCCTCTTCCGCCGGAGGAAGAATTTTGGGAGCGCCCCGACGCGCTTGCCCCATCGATGCGCTACGCGGTGGAAAGGCTTCAACGTTGGATCATCTCCAACTTCCCACCGTCCACCTCGATGACGGAGACCTGCACGGGGCCGGCGTGGTGCGCGGCCTGCCGGTCTCGCGACCCGCCGTCCCTGCAGGTGGCGCGCACGTGGACGCCTCCCTCCGAGCTTGGGATGGTGATCGCGAATGCCGTCATTCCGCGCGAGCGGAGTTGCCGAGGCTTGCCGTGCCGGATCGAGGCGTATCTCGGCTCTGAGCCGCGTGCGTCCGAATGCCGGCGCGTTTTCTACGCGCTGGCAAATGTCCTGGTGCAGCTCGAGGGCTGGGGACGCCTCCCTCCAGAATCAGAGTTCTGGCGGCCCGGTGTTCCTCTACCTCACGGCCTCCGCACCGTCGCGGACCAGTTCTTGCGCGAGCTCGCCCGCCGCCTCGACCCGCTGGCGCGGGAGAACACGTCCTTTGCGGGGATGATGCGGCAGGGCCCGGTCGCGTCTCCACCAATGCCGCCAACCGCAGCCAGCGGATGGCCCCAGGAACGCGCACTTCAACCTCGCCTCGAGCCTGACTCCGACTCCGAGTCCGACCTCCTCAGCGAGTGCTTCGACCGCTGCACTCTCGACCCCACGCGAGAATGCTGCATGGTCGGCAGCATCGAAGGTCACGTCGAGGACCTGGAGCAGCAGGAGGAGGAGGCGGACGAGAATGGGAACGACAACAACGTCGATCCGGTGGGAGCCCAGCCGTTCCCGGCGGCGGCCGAGCACGGCAGGGCCATGCCCGCGCCGCGGCTCGCCCCGATAGCTCCCGCCGGCCAACCGGGGGCGAACGCCGACGCCGAGATGGCAGACGCCAACGCCCTCGCCGACAACGACCACGGCGTACGGCAGCTCCTCGTACGGGAACGCGAGCTCCAAGACCACGAGCGGCTCCTGCGGCAGGAGCGCGAGCTGGTCAAACACGAGCTCGCTCAGCGCCGGAACCAAACGCGCGCTTGGGCGCGCCAAGTCCAACACCAGATCGTCAATGACGCCGGGGATGGCCTTCCGCGTTTCCCGCGGGCCAGTCAGAACATCACGGCGGCGGCGGCTCTGCTCTGGCGGATGCAGCCGCCGACGACCCCGGCCGAGCAAAAGGATAGGCGGGAGCTCGAGAGCCTCATCCGCCTCGCGGCAGACCAGCAGGCCGAAAGCTCCATGTCGCGCCGTCGAGGGCGAACCTCCGGGGCGCACACTGTAAGCGACCACGACGGTGAGCCGTCCGTCCAGCAGTCGCCCCGTCGGGAGGAAGAGTGTCAGAACCTCCCTCCGATCCACGAGCGCGTCGGCGATCTCAAGGACGCTCGGGTCTTACTCGACGCCCGCCGTCGCGCACAAGGCCAAGATCGGAGGCGTGGAGCCCCTAATCGCGGCTACCACCCGAGACGTGGAGGTCGGTATGACCCCCACGAGGACCGGAGTCCGAGTCCGCCGCCCCCCGGACCGCGGGCGTTCGGCGAGGACATCCTGCGCGTGTGGGTGCCACAGCGTTACCGCGCACCCGGGAACATCATCAAGTACTCCGGCGACTCCAACCCGGCCACGTGGCTGGAGGACTACCGGCTGGCGTGTCAAGCCGGTGGCGCGGATGACGACCTGTTCGTCATCAGGAAGCTTCCGCTCTACCTCGCCGACTCCACTCGGGCCAGGCTGGAGCACCTCCCGAGAGGCTCCATCCAGTGTTGGGAGGACCTCCGAGAAATCTTCGAGGGAAATTTCCAAGGGACGTACGAACGCCCCGGGAACTCATGGGACCTCCGCAATTGCAAGCAGAAGCCCGACGAGTCGCTGCGCGAATATATACGCCGCTTCTCCCGGATACACAATTCCTTCTCCAACGTCGTCGACGCTGACGCCATCAGCGCCTTCTTGACGGGGACTCGGAACAAGTCGTTGGTGCACAAGCTGGGACACAAGTGCCCCTCCACCACAAAGGAGCTCCTCGACATCGCGACAAGCCACACTTCCGGGGAGGACGCGGTCAGAGCAATCTTCGAGCGTCCGACCGCGAAGGCCAAGAGGGTCGAGGCGGCCGACGGGGTTGGTCTGTCAACCCAGACAGGCAAGAAGAAGAAGAAGAAAAGCAATCTTCACCGGCAAGACGCCTCGCTGGTTGCGGCGGTCGATCGCAAGCCCAAGAAAGCCACCAACGAGGTGACCCCCGACCACTTCGAAAAGCTGCTCGAGGGACCGTGTCCGAACCACCCGTTCCCCGTCAAGCATCTGTATAAGGATTGTGGCCTTCTTCGCAATTTCCTTGGCGGGGCGCAGAAGAGGCAGGAGGCGAAGCCATCCGACCTCAAGAGGGTCGACGGGGATGAGGAGCCCGAGCGCCCGTTCCCCGAGCCCAACGCGGTCCTCATGATCTTCGGCGGGTTGGACGCCTGCCTGCCCAAGTGCCGGCGCAAGGTGGAACGCCGAGAGGTGTACGCCGCCGAGCCGACGACCCTGGAGTTTCTCAGGTGGTCAAGCACAGCGGTCACCTTCGACCTCTCCGACCACCTGGATCGGGTCCACCGGCCGGGACGATATCCGCTGGTCGTCGACCCCATTGTCGCCTCGACGCGACTCACCAAGGTGCTCATGGATGGCGGGAGCGGCCTCAACATACTTTACGCCGAGACCCTTGACGCCATGGGCATTGACCGCAAGCGCGTCCGACCCACCGGGGCTCCGTTCCACGGGATCGTCCCTGGGAAGCAAGTGGTGCTGCTGGGGCAGATCGACCTGCCAGTCACTTTCGGGACACCGGAGAACTTCCGCACCGAGATTCTCACCTTCGAGGTAGCGGATTTCCCCGGCGCGTACCACGCCGTCTTGGGTCGGCCCTGTTACGCCAAGTTCATGGCTGTCCCGAACTACACTTACCTCAAGCTCAAAATGCCGGGGCCGAAAGGGGTTATCACTTTGAGTACGTCCGTGCAAAGGGCGTACGAGGTGGACCTGGAGAATTGCAACCTCGCGACGGCGCTCGCCCGCAAGGAGGAGCTGCTGACCGTCAACCAGGTGGAGTCGGAGGACGCGCCGGACGCGAAGAAGACGGCGGGCTCCTTCAACCCCGACACCGACACCAAGCCGATCCCGCTCAACCCTTCTAACCCCAACAGCAAGGTGGTGTTGATCGGGGCATCGCTCTCCAGCAAATAGGAAAGCGCGCTCGTCGACTTCCTCCGCGCCAATCAAGACATATTTGCATGGAAGCCCTCGAACATGCCAGGCATTCCCCGGGAGGTCGCCGAGCACTCCCTCTGCATCAAGCCGGGTTCTCGACCCGTCAAGCAACACCTCCGCCGCTTCGACAAGGAGAAGCATAAGTCCATCGGTCAGGAACTAGCTAAACTCCTAGCAGCAGGTTTTATTAAAGAAGTGTACCACCCTGAGTGGCTAGCTAATCCTGTACTTGTTCGTAAAAAAAACGGGAAATGGAGGATGTGTGTTGACTACACGAATCTCAATAAGGCATGCCCGAAGGATCCGTTTCCTTTGCCGCGCATAGACCAAATTGTGGACTCGACGGCAGGGTGCGAAACCCTCTGTTTCCTTGACGCCTACTCGGGATATCACCAGATCCCGATGAAGGAGTCGGATCAACTCGCCACCTCGTTCATAACCCCGTTTGGTGCGTACTGTTACGTGACCATGCCTTTCGGGCTGAAAAACGCCGGCGCCACGTATCAACGATGCATGATCAAGTGCTTCGGGGACCTCATCGGAGAGGTCGTGGAGGCATACGTGGACGACATCGTAGTCAAGTCCAGGCACACCGATCAACTCGTCTCCGATCTAGCCAAAGTCTTCGACAGACTAAGGGCAAACAGGGTCAAGCTCAATCCCGAGAAGTGTGTGTTTGGGGTCCCGAAGGGCATGCTGCTCGGATTCTGCGTATCCGAGCGAGGCATCGAGGCCAACCCCGAGAAGATCGACGCCATCCTCAAAATGGGGCCGATCCAGAATGTGAAAGGCGTCCAGCGAGTCATGGGCTGCCTTGCGGCGCTAAGCCGATTCATCTCGAGACTCGGCGAGCGTGGGTTACCCCTTTATCGCCTTCTCAAAAAATCCGACCACTTCGAGTGGACGCCGGAGGCCCAGGAGGCTCTAGATGGCTTCAAAACCATGCTCACCAACTCACCAATCCTGACCGCTCCGACCCCGGGAGAGACTCTCTTGCTCTATATCTCGGCCACGACTCAGGTGGTGCGCACCGCGCTGGTCGTGGAGAGAAACAAGCCGGGGCACGCGCTCAAGGTGCAGCGACCGGTCTACTTCGTCAGCGAAGTCCTGTCCGACACCAAGACGCGCTGGATCCAGATCCAGAAAATGATCTACGCGGTCATGATTACGCGGCGCAAGCTGCGCCACTACTTCGACGCCCACCGCGTCGTCGTCGTGACTTCATTTCCCTTGGGCGAGGTTCTCATGAACAAAGAGTCCTCGAACAAGATAGCCAAATGGGCGATCGAGCTCATGGGACAAGAACTCGAGTTCGTGCCTCAAACGGCGATCAAGTCGCACGTTCTCGCGGAATTCATCGCCGAATGGACCGAGGTTCAGCTGCCGGCGGCCCCTGTCGACCGAGAATGCTGGAGGATGTACTTCGACGGCTCGCTCACGAAGAGAGGAGCCGGAGGGGGATGGGTGCTCGTCTCGCCTCTCAAGGTGCGGATGAGGTACGCCGCCCGACTTAACTTCCCGGCGTCGCACAACGTGGCCGACTACGAGGCCCTGGTCAACGGCGTCAAGGCTGCAATCGAGCTCGGGGTCAAAAGGCTCGAGATATTTGGGGACTCGCAGCTTGTTGTAGACCAGGTCTGGAATGAGTCGAACTGCGTCAACCCCAAGATGGCCGCATACTGTGCCGAGGTTCGACGTCTCGAGGAGAAGTTCGACGGATTCGAGATCACGTACCTGCCTCGACAGCAGAACGAAGCCGTCGACCTTTTGGCCAAGCTGGCTTCCAATCGGGAACCCGTCCCGACCGGGATTTTTGCCAGCGATCTAAAGAAACCCTCCATCAAAGAGCCGACCGACTCCCATAAGGGGGGCAAACTCGCGCCTGGCGACCCGACCCCGCACTCAACCCCGGCGCTGAATCCGACCTCCGTCCCGACGCCTGTCGGGTCGGACGACCGCACGGCATTCGTCGTCGCCTCTGTGGATGAGGACTCGGAGGGTTCGGGGCCCGAGCCCGACCTCCCGCCGAATGATTGGATGCGGCCTTTCCTCGACTACCTGCTGAAGGGGCAGCTTCCCCCCCGACTTGACCGAAGCCAAGCGCATCGCCCGACGGGCGAAGTCGTTCGTCGCGATGGGAGGTGAACTGTTCAAAAGAGGACATTCAGACGTACTGCAGCGTTGCATCCCCCTCGATTATGGAAGGGAGTTGCTCCGTGACATACATGAGGGGACATGTGGCCATCATGTCGCTCCCCGCAGTCTGGTTGGCAATGCGTTCCGTCAGGGCTTCTACTGGCCGACGGCGGTGGGCGACGCCGAGAAGATTGTGCGCACCTGCGAAGGGTGCCAATTCTACGCCCGGCAAACCCACATGCCGGCCCAAGCCTTGCAGACAATTCCCCTGACGTGGCCGTTTGCCGTATGGGGACTCGATCTGGTTGGCCCACTGAAGAAAGCGCCCGGGGGCTACACCCACCTGCTTGTGGCCGTCGACAAATTTCGAAGTGGATCGAGGCCCGACCCCTCGCCACAATAAGGTCAGCTCAAGCGGTGATCTTCTTCCGAGACATTGTCCATCGATTTGGAGTCCCTAACTCCATCATCACCGACAATGGCACTCAATTCACTGGCCAAGAATTCTTGGAGTTTTGCGACGACTACAACATCAGGGTCGATTGGGCAGCCGTGGCTCACCCCCGAACGAACGGGCAGGTCGAGCGTGCGAATGGTATGGTCCTGCAAGGCCTCAAGCCCAGAATTTTTAACAAGCTCAAGGATTGCGCTGGCAGATGGGTCCAGGAACTTCCGTCGGTACTTTGGAGCCTACGCACGACCCCGTGTCGAGCTACCGGCCACACCCCTTTCTTCATGGTGTACGGGGCCGAGGCGGTGCTCCCGACCGACCTCGAGTACGGGGCCCCGAGAGTCCGAGCCTACACGGAAGACAATAACAAGCGCTTCCTCGAAGACGCGCTTGACCAAATTGACGAGGATCGTGAGGTCGCACTCTTACGCGCAACAAAGTACCAGCAAGCCTTACGGCGCTACCACGGACGTCGAGTCCGCGGGCGAGCGTTTAGCGTGGGCGACCTCGTCCTCCGACTCGTGCAAACCAATAAGGACCGCCACAACCTCTCGCCGCCCTGGGAGGGACCGTTCATCATCTCCAAGGTGCTCCGACCCGGAACCTACAAGCTGATGGACTCGGAAGGGCAGCAGATCAAGAATGCGTGGAACATCGAACAGCTACGTCGCTTCTATCCCTAAACCCTTTCCATACTACATTTCGCTTTTGCTCTTATCGTAGAGACGCTTTACTCTCACCTCACCCATATTCGGAGCGGCCGTTGGGTCCGACCCCCCACTCGGGGGCTACACCCGGTGGGTGCGGTGACAACACCGCGCGGGTCGAAGGTATGACGAGGCGACAACCTTGCGAAAACAACGCAATTTCGCAAGGTTCGCGTCCGACCTCCCGTACCAAGGACTCGCGTTCCGACCCCTCGATGCACACATTGTCGCTTTGAGATGAAAGAGTGGCAGACCACGGTCCCAGGCCCGACCGCTCGGTTCAAAGGCACCTGACGCCCCGGCGGCTAAGGACGGCCTAAGCCAGCGGAAGGGATTCAAGGCCAAAAGTCTAACGCTCAAAGTCAAACAAACTACAATCATGACGCAATACGAAGGATCAAAAACAACGATAGTGAATTAAACATGCATCTCCATCTACACTTTAACTCTCCGACTGTTCGAGACAAAAGACAAAAGACGAGGGGCCTCCGGGGGCCTAATCCTCAGCCGCCGGAGGACGCAAGAGGAACTCTTCTTTGTACTTCGCCAAGAGCCGCTCAGCGTCTGGGCGTACCTCCTCCTCAAAGGCCGCCAAGGTCTCAGGGGAGGCCCCTTCAGCAAAACCTTCGCTCATCAGCTCCACCCCAACGTCCGGCTCGTAATGGGAACGGACGACGACGAAGGACAAACGAATTCCGCCCTCCATCGCATTTTCCTCCAAGGCCCTCACGTGGGTCGGCAGGGCAAGCACCAGCCGCGTCGTCTCATGAAGATCATTGGTCACTTTCATCCCCAGCTGGGAGCACGAATGGAGGAAAGCATGCCTCAAGTTGTCGAGTTCTCCAACCACGGCTCGAGACTCCACCAGCTCCTGTTCAAGCACTGAAAGAACGAAAAACGGAAGTAAGGCGCCAAAGAGAATATGGAGGAAAAAGCACCAAGGAGGGAAAGGCACCACTTACCGCCATTCTGATCACGAAGCTGAGCCAACTCACTCGAAAGGTTGGCGAAAGCAACCTCGGCGACCTCCCGCAGCTCCCGCTCCACCTTCACCTCGGCAGCGAGGCTCGCGCCCCGTCTCTCAGCGTCCCTGGCTCGCTCCTGCGACGTCCCCAAGGACGCTTCGGCGTCCTCTACGCGCCTCCGTAGCGCCTCCATCTCCTTCAATAGATCGGCCCGAGACGCCTCGGCGGTGACAACCGCCTAAGCGGCAACGGCACGCTCGGACGACCGGTGACGCAGTCGCTCTCCCTGGGAGCGCAACCACTCGGACTTCATCCGACTGTCCTCCAGGGCGACCTGCATCCGACTCATAATCAGCTGACTGTTAAAGGGGAAAGAGAGGGAGGGGGGAACCCAGGAATCGTACCTCAAAAGGAGGTCTAGTCTCTTCTAGCACATGAAGGGCCGATTCCAGGGAGCTGCGGGCAGAGCTCACCCCCGGTGAACAAGCTCGAGCCTGCTGCCGAACCAGTCCCATGATGTCCCCTCGGTCGAGTCCTTGTTGACAGTCGTTACGGACCAATTTCGACCGTCAACTAGCTCAATAAACAAGAAGGATTGGACATTCTTTACACGCACTTTATTTAAGAATAACCTATTTCCACATGTACCTCTAGATTTTAGTGTGCAGGTGGAATAAGGGAGAAATCCAGGTGAAATCATGCCCCAAGGCGACGAATCAACACTTCTACAAAACAACGTTCGCCGCGGGAATACAATTCCAAGACAAAAGGCCAAATCTCGTCAAAGTCCAACACAACTAAGGCCAAATGCACCTGGAACAGAGAAGTAGACCCAGAGGGGGAGCCACCTGCCAAAGCCCAGCCCAGGAGGGGCCAGGCACAGGTCGGCCGACCCCCCCTGGCCAGGTCGGCCGACCTGGCAGGGTGGCCCCCTGGGCCCATCTTTCTATGGCGGTTTGTAACCGACCTCTGGAGGTCGGTTCCCCCTGCATTAATTGCCACCGACCTCGGGAACCGCCTCAAAGTTGCCGACCTTCAAGGACTATATAAGGAGGGGTACCCCCCTCCTTCCAAGACACACAATACACAAGGATCATTCCCTCCTCCTCACACTAGAGCTAGAGGCAATTCTAGGTAGTGCTTGGCTGAGTAGTGGGCTGCCCTATTGCTCCCAAAGTCTTGTGGAGAATTGGGTAGCGCTCTTGTATCCTTTCTCTCTCTTTGTAAGACTTGTTATTTAATCTATGGAATACAAGTATTCATATAGTTGTTATGAGCTTGCTAGTTCTATCATGATCTTGTATGATTGTTCGTTGTTCGTTCATGCTCGTTCATCGTTCGTTCTTCGTTCGTTCATACTCGATCATCGATTATTCTTGAACTTGCTTAATCGTTCATCGTTCGTCGCTCGTTCTTGAGCGACGAACGCTTATGCATGACTTAGTGCTAGCTTTGATCCCTTTTATCTAGTTTATGCTAGTTAGGCTAGTTGTTCTCATGATTAGGCATCGGGCTCATTGTCCTGCAAAGGTGCTCTAGATTTATCACCCCGTCGATCCGAAGGGTTGGGGGTGCCTCGAGGGATCTAGAGTCGTGGTTAGTAACGCCGGCATGGTGCCGGGGTAGTCTATCCACCCTTGGGTATGTGCGTGTCCCACGGTTTGTAGAGGTAGGTGGCAGGAAGTGACAGCCCTGTCCATCCAAAGGAACCCTCCACGTTCGGGCACGGCATAGGAGTACGTAAATAGGCCGGAGTCGCGAGGCAGACCTTGCGTATGCCGGATCTCCCGATGTTGCCTAGGCATTAGACGCTTGCTTGTGCTTGCATGATGCTAGATGATAGGTAGAGGTTGTGCACGCTATGTGAATGTTGTACCGTTGGAGTAGTAGCTCGCTAGTCTAACTTAGCATTGCTTAGGATTGTCTCTCGCCTTTTATTAGAGAGAGTGGAATGCCTTCGTGTGTGTCACACTATCCTTATTATTATTAAACCTTACCCCTGCATTGGAATGTGGTTATATCACCTATCGTTTGTAACACCATGAACATAAGTACTCTTGTCAACCATGTCTTCCTTTGGGAAAATATAAATACGATACCCTGGAATACTCTCGGGTGAAATGCTACAACGGGTTATCCGTCCGCTTGCGGATATTCTATTTAACATGACAAACCTTATAATTCATATCTAGTACTTGTTACTAGTTGTGGATTATTTGGTTAAATAGTGCAAGTGAACAAATCCATAACCCCCGGCGTCTCCCGCGGTCGCGTGTTTCCCGCGTGACCGTAAGAGACGCCAACAAGCATTTCTGGCGCCGTTGCCGGGGAAGACATTGGTTAACAAGAATACAATGATTGTTCATGATTACACTTGATGTGGTTTAACCATTGCCCATGCAGGCTAACCTTGATCTGTTTTCTCTTTGATGTGAAAACAGGATAGTGTATGCGTGGATTCGACTTGCCGAAAAACTTCGTTGATAATCCCGAGTCACTTGTGAGGAAGACTCGACACCGCGTCGTCGTCTCCCCTCAAGTACTCTCGACAAGCGAACCCGCATCTTCCGCACCATCTACGTCAAACGTCATGGCTGAAAAGACCCTTCGTGAATACTCCGCGCCCACCGTCGCCAATGTGCCCATTGGACCCAACGTCGACGTTGGTGACGCCGGACTTAACATAAGGTCCAGCCTCATCACAATGGTGCAAGCCATACCCTTTTGTGGGAAGGCTTCCGAGGACGCCAACTCTCATCTCCAACAATTCCTAGAGATATGCAACACGTCAGGCACGGGAGAAGGCAATCAAGATGCTATCAAGCTCCGTTTGTTTCCGCTCTCCCTCCTTGGGAAAGCGAAACAATGGTTCTATGCAAACCGCGCCAATATTGACACTTGGGACAAATGTTCTACGGCGTTCCTCGCTAAGTTCTTCCCGATGGGCAAAACCAATGCTCTTCGTGGAAGAATTGCAAGCTTCCAGCAAGCAACAAATGAATCCATACCCGAGGCATGGGAAAGGCTCCAAGAATACACATCAGCCTGCCCACACCATGGGATGGAAGAATGGCTCATTCTTCAACACTTTTACAACGGATTAACACCAACAGCCCGTGGACATATGGATGCCGCTGCTGGAGGAGCCTTCTTCTCCAAAACCGTTACTCAAGCAAAAGATCTTATAGAGAAGATGGTCTCCAATCAAGGGTGGAGCGATGATCGACTCCAAACACGCTCAAAAGGCATCCACCCTGTCAAGGAAGTGGACATGTTGTCCGCCAAACTTGACCTTCTCATGAAGCGTTTGGATGAACACACTTCAAGTGGTAGTGTTCGTGCATTGGACTCACACATGACGTGTGAGGAATGCGGGGATACGGGCCATATGGGGAAGAATTGCCCCCACACCCAAGAAGATGCGTTCTACATGAACAACAACAACGGGTATCGCCCAAACGGAGGTCAAGGATATAATCAAAATCAAAATAGAGGTAACAATTTTCCTGGTTTTTACAATAATCAGCCCTCTTTGAAAGATTTGGTTCTTGGCCAAGCTAAAATTAATGAATCAATCAACAAAAAGCTTGCTGCCAACGATAAAGTTTTAGAAAATATAAATTCACAGCTAGAAGGTTTTTCTTCCGCTTTCAAAAATCAGCTGAGTTTTAACAAAATAATAGAAACTCAAATAGCTCGGCTTGCTGCTCTCGTTCCTTCTGCTAATTCCGAGCAGATTCCTGGGCAACCAGAATCTCTCATTGAAAAGGTTAACGTTATCACTACGAGAGGGGAAATGTTCTCTCGTAAGACTAACCATGCAGGGGAGAACAGGCAAATAGGAGAAGAACCTTCTACAATAAAAGCTGATCCAGGCTTTCCAGTAATCCCTTGTGCAATCAAGAGATTCCACTTCAACTACGCACTGTGCGACCTTGGGGCCAGCGTGAGCAATATGCCCAAGGCAATCTTCGAGCAATTAAAGTACAAGTTCCTCACGCCAACAGCGATGCGGCTACAATTGGCCGACTCATCCTTTCGCTTTCCAATGGGGATTGCGGAAGATGTGCCGGTATCCATAAGAGGCCACACCGTCCCGGTGAACTTTGTGGTGCTTGACATGGATATTGACAAGGAAACGCCCCTCATCTTGGGACGTCCCTTCCTTAGCACCACAAAGGCCCAAATTGATGTTGGGGTCGGAGAAATCCGCCTCTACATCAATGGGAAGGAGGAAAAGTTCGAGTTCCAACCCCGAAAAGAACAATGCTCGATGATCAAGATCAAGTATGGGCCAAACCCCTCAAACATCAAAGAAGTTGAAGTGACCCCGAGAAAGACGGATAGTCTCATTGCTCTTTGGAAGCAAATTGACAAACATGAGAACCCGTCATGGTACCAACCCAAGAAGCCCGCAACATCAAGGCCGGGGTTATGGGTCAAGAAATCGACCCCTCAAATTGAGAAGCCACCAACACAACCCAAGATCAAACAAATGTGGCAAGTAAAGAAGGTGCAGCCATCTTCATCCTCTTCTCCAAGGACGGGACCGGCACCTCAAGAATGAAACGCATGGAGAAGTCCTTGCTCGCCGGACTTAAAACGGCGAAGCCCTGGCCGACAGGATAATCGGCATTATCATTTCTTTTGATTCCTTTTTGATTTTTTCTTTTTCAAACCCACCACTTGCATTTAAAAACTTTAAAATCACCTTGCATATTTTATTTCACCACAAGAAATTCTTATTTCAATCGTTTGAATTTTTCCGCCAGCATATTTGAATTTTCATCTCGCCATGCATACAAAAAAAATAATCTCCAAAAATATTTGGTTCTTCAAAACTTTTTCACTCTTTTGTGCAAGGTTTTGGAGTACCTCTGTACCACTACAATAAATTTCCCACATGTTGGAATTTTCCAACATTTTCTCTTCTAAGTTTCAAATTTTTTCGAAAACCATTTGGATTTTTGAGGCATGTTTTTATTTGGAAATCTTTATGAGCAATATTTTCGAGGATTTTCTGGGCATAGCAGTCAAGGTCATAAACCATATGACCGTTGGAGGCTACAGGCCAAGGAAGGAGCCAGTGGGCCCCACATAGGGGTCGGCCGACCCCACCAGGACAGGTCGGCCGACCTGGGGTAGCCGTTGCTGCCCCTCGGTCTTTTCCCAACGGTCACACAGCCCCTCCAACGTTCAAAAACGGCTACTTCGAGTCGTGTGTAAATGGAGGTGGCCGGCCATTGCTCTCTCCCTCTCACACTCTCATTTCCACTCCTCAAACTCACTTCATTCTCTTGCTCACAAGGCTCTCCATTGCTCTCACTTTGTGTTTGCCTCAAAGTTCTGCAGAAAAAAATTTCTCTCCTAGTGTTTTCTCAGTTCGTGTTTTGTTTTTGGTTTGCTCGATTTTCCCGAGTTGCGATTTTCTTGCTCACAAGAACAACCGACGGTTTTGCCGATTGGATTTTTTCTAACATAACCCGTTCGGAGTTGTTGTTCTTGTGTTCTTGCTCTCTTTGTGTGCAGCCATGACCGGTGCCAAGAAGCTGTACGGAGCGTTGAAGAGGTCCCTTAGTTCAAAATCAAGTCCAAGCTCTTCACGCCGAAGCACTCGCTCACGCGCCGCAGTCGAGCCACCGCCAAGTCCACCACATAAAGCCGAGGAAGAAGAGCAAGAGGGCAACATCGAGCATCGTCTCCTCGTCGACACCGACCTCGACTTGGTGGGCGAGCACGAGACGAACGCCTACGCACTTCTTCAAAACCGTATCTTTGCTCCTACGCGAGCATTTGACACGGAGCTGCTGCAACAAACAGGTATGGATGCTGAATTTTCTCGAGTATTCAAAGCTATAGGGTGGAAAGATTTTGCTAGTGGAGATGAGCCGGGTTCCCGCTTGCTTACACTTCAGTTTTTATGCACCCTACGAGTAGAAGATGAAGGTATTACTTTTCGGTTTTTCCGGGAAGAATACCGTTTGAAATGGAAGGACCTTAGCATGATACTCGGCTTTAATACTCGCTGCAATGTTGATATTGATAATGCCCTTCCTGATTTTTCAAAGCTTGCATTTTGGGAAAGGATTACGGGTTTTGCAACTTGTGTGCAGCCTAGAACTAATCACATCCATCACCCTACTCTGCGTTTTGTGCACATGTGGATTGGCATCATTCTTTTTCCTAGGAGTGATATTAGAGTTGTGCGCGAGGATGAAATGAAAATTCTTTATGCTATGGTTGAGAAAATTAAGATTTCTCCTGTGCAATACATGATTCACCAATGGCTAGATAATTTTGGGATGATAGGACCTATCGAGTGCACTTCGTTGATTACACGTATCGCTGCAGGAGTAGGTGCTTTGCATGATGCTAATGTTGAATTTATTGATACTCCTCGCATGCTCATAAACAAAGATTATCTTTTTTGCGGTCATACACTTAAGCGTGGTCCAAATGATTCCCTCATATTTTATTTTGTCGGGTATACAAACGAGTTTCGGTTACCTAACCCGGATCTTCGCTTGTATACTTGCAAAAATCTAACCATTGAGCTCCAAGAAATAGAGAGTGCGCGCAGGAGTATTTCTTCTCGCAGGAGGACGCGCAGGTCGGAGCAGCCATCAAGTTCCGAGGCACCCACACCGCAGCCCATGGCTCATGGCGGCCCGGGGTATGGTCACACCGGGTATTTTCTCGATGCATACTCAGCCCCGCCACCGCACATAGCCGGGGGCTCGGCGTGGCAAACCTCGGGGCATGACCCAAGGATGTTCACTCCGCAACAACAATGGGAGGAACACTCCTCCGACTCTGGTGCGACTCAAGGTTCCCACCTTGAGCAAGCAATGAACAACCTCTCCGAGCAAATGGGAAGGCTCGAGACCACGGCGGAAGACACTCAATACGCGCTGAATCAACACATCCTACAAACCCATCAGTGGCAAGAACGCACCGACACCCAGCTCACCAACCTCACCAACATGACGGAGCGGGGACAAGCCGATCTTTCGGCTTACTTTCGCCACATGGGGTTCAATCCACCAAACCCATGAGCAAGAACAAGCTTGGGGGGGAGACACCATGCCCCCCGCTGAGGTATCATGTATCGCAGCTTGTATCCTTTTCCTTTCATTTTTTGCTTGTTCTTGCTTCTCATATGAAAAACAAAATAAAAATAACAAAACTAAAAAGAACAAAAATAGTTAATATAGTTTCTTTTTATGTGCTGTAAAAATGTTTCTTTCCCTTCTATGTTGAGATGATGAATAGTTGCTCTGCCGTATTTCTCTCTTGTGCCTAGTTTATAACTTAGTATTCTCCAAGTTTTGAGTTTGTTGGCTGAAAAATACTTGCTTAGAACCTGAAACTTGTGGGTAGCATACGCTTGCACTGAACCTAAGTTGTTGTGAGAGATGATATGGTAAAAAGAGCTGATGCAATCTTGTTCCAAGTTAAGCTTGAAAAACTCCGGAGATTTTGTTTTCGAAAATCATAAAAATTATAAGTTCCTCAGTGATGATAAATCCCTACCAAAGCCATATATAGTACTTAATGAAAAACCTTACATATGCTACTTGTCATTTCATTGAGCTTTATGAAAATTGTGTGACCCTAGTGAGATGCTCTCCATACTCTCATGATCAAGATCACGTACACATTCCACCTCATATGCTAAACTTCTACACCGGAAGTTAGCAACATGTCATACCATCCACCAAAAATAAAGACACTCCTCACAATTTATCACCTCTCTTGAAATATCAAAATTAGGCATGGCTATGCAAAAGAAAGAAAGAAAATAAAGCTCACAGAAGATGAGCATGAAAAGAAAAAGAAAATTTATCTGCTCTCATTTTGAGCATGGAAAAAGAAAGAAGAAAAGATAGCCATGCCCCAAAATATAAAATAAAGAGAGGTGAACAAAAAGAGGAGTAGTCACTTACACCACCATCCACATATACACACTTGCACATCTTGATCTTTGATTGTATGGCTTGCTATCTCCGTGGATCCACTCTTTTGGTTTTGCAAAATATGAATGCAAGTATGCCTCTCTTCATATCCTACCTTGAGCTCCACAAAAAGCCTATTAGATGTAGGATGAGGCAACACACATGCCTTGGTGAGGAATGAAAACATCACTTGAGCGACTCGAGAGTATCACTTGAGGAACTTGGTTTTATTTTTTGAAAATCCTTTTGAAAACCTCCGGAGAATAAAAGCAAGACAAGGAATGAGAAAACAAATGCCCGTACACCGTTCTCTCTCTCAACCGCCCAAGGTGAAGTATAAAGCAAAAAGCCCCATAAGGACTAAGGGACAAGGGTGAGTTACCTTGGCCAACTTATTCAAATCAAGGATGAGTATCTTTGTTATACACTTGGTACCTTTGAGAAGTAGGCATTGTAGCAACTCCTGATCAACAACCTAAAGTCCTACTTCTTGCTCGGGACGAGCAAAGGGTAAGCTTGGGGGAGTTGTTGACGGTCGTTACGGACCAATTTCGACCGTCAACTAGCTCAATAAACAAGAAGGATTGGACATTCTTTACACGCACTTTATTTAAGAATAACCTATTTCCACATGTACCTCTAGATTTTAGTGTGCAGGTGGAATAAGGGAGAAATCCAGGTGAAATCATGCCCCAAGGCGACGAATCAACACTTCTACAAAACAACGTTCGCCGCGGGAATACAATTCCAAGACAAAAGGCCAAATCTCGTCAAAGTCCAACACAACTAAGGCCAAATGCACCTGGAACAGAGAAGTAGACCCAGAGGGGGAGCCACCTGCCAAAGCCCAGCCCAGGAGGGGCCAGGCACAGGTCGGCCAACCCCCCCTGGCCAGGTCGGCCGACCTGGCAGGGTGGCCCCCTGGGCCCATCTTTCTATGGCGGTTTGTAACCGACCTCTGGAGGTCGGTTCCCCCTGCATTAATTGCCACCGACCTCGGGAACCGCCTCAAAGTTGCCGACCTTCAAGGACTATATAAGGAGGGGTACCCCCCTCCTTCCAAGACACACAATACACAAGGATCATTCCCTCCTCCTCACACTAGAGCTAGAGGCAATTCTAGGTAGTGCTAGGCTGAGTAGTGGGCTGCCCTATTGCTCCCAAAGTCTTGTGGAGGATTGGGTAGCGCTCTTGTATCCTTTCTCTCTCTTTGTAAGACTTGTTATTTAATCTATGGAATACAAGTATTCATATAGTTGTTATGAGCTTGCTAGTTCTATCATGATCTTGTATGATCGTTCGTTGTTCGTTCATACTCGTTCATCGTTCGTTCTTCGTTCGTTCATACTCGATCATCGATTATTCTTGAACTTGCTTAATCGTTCATCGTTCGTCGCTCGTTCTTGAGCGACGAACGCTTATGCATGACTTAGTGCTAGCTTTGATCCCTTTTATCTAGTTTATGCTAGTTAGGCTAGTTGTTCTCATGATTAGGCATCGGGCTCATTGTCCTGCAAAGGTGCTCTAGATTTATCACCCCGTCGATCCGAAGGGTTGGGGGTGCCTCGAGGGATCTAGAGTCGTGGTTAGTAACGCCGGCATGGTGCCGGGGTAGTCTATCCACCCTTGGGTATGTGCGTGTCCCACGGTTTGTAGAGGTAGGTGGCAGGAAGTGACAGCCCTGTCCATCCAAAGGAACCCTCCACGTTCGGGCACGGCATAGGAGTACGTAAATAGGCCGGAGTCGCGAGGCAAACCTTGCGTATGCCGGATCTCCCGATGTTGCCTACGCATTAGACGCTTGCTTGTGCTTGCATGATGCTAGATGATAGGTAGAGGTTGTGCACGCTATGTGAATGTTGTACCTTTGGAGTAGTAGCTCGCTAGTCTAACTTAGCATTGCTTAGGATTGTCTCTCGCCTTTTATTAGAGAGAGTGGAATGCCTTCGTGTGTGTCACACTATCCTTATTATTATTAAACCTTACCCCTGCATTGGAATGTGGTTATATCACCTATCGTTTGTAACACCATGAACATAAGTACTCTTGTCAACCATGTCTTCCTTTGGGAAAATATAAATACGATACCCTGGAATACTCTCGGGTGAAATGCTACAACGGGTTATCCGTCCGCTTGCGGATATTCTATTTAACATGACAAACCTTATAATTCATATCTAGTACTTGTTACTAGTTGTGGATTATTTGGTTAAATAGTGCAAGTGAACAAATCCATAACCCCCGGCGTCTCCCGCGGTCGCGTGTTTCCCGCGTGACCGTAAGAGACGCCAACAGTCCTCAACGAGGAACGAGCGGTCGCCGACTCCGACCCAAAAATCTGGACCCCACTCCAGTCGGACCGGCGCCTCGCCTGACCGTTCGGTCCCCTGAGAACGCCCGAGGCCGGCGGCCTCCCCGCCGACCATTCCGGTCTGCAATACCACCCGGCCAGCCGTGTCAGGGATGTCACGCCCGGTCCATCTCTCGGGAACCCTCGGGGCGCCCACTTGACCCTGCCCAGCCAAAGGAGCGGTCATGGGATCCCTCGACGCCGGTACGACAGACATCTCGTCACCCACGGGGTCGGGCGACACCCTCGGAATTGCTCCGACCTCGTCTGGCTCGGGCAGGGGGTCGTCAACATCGTCATCATCCTCAAGCAGGACACCCGCCCACACTTCCTCTGAAAGGCCGCCGGCGCCAGGATCGTCGGCGGCGCGAGTCACGCCGCGACTGCTTTCCCCACGTTCGTATCGAACACGAACCACCTCCCGTTGATCAAGGTCCTCGGGCAGCGGTGGATGCGACGGCGTCTGCACCAAATTAGCCTGCAAGAAAAAAGAAGAAAGACATGTTGGTCGAGAAGAAAAAGAATGCGAAAGGAAAATAAGATGACAACCGCATGGGATACGTACATAGCTGTGGACGCCCGGAGACGGAAGAGCCCGAGGATGTCCGCAGATCGGATATTCAAACTCTGCATCCGTATGGCAAAGGGAAGACTTTCCTGATGCCTCCGCCAACCGAGCACTGACTTCCGAAAAGCTTAAGCCCACATCCTGCACCATGGCCGTTCCTCCTCTGTTCGCCTCGGGAGTCAACTCCCGCAGACGGAGGGAGCGCCTCATTAGAGGCAGCACCCGAGCCATGTGAAAATGCCCGGTGACTCCGGCCCACGACACCCCGGAGGTGCGCAACGCGGCGACAGCATTGATCAGGGGACGGATGTAGGCCACTGTCAGCGCTCCCCAAATCCTTCCGCCACGAATGTGGCGCCATCTCGATGTACCGCCCGGAGAAGGGCGGAAGCAGCCCGTTGGGGTCGTTCCGAATATAGAACCAATTCGAACGCCAACGGATGTCGGAGGACATTGAGATGTACGGAATATAATTGTGCATCCTATTCTGTCGCAACCGGATGCTCGCGCACCCGATTGGAGTTTCCATGGACGGTCTCCCCCTCTCGACGAGACGGGAGTGTCGCACCCGAAAAAAATACCTCCAAAGATTGAAATGGGGATCGATGCCCAAATACGCCTCGCACATGGTGATGAACCCGGCGATATGGCCAATCGAATCAGGATCGAGGTGATGAAGCTCGACATGATAGTAGTGGAGGAGGCCGCAGAAAAAAGGATGCGCTGGCGTTTCGAACCCGCGATTGTGGAAATTGGCGACAGAAACGACGTACCCGTCGGGAGGGTCCGGCGCCTGAAGCCCCTCGGCAACGATCCACTCCGCGTATGTGCCGTTTGGCTTCAGTAGCCCCCGGGATACGAGGCCATTTAGCACGCCTTCCCCCATCCTCTGAACGGGCCAAGGCACTACGGCGGCGCCCATCGGCCCGGCGCTCGAAGAAAAGAGGACGGCCGCCGCGGGCACAAGGCGACGACGATGAATGTCACCCGACGGCGGTTGATGGTGGAGGGCGGAATCCGCGGAATGGGACCACGGCGCGTGACGGAGAAACGGAACGAAAGCGGAGCGGCGGATTGCGAAGGGACGAATCGGAGATCGCCGCGGATTCCGGCGGATTAGAAGAGGAAAATGCAACTGTAGCACGCGAAAGAGAAATGGTGAGTGCGGGAAGCTATCACCCCAGGTACGGATACTCGCACTTAACCCACCGAACCGTCGCGGCGTCCTCCGACCCGTCGCGTCCCTTCAATTTCCCGCCTCGTGCAACGCGCCTTTCTCGTTTCGTTTTTTCTCTCTCCCTTTTCCTTCTCGCATAAGCTAGGGTAAGACGCGTCGCTTAGAATCGGCGCTCCGAGATTCGCGCCCCCTCCGAAACGGCGCAATCCGGAACGTCCCTGGCGAACCCGCGGACATCAGCGACCCATTCGGTCCGGAAAGCCCAATGAGGTCACAGGTAAAGTCGGCTAGGGGCTGAAAACGCCCCGACGGCCCATTTCCGGCCCAAGAGTGCGAAGGCTGGCCCGTCTGAAGGGTTCGACAGCCGCTCTGGGCAAAACGAGAGTGAGGGGCGACCAAAGAGGGGTCCCAGTGGCCAGTACCCAGACGCGCGGAGCGTCACGGGCCTCTGTCGGTTGCGTCCGAGTCCTGATGGAGAGTCGGACCAAGGTTTTCCCAACGAGGGAAGGCTTCGAGGCCCCTGAGACCGATCGAAAGGACTCGGGAACTAGTTGGACCGACGCCACGGATCTTATGAAGTCGACCCCAGCCGGTCTCAATTGGATCCCCGCTAAGGGCAAGCCAGGGCTTCACTCGAACTCACCCGCTAGCAACTCGACCGGGCACCCGCCGTCGAACGATCGAGGAACGGACGGGACGGCTCAGCACCCCTATCACAATGCAGTGATACGCGGGGGAAGTCGCATAAAAAAGACGAAACGACCCTCGGACGAACTCCGTAACGCACGGGGGCTCGGGGGCTCGCATTCGCAAACTCGGGCAAACAGCGTGGCCTAGGCAAACAAAACGCGGGTTTTCTTTTATTCAAGCACAAGACAACAAGTCCCCAATCCTCCGAGGAGGGTCGGAAAAGAACCCCATTACAAAATAACAAACAAATCGACCCTCGGGGGAACGCGCCACGAAGACCACCACCAGCTCGCAGGAAGTCGAGGGGCCGGTCCCTTCCGCGGCTCACTGGCGGTCCGGCGTCCCGAGGGGGGAGCCGACCCCACAATAGTCACCTCGGGAGCGATTCCTGATCTGGCCCTCTTTCTTCCACAAAATGGAGGTCCGAGGGCTCGGGTTACACAGGACTCGACCTCGAGGATGACCCAAGCGGGCGTCGCCGCTCCTAAAGGCTTCGGGAGCGACTCCGAGTCCGGAACGGCTCGCCCCCAAGGAGATGGGCGCGGCGTTCCGGGCATGGCTCGCGCCGGCCTCGAACGAGCTCTCCGGAGCTTGCGCCCTTCGAGAAAACAGCAGCAGACGAGAGGAGAGCTGGGGTCGGGGGCTCGACCCTGAAGCAGAACATCGCAGGAGGGATAGCACCAGGCGAGGCGAAGGCCTCTGTGGCCGGGACAAGGCCCGCGCACGAAGCGACATCTCTTCCGACGTGTCCGACACCGGGCAGCAAGCCCGGTCGCCGACGGCTCTCCACGGTTAAGCGTGGGAGAGGCGAACGTGAACACACCCCGATTTATACGCAAGCGGCGCGAGAGGATAAGATTCGGCGCGACGTGGAAAGGCGCAAAAACCTGGAAGCGCTTACAGGTTGCGAAAACCTGACTGGATTCCCTGATCAGCCGCTGCCGTGCCGCAAGCCGACAACGACGTCGGGGTCACTCATCAGGAACAGAACCCTCGTGATGACCCGATCATCGACGCACGCTGCCAAGTCATAGGCAGATACCCGTTGTTAACTCAGCCTGGAAGCGAGTGTACCACTCCCACCCAGGCTCGGGGGCTACACCCGGCGGGTGCGCTCGCGCGCACCCACCGGAATTCAAATCGCAAGCCAAGTCGGGACCGAACACTCACGTTCGAAGCAGAATCCCGAGCGCAACGCAGAAGCGTTCCACACGGGACTCGGGGGCTACTGTCGGATACCTAAAACTAGGTACCCGCGACTAACTCATTAGGCCACGACGATTGTGAATAAACCTAAGGCCCAGCGGAGGGGCTCTCGGCACGAATCAAGGCTAAAAATGGCGCGCGAGCTCGGAAGCGGGGGCCAAATAAGCCTAACAACCGTAAGGGGCCGCGTCCCAGCCTATGGACAGAGAGGCCCAGCAAGCGAGCAGGCCTCCGCCCCCTCAACCAATGTCCCAACCCCCTAGGGGTCGGGAGAAAACTCCGCCTCGTCCGACCCCGACTCCCGACTCCCGAAGGATCGGGGCGGAACTCCGCCTCGGCCGACCCCTGCGGAGGAAACAAGGGTCGGACGACGCGGGACACGGCGCGGCAGGTAAAACACATTAATTGTGAACGCAAGTGGACACCTTTCCCATACCAGGGAAAGGCATGCCGCTGCCCCGCACGTCTCACAGGGACATTTGACAGCGGTCAAGACCCTCGCCATGCGGTAACAGTGCGAAGCCGTATCTCTACAGGATCAACAGTACGTGCACAGGGCGCGGACATCCCCGGCGTGGCGGAACAGCGGCCGCCATCATCACCCGTGAAGGAAGCCGTCGAGGAGGGAGGAACCGTCACAGTCCGCGCCGCCTATCTATTACGAGTCGCCAATCTACGCCAAAGGAGGCCCTTACCAGAACGTGAAGCCCAAGCCTTCATTTTCTCTTTCTTTTCTTTTTCTTCTTTCCTCCATCCTTGTGCAGTCAAGCTCTCCTTTGACAGATAAAAGGGGAGTCTTAACTCGGGGCTGGAGGAGGACGAACAACAGACAAGCAGAGACATTCTCAACACACACACATACACAACACTCAGAGACCTGGGAGCCTTCCCTCTCTCGCCAAGCTTGTAACCCCTACTACGAGCAATACAAACCGAACCAACTGCTGGACGTAGGGCTTCGATCGCCCGAACCAGGATAACCCCTCGAGTTCTTCCTCACTCACCAAATCAACCCCCCGTAGCGCGTAGTCTAAATTTACTCGTCGGCCAGATTTCCCAACGCCGACACCACCTAATGTTGAACCAATTAAATGCTGCCACATCAGTTTGTACGTGACAATTGCGTGAATGATTTCGTGACTCTAGCATTACTCCTGCTATACCAGATATACATCACCTATGTATGCACTCCTTGATATGTGGAACTCGGCACCAAGCCACGCATGAATGTCCAGCGCCCGGAGGACTTTCGCAACAACTTAGGGCCTGTTTGGTACAGATTCTAGCGTGGATTCTGGATTCTGCTTCTCACACTGTAGATACAGTAAAAACACTGTAGCAGAATCCATTTTGTGCCAGAATCCATAATCTGCGAAAACGTAGCTTCTCACGGATTCTGACACAGTAGCTATAGTATCGCTACAGTAGCAGAATACGTTTTGCAGAATCCACGCCAAACAGGCTCTTATTCTTCACCACAAAGTTCTGCATTACCATCCAAAGGAATCAAGATTAAAGGACATGACGGTTAAAGCATAAAAAGCAGTGAAGAATTCCTACTATCACGAATTCATGCTCTAGTAACATACATTTCTCCCCGATTGATTGGTCATATTGTGGTGCATTTGTAATTCATGCTCTAGTAACATAGGAGTACGTTTCTCCCCGATTGATTGGTCATATTGTGGTACATTTGTACTAAGAATCATAAATTCAAGATCTCCTTACGACTAAGAGTGTGATCAGCAGCGGTATGCTGGTTTCTAGTTCGATACCTGAATCGAAAAGCGTTTTTCTACCAAGAATAAAAATTCCCCTGCTTTACGCAAGGCCAGAATGAAAGCGTAAAACTACAGTTCTCGCTAATCGACCGCCGCGGCGCGCCACGTCCCTTCATCTCTTCTCAGGCTCGAACAAGTTCATGTTCCATCCTCTTCCCCGCCTCGGCCCTCTCCCGCCGTCGCGAAACCCTAGCCCGCCTCAATGGAGGACCCTTCCTCCGCCTCCAAACGCAACAAGCGCAAGCGCGGCCGCAAGCCCAAGGCGTCGCCCGTCTCACCCGACCGCTCATCCCCCTCTCCGCCACCCGCCTCCGACCCCGTCCCCGCCGTCGGCGGCCGACGCGGCCGTAAGTCGCGCCGCCAAGAAGCCGCTGCCGACGCGGATGCCTCTCGCCCGGTATCCCCGCCCCGCCGCGGGGAGCTGAAGCCTGTGGCAAATGGAGGCGACGCGATGGCCGTGGTGGAGGCTGGCCCTGCGAGCTGGGAGGAGGTGGTGCGGGTGGTGCCTTGCATGGACGCGGTGGTGAAGGTGTTCTGCGTGCACACGGAACCCAACTTCTCGCTGCCATGGCAGCGGAAGCGGCAGTACAGTTCCAGCAGCAGCGGGTTTATCATCGGCGGCCGTCGTGTCCTCACCAATGCCCACTCTGTCGAGCACTTCACCCAGGTCAAGCTTAAGAAGCGTGGGTCGGACACCAAGTACCTTGCCACTGTCCTGGCCATTGGAACTGAGTGCGACATTGGTGCGTAACTATGCTCTCTCTCCTTCCATGCCAATGCCTGCAATGTTTGTCCATTGTAATTGTGAAATCGAATGCGCAGTGACTATGATGTTATGATTTTTATCTATTTTGTAGATTGTTATATATCAAATTACGGTGCAATGATTCTCGTATTTAACTTGATAATGTTTGTTTTTATGCAATCTAACTTGATACTGTTCTATCAATCTCAGCGCTCTTAACTGTCGGCGATGATGAATTTTGGGAAGGAGTTTCACCTGTTGAGTTCGGAACATTACCTGCGCTTCAGGATGCAGTCACTGTTGTTGGCTATCCAATCGGAGGAGATACCATATCCGTGACAAGTGGAGTGGTCTCTAGGATAGAAATACTTTCATATGTTCATGGTTCCACAGAACTTCTTGGCTTGCAGGTATCTATTTCATCACCGTCCCATATTTTCGAAAGATGTTGTACATGATATCTCCTTATCAACTTTATCTTATATGAGTCTTATCTTATGTATAGATAGATGCGGCTATTAATTCAGGAAATTCAGGTGGCCCAGCTTTTAATGACAGGGGGAAATGTGTTGGTATAGCTTTTCAATCCCTCAAACATGAAGATGCAGAAAATATAGGTTATGTTATACCCACCCCTGTTATTAAGCACTTCATTCGAGACTATGAGAAATCCGGAGAATACACAGGTAAATTTCCCTTTTTAGTAACTGTATGGAATATACATTGAGCATTATAGCATGATCACTCATTTGAGGTTAGTTGTTGTCTCAAGCACAATGGACATTGTTTTTAACCATTAAGCTAGGACCTATTGGGTGATACAGGAATCTGTACAATGAAGGATACTTCTTATGACATTGCAAACATCATTATTATTATCATTGGTCTCACATAATGGTTGTTTGCCCCTTTATTGTTTGATGTTTATGTTAATTACTGTGAATTTTATCAAGAATAAAAAATTAGATTCATTGGTCAAAGAGATCATTAAGCTAGTTTATTAGAACTACATGGATAATATATTACTCTATATAGAGATCACTTCTTATGACATCACAAGCATTATTATTTATTGTCATTGGGTCTCGCATAAGGGTTGTTTGCCCTTCTGATAATTTTTTTCGCTGTCTGATGATTGCTATATTATCATAAGCATTATTTTTTCGCTGTCTGATGATCTTTATTTTGATTCCCATGAAACTTCATTAGCAATAAAAAATGTAGAGCCATTAGCAAACAGAGAATCAACCTGTTGTCTCACCTTTGCTGTTAATTTCTGCAATATGTGATCCATTAGGCTGTGCCGCCGATCACCCGGTGACCTTTTGAGGCAGGCGACATGATTGTTATATTAAGGCAATTATTTAGTTTTTAGTAACTCACAATATTTTCCATGTTCTATCTATTGGTTCTTCAACATTTGCGATGACCGTATCTCATCATATTTATTTGTTTATTTAGGCTTCCCTATACTCGGGATAGAGTGGCAGAAAATGGAAAATCCTGATCTCCGCAAAGCAATGGGGATGAAACCAGATCAAAAGGGTGTCCGTGTTAGGAGGGTGGAGCCTACTGCTCCTGAATCTGGATGCTTACAACCGTCTGATATTATTCTTAGCTTTGATGGTGTCGATATTGCTAATGATGGGACAGGTTAGTCATATAGCTTCATCCTTAATGAAGCTAGTTTCAACTCTTTGGGCAACCGAACTGTTAGCATTCAGTGTATTATATTTTTCTGTACCTTAGTGCAACCAGTCATTGCATGCTGTACCTTTAATTGCCCTGTGTGGTACTACAGATACAAGTTGCTAGCTCTGTATTATATTTCTTTCGTCTTTTCCCTGAATGATTTAGTGAAGCACATTGCTGGTTACTATGGTAATTGTTTACGTAAAAATAAAATAGGTAATATTATGTTAATTTGTTTGGCTTGTCATTCTGTTTCTTACTGTCCTTTCTTTTTCGAACAGTTCCTTTCA
Organism: Eragrostis curvula; assembly: GCA_007726485.1. Classification (NCBI taxonomy): domain Eukaryota; kingdom Viridiplantae; phylum Streptophyta; class Magnoliopsida; order Poales; family Poaceae; genus Eragrostis; species Eragrostis curvula. Next base: position 6,320,799 of record CM017439.1, on the reverse strand, counting down.
GGCATGGTGAGCGCATCGGCTTTAGTTACCTTGTTTCTCAGAAATATACCGGCGAGAAAGCTCTTGTTAAAGTCTTGCGGGATTCAAAAGTTCATGAATTTAAAATTAAACTAGCGACCCACAAGCGACTTGTTGCAGCTCATGTGAAGGGCAGGCCACCATCATATTACATAGTTGCCGGCTTTGTTTTTGCAGCTGTTTCTGTTCCATATCTTCGATCTGAGGTGTTCACATACCTTCTATGCCCATTTTGCTTTCACTGCATTAAATAACAACAAACAAGAGTATTTCACTGTAGTGCCGTTAGTATTAATATGCTTTGTTGCATTACTGATAATCTGATTCTCTAGGGAGCCAGTATTGTTGTCGTCTACACTAAAAATTCTTGAATGAAATCTATATTCTGCGACTTAAACATCTGATGATATAAGCATATCCCTATGATTCCTATTTTTTGAAGCTGTTAGTGTTAGGGTCATAATTGATGACCAAGTATTTGTAAGCTTCCCTAAATTGCCCCTTTAAACTGAAATGAACCTTTCTACACCCAGAACGATCCTAATGTTGCTTCAACAATACCATAAAATGATGTTAATGGTTTATATCCTCATAATTGTTCTGGCACTGAAACTACTTTAACATGTCTTTCAATTTATCTTTCTTAAGAAAATGTATCATGCAGATTTGTTATTCGCCTTTTAAGCTAATTGATGTTTCTTATCTACCAGTATGGAAAAGACTATGAATATGATGCACCTGTAAAGTTGTTGGTGAAGCATTTGCATGCAATGGCAGAGTCACCTGATGAACAACTTGTGGTGGTATCACAGGTTAATTGCTGATTACTCCTGCAGTATGATTCAGCTAGTCATTTTTCTCCATGACTAATTGGTATCTTCTTTCAGCTTGTAATTTGTATGTGTTGTATTGTATCCTTGCAGGTGCTTGTAGCTGATATCAATATCGGTTATGAGGATATTGTTAACACACAGGTAATGAAAGGTTCTCTTTCTGCGGTTACTAGCAGTATTTTCATTATCAATTTCCTGCGCATATATATTACTCCATCTGTATGAAAATATGACTCTGATTGAAGCTGCTTCTAGTTTACAAGTTACGACTGGTGATGTTAGAACAACATTCTTAGTTCATTTTTGAGCTAAAGAACGTTATTTGAATGTCATCAATTGAAACCTGGAGGGAGTAGCTTCTAAGGATCACTTTGTTAATGCCTTCTCTTTTCTGTAATGTGGTGATTGAAACTCTTTGTTGTGACAATGTTGATAGGTACTTGCTGTCAATGGTCAGCCTGTAAAAAACTTGAAGAACTTAGTTACCATGGTGGAAAATTGCAAGGATGAATTTTTGAAGTTTGATCTGGAGTATGACCAGGTATGTCTGCACCTCTTGCCTCCCCTCTATTACTGATGTGAGATAGGACAGTTTTCCCTCAAATTATGCATATACATTCTTGGTCATTTTGATTGCTCAAGGGTAGTAAATAATCTATGGGTGATTAAATCAAATAGTGAGCTATCACATCACATGATGGGAATTGTTCTTAAATAGCCATCATTATCCTTATTCGAGTTCAGTTGCTTAGTTGTCTGAACTAATAATATATGATTTGACAGATTGTTGTCCTCGAGACGAAAACTGCAAAGGCTGCTACTCAGGACATTCTGACGACGCACTGTATACCTTCTGCAATGTCGGATGACCTGAAGACCTAAATGGCATAATGGGAACACTATGCAGGTCGGGGGTATCAGGTGGCCTGGCATGGGCCGGGCCACATTTTTGGTTGAATTGGTTGTCAGCGTGAGAAACCCATTCTACGGATGATAACAATTTTGAGGGTTGAAGCTCAGCAGGCTGGCGCGTCTTAAGCTGCGTGCCTGCGCCACAGAAGGCTCCTATTCGGGGAAGCGTCACATCACCACCGGCTTGAGTTGTTACCAGCAGAGAGTCATCATTGAAACGATTATAGTTAGTAAGAAAGAGTATTCTGTTCGGTGATTTATTACATTACACTAAATTAGTAGTTATGCTTGAACGGCAAATCTTACGTTCACTTTGCTTTGCTTCCCTTTTGCGTTATGCTTGCTGGTTGGTAGCTTGTCTGTTTCCCATGTCTTTAGTTTGCCAGGCAGTGACCAGGATGTACGGGGACTGGGCTTTGGAAGCCGGGAACCGTTGACGGGGTGCCTAGCTAGTTTTTGCATGGTTCGTCCTCTATGCTAATGTTGTTTAGTCAGTCCTGCTGCTAATAGTTACACATGACTTTCAGAAAGGAAATCCAAAGATGGTGATGACCTGATAGCTGTCCTGCCGAACATTCTTTTGGTATCAAAACTACCTAACAGGTTTGCTCTAGTGTTTTCAGTTCGGCCCTGGTAATTGCTGCTGCCAACGACATGCACCAGCCGGTAGCTTGACTGAGAATCAGATTCTGATCGATCAACAAAATTACGAAACTAAGGATTTCTGTCGATCATCTATTCTCATTTGTACTCCCTCCAGACGTCTTTATATGATGTTGGGACAGTTTTGTTAGTCAAAACTGAACTGAAAACTTTGTCCTAGCGTCATATAATCACAACCGGAGGCGGTACTGCGTGACAACTCCATAGGACGATAAAAGCAATCTATCGCCACCAATTGTAAGATGATCGCTTTTGAAACCGTATGTTTCAATTGACCACTAGTACCACCTCCGAAGAAAGAAAAAAAATTCAAGCAGGGATTAAATTTCTGGTAGCCTTTCGCCTTCATAAGGCTCACATGCTAAGAGGCGTACACACGGCGTAGGCGTACCATATCAAACCAACGGCGATCGACCCGTGAATCCAATCAGAAGCAGTGAATCGACGTACGCCCCTCTGCCCAATCGGTGGTGGTGCGGTGGCAACTACTGCCGCTACAATCTCCACCCCGTTTGGTGCAACGCGAGGACCAAAGAACATGCTTCGCGCCACTAGACATGTCGCTCCAACAGTAGTATACTGCCACTTTCCACACAGGAACGAGCAGCTACCGAGTGGAGTGAGGCGCCACTCGGAGGAGACAAAAAGAGGAGGAACGAAACAAAGGTCGTCACATGAGGTCGAGACCGCAAGCTGCAACCGTGCGCGTCCCGGCCGGAACGTTCGCCGTGCCGTCGCGCGCGCTAACCAGTCCGCGACCACGGCAAAAGCAGCGGCGCCCCGATGGTAACATTCCCTCGGCGCACGGAGAGGGACAGCGCGGACGGAGGCTCATCAAGCGACGGGCCCCGCCCGCGCTGATCGCCGCCTGGCTGTGTGCACGGCTCGCACCGTGCGCGCCCTGTTTGGTTTCGTTTAATTTCAGCACGCGCCGCACGGCGCCCTCCGCGCGCTGCCAATCACACGCCATGTGACGCTGTCACGTACTCCTCCCGTCCTCGTACCGGTTCCCCGGCTCGGTGATTTATTGCGTCCCACGGGGCTCGGGCGCGCGAGTACGCGGCGGAAACATGCTCGCGGCATGATGCCGGTGTGCCGTGCGGCCTCTGCCTCTGCCTCTCGCCGTGAATGGTTGCGTGCGGCGCGCCAGCCAGGGCCAGGCAGGCAAGACGCGACATCAGGCAAACGAACCGCCGTCCTCTGCGCAACGGCACCGGACGTCTGAAGCCTGAACCAGCAAGGCTTCATTCAGAAGCACGACGGTGAGTGAGATCAGAGGCTTTGCTGTGTTACTCGCTGTCGATGAAGGCGGCGGCCTGGTAGGTGTGTTTGGACTGTTCACGGTTCATGCTTGGCTTGAAAGCCTTACACCGAACTCGATACAGCTAATAAGCCCAGCCGAGCCGCCTCTGCATCTGTACTCCTACTGCACTCCAGTATACTGGTACTACTACACTGACCTACTGCTCTGTTGCCGAGACAAGAGGCAACAAAGTATACCCGCTTGAGCCAACTTACGAAGTGCGATGATTGCATCCGAGCTGTTTCAATGATGCTAACCGCTATGGAATCAAGAAAAAGTGCGGCGTTCAAATCTTGCGCTAGGGGGGAACGCTTTCGGCATTCGGCTGGTGTCTAAATACGATCTTTGTTCTTTCCACATAAACTACTAGCAGTAGTCTTTGTTTCTTTGCAGTAAAGTATACCATCTTGTTCTGAAGCTAGCCATGGTTAAGATATTGATCAACTGAGCGTTCGATAAGTAGAATGGTCGGAGAATAGGACAGTGCCGCAGCACGCTCATGCTTTCTTAAAACGAACAACAATCTACACGTAGGATTGGTTAGCGTCGTGGCGTTTTGGGGATACACGAACCGATAAAATATGAAAGCACTGCTGATCTGCAAAGGACACCATCTGGCAAGGAGATCATATAAAGCCAAACCTTTTCGTTCATCTTAATCAAGGTGAGCAAGGAACGAACAAGAAAGCGTGCACTGCGACAGTGTACGCGATCAAGGAAATCGAGCCCCCCACGTTCCCATCATTTGAGGCACTGTTTGATGCATTGTCTCCGTGCAACACCAACAGGAAGTAGTTTTTAGCTTTGCAAGGCTCAAAAGATGCTTTGCACACATAAGTATGCCATTATGCTATGGAAACTCTTTTGGATTTGCTCCCAAGAAAAAATGGTGCAAGTTCAACGTATGTATCAGCAAAAGGTAAATGGAGCACTACAGACAGACTACCAGATCGCTCTGTCATTTAGGTTTTCAATTTCTCGGTGATGTGGCTGTACTTGTCCACACCTGATCATTGTTTAACACTGTTAATCTGTGCTCATCGTAAGTGACACGCAATCATCTCGTGCCTAGCCAGTCACTTGTCATGATTTGACCTTGTAAGATGGTGAATGCTTTTGTCATGATTTGACTTTGTAAATTATTAGTGTGAACGCTTTTGTTATGGCATGGCTTTTGGAGAAGGGTGGTTCCTGAAGAAAAAACGGTTCCTTTCCTTTATTCCGATTTCCGAGGGGAGCTGAGTTGGAAACAAAGGGAGAGAACAAATCGTCATGATTCATCAACGGCTCTTTGTAGTACTCGTGCAGCCATTGTGATTATGAAGTTTTCATTTACAAATGATTTGGTGAAACAGAAGGATGTAATCATGGCGTGTACGGCGACTCCGCAAACAACCAAAAAGCGGAGATAAGAGGGAAAGGGCAAAGCTGCGAAAATAAGTTCGTTGAGCAAGACATCTATGGACTATGTGATCCGGAATTGGTATGTCCTCTTATGAAGAAACATTGCAATGTTTAATTGCAAATCCACGTTTGAATAACAAAGCTGATAAATTCTGGTGATCCCATATTATTGAAAAGTTACAGCAGTAGATTTTTTTTTTCTTCGCATGTGTGCTTGTTTACTTGAATCGCAGAACATAGCATTCTGGACAAAATCTACTTTGCAAACAACCAGTTCTTTAATACAATAACAACTAAGAGTACAAGGCCTCACCAAACGGTGTAGAAAACCTGTTAGTACCTTTTGCTTGAGAGGTTCTAGTGGATTAGTTCAACTTTTTTTTATGTAAAGATTAGTTGAAAGTTGAAAGAGGAGGGGCGGCTTATTATTATATTTAGCGTCCTAGACCATAAGGAATACATGCGCACTCCATTTGGTGAAATGAGTACAGATTAGGCTTCCTTGTCACCAATTGAAGTGCTGTTAAGGTTTTTTTAAAAAAAAATATTTTAAATATTTAACGTTATTAATGTTCGTCGTGCCTTCTGGGAGAAAGATTGCTCCATTGCACCTGCAGTATATCACTTTCAAAGATACTGATATGCCAGCATTAATATTTCTTGATTTATGAAAACTATTTATTTCATGGTGATAGATATGCATGGTGGTTAATTTAAATATCTTGCACAACATATTTCATAGTGATAGATATGGCAACTCTTGAAGGAGTATGTTGAAGATGTAAATTAAATTCATGCATAACAATATTAATTTTGATATTAATTTTACACTCGACCATCATATGCATAGATTTTTTAGGGGAATTTGACATCATATATTGATTTTACACTCTTTCTAAGCTTTAGCGATTTCACGATGCACACCAGAGTTCAAGAAATGTTGTATTTTTTTTAGTCGCTGGAGTAATTAATTCCATTTCCAACGGCGCCAGGATGTCACAAAAAATTGCCTAAACCTAGTTTATAAGTACTTCATTGTCATCAAAACAACAAGAAAACTGCACCAAAAAAGAAGAGAAAAAAAAGTAGGCATCCTTTCAGAATGCATGAAATGAAGACATTTCTTTTCGGTATCGTTTCATCGTTCCAGAATTCTCATACGATAAAAGTATTTTGTCACAAAACATAACATGTTCTTCTTATTCAATATGTGAACAGAATACTCCAACATCACAAAAAAGGACCTTGGTGGCTAACAGCCTTGGTCGCCCGCTGAAAAATCAGCATAGTATCCCAAACTTGAAATTTAATTTCTTCTCCAGGAACCTGTTTGCTGTACCAATCGTGCATGTACAAGGCGCCAACAGGACAGCGAGATAAAATGAAGAGCGAGAGCACGGAGGGGCGCCTCTCTAGGCAGTGAGGTGAGAAGCATGTGACCCTCTTCACTCACTCCGCCAAGAAGTCACGCACCAAACGCCCCCAAGAAGCAAAGGAACACACTCCGTCCTTGCCCTCCCTGCCGGCTCCTCGCACCCTCGTCTTCCGCTTCTCCCCTTCACTTGGGTCGGAGGAATCGGGGAGGGGCGCGCGGCCATGGCGTCCAGCGCCTCCCGGTTCATCAAGTGCGTCACGGTCGGCGACGGCGCCGTGGGAAAGACCTGCATGCTCATCTGCTACACCAGCAACAAGTTCCCCACTGTGAGGACATCCTTCTCTCACTTCTTCTTTGTCTCTCCCAGGTTCTTGTGCGAAAGACTTGAGAGCCCCTTTCTGATTTCTTGTGAAGTTAGGCTTTTTTTGTTCAAGAAATGATTTTCAGTTTATTTGCCGATTTTGTTTTTGTGGGACTGTTTGATTTGCAATACCTCGATCTTTCTCAGTTTTATTTTGGGGTGCTCTCCTGCCTTATCAGTGTGGATTATTTTGTTCGTCTTAAGAAAAATTTCTGCTTGTTGCTGATCCATCAAATTTATGATGCGCAGGACTACATACCTACGGTGTTCGACAATTTCAGCGCAAACGTTGTTGTTGATGGCACCACGGTGAACTTGGGCCTTTGGGATACTGCGGGTAATGCGAGTTCATCATTTGATTGCTATATTTCTCCTGATGCACTTCAGGACTTGTGAATTCTATGTTTTTTACTCAGTTGTTAATTTTAGCTAAAAGTTAGGTATTTGCGGATTCTTTGGGTAACATAAAGCTTGCAATATCTCGTCCTTTTCAGGGCAGGAAGATTACAATCGATTGAGGCCTCTAAGCTACCGTGGCGCTGATGTATTCGTGCTTGCCTTCTCCCTTGTGAGCCGAGCTAGCTATGAGAATATCATGAAGAAGGTTCTGAACTGCACTATCTTGGTTTCTGAGTACTTGTTACTTGATATTTCTTTGGAATTTCCTAGATACTTGAAAATGATTATTGTTTGCTCTTTTGTATGCAGTGGATACCGGAGCTTCAGCATTATGCACCTGGAGTGCCCATTGTGTTGGTAGGCACAAAATTGGGTGAGTCTTATTAACAAGTGCATTTGATTTCACTTATTGCATTTGGTTGTTGAGCTTAGTTTATTGTAGTCCGATTGGGTATTCGATGTTGTTAAGTTGTTAACATATCTTTTTCTCTGTACTGTTGGAATTCATTTCGGTTTTTGACCTCTTGATAGTGATACTTGTAAAGTTGTATTTTGTAATTACAAGAGATGTTATCGATCGTGTAGTTGGTGAGTTGAAGTCAACAAGGAACTGATTGCAAATTTATTGTTTATAGTGCAACTTTGTAATTGTGGAAAGCTTTAAGTTATCTTTGGAAGTGCATGAAATGTTGTACTTATATGTAGTAAGTAGAAACTTTGCTACAACTGAATATGAACCTTTAATGTAGTGGAGTACAAATCCGTAATTATGATCCGTGAATTAGCTGTTTTTCACAATTTTTATTCCTATTAACGATCATCCAGAACTTCTGGGAAGAGGAACCCTAAAACATCTATCTAGGACACTTGATTTAACATGACATAATCTCACATCAGTGTTACTTAAATTTCTTTGTCAGAGAATTGATTTGAATATCTGTAAATCATGATATTATTTACAGATCTTCGTGAAGACAAGCACTACTTAATGGACCATCCTGGGTTGATACCTGTTACAACAGCACAGGTATATCTCATGTCTCTTACAGAGCTATGATCGAATTTTGGCTTCTGAAAAAATCATTTTTACATGTTTTCATCTTACAGGGTGAAGAACTTCGTAGACAAATTGGTGCTATGTATTACATTGAGTGTAGCTCAAAGACACAGCAGGTATATTTGCTTTCTTCTTGGTTGTATGTGACTTGTTATTACGCCTCGGGCAATTATCTTACTTTGTAATATTTCACTAATATGTAGAATGTCAAAGCTGTGTTTGATGCTGCCATCAAGGTTGTAATCCAGCCCCCAACTAAACCCAGAGAAAAGAAGAAGAAGAAATCCCGGCAAGGATGTTCTACGCTGTAAGTAAATATATGAGTATTTCCACAGAAACTGTAGGCCCTGATGAGAGCAGACTTCAAAGCTATTCACATTTTTAACATATTAGGTTATAAAGTTTTTCCTTGTTTCACAGAATTATTGACATGATGGCAAGATCATTTACATTAGCAACTGAATTGCATGCTTTAAATACATTTACTTGGTGTAACAACTTACTTTTTTTTTGGGGGGGGGGGGGGGGGGGGGGGGGGTGTCGTCCTCATGTAACACTTACTTCTGTAAACTGTAATCCCGTTATCTGATATGGAATCCTGGGAGTCTAAACATTGAGGATAATGGAGTCTCAGCTTCCCGATTGTTCAGTGTGACTGAAGTAGTAATTAGGTCTAGCGGTGAAGCTGACTCAATCTCAATGATTCGAGCTGTGTAGCGTTTGAGAGCTTGGTGCCACTACAGTTTTATTTACCATGCTTGACATGGCTACTAGAAATTCTTTGTTATCTAAGTAACTAAGTTTAGTTGATGCACAATATACATATCTGATAGAACATGCTACATTCCTAGTTGTGCTTTGCCACGTTTTAACACCAACTTATTGCGGCACAACTGCAGGAACATCTTCTGTGGAAGAAAAATGCTATGCTTCAAATCCTGAATAGCTGAAGATCAGGTCCCAGATGAACCAATGCCATGAGCACAAGTCTGCGAAGCTTGATATCTGGATGTGCTTGTTGCACTTGTGTATATTTGCAAATGTTTGGTTATTAATTGCTAGTGGTAGGAGATTGAAACTAGTCTGCTTATGCATTGCGCACTGCTGGTGTGGCAGCTCTTTGAAGAGACAGCGAGATTTTGTTCCCTCATGACAAAGTCACAGCTTTTGTGAATCTAATCTCATCGTATTATCTGTTAGTTTATCCCGTGATTTCATGGTAGAATCAATCCAGCAACATTGTGTTGACTGAGCTTTCACTTTGTCCTCGGTAAATTTTGCAGCGAGGCTTTGAAGGTGACTTTTCAAGTGTTGTAAATCTAGCTCGAAAGGCTCAAGTGTTCAGGTTTTCAAGTGTCCTAGTATTTGGGTGACGATAGGTAGGTTGTTGTTTACCGATTGCGAGAGCAAATTGAGGTTTATCGCTGTTATGAGAACTGGCGGTGAGTATGCTTACCATATGGTCATGGCTTTGTCTAGTGACTGCATAACCACATGATAAGACTAGATGAATTGCCTCAATGCCATGAAACCGTACAATGCCGGTGAAGGTTCAGGTTTTTGCAACTTCTGGTTATGAGCATCCCGTTTTCCCCAGGACATGGGTGGCCCTTGTTTACGAGAGGTGATGGCATCTTTTCGGTGGGGTCAAATGGTCAATGCAGTGTTAATTCACAGCCTCGCTATCGGCTGCAACTGCCCACACCATTTTTTTTTAGGAGCAACTGCCCACACCTACCGCGCGAGTCAGTGCGTGACGCAAGTCAAGGTGCAGCTCCCTGGGCTAGTGGTTAAAGACATCCGAATAGCACTTTGAAATCCTAGGTTCGATTCTCGGTGGGAGTAAATTTTTTAAGATTTAACGTCATCTGTGCTTTCAGCGGTAAGCGACGTGGCCGTCGACAACGAGGCGCCGTGGTGACTTCGTCAATCTGGAGAATTTGCCGGCTCAGTTTTCGAAGATGCTCATAAGGATAAGGTTTGCGTATGTGCGTTTATAGGGATGAGTGTGCGTGTGTTATGAGTGTCCGAGTTGTACTGTGTAATTAAAAAAAAAAGTCAAGGTGCAGCTCCCGGCGGCGGCACGTCCGCGATCCGGCCCAGCAGCGCGATCCTGAAATGAATGCGAGTCTCCCGAGCCAATCGGCCCAGGAGGGAAAGGCTGGCCGGTAAAATCTCGGGAGGCAAATGAGGCGACACTGGGCCTGTGCTGCTTCAGGTTCCTCTCGCTGGTTTGTCCGATGTGCCGCATTCGTTTCCAGTTTCCAGCCTTTCCAAGCTGCTAACGCTTAGTCCATCGAGTTTCTGTGACTGTGACTCTTGGTCGACCCCGAGTCGGCCGAGCCGAACTATGTCCGCGAACCACTAGCTGTTCGATCGGTTTGGACATTTGGCACGCCTGATTTGTAATTGTAAATCCAATTGAATCGCCTGTCAAAGCTATCAAGGGAGAAGGGGACAGGCGAGAGCGCCACTCTAACCAATGGCAAGTTGCGAGCGACGCAGATTCCAGCCAAGCCGAGATCTGCCGTGCCGCCTCAGCAGGTGCGTGACTGGCGTGAGCGCGACAGCCGGCCGAATAAACCCATCCTCAGTTCCTAACACCACCGTTGTCACTAGCTGTAGGTCAGTGTCACGTCGACAGCCTGCCGACCGTTTCCGTGCGTCACCTCACACTTCCGTCAAACCCAGTGCAGAATTCTCGGCCCCAACGGAGAAACGCACGCAGCAGGGACAGGGTAGGCTGGACTTGTTGCAATGTGGCTTAAGAGGCCTGAATAAATGATGCAAAAGTGTTTTCGGCTCGGCCTAGCCGAATTCGCTGGCCCAGTATCTCTTGTCATCAAGTCCGGCCCTGCAACGGCCTGCCAAGTCAAGTGCAATTACCACTTTAACCTCCGAACGTGCAGCCCGTCGCATGCGACACTCTCGTGTCTCGTCCATCCCCAGCCACACGCTGGCAAGCCGCACAGTACCATAACAACAACCACCACCAGCCGCCGAGCCGAGTCGTGCTGCTCCTGTGCTAGTAGTACAACAAAGAAGAAAAGCAGGGGAGGCAATCATGGACGGCATGTGCCGCAAGGGCCCCGATCCTAGGATGAAGGCGACCTCTTCCTCGCCCTCTCTCTTTTCAGAGTTTTCCTTCGGTCGCCTCGCTTTTTCCATGCGGTTCCGCTTTATTAATGCAACTTACGCGGAAGGGGACCAACATTATTCCCCCACTAAGGTAGATCTCCTCTCCGCATGTGGATTCCTGCTTGATTTGTTGCATGCTTCGTGCCGTGCTCGGGTGGATGCGCGGGTGCTGTCCAGTTGTCTCGACTCGGCGATCTTCTGCGGGATGTGGTTTCTGCTCGGCGTTTGGTGGCGGCCATGGTTATCCTTGTCTGCCACCTACCTTCCTTCTGATCTCATCAAAGTTTCACTAAAGACATGGGAGGTTAGTACTGACTTGCGATTTCAAAATCGCCACTGGATGGATAATAGAGTACTCCATTGTTCAGTTGCTTTCACTTCTCAGTTCGTCAGTGAGTCAAAAGTTCATAGTACGATAACACGGTTGCATGAGAACTTTTACGGTAAACCCAAATGAATGCACATCGTCCATTTCTTTCATCAAGTGGCTCAGATTGTCACCATGATACTTTTTTGACCCTCCGGTGTCATGAGTATCATGTTAAGGTATCATAGGTATTATATGGACAATTTGGGAAAAAGAAAGGTGATGGGTTTCCATCTTTTCAAATCATTATAGGACTTTTGCATCTGTGAATTGAGTTGTTGTACGAGACGGCAAACTCCGACGTCGACGAGCTCCTAGCGCCGTCCTCGTCGTCACGGTAGGCCCAAGGCGCAGGACTGAATCCATCTGGAGGACGTCCGTGGCGGCGATGCGATCATTTAGGCCTGGACGGGCAGCGTCGAGGTGCCCTGATTCCCATTCAATCGACGGGGGCAAGATCTTGTTGTCCTTGGACGAATGGATGTGTTTCATGGATCGTTCTGTTCAGATTTTGAGTAACAAGATCTTGGTGTCTGATATGATTAACAAATCGTTGGCGCCGGTTCATTCAGTTCCCTGGAACAACACGTTTTTCCTACGATAAGCACAGGCCACGAGCAATTATCGCCGGCTCCTACGCGTTACGTACGCCAACTCCCGGCGGCGGCTGACTCGTAACAGATGAAACGAGCTGATGACCTAATTAGTTACAAGGGTACCATGGGTTCCTTTCTCTAATAACGTTAATTACAAAAATACCTAATCAAATCAACGGTTGGATTACAATCATGATACCTCTCACCAACTAGTATCATGGTCTATTGTAAAAGTGCTCCGGTTGCATACCCCACAAAGCAAGAAATACTCTCTCTTTTTAACCAAAGCAAGAAATACTCAACTCACATGGACATGTTATACTCAATTCAACGTGAGCAGGCGCATCTCCTCGTCACGCACGTTGAAAGAATAGCCAGCAGAGCAGTCCGATGGTGAACAACTACAGGAAATTCCGCATTTTTTATGATTTTTTTTCCTGGTTTGTTCAGGGCATGGCAGCTTTGCCTCGGCTTCATCTCACATAAGTACCCTACGTGGCAGTAATGTAAGTGAGATTTCCCCACCAACCATAGGGACCGGACCAACAAATCAAATCATCCCTTTCCAACTTCGAGTAGATAGAAGTGTGAAAAAGGCTGAGGGCCCAACTCCTCCTACCGCAGCATACAGCTTCACTTTAAGCCAGCAGGAACACCGAGACACGGAGCACGGTTCCATCCGTGCCTGAAATGGCCACAGAGCCCCCCTGAATCCTGATGTTAGTTAGACGGTCCAATAATTGCATCGCAGGTAACTCTCAGCCCTTGTTCCATCAACAAAGTTGCATTAACGTGAGAAAGCAAAGCAAATCAAGCAAAGCAGACGTGAAACGAGCCGGGTCGAATCCAAACGTCGCGAGACCGGCAGCTGAGGAAAGGGACGGGCATGGAGGCGAAAGCGAGGGGACTCCTCGCGCGTGACGGGACAAGGACGTCGCGCGCGCGCGGGCGCCAGCCAGACAGCCAGAAGTACCGGCCGGCCGGGAGCGCGGAAAGAGAGGTGGGGAAGCGAGCGACGTCGCGTCGAGCAGAGCAGAGCATGGGGGGACAGCGACGTCGCGTCACGGGCCACCACCACCACCGCGGCAAGGCAGGCAGGCACTGACCGCGACTGTCCCCGCACGTCGCATTCCGCGGCCGCTTTCCCAGTGCGTGTCCTCCTGCCTTTCCTTTCCTCTCCCTCCCTGCCTGCCCCGCGCGCGCGGTCGCGGTTGTTTGTTTACTGCCCGCCCGCGCGTCCGCGCCCTGCCGCTGTCGGCATCACGCACGCCCCGCGCTGCGGCGGTGTCAGCTCGTGAATGCGCCGGGCGGCCGGGGACCCGCAGCGCGGGGGTGGACGGGGACGCGGCCGTGTGGAGCTGGGTGACTGAGGGGACACGCTCGGATGCGACGCTGCTCGTCGTCCTGCCCGATTCGACGGCTTTTGGTTTCGGTTCCGCTTGTTCTTCTCCTGGCCCGGTCGCTTCAGGCAGCAGAAACATGTGCAGACAGTCACTACAGCATGGCTAGTACAGCTTGACACGTCACGACAAACGACAGCTTGGGAGCTCCGTGCACGTCTGCTATTGCGGCGCCAATAGCCGTAAATCAGGAATCAATAGATTGATTAGAACTGGCTGCATCAATCGTCACCCATATAAGGAAAACACGAGAAATACAAATTCGCCAGCAATATACAACAGGATTGACATTAACGGCCAGCACAGGATGGCCTATCAAAGGAACTGCAGCACAGAGCATATAATCCATCGCCTGAGGAAAGAAAAAGCTTAGGGCGCGTTCGGCGTTTTCCCTTCTAAAATTTAGAAGAGTCTAAACAAAAAGAATCTTGTCTTAAATAAACTTTAATTACAAAACTAACTGTAGACCCCCCCTCTAAATCGCGAGACGAATTTAACGAGGGTAGTTAAGCCGTGATTAGACGATATTTACTGTAACATTACTGTAGCATCACTGTAGCAAAACATAGATTAATTAGGCTCATTAGATTCGTCTCGTAAAGATATACCCATCTGTAAAAAGATTTTATCATTAGACTTTATTTAATACTCCTAAATAATAAAATTCTCTTTAGAGGCTAAATTTTAGAGGCTCTAAAGAGCCGCGCCGAACGCGCCCTTAGTACAACACAACCCCTCATAATCTACCACAATTCTTGTATATGGCCGCACAGTAACCGCGCATGCATCAAAAGTTCAAAACACCTTTATAATATAAAGCATTCATGGCGCTGCAATACTTGATCAACTGATACTGTTACATGTTCAACTGATACATCTAATCCTTTTATGCAGAGGTACAGGGTGTGCCCAGCAAGGTGACAAAAGAAACTTAAAACAAGCCAAGTGAACCTAATTACAGCGGCTTCAGATGTTGAAGAGGTTCAGGAGTCAGGACCCTACCATTGCATCACAAAAGACATACCCTGCTGAGTAAATTAGAAGCATGCCTAAAACCTCAGTAAATTACAAGCATGCAGACAGCTGACAAAATCTAGCAGAGCAACTGCCGATGCCATGTGTTTCAAGAAAAGCACAGAATATGGTGAACGTTTACAGCAATCACAACATAATTCCAGAAGCAGTTGGGACTCTGCAAACAAAAGCACAGCAATTACAAGAAAGTTCTGTTTCCCATCACAATGAACATCGCGGGGATGGATGTTGTATATTCCAACAAGGGCACAAAACAGCCCGATTTCCAGAAACAGTTGGGATTCTGCAAAGAAAAGCATCATTCTGTAATTACACTACAAAAGGACAAGTAAGAAATCAGACGGGTCTTTAGGAACGGAAAAAAGAATACATACAAGCTCACTAGACACTCCAGTTGCTGCCAAAGTGATCTCCTAAGGAGCTATCACTGCCATGATAATTGCTTGTATTGTGATCTTTCAGCATCCCAACTGCCTTCTGGCTCCTTCCTCTTTATTCCTACACCTGGCATTTGGTAACTTCTAGCTTGATCCTCCACAAGCGCATGTGGAGGTGTTAACAAATTTTGCCTAACCGGTAAAGGCATCCGTTCCTCCTTTCCTTCTACTTCGACAACTCCAGGGCCAGAATTGAGATCAAGCCCTTGTCTTCCCCATTTCCGGTTACTGTCGTGTCCACCACTGCTACCTTCGGGAAGGTTTATTGCATATTGCCGTGCATGCTGGCCAGGTAATACGCCTGTAGGTCCAACAAGTGGAGTAATGGGCGGGAAATATCCTGCAGGTGCAGAATTCACAAAAGGTGTTGATCCTATAGAAAACCCTGGCGCTTGAAGGTGAACATTGGGAGGGAAAGGGAACCCAGCATATTGATATGCAGGAGGGTGAAACACCATAGCTGGTGACGTTGAAATAACCGGAGTCCTGGAAGAATCATTTCCAAATTGGCCACTGTCTGCTGCAGATGCGATAATCCTCTGGGTTCCAGGTGCAGCCTCAACTGGGTAAGGCTGCTCTCCTCTAGAAGGCAAAAATGATTGTATAGCTACAGGAGCACCATGGGTCCCAGAAGCAAACCATGGTGATATGTTACTCATTTCAGCATTATTCATTCTGATGCCAGCAACCTGAGGTAGGAATTGTATACTGCTGGAATTTTTAGATGCGCTCCTTGGTGCAGGTTCAGTGCCAGCTTCATCCAGGTTTGGTCCATTATTGAGATCGAAGTCCATCGAGCTATTTCTATCAGAATTAGAGAAAATCCCAGGTAACTGTCTTGCAGGAAACATAGACAAAACTTGACCATTCTCTGCAACTTCAGCAGTTCTATTCAAGTCAAGCTCTATGCCTACAGGCCCATCACGACTTCTGGTGTTTCCAGATTCAGACCCAGTTGTCTGTGCTGAACTCTGAGGGACATCTTCCTCGAGAGCTTGGTCATCTGCAACATTTAGATCAATGTCAAGTGCTGGGCGAGACTGCTTCTTTGCAGCACCAGATACTGGCGTGTCAGATGCTGTAATGGGTGTCTCCGAAATTTTCCTTGGTTCTGCTGGACGGAATGCACTTGTAGCTGCTGAGCCTTTCCACCCAGTCTCAGATTTCACTCTTAGAAGGTTCTCAGGTGGAACAAAAGGTCCTTTTGCTGGGGCAGCAACTGTTATTGGAGCAGGCAGCCCACTTGAAATAGGTGAAATGAATGGAGAAATACCAGGCAAGTGAACTGAAGAACATATCAAAGGAGAATTAGCAGGCTCAGACTGATGCCCCTCATCTCCAAGTATCCCTTCATTTAAGTCAAAATCGAGCTTGGCTCCGGCACTTGACTTGCCTTTTGCAGAAAAAGAAGAACCCTCATTTGAGGAGACAAGGTCCTCTTTTCCACCATCATCACTGCTGGATTTATCTGAACTGTGTCTTGTAGCATGCCCAGTTTCCAGAGATGCAGTGCCACGAGGATTTACATGACTACTTGATTCACTAGAACTGTCTTTTGATTCTTTAGCCTTATTTGTCCCCTTCACCACACCAAGTGGTGGTGCTGGTGATACAACTGATTTCGTAACATCAGCTAATGTGGACGAACACTGTTCCTTCTTCTCTTCCTCTTTCAACACTGCCTTTTTCGCCTCCGAGCCATCTGCCTTTTTCGCCTCAGTTGCCTCTAATGGAACTGAAGACTTCAAATCCGAATTACCAATAGTGCTTTCACCACATTTATCAGTGGCATCCGTGCGGTCAGGAACAGCCACAAGCTGATTTTGATCAGTTGACTTCAAAGCTTGGGATTGTTTACCAGCAGACAATGAAGATTCCTCTGCGCGGATCGATTCTGACACCTTGTTTGACACCATGGAACTGCACTGGCCACCTAAGGTAGTATCGATAACATCAGGACTGCTTGAACAGCCATCTTCGACTTTTCCAATGGTAGTACAAGCATTCTTATGTTCACCTGCAGAAGAATACACATTAGACTTCAAATTAACTTTAATATCAGTTGTCTTGTTTGCATATGAGTTTTGATGTCTACCACCTTGTGAGTCAACTGAAGCAGGAAGAGACGAACATTTGTTTGTGTGTTCATCTTCATGGTTCGCAGTCTGTACTTTAGACTCAAATGCTTTAGATGTAGAAGCTGGCCCGGCAGATGTCTGGTGCTGTTCCTCCTTTGCAACCAAAGGAGCATCATTTTTCTCCTGCTTCTCCATGATGACTTTATCAACCTCACCTGATGTCCCTGGATGCTGAGAGGGGTCCCTGATGCTTTCTACCTTTAACTTCCTGGTGTTGTCACGTTCAGAACCCTCTTCATTTTCTGGCGCGTTGCTTGGCGAGGCAGATGGGGAAACCAATTCAGATTTAGATATCTCCCCAGCCACACTAGCAAGAAGATTCATCGCTGTGTCATCTCCAACTTGCAATGAAGGACCAGCCTCAGAATACTTTATTTCAATCAAAGCGCTCATTGGGTTGAATGAGTTTTTGGCCTTGGTTTCACTTGAGCAGGCACCTTTCTCGTTCACATACGATGAGCTGGCAACTCTAGCACATGCATCTTTAACAGCTTCTTCAGCAATCCTGCTACGGTCATCCTCCAATGTCGCACATGGTGATTTATCACCTTCATCAGAACCTGCGGTCCCTTTAACATCATTGCTATGCCATGACTCAGCATTAGCCTCCAATGGTAAATGAGGGCGAGGATGTTCCGTCTTCATTTTCACCCGACGATCATTATGTTCATGTTTATCGGTAAGCACAGGAGACGAAACTCTACTCCCAGTAACAGATGGGTCTTCAAATGAGCCCCCACTTGCACTTCTAGCAGGGCTACGACCTGGATTTGGGAACCGAACAATCAATCTATGGCCATTGGCATGATCTGATGGTGTATCACCTCCTTTCTCACATGCCATTCCAGATTGTGCAGATTTTTCTGGCAAAGATGATCGTTCAGAAGCTTCCTTCTGGATTCCGGAACCAAGGCGCCCATTGTTCCCCCTGCGATGGCTACGTGAAGAGCCTCCAGAAGATTTACTAGCATTGCCAGAAGCAGCAGTAGAACTTCTTGCGTCCTCCTTCCAAGAAGACCCAACAGTTTTTGCATGATCACTGGAACATGACTGACTATTGTTCAGAGACTGGCTCGAACTGCTGCTTCTCTCCTCTTTCACAGTTGGCAACTCAGTGCCACCAGCTGATTTGCAGGGTTGGTCCTTTGAGTTGCTTGTAGCATTGGCTGGTTGCATGTGTTGTGATTTTGACGAACCAGATATTGCAGGAGTCAACTTCACCACAGCATCACCAGCACCAGATTTTACAGTCAAACCCTTTGATGAAGTGACCTGAGACACTTGGTTTTTCGTACTGGGCTCACTTGAGCTACTTCGCCTATTTGCAGCATTAGAAACTTCTGAAAACCCTGTTTTCCCAGGCCAGGGCGCGGCCTGGCCTGATACTGCAGGTTTCACATCATTTGACTTCATTTCAGCATCAACCCGCTTCTTCCAGTTCTCGACCAGACATTTCGCTTTCTTCTGAATCTCCATATTTTTATGGCTGCGCAGATGGTTGACAGATTTCCCAATGCTACAACTTTGCAACGCATTGAGATTAATAGGCAGCTTGGCCAGTGCACGAAGCAGAGCAAAAATAAATTCTTCAATAGGCTTATCAGTCTCTTTAGGACTACTTCCCTCACCAGACTTCCCTTTGTGAACCTCTTGAAGCCAATCATCCAACACTGGAAGACCCCTTAATTGCACAAATCTAACAAGGCAATCAGGACTTTCTGTGGCTGCAATAATATCTGCAAGCATTACCCGGACAGCAAAATCTATCTTCCGTTCAGTTCGATCAAGTTGCATAAGATGAACAAGCTTCTCAACAGCTTCAGCATGCGGTAGACCGCCTTTTTCTGTAATCTTTGCAATTTCAGACCTCATATTCTCCACCTTGAGGCTTCCAGGCTCGCTTTCCTCAACCTTAACGGGGCGATCACGATCTCGTTTAGCTGGGTCATTTCCTTGGTCAGCTCTGTCCCTCTTCTTTCCTTTAGATGGACCACAGTTTTGGGTGCCATCCGAACTGGATTTTTGCTGGCCCACTGATGCACCATTGAGTCTCTTAGGTGAACGTCCACCAGACTGCACAGCAGCATGCATTTCTAGCCTTGTTCTGTGTAGAAGCCGATTTACTTCTTCCTGTCGTTCCTGGTCATAAGTTGCACAGATAAGACAAATATAACAGAGAAGAAAGAAAATAAAGTAAGCAGAGAACTTACACTAATATAATCCTTATCAGTAAGCCACCACAAACACTTGTTGTCAATGTCGTACACGCGACGACATACAAAGGATGAAATTCCAGCTGGCAGCTCAACACCTTTACGCAAAAAGGCAACTTTGCAAGGATGCAGCAGTGAGACGGAAGATGTCTCGTCCTGGTGAAATGAATAGAATATCTCGTTTGGTGCGGCGTTTAACTGTATTCCCTTGCTGAGCTTAACGTCTGCAGGCCTATAAAGCCAACTCACACGCAACCTGGGATATCCTTCTTCCTTTTTCTCAATCCACCGTATCAAACCAACGAAAGGAGGAGCATCATTTGCCTGAAAAAGGGCACAATCGCCAACTCGAATTTCACGTCCGTCCTGGAAATCAACAAAAAAAATTGTTAGTTTTAAGGAATAAACTGTCTTGATGGTAGAGAAAGATTGTTCTAAGGTGCACAACCAAGCATAATGCCAAATACAACTTAATAACTTCCATGATTGCCAAATTACAAAAGCAAAAAAAAAAAGAAAGGAAGTTTCCTATTTTTCATGTTATTGCAGCAAAGTCACGTCAAGAAAAAGCCGTTACAAATCACAATGCAACAACACTGTTTACCGACTATTAGTATCTAATTCAGCTCTCTACAATGACCTGAACATAACGAACAGGTAATATGCATCAGTGAAAATTCCAACTCCACCAACTTGCTTAGTTGGAATGTGGAACGGTACCAAAATTATATGGTTTCAGTTTCACTCTTAAACTTCTCGTCAGAAGAAATAGTCAAATAGACGTTCACAAACCGCTGCTGCTTTCTACCCATTATATTAGCAAAAGCAAACAAGCATTCAATGATGTAAAAAGAAATTATGTTGTCCCGTATGCCATAAACGTAGTCGAACAACACCAACTGCTTCAGCAGCCGTTTGTGAACGCATAACTTTGTCGCACCTTAGAAAAGCTCAGCGGATGCTGCGTGCCCACAGCTCATTTTCTTGAACGGTATTGTACCATTCATCCAACTAACAGGTGAAAAATGTTCTGCACGCAACGCTTAATGCAAAAAAACCGTTTGTACAGCTATAGACAAATGTTACACGCGGAGCGCCGCCCTTTGGATTGATCTAATCATACAAAGGGCACTCTGTCTGCTATTTTGACGTCAACACGCAAGCAACACTCAGCCAAAAACCTTCCTGACATGTTTGAAACTACCGCTTCCAATCACCCAACCAGGTCAAGTGATCTAGTTACTTTAGTAAGCTGCCATAGCTCAACAGAAACACGACAACCACCTGATGACACAAGCATGCTTGATTTTGTCTAAATTTCGACAGACTAGCAAATTCCCAAGTGATTCCCACTGAAGGAGGCACCTTTACGAAGGAATCCGGTGAAACCGGGCGAGGAGAATCAAGGCGCCCCTGCTTCTGCGCCGGTGCTGGGGGAGTCGTCGGCGCAGGTGGATAAGAGGTTGCCGAGTCTGGAGGAACTGAGGAGCTTGACGGAGTAGCTGGTCCCTGTGCCGGTGGTGGAGCTGCCTCTACGCGAGTTGCTGGCCACATGTGCCGAACGAGAAGCCGCTTCCTGCCACACCCCTCACCACCGCCTTCGCACCGCCCATGCATAGCCTTGCATCTTCCCTTCCACCGATCCCTCCTCGCCGAGTGCCGGCGCCGCGCTGCACCATCACCAGATCGCGGCCACCGACGCCGCTGAATCCACCGACGGCAACCCTAGCCCCGGAACCCTGGATCCGAGGAGCTTTCTTCCATGCACCTCCGGATCGCCCGAATTCGCCGATTCGGACGGAACGCCCCTCCCGGAGCCGCAGATCGGAGCTCGAATTCGGCCGAATCGAGTCCAACGGCGCGGGGGATTCGATTGGAAAATTTGGGGATTCAGGGGTCGGGTCAGAGACGGGGGCTCGGCGTGGGGTTTGGTCTCGATCTGAGGTGGGGCGAACTAGAAGAGAAGAAAAATTTGGCGATTTGGGAAGAGAGAGAGAGGATTTGCAAGGAGAGATGGTTATATGGAGCACGGCAGAGACGACGAGCAGCAAGATTGGGAAGGGGATGCGGGGGCGTCCTCGGGAGAGGAAAGCGAGGGCACTTCCGTCATTTCACACTCTACTCCCCTGCCCGCAGAGAAGCCTTCGTGCGGGCTCGCGCTGCTCCGCTGGGTCAGTTGCTAACCCGCGGTCGGCTCCCGACGCGGTGAGGTCACTGCCGGTGGGCCAGTGTTGACTCTCAGTGGGCAGGTGGGTGGTGCCTCCAGTGATTTCCTCGCGCGCTGATGTGGACGCTCGTGGAAGGATTTGACAAGTGGTCCGAAAGGTACGCGCGTTCGGGACATCGCTACCCGCCTACGCTGATGTTTCACTGACGTCTTGATCCACGGAACATGGGGCCCACGTTAAAGAGGGAGTGGTGGACGGCAGTTTGCGTGAGCGGTCGTGGTGCGCTGTTGTAGCACGATGGCGGGTCGCCGTGGACGGCGGGGTGTGAGGGCCAAGGCAGCGGCCGCCGAGTCGCCACGTTAATTCTGCCGCCGAGGCTGCTGCTGGTGTTTCGCTGCGTCTGGAATTGACAAATGAGAGCCGCGGGCCAAGGGAGGGAGGAATAATAAGAGGACTTCCACGGGTCGGACTGGGCTCCTAAACGGGCTGGATGTACGAGTACACAGATTGCACATCCAGGCGGCGCCGACCGCATGATGACTGAATGGGCCCTGAGCTGTTTTGTCCACAGGCTTCATAAGCAGGCCGTCGTAGATCCTCTCCGTGCTGCTTTCCAGGGTTTTTTTATTGGCTCGCGCGTCCGCAGAATTTTCACCCCGAATTCCCAAAAGCCCCACACAGCTTCCCCCCTCTGCCTCCCCTCCATCCACCACCGAGCGGCGGCGACATGGAGGCCGGCGGCGAGGAGTTCGCGATCGGCGTGGTGATCTCCGTGAAGACCACCCTCGGGGAGGAGTTCGAGGGCCAGATCGTCTCCTTCGACCGCCCCTCCAACCTCCTCGTCATCCATATCCTTCCCGAATCGCTCCCTCCCATCTCTCTCTCTCCCCAAACTCCATGCTATTTACTTTGTCTATCCCGCTGTGTTCGTATGCTCGCGCGTGGTTGTTTTGTTTCTTTGACGGCATAGATCACAGGAGGGAGTTGGGAAGGCGGGGAGAGGGGAGCGCCGGAACGTGAGGGTGCTCAAGGCGAACTACATCCGGGAGTTCTCTGTGGTCAGCCAGGGCGAAGACCCGCTCGATCCTGCTGGCTGCATGCTCGACATCGACGCTATCCATGCCAGGGAGGAGGCGGCCCTCAGGTGCGTGAATCAATGCTTATTTAGGTTTATTAAGATGCTGGCTTCGGTTGCTTATGTTTGATTTGAGATGCTGTAATCAGTGAATCATACAACGGGGAGATGCAATTACATTTTTCCAATACTAGGTAGTGTAAACGTCAAGGCATGTTAAAGGGGAAAAAAAAGGGTGAAACAATTCGAAATGGAATCTGTTTTCCATATTGCCTAAACTGATAGCTATTGAAGTAGCTTCAAAGTTGGACCTTGCTTTTTTAGTTGGTATAAGCGATAAATGTTTTCAATGAATCCATCATAGTGTTTTTTCCCGGTTGTGTATGAAAATTTATACAAGGTGAAGTGATAATAGTATTCACACGGAGTTGTGGCAAGTGAAGGAAAGCCAATATATGCTGAAAATAAGCTGCTCTAATCGGCTGGTTCAGAATGTTTGTTTGTTTCCACTGGCATTACTTCATTGCTACAAAGGTTGGTGTTATAATGTTACAGTTGTACATATTAAAATTGAGAAGTCAAACAAAAGTCCAGTGAGACATTCATTGCTCATGGGCTCCAGAGCTTTATTGCCGTTATCGGAACTAAACGAGTGGAGATTTATAACCTGGCCAAATGCATAACCTATGGCCATTTTTCATGCTTATAACAGTTGTAGGTTGGCAAGGTTTTCTTCTTTTTTCTTTTTCCTGATTTTGGTAGCGTGATTGGTAGAAGTAGAATTACATGCATGCCTACAAAGTGGCTTTTATTCTTGCTTTGTTTGATATCAATCACACCTTTGTTTTGCCACACTGGAGAAGAGTGTTTTTCATCTTCGGGCCTCTTGTTATTTGTTGTCCTGGATCCCTGGGTCTGCTGTTATCCTTTCACTCATGCAATCAAAGCATGATAGTTTGGGTATTTTCTTTTGGTATCATTCTCTTCAACTATTAATATGAGTTATGAAGTTGAGCGGATCCTGATTTCGTCAAGAGATTTTTCATTTGTTAGCAGCTCCGATGGCTGATGAACAGTTTGACTTGGTACCCAATGTTGGGCTGCTGACTTTATGAAGTCTTTGTGAACAAATGAAAGTACAATCTATGGGGATATTTTTTATTGTCTGGTCACGGATCTCCTGTAATTAATCACTAGTCTTTAATTGTTTGAGAAGTTTCTCAAGAGGTTAGTGATATCTGTATAGGTGGTGAACCCTGGTCTGGCCACTAGTGTTAATTGTAGAAGTTTGTCAAGAGATTTGTGTTATTTGTATGGATGGTGGCCCCTGGCCAAAGCATCATTGTGATTCTGCTGTGTTTCAATGCTTAGAACATGGTCATTTTGCTTATTTCTGATGTCTTTTTTTTATTTCCGTTACTGTTGAGCCTGATGGTGTTCCAACTGCCAATTCTAGATTTTATGGTGATTTATGTTCCATCAGCTTCAAGAATACATATGTTGCATTGACTTTGTTATTACTATCTATTTTTATAGCTTTCTTATCATTATCTTCTACACAACTTTACTCCTTACACCATGTGTGCTACTTTGCAGACAAGCAGAGATAGAAGCTGAGAGAATTGGTGTTGGTGTCACCCCAGAGGCTCAAAGTATATTCGATGCATTGTCCAAGACGTAAGTTTTCCTTTACCTATCTGCTTAATAAGGGTATTCGACATCTGAATTTCAGTACACTCATCATAATTCTGTATCTAAATTTGTCAGTTTGTCTCTTGATCAATTTTTGTTCTTTTTTGTTGCAGCAAATGTTTTTCTTTTCCCGTGTACTCTGAGTATAGTACTCACTGAGCACTATTATAATTCCCACATTTCGATGGTTACATACTCCGTATTTTGAAATCTCTAGACAATTTTGATCATTGGCAACTTTATAAAATATGGATTTTTCTCAGAATCAGTTCAGTCTAGGATAGCTAGATCAGCATCATTCAACATATATCTCATTACATTAGAGATTGTGCCAAGGGATGCTTGTCCAGTTTTCTGTATGTTAGGGAGATTGCAGCGCTTTATAGTTTCTCATAACAATTTCTTTTTTCACTCGATGTGGCCTCCTGACGTTAATTTGCAGCAAGTTAGTTTCAGTTGACGTGTGTTGCTCTAATTTGTGCACGGTATTTATGTTTACTGATGACATAAAATTTGCTAAAACAATAGAGGATCTTACACTATCTCTGTAAGGGATGATATATATGTACTTTGTTATTTTTTGTAACAGTTAGCTATCCTCATGAGCACATGTGAAAATATAAAGGAATCCTTTTTACCTCCAGTTCTAATATACTGGTAACAAATTCTACGGTTCCATTCAATCAGGCTTCCAGTTCAGTGGGACAAGACTGACATTGTTGTAATGAAGGAGGTTCGCGTACGCAGTCCTTACCTGCCTGAAAATGTCAGTGGAGGAACATCAGCTGCTAATGAACGGGTTAGGAAAGTGGTAATAACTCATTCCTGCAGTCAGTGTTCGTAATTTTAGAAAACTAGTACAAGACTAACAGTTGCTCACCACTGTTTTGTTTTGGGGTGTTTTTGTTTCTGGCAGGTTGACTTTGAGAGGAAAAGATTACAGGCGCGTGTACCTGGCCAATTCGCTTAACTTGTCTGGCTTGACTAATTTTACATTGACTCCTTTGTTCTCTATTTCAAATACCGCCCTCCTTTGCTTATTTTCATCAATTGAATTTTGTGAAATGTTGCTTCCAGCAAAAACCCTCGTCATAATTATCACATCAACAAGCTAATTCTGTACTCTTTGTTTGGTGCGATGTGCCAGTTGAATGGACATATCGTACTGTGTCCTTCAGTTCAATTGCTAGTAGTTGGAGGGGGTTGATTGTTTCTACACATGTACTAGAAAATTGATGGCCTTGAAAGAAAGGGTCAAAAGTTGCATCGATACTGCTCCCTCCAAACTTTCTTGTCGTTAGGACAAAGTGTTTAGTTCAAATATGAACTAAATTTCTTGTCTGGACGGCCAGAAAGAAGATCCGAGGTACTAGTTTTGCTTTGCTCTTTCTGGCAAGCGGACCATTTAGCCCGTCTGCTGTAGTGTTTGATCTGATTGATTGTTGATGTAGCTGTATCTCGGCAGCGGGGTTATGGTTTTCTGGTTAGGACTTAGGAGCATATAGAACATCAATTCAAGTACGTATATTATGATGCTTTGAACTTCGCAAGGTGGTTTGTTATATCCAAATAAGATCTGGTCCGTTCTTAAACTGGAACGCTTGTGGAAGGAATCGAGGTCGATTAGTATCCTGGATTCGCTCTCTGTTGTGATGTTGCACTTTTTTTCTCTCCAATGCGCTCAAGAATCATTAAAATCATGCTTGGAATGTTAGGTCACGTAAAATGCATCATATGCGTCGCCTCGAGCAGTGTCGTGATTACGTAGGAGTATGTTTGTTCATGTGTCAGCCGGCCTTGTGAGCATCGATGTCCGTCTCTACGAACGTAACGGTACCGTTAAATGCCTATCTTTGTTGGGGATCCACTGGCACTGCCAGTGTTTTGTCCGCATGTAAAGTATACTTCTACTGAACTGTTGATCGGGCTTTATTAGTTTATCATGTCGAACTGACAGCAATAGTAAATTCATAAGATGTGGTAGCCTTTGGCTGTTTGCACATTTTGTCCCTATCCGTGACTATAAAATCCATAGGGTTACCACCTTAAATTCATAATTAAATCCGCAAAGCCTCGCATGGGCCTGCTTTGAGACGTGCATTTACTTCATTCCTGAAAATTCCATGCACTTTCACTGTCACATTTGACTAGTGCTCCCACTCGCTTTCCTTGTACTCACTCGAGAACTTCGTTCTCTCCCACCCACATGCCACCTGCCGCATTCATCGTTAGAAATAAGCAATCCCCCCCATAGGCAACATGCATTTCCTCGTGGCCGAGAACTCGAGATCTCCATGACCACGAGGGCCTTTTCTATTTTAATGCTTATGATGAAAGTACTATCACAAGTCGCCACTTGCAGGTGCGCTTCTAGAAAGGCCCTGTAATAAATTGTCCGAAGTAGGAGAAGGATCACTCGATCATCATGAGCAAGAATCCTGGACATCAATGCTGCAGCAATACGTATGTTTGCTTAGCGTAATATGGGCCGCGGCAACAATATCGGCGAGTGATGGCTGTAGATTTTCGAGCAGCGTAATAAGCCCATCCCGTGACTAATCATCCTCACCGAGAAAGTAACACCAGCAGAAAAAGGCACGGTGATGTACGTTTCAACGAGCAAAACGAAGGGAGGAGCACAATGATAGGGAATAGTACGGCGCGGCAACTTTGCGTACAGGTCAAAAGCGTCCGTGCCTGCTCTTTTTCACCCCTCCTCCCTCGGAACGAGACACGGGAAAGCGAAAACAACCCCTCTTCTGTCAGTTCCTACTACTCCCTGCCAGTTTCGCACCCCACCACCCCATTCACCGCGCCCTCTCATCCTTCCCGTCCCAAGGAAATGCCACGGCACAGCCAATCTGCGCGCTAGCCCACTGTACTACGCCACCCCAGGCTTCCCAGCCGGTACAGATCGGCCAGTGAAGCCTCTTTCTTCACGCACAATCCATCGCAGCAGGCACGTTCCCAACGCCCAGAACCCAAAACGCACGGTAAACGCGAAAAAACGGGCAAAAGCAAAGCCGCGGAAGCCGGGCTGAGAGAAACTGAAAATTTTGGCCAAATCTGCAAAACCGCCCCGTTTCGTCGCGAACTCACACCGAAAATTTCAGAACTGGCTTTCAGCCGTTGAGCGGCAGCGCGGTGCGGTGGCAGGCGCCAGGCAGGCGAGAGGCCGGTGAGGCAGCGGCCCCACCGCGCGGCGCGAAGGGAGGAGGATGATGGGGGCTTTCGCAGCTGGAGAGATTCGCACGGCTCGCACAAGCACACACGCAAAACAACACCCGCTTAAATGCGGTTTTGGAGCCGTGCGGGCGGGGCGTGAACTGTGTCCCGCAGAGCGCAGCGGAAGGAAGAGAACAACCGCTCCCTCTCTCTCTCTCTGTGTACTGTACTGCCCCCTGCTGCAGCGCTCGGGCGCTGCTTTTCCTTTCTCTTTTGACCGCGTCGGCTTGCTTCCCCTCCACCCCTCACCCCGTCGTCCTCTGATCCAGTGCCACACCCATACTCCACTCCACTGCTACAGCCAGCGCGCACGCACTCCCCAGCCACACCACCACTCGCGCACCGCTCCTCCTCCTCTCGCTTCGCACTCGCATTGCGGGAGGATCAGAGGGAGGAGTGATCCGGGAGGCGCGAGATGGCGGGCGGTGGCGGCGGCGGTGGCGGGGCGAAGCAGGACGACCTGACGCCGCACCCCGTCAAGGACCAACTCCCCGGAGTTTCGTACTGCATCACCAGCCCTCCTCCGTGGCGTGAGTCTTCTTCTTCCTTCTCCTCCTCCTCCCATTCCCTCCCGCTTCCTCCTCCTCCTCGGCACCGGCCTCCCGCTGCCGTTAGGATTGCGATAGAAGCTTCTCGCATTCCGCTGCCACCTCTATTCACGTTGTTGGTGTTGTTAGCGAAAGCCCCGCGGCGGGGTGCAAAATTTTTGGGGGTTTCGGTTTGGTCCCGGAAGGTGGTTAGTTGGTTGGCTGCGAAAGTGATGCGCTGCCGCTACGAACGTCGCAGTTCCTCGCGTCGTTCTCGCGGCTCAGTTGCGTCGGCGCGGCGTGGTGTTTCGCTACTGCACGCGTCGCAGCTTCGCTTGCGCCGAGTGGGTTTCCGGTGGACTTGCCAGATCTGCCTGAGTTTTTCCTTGTCTCAAGCTTAGATACTGCTAAAAAGTGGTTTGCCTTTTCGTTCCGCTTCATTTATTGTTTAATGGGATGCTCGTGATCCTGCACTGCTTGGACTCGTGTTGGTGCTAGTGGCGTATATTCACCAAATGGATTTTCGATGTACTTCTTGCGAGGCGCTTTTAGTCTTGTTCTTGAGGCTCAAGTTGGAACAGCCCCGGAATCTGTTACAGTATCCCGTTTCGCTGTCACCATGATTGATGACCGTGGTATATTCGTTAGATTGAGACATCTCAGTTATGTTGATGGAATATTCAGGAAATCTAGTGCTGCTCTGGAGTTCTGTTGGGTAACTTTGCTGTTAATTAACTCCAGCGTTGACTCTTTTCAGTCTTATGGTCACATGCTCCGTGCCTTTTTGGTTTAGTATATATGGCTAATCCTTGCCTAGTTCCTGAGTTATCTGTTGTGCGTCATCGCATTAGTGAACGTGGTGGCTACTAGCTATAGCTCCAAACCTGTCTTCCAGATCGAAACATCGCTTTCCCTTTGAGCTACATTGTTTGTTTGTATTAATGACCTGGAGCTTTCTATGTTTTGCATGATCCGATTCATTGTTTTCATATAGTATGCTAATGAACGTATTATAGTGGTGTGATGTAGCTGTCATTGTTAACTCCATTCAGCTGTATCTCTTTAAAACCCCATCATTTCTTGTTATTGCGATTGGCGACAGATAAATTTCACGCTATTGGTACATTTCATTCATTCATTGATCTGTGTATGACTTGTGCTGAATGTTATTTCCTTTGGACTTGAGCTAGCTCCTATCTTCAGTTTGGACTTGAGCTAGCTCCTATCCTCAGTTTGTTGTAAAATCATACATCTGCAACAAAAGTTAAGCTTACGCAGAAGTTATAGTGGTAAAGAAGAAAAATATGGCAAGCCTGGGTAACTTTGTGAAAAAAAAATTAATAGAATAATTTTATTTGTTCGACATCTTCACTGAACTGTGTGACCATGTTGTCTTTTTTATCTTAGATTTGTTGCTAAGATGGGTTGGTTAACTTATCATCAGTTTTTATTCTGATTATCCGACTTCCTTTTTTGAACATACCTGACCATGTTGCACCTACAACATGCCTGGGTTCTGTTTTATGGAAAACTCATATAAAATATCTGTAAAGAAGAAACGTTCTGCTCAAACTCAGTTACATCATTTATTGGATTGTCTGTAATGCAGCCGAGGCCATTCTTCTTGGGTTCCAGCATTATCTGGTCATGCTTGGTACCACTGTGATCATACCAACTGCATTAGTTCCGCAAATGGGAGGAAACAATGTGAGATTTCAAATTTACTCGTGCATGTTGCTTTTTCTTAACCTCATAATCGAATACTGACTGTTCCTTTTATGTTAGGAGGACAAAGCGGTTGTAATCCAGACATTGCTGTTCGTGGCAGGGATCAACACCCTCCTTCAGAGCTTCTTTGGTACCAGATTGCCTGCAGTAATTGGTGGATCATACACCTTCGTTCTGCCTACCATCTCAATCATCCTTGCTGGACGTTATGCCAATGAGCCAAACCCTCACACTGTAAGTTCAACTTGCATTATCTACTTGCTTTCTGATCGTAGGTTTGTATAAGTTGACCTGATAATTTGCTGATATTATGTGAAGAAATTTCTCCGCATCATGCGTGGAACACAAGGTGCGTTGATTGTTGCTTCGGCCTTGCAGATAATTGTTGGCTTCAGTGGCCTTTGGCGTAATGTTGCCAGGTAGGGAAGTGAACAGATAAGTATGTTTCTTATAAATTCAACGGCTGTTCCAGAGACACTTAAGCAAGCAAATATGTTGTAGAAACATTCTGTATTACATTATAACTCTGTCTCGCCTGAAGTTGTGTACTTTATGTTCTGGTTTTGTTTCAGGTATCTGAGTCCACTCTCAGCTGCTCCTTTGGTGGCACTAGTTGGTTTTGGGCTTTATGAGCTAGGCTTTCCCTCGGTAAGAATTAGCAATCGTATTTCTATTTGCTATGTCTTGAAGGATATCGCTTATGCTTCAACTATGAATACCTAGGTTGCCAAGTGTGTTGAGATTGGTCTCCCTCAACTCATTCTGATGGTGATCTTTGCAATGGTACAGTTGACCTTCAATGCATTCAGTTGTTACTCCCGCTTTGCTACTACCTAGCACTTCCATGTGTTCTTTGTCCTCAAACTGCCTTTTTTTCCCCCTTTTTTGTTCCTTTCTTTGCAGTACCTCCCACACACTGTTCACATGATGAAGTCTATCTTCGATCGATTTGCTGTTCTATTCACCATCCCCATAGTGTGGCTATATGCATATCTTCTCACTGTTGGGGGAGCATACAGGAACGCACCTCCGAAGACCCAATTTCACTGCCGAACTGACCGTTCCGGATTGATTGGAGGTGCACCATGGTATTATTCTACTGTTCTAAATATACAGTTGTTCATTTATTATTGTCCTGTAAAACACATGATCTGTTACCAACCTTTCCACTACTAAAATCACAGGATAAGAGTGCCATATCCCTTTCAATGGGGTGCTCCAACTTTTGATGCGGGTGAAGCTTTTGCAATGATGGCTGCATCATTTGTTGCTCTTGTGGAGGTACGTACATAATATTATTTGAGCACTTCAGAACAATACGTGAGATTGTATAGCGATGTAATAGTGAACCCTCTTACTAACTATTGTATTTGCAGTCTACCGGTGCCTTTATTGCTGTTTCTAGGTATGCCAGTGCTACACCTATCCCACCCTCTGTACTTAGCCGTGGTATTGGCTGGCAGGTTCGTATTTCCTTTTTCTCTAATAATCCACCGCTTGCTAAAAAATGACTAGATAATTGTGATTCAGAACTCACTTCAGCACATGTAACTGTTTTTGCTTTAGGGCATTGGTATTCTACTGGGTGGACTATTTGGAACTGGAAATGGATCTTCCGTATCAGTGTAAGCATCAGACAGCATATTTTTAGGAATGCATCTCATTATCGTTCTGTATAACTATTTCTTTTGAGGAATACATCTTATCTGACTTTGATGCAACAACATTCGCCTTATCTGCAGTGAAAATGCTGGCTTGCTAGCTTTGACGCGAGTTGGTAGCCGAAGGGTAGTGCAGATATCAGCTGGTTTCATGATCTTTTTCTCAATTCTGGGTAAGGTTGCTTGCCATGAAACTAGTTTATTTAGTTTTTGATTTCCCATCAGATCATATGAGATGGTATATTTAGGTTATATCTTTCTAATAAATCAAAATAAATAATAAGACTCAAATCTTTCAGACTTTGTTTGTGTTCATGAGCCTGTTATAAAGTAGTTCTTGAATGGGATCTCCCCTTTGTACCCATTAAGATTGTTGTTTACTGATGTAATAATCCAATAAACATCTGAAAACTCCATTGGAATCAAAGTTGTGTCTAGTGCATGCCTTATAGACAGATCGACTGTTCTATTGGAAGCTGCAAGTGAAACTTGAACTCACAATGAGGGTCAGGACTTCTAATTGAAATACATGTGATATGTTAACTATAATAGAGAGTAGACTTACAGGGTTGTAAATGTTCATACAAGTATTATTACTGCTCTAGAAAATCCTATCCAAAAACCCAAATGGCAATTAAATTACACAAAGTTGAACTACATTGTGAAGTTCTGTTACTTCTTTCTTGCTCTGTATGTGTGTGAGTGAACCTTTGCATGGCTCATTCAGTAAACACAATGGTGTCTGAAGTACTTATTGCTACTTACCTGCAAACTGGTGTTGAATGAAGTAGGTTAGCATCAGCATTATTATTTTGCTAGGTCTGATCAGTTCATTAGCATACTAATCATGAGTTTTTTTTTTTTTTGCGAGGCATACTAATCATGACTTATTATGACTATCCAGGCAAATTTGGAGCAGTTTTCGCAGCAATACCTGCACCCATCTTTGCAGCTCTGTACTGTATCTTCTTTGCTTATGCTGGTGGGTTGACATTCTCCAACTACTCAAGCTTTCTTATTTATTTTACATCATAACTGTTGACACATAAGACAAATGTGTATTTGGGATGAACTCTGCTGTTATTTGTCTACAGGTTCTGCTGGTCTTGGCTTCCTTCAGTTCTGCAATCTGAACAGCTTTAGGACTAAGTTCATCCTCGGGTTCTCAGTTTTTATGGGCCTTTCAGTTCCTCAATACTTCAACGAGTACACATCTGTTGCTGGTTTCGGTCCTGTGCACACACGTTCAAGATGGGTATGTAGTAGCAGTCTTTCAGATATGTTATGTGGAGCAGTACTGATCGTTTATCTCATCTCTTACAGTTCAACGACATTGTAAATGTTCTGTTCTCGTCAAAGGCGTTTGTCGCTGGCTTTGTTGCATATCTGCTGGACAACACTCTTCACAGGCATGAAAGTTCTGTCAAGAAAGACCGAGGGTACCATTGGTGGGATAAATTCCGATCATACAGGACTGATACAAGAAGTGAGGAGTTCTATTCCCTGCCATTCAACTTGAACAAGTTCTTCCCATCGGTTTGAGCACTGTGATTAAGCAAGATACCATATTACCCTGAACCACTATCCCTGTTCTCTGGCGGTGGCAGACCATCGTTCTGAATTATCTTGGTATATGCTATGTTATGCCCTTAGAAGATGGAAATCGTATGGAACAAACAAAATGTTCTGGTGGCACACTGCAATTATCTTTATGCTAGATTACTGCTGTATATTTATACTCTCTCTAAGGTCAAAAGTAGGAAATTTTGATTATGCTTTTGCATATGGGAATGACCATGGCATGCTAGTTCAAATTTCATACCTCTTTGTAGTCAATCCCATTGAGAGACGAGGTCAATGGATTGACGATGCCATTGTGGTGATCCAGTGGTAGCATCGTATTTACAGTCTCTTTGTAGCTTACTGTGGTAATATTGACGGAATCCCACCAATGAAGCTATCTTTCTGAATGTAGACTTCAGCAGAACAATTCGATGTTAACATTGGAACTCTTGCAGCCTTAACTTTGTGGCTTTTTAGTGTTTTCGCCTCTTGTCGGTCCAATTACTGTGAGTTGTCCATGGATTGTGATTTCTTTTCCTTCAGTTTTTTTAATATGAATGGAATGTAGATAGTGAAACCAAGCAGTGTTTCACATTAGCAGTGTTCGTGGGTTGTGATTTTTTTTTAAATCTGAATCTGAATGGAATCAGGCGCTCGTTTTTCTGATTCTTTGGGGTAAGTTGGGAAAGCAACATAAAAAATATCTTCATTAGCATTCCACCTCTGCAAATGCATCAAATGTTGGAAATCTGAAAATTTTCAATATGGACCGTTGGATCGTGCATCTATGGTTGATATTGTGCACCTGTAAGTCCCAAAATTCAAGGCTTCTGAAAAGTGAAGGGGGAATCTGCATATTTACTAAAAGTTGCAAGTGCCCATGTGTAATGTTTCTGTTGCATCTAGATCATAGATGCACGATCCAACGGTCCAGATTGAAAATTTTCAGATTTCCAACACTTGGTGCATTTGCACCTGATATGCTCCCCTCTTTTAGACCCAAAGAAACGAATATCTTTGAGCTCAGAAAGGTCGAATTGGATTTCTAGCCCAGTGCGGAAAAAAAAAGGGAACAAACCGAGTCGGACTAGCGAACGAGGGAATACCTCCATGTTCGTTCTCTATACATGTCGAAGGATCCTGGGCGCCAAGTCAAATTGTCATTAGATCGAGAGAGGGAGTTCTAATCCGACGATGAACTCCTCCGCCAGCGGACTCGATGGGGAGGGCAGGAAGGGTCAAGGGAGTAGTAGCCGCGCCGACTCTCGGTTTGCCTCGCGCGTTCCTGATCAACCCCGCTACGAACAGGATGAAGAAGGTGGTCATGAGGTTTGACCAGTGGGAGATCGACGCCGCTTTGGATATGGATGTCAGTGAGTACGTTCCGAGCGAGATACCCGGGAGTCCGACGCATCGAGATCCTGAACTCGAGGAGCTTCGCGACGAGGTGGCGAAGGTTTTGGGGAAGTCCCGGGAGTGGTGGCGCCAGTACCAGAGGCTAGTCCGCCAAGAATATGAGACCAAAGGCTACGTCGACATGGAGTTCATAGTTCCTGACCTCGACTTCAAAGAGGGAAAGGACAAAGAGGAGGAGAAGCACGACAAGGCGTAGTGGAATTAATCCATACATTTGTAGGCAAAATTTATCCAGAGCTGTAGTGCTATCAATATGCATGTGCCTCTAAAATCAAATGACGTCTATTGTTATCTATGGCCCTGTTCATTTCATAGAGGTCTAAAATTTAGAAGGGTCTAAAGAAAAAAAATCTTATCATTTAAGAGTATTAAATAAAGTTTAATTACAAAACTAACTGCAGAACCCCTGGTCTAATTCGCGAGACGAATCTAATGAGGGTAAGTAAGCCGCGGGTAGACGATGGTTACTGTAGCATTACTGTAGCATGACTGTAGCAAAACATAGATTAATTAGACTCATTAGATTCGTCTCGTAAAGATGTACCCATCTATAAAAAGGTTTTGCCATTATACTTTATTTAGTACTAGATTCTCTTTGTTTAGAGGCCTCTAAAATTTAGCGCTAAAAGAAACGAATAGGCCTAGCTCTGCCCTACACTAGAGTTTGGTGGCTAGTGCTTTGATACTGGCAACCTGTGGTTAGCTCTCCAGACTATAGACAGCTGAAAATAATGAGATGACGCCATGTTGGTTTGTTTTGCTCATGTTATTCAGCTGCGGACATCTGATTAGCTTTGGCTCTTCGCCAACATTCTCTTACTTGTTGACGTGATCTAGATTCCTGTAGCTCTGCTACCTCACCCGTGATTCTCTACTGTTTACATGTGCTGATGCATGATTGCATCTATCAAACAACATTTAGAGATACAATATTAGATTCTCAACATTCTTCCGGTCGTTGAAGGTCGGCGCATGCAATTCTGTTTCTATAAAAGATATCCCCCTTCTGCCATGTGCTACCCTGAAGTGGACTGTTGCGAGTAGCCGGTAGGGCTGTTGAGATCCTTCGATCCATTGCAAGCTGTTGGTTATGTGGATTTCTCGCAAAACTGTATGGCTTTGATTGTTGTGTTGCCCTTGGAATCGCTTAGCTGACATAAATATACATTTATAAAAAAGAAAGAATGGTATTTCCCATGTGAAATCATGTGGACTGGTGTTAGTATATAAACGACATGTTGACATAGCTGGAAGCGGGTGGTGCGAAATCTTTGTGGCATATACTCGTCTCGATTTGGTGATTCACAATTATCAGAAGGTCGTCTTTCGTGTGTATCAGAGCAGATAGGTCGAGTTCACCTCAACAAGGTTTCACGGTAGCAATTTGAATGCTCAACGAGTAATTATGTTCTTAACTTGCAAATAACCACAAAATGGGAAGTGATAATTAACCAGTTTCCCCTTATTTGAACACAGAAAGAGCTCCCTTCAAATCAAACAAAAAAGGAAGCAACCAATAGAACGGCTAAATCGAGAGCCTGAGTTGCCCATTTGGAATCGAGGACCACCGCAGGACGATCATTGCTTCCATCCACCGATCGACAGCTTGGTATTGTCTTCATGACCTTGTGTCCTGACAAAGAAGTCCACAGATGCGGCCAAACTTTACTAGTTTACTGTACGGGCACGGGTATGGCACCCAAACATCAAGCACAGAAAAGAAGGCGACATCGATGATAATAAGGCAGGTAGGGTTAGTGCTCATGTAGCAATCTACACACGCAAAATTTACGTAATGCGGATGCGTCGTCTGCGTCTGCGCATTTGTGCAAGCAAGTTGCAGTCAATGGTCAATCCAGGTATTAATCAATGGGTCGGGTCTATGCATCGTAAGAGGGTAGGGGAGGTATTGACTCTTCACGTTATTTAAGAGTCATCTAAGAAGCAACGTAAGAATTAATAGCAACACTAAAGTAATGACGGGTCTCGTATGTCATTGCCTCAATAAAAATGTTAGAGGCAGCCTCTTGAAGAAGAGTTAGCAGTCTTCTCTCTTTTTTCTTTTTTTAATAAACAATTCTAAAAATTAGCTAAGAAGTAGCTATTGGGGACGCTCTAATCTTGCGCATTATTGGGAAAAGCGGTTCGAGTGGGCCTGTTTCAGTTGGGCCATCCCATGCATGCATTTGCATGGTCGACGGCTCAATCACCCACTTGCCATTTCGCGCAGCGCTGGACTCGAACTAGCGGCACGAGACGCTAGCACGAAATGTTCACACGTGAGGCAACAGAAATAATTCTTCTTGGTGTTAAAAAAAAAGAGAGGCACTTGATCCTTTACAAGTTGAGTTGATGGCATGTCTTAAAAGTGTCAGAACAGCAATGGAGATGGGAATAAGCAGAATTGTGCTTGAAACTGATGCACTGCTGGTGAAGCAGGACGTGGAATCCTTCTCACATGAATATTGTTTTTATGGCCGACTTATAACAGAGCT
Source organism: Eragrostis curvula (assembly GCA_007726485.1). Taxonomy (NCBI): domain Eukaryota; kingdom Viridiplantae; phylum Streptophyta; class Magnoliopsida; order Poales; family Poaceae; genus Eragrostis; species Eragrostis curvula. Next base: position 6,283,600 of record CM017439.1, on the reverse strand, counting down.
AAGAATTTTTTTGGAATTCGATTTCTCAAGTGCTAAAATTGAGTTTAGGCTCTGTGAATGTAATAGGGTAGCGCATTTTCTAGCTGCTCTAGGAGTTGCATGTCCGGCAAGTGCTGATCCTTTGTCGGACACACTACCGAATTGTATTCAGGAACTGGTTGCCAGCGATTTAGCTGTGTCTGTGAGTTAATGGAAGTATCTTTCCACTTCAAAAAAAAAAAAAAAAAAAGATATATTTCATCATTTTCGTTTTCCTTGTTTTGGTTGACAGGATTATCACCTTGTTCGCCTCGCTGCTTTGCAGCAGCTACAGTGTTCGCAGTTAATTTTTCAGCAGCAACTACAGTGTTCGCAGTTATTTTTCTGCAGCCGCAGCTGCAGCCTGCCGAACACGAGCGTGTTCGTACCTATTAAGTACAAGCAGGTGTGTATAGCGTAAACGTGCTGCAAAGCATGTCCAAATCGTGGACTCTAGCTAGGATGGTCGCCTTGAGCTGAAATATGATACTGACCTCACCTCACATCACCTCACGCATCGGTATCACAAACGCTGCACATGTCTATTGCACCAAAGACTTTCTCATGTACAGGCCGACCGTCACCAAGTCACCATTTCCTATACCTTACCCGTTTGTGTTGATAGACATGGACAGAAGTGCTCCAATTGTGCCATAATGCTGTCAGTTAACTGCTCGAGAGTCACTGACAGGTTTGGCCAGCGTAGCCGCTGCCCCGTCGTCAGCAATGCGTCCAGCGTAGAAGTCTCTCTCCCGGTGATCAGCAGAGTAGAAATGGCAAGAAGCCTCAGCGAGACGCCAACTCGGGCAAGGCAAGAGCGCCCGGTGCACATGGTCTCATCAATGCAGCATCGCCATATCCCTGTGGGATTACGTGACCATGATCGCGACATCACGCACGGCCTGATACAGATGCTTAGCTGACAGGGTAGTACCAGTGTACCGGCGATGACAATTATGTTGCCATTGTTGACCAGGAAACCCGATCTCCGCTATAATGAAAAGAGATTATATCGCCGGAAATGCTAGCGCAAAACCTGCATACGAAAGCTAGACCCAACCGCCTCGTCAGCATAAATGCATGAATGTACTCGTTGCCCGTGCAGTGAGGAGACACGATTCTGCAAGTCCCAATCGATTTTGGGCAAACTATAAACATCTCATATAGTAAGCAACTGAACTACTACCTAACGTACAAAATTTCATTTTTCTTCTCAATGAAGTATGTTTGACACAGTTTTATTATGTACTGTCTTGTTTAGCATGCTTGACGCACTCTTTTGATACTGGCTTGTTTTCGGGAAGCTGCTGGTTGGAAGGCAAGCAGCAGAATGGTCGTCCCAGTTTTTTAACTCTATCCATTCTATTAGCAGGAGGCAAACGGAGAGTAGAACAATTTGGTGTGCAAGTCATCGTAGTATAATAGTGACTGGAGCAGCATTGAGCCATGATATGCGGCGCATCCGCTTGCTATTTTTAAATGTTGCATATTTATAAATAAACAGCCGCAAATATTTCATGCAAGTGCACTTGTATTTTGCATTGTACTTTCCAGTACCTCTTTGAGCTTCGAAGTGCGGTTATTATAGTAGCATTCAGTTTGATGCCTGGCATGATGGCAAAGCCTTTTCCTCTTTATTATGCTCAACTAATTATTCCGCAAATCAAGCGGTGGCAAATGATCGTTGTGAGGCCCAGCTCAGTGTGGGGAAGTAGTTAATTTCATTTTTGTTTTGAAGCTGTTTTTATCCTCCTTTTTTGAGACGGCGCAACCGCACAATGTATCGACTCTCGTTTTTGAGGCATCTCCATGGCAGAAACACAGAAGGGCAGAAGATTCACGTACACATTACCTGATGACCAAACTGGCCAGGATACTGCGGAATAATACAGCATCAATACTTTGGTTCGCGTTTGGTGCTCTATCAAAATACAAAATGCACAGCTGCGTGCCGGATGTTAGCGAGATGTAGGCCCATCATCGAATAGGTTGACCTGGACCAGTAGGTGGATCCAGTCGTCGAATTTGTTAACATTCACCTACGGGGTGACAGGGACTTCAGAAAATACTCAAGTACCAATCCATGATCTCCCAGAAGAAATTGAAGAATGCAGACAAGATTTTGCTGTCTGGTCATGCGTTCTTTCGAGGTGAGAATTCTCTACTACCCAACAAGCTGTGGAGGTTTAAATGCACATAAAAATCAAACTGTGGAAGCATCTTCTAGCCCGAGAAGATAGTAAATTCGACAAATCAGCAGGCCGTAGGTAGCTGCTGCCTATTGCCATATGCTATGCATGGACTCGTCTGCTGTTTTTAGTCTGCTGGTGCGCTACATGGCCGGTGGAGGCCAACTGGCCAAACGTACGCAGCAGGGAGAAGCCAAGACCTCCCTGGTCCGCACGCCGCCGCGCGAAAACGACCAATGGATGGGCGGTAGTTTCCTCTGGCTTTGGTCACGCTGCGAACTTCCCGATGAGTACAAACAACTCCTCAACGCGTACGTTCTACCGTCCGTTCACGTGTGCGACGCCGGGGAAAAGGCAGCGAAAACGATCCGCGCGCGCGGGTTTCCCTTCCACGGCGGCCAGACGGTTCCGCGTCGCCGGCATCCATCGCAGAGATCTTTTCGCCGATTTCACCGTGCTGCTCGCCCGGCGGAGTCCCGTGCGCCAGAGCACGGGGACGAACACCAAAGCCACGCGCGCCGGCGCCGCATGGTCGGTCTCACCTCACGCGAGGCGCAACTGCGCGCGAGCGACGAGCATCTGAGCACGCGGCGTACGTGGCAGGTGGAGCGGAGGCGCAACGGCAGAGAAGGGGGGAAAATAGAAAAGAAACGGTAGGTGCGACGGTCACTACGTGTCTCGTCGGCATATATACCGGCTCGGCGCTTGAGCGGTTCGCTAGCCCCGCTCCAGAACTGTACGCCACCACCTGCCCTGCTCCTCTGCCACGCCTCACCTCGCAGCGCCCCCGCCTCTCCGACCCGGCTGTCAGCCCGCGCGCGCACAGCAGCATGGGCAACTGCCAGGCGGCGGAGGCTGCGGCGGTGGTGCTCCAGCACCCGGGCGGGCGCGTGGAGCGGCTCTACTGGTCCACCAGCGCCGCCGAGGTCATGCGCTCCAACCCGGGCCACTACGTGGCGCTCGTCACGCTCCGCGTCGCCGAGGAGCGCCACGACGCCGCGGGCGGCGAGCGACGCACCGTGCGCCTCACCCGCGTCAAGCTGCTCAAGCCCAAGGAGACGCTGCTCCTCGGCCACGCCTACCGCCTCATTACCACCCAAGGTAATTTCCGACTTCCGAATCAGTCAGTTGCGCGTGAAAATGGAGAAAACCAACAGTATCATTTCGTTGTCGCAGAGGTGACGAAGGCGATGCAGGCGAGGAAGGAGGAGAAGCTGAGGAAGGCGCAGCAGCAGCTACTGGAGTCGAAGCAGAGCAAGGCCGAGGGGCACCGCCCAGGAGGACGTCGACGACGACGACGAGGCCTTGGACGCCAGCCTTGATCAGGTAGGCGTTTTCACGGATTTGACTTGCCTCTTCAATCCAACTATACTTTTCCATGCCCGCATGCACGTTCTCGCCATGATCCATACGCCTTTAATGGCTTCGCTTCGAGTAGTTGGTTGTTCCTGTCCTCGTGACTATCATGTGTCCGCATCTTGCAACTGGAATTGTTTTGCAACTGTTCAAAAATCTGCCCATATTATTGTGGTATCATGACAGTTTAGCAGTTTAGCTGCAGGAATCATAACTTTTTTTGGCTGCAAAAAATCATGACTTTATCTAAATATAAACCACATTCCAGGTAACATGCAAACAAGAATATTATAGTTTTCCTAGAGCATAAGGACAGTATGTAGATAACTAACTAGTGCCACTATATAGCTATAGCATCATCCAGAAGGAAGTAGTACAACACTAGATTAAGCGATAAAATTAATCGAGTTTCAACAGATGTCAGGAGAAAGAATCATTTCGAGAATCTTAACTTTCTATTTAACCATGGCCACATGCAAAGGTTCCATCTTCTGATTACTCCCATCTGACTGCAGTTGGCGCGTCAGGACAACGGCAACCGGAGCTCCAGTGCACGGCATCGGCAATGGCGGCCGTCGCTGCAAAGTATCGACGAAGCCGGGAGCTAATTAATCACATATTCATACTACACAATAGTAGGGGCGTACTCATTGACCGGTGAACCTGTATTTTCGGTGTTCGCCGTAGTTCACAACGGTTGCTACATTTGCACACTGTCTGGGTTGGGAGTTACACCTCGGGACAACAGCGCTACTTGTGAATTATTAAGTGGTAGTAGCTAGCCTGATCCGTGTAAATTTTCAGGCCTTCGTCAGCCGGCGTTTGTTAGTGAGATTGCTTTGCTTTCTCAATACGTTTGCACCTTAAATGTGAACAAAGTAGTTAGATTTAAACAAGAAATGTCATGTACTTGGTACTCTCTTGCAACTGGGAATCAAGAGCGTAGCTTTTTCATGATATTGTTTTGTTTCTTTAGTATTTGGAATATATGTTGTCCTTCATGCCGAATAGACAAATCATAGGCTCAGTGCCAATGATGCGGCTGCAACCTGCAGTTGGTGGAATCATCGGAGCCTTCCGGGTTGGAATTGAACCTCATCATGCTTCGCGTCGGCGATGCCTATTGCGGGTTGCGGCTTGCCACATTTGTTTAAGCTGTTGCTGATGATACAGAACAGGACAAATGGTAAAGGTTTCGAAACAGATACCATACTACCTAAACTGAGTTATGTACTTGTAAAAATACTTGTTTACACATGCTTCTGAAAGCCTGCAATTTGATACTGCCCTGAACAATGCAGATGCTGACTGTTCCGCTGCAGATTAATGGCCAGTTGTTAGTGTAGGCAGCCCACTGTGCTAACCGCAGCTCACCAAAATTAATAGGAATCAATTCAACCCTGCCTGCTAACCACTTGTTAATCCAGGCATGCAGCTAGCTCCAGCCTCCAAGTTGATTTCAGCGCTTGGCGCTGGCCGTATGCCATTCGAGTATTGAAGAACAAGCTTCTGCTTTGCAAGTTGCAACTGCAGTGACAGACTAGGAAAGCACGGGGTCTGGTGCTTTGTAGTAGCTGAACTGCCGGAGGCATCTTCCATGTCCGCTTGCAAACAGTCAGAATAAAGTACCTCCCCATCTCAAGATGTGATAGATATTACACAAAAGAAAAGTGTTCATGTGATGTGTTTCACTGCAATGTTCATATGATGCCAGCTTTTGGCTCCCGTTTAAGAGCGTGCCCAACAATAGAGGCAGCTGCTGCCTCTTGCTGGACGCTTTTTCAAATGTGCAGAGAGTGTCAGTCTCACAGAGTTGCCAAGCGCTAGCGCTTGAGCAAGGGTCAGCGCGTCTCTCTCTCTTCACTTTTGCTCATAAACAAATATAAAAGCCGGCTCTTAGGACGCCGTTGGGGAAGCTCTAATAAGGCTGGAGCTACACGCGTTTGGTTCAACTCCGTCGATCTCTTTGGTCGGAAAGAGTTGCCTTCGCTGCATTGGCCTGTCCCCTCTGTCTGACCCGAGCGAGTACAGCGAAGACTCCATTTACCGAGACATTCCTGCGGCATTTCGCAGAGAACGGGAAGGATGAGAGCAGCAGCCAGTAAAGTGAATGGCAAGTATTGGCATGTTGCGTGATCGTTACCTCTCTCACAATCTTTCTTTACCGGTCATGTTCAGGAATAATCAGGCGCACATGTTGCCGACCGCGGCGCATACCATTTTCATTGCACGATGAGGAAGAAACCACAGCGATGGTTACACCTCACACGAGCATACCCCATTGCTCTGAACCTCGTCTTATGAGGCTATCATTGATGCATGAAGGGCGTGATGATCTTCAGTGCCTAACAGCAAAATATTTCGTCGAAGGTAGTACGTAACTCGGTGCTAATTGCGTGGTTCACGCAGAAGATTAAATATAGCGGGGACACACGATCAGGCTTTTAGAATTTGACTGCAGGCTTAGCAGATTATTAGCAAGGCCACGTCTGATATCCTTTGTGTTTACTTTTTTTTTTTTGAGAAATTACACAGTACAACTCAGACACTCACAACGCACGCACACTCACCTCTATGAACGCACATACGCAAACCCTATCCCTATGAGCATTTTCGAAGACTGAGCCGGTAAATTCTTTAGATTCCCGAAGTTACCACTGACGCCTCGCTGTCAACGGCCACATCGCCTACCGCTGAAAGCACAAATGTCTGATATTCTTTGTGTTTACTACTTTACCATGGTTTTGCCACGCTAACTATAGCGCCGAAAGCCCAATCAAATCGAATCATCCACTCTAGCCCAATATTATCTGGGCTTTTCCAGCCCACGTTTTTCTGCCCCTTTTGTATGTAGACAGTGGGTCGAGGCCCACTACTCCATGTTCCATAGACGCTTCCGGACCTAAATACTGCCCGCATTCGCTCACGCCGCTTCGCGTCTCGCCCCGTCTCCGCTCTCTCCATTCCCTCTCTGCTTCCGCTTCCGCCACCACCGCCACCCCTCCTCGCGGCGGTCGCCAAACCCTAGAACTGTCTAGAGCCATCCTGCGAACCCGGACGGGCTAGGGCGCGGTCCCTCCGTCCCGCGGCGATGCCGCTGTTCATGTCCGACGATGAGCTTCGGCTCCTCGGCGGCGACACGGCCGCCGTCGCCGAACGGGCCGACGCGGCCATCCGCGAGCTCCGGCGCCAGGTGGACACCGTCCGCGCCGAGGCCGATGCTGCCGCGATCGCTGCTGAGCAGACCTGTGCCCTCCTCGAGCAGCGCTACGCCTCCCTCTCCGCTGAGTTCGATCGTTCCCAGGCCGAGGTCGCCGAGCTCGCTGCCGCCTCCGAGCGCCGCGCCGCCGAGCTTGCCTCCTCTCAGGCGGAGGTACATCAGCTTCGCATCCAAGCGGTACGAACTCGAAACCCTTGGTCTGAGTCCACTGATCGCTTTGTTTGCTTGAGCTGGGTGCGCTGATCATTCGGAATTACTGGTGTTGTAGATTGCGAAGGATGGCGAGGTGGAGAGGTTGAAAGTCGAAATATCGGAGCTGCACAAGTCCAAATTTCAGTCACTGGAGTTGATCGAGCAGAGGGATGTCGAGATTAAAGAGAAGGATGGCATCATCCAGAGCTACTATGATAAGATAGTGAGCTCCTCAGTTCACTTAGCTTACACTTATAATTTACATTAACCAGTGCATTTGGAGTTCTAATCACCCAATACATAGCGAATATAGGGTATGGATCACATGACCATTTTTTTTGTCTCTGCAACTGAATATTCCCTCTGGTTGTTTTTTGTTGACGCTGATTAGTTCATTTGTACAGGGCCAAGAAAAAACCACTAGCACTAAAATAATGGTTAATATAAGTGCTAAGTGAACTTAGACTAGAGTTTAATACTCTTTGTAATGTATTCTTAAACTAGTGACATCTGAATATTTCACCAAGCCGCACCCAGTATTGGCCCTACCACTGCTTCCGTAGCTCATACACTCATTTGCATGTCTTCTCTTGCCTAAGCTGCAATGGACTTTATCCGCACAAGAAGTATGGCTTGCCACACTTTGCAATTTTTTTTTGGTTGTCCTTTCCTTTATGAGATTTTGAGGCTCATTTATATCAAGATTGGCTGTATACTCTGCATTTTCTGGAAAATTAATGCGGAATCTGGATTCCCTTTTTAGGTAAATTTGGCAGACACTTCTGCTGGTAAAGAGGCTAGGATACAAGAAGTTGAAGCTAAGTTGACCCATTGTCAGGCAACATGCAACCGCATTACCCAGGTACGAACATAATGGAGATTAACAACGGGATACAAAGTTCTTTTGAACTCCATCCGCTTGAAATGTTTGATGTTAGGACAGCTACTGCTGTTCAAATACTCTTCAGCTATGTAAAGCTGCCTAGGATTACCCATACATCTGGATGGGGTCACTGTTGGTTATTATTTAGTTTGCTTTTATCAGGAGAAGGAGCTGCTTGAAAAGAATAATCTCTGGCTTGATGAAGAACTGAAAGCAAAAGCTAAGAACTTAGCTGAATTAAGGAAAGAAAATATTGATGAGGAGGCAAGGATGGCTGCTAAGATTGCAGAGGTAGGTATTTGTGATCTAATTCATGACATGATGGATGTGATTTCAAACGCATCGCCTTGCCTTTTATGTTTCAGCTTGAAAGGGAGTTGTCTGACTCTTCTAGCTCCTTGAGGCGAAGCAAAGAACGGATTTCTGAACTGGAGCATAGGGTATCCAACATGGAAAAGGTAAACTTTCAAACATATGAATGTGATATTAGTGTTTGATATCTAATGTTTTGCTGTTCCATATTTTTATGATTGAAGGAGTTATGCTCAACGAAGGATGCTGCAGCTGCTAATGAACAACGTCTTGGTGCTGAGCTTTCAACGGTATGGTTCTCTTGCTTACTGTTTATTCTTGCCCCTGCTCTTCTTTTGTTTATCAACTGTCTTTGAACAGAACTTGCGTCTCCCTCTCTGCCCGTCTGTCTGTCTGAGAAACAAGCTCTACTGCCTTCTATTCTTCTACCTATCTTGGTGGCGTTCAGTCTAGCCTGCCAAACATGTTTGCTGTACCTGCTGAGTGGTTTGGATGAGACTTTTAACAAATAGATTGTTAATATTTGATCATATTTCCCGATTATGACTCATTATGGATAGCTGATGCAGTGCTATGACAGTATGACTCTTTGTGTGCCTATATTGAGTAGTTTACTACCCTTTGTTGTTGCATATCTTGTGGGTGTGGTGTATACCTAGGATGTACCATCTGTCCCGCTATAGGTTCCTTACCTGGGTTGTATTATCTGTCACACTATTTTTGTTCTATAGTGAAATGGTATTACAATAGCTTTTGGTATTCAGGTCATGAAACTTGCTGAACTTCACAAAGAAAGTTCCGAGGAATGGTCAAAAAAGGCTGGGGAGCTTGAAGGTGTTATTAAAGCACTGGAGGTAATGTCTTTGCTTTTATATCACCCTTACAACTCTTCTTTTTCCTGGTTCCTTGGTTCTGACAGTAAATACTCTTGCTCAATTCTCCTACAAACTAGACACATCTGACCCAAGTTGAAGATGAAAACAAGGAAAAGCTTGAGAAAGAGACCTTAACCAGGATAAACCTTGAAAAGGTATATATACACATTTTGAATAGTTTCTAACAAGGTTCTGGTCAGTGCTAGTTTACTAAATCTAAAGTGGTATCCTGACCAAGATTTTGGATATTTTCTCACTCTACCATGCAATCTTCTTGCTGCAGGAAGCTGCCGACTTAAAGCAGAAACTTGAAAAGTGTGAATCTGATCTAGAGAATGCAAGGAAATCCAGTGAACTGAGCCTTGTTCCATTGAGCAGCGTTGCACCAGACTCTGCTGATTTAGTAGATACAGCAATGCATGAACTGTATGATTTCTGAAACTCATCTTTCTTTACTTGGATTGAAAACCAGAACAGCACTAATGATTTTCTACGCTACAAGAATTCCATTTATTATCCTTGCTTGGGACTGAAAGTCATTCTTCTTGTTGTTATTGTATCCTTCACTTATGTTTTTTTGTTGAGGGCTTCACTTATGTTGGTTGGATAATTAACCTCTGTATCAGATCCTTGTAATATGATTATCTTATGGACATGTCTAATGCAAAATCCCCTCACTGCAATAGTAGTATGGAAATCTAGAAAACCCCCAATAATATTTAAAACGTCAAGAATTTCTTCTACTGTCCGTTATGTTTAGATCCTTCTAAATTTGATTATATTTGGGTTCATATATGTTGCAATGGAATAATTTCTTATCCACCATTGCAGTTTGGCACAATCCTGTATGTGCCACTGTTGGTGACATGGGTGGGCCCATGTGTCACTGAGACACCAGTGGCACATACGGTATTAACATCATTGGAAACTGTCCCCAATCCCCATTCAAGATGCAATAGCTGTAACTTGTAGTGCATACCAATTTAACTTGAATACTTCCATAAAATTTGTTTATGGTGACCGTGGTTTCCGGGTCCCCATTAGCGAAAAAGCAATAATTCAACATGCAGCTATGTTTACAAAAATTCATATAAATCATGGGTGAATCTGCAAAAGTTCATTCATATTCATCTGATATTAAGATACAAAAAACAGATGGTCCTGTTAGCATATGATGAACAATGCCGGATTGATCCTTGCCTATTTTATTTCTTCATATCTAGGATGTATTTGATGCTGGGATAACATCATCTGTGAGGTTATCTTATTTACTTGTGACAAAGAGCTTTTCACTGGAAGCGGCTGAGTCTGCTGCAACCTTGTTTGGTAGTTAGTATTGTTATGATTAGAATTTGTATTGAATCATAACCCTTAATAAGTAGAAGTTCCATGAGTGCCATATTGGAATAGGAAAAGGACTCAATATTAAAGACTCCTATGCCCTTAATAAGTAACTTAATGACTGTTCCTGCTTTGCTGTACCTAATTCCTGCTCCTATTTTACAGGCCTCTTTCTGACACAGTGAATCAAAATAACCTAATGATTGTTCCAAAAGTACCCAGTGGCGTTTCTGGAACTGCATTAGCTGCTTCTCTTCTTCGTGATGGTTGGAGTGTATGTCTGATCGCTTTTACTCTTAATTGCTTATAATTGTTCTCACCTATCAAGTTTTTGATAACTTCCATTTTATCACCAGCTTGCTAAGATGTATGAGAAATACCAAGAGGCTACTGATGCTTTACGTCATGAGAGGCATGGAAGAAGACATGCAGAAGCAGTTCTGGAAAGGGTAAATATCATGCTTGTTATTCGCTTTTGATTTGGAATCTCCCCATAGTACGTCTTTGTTTTACCCTATTCTAGTTTCAAACAACAAAGTGGTTTGAAACAATCATTAGCTTTGATGGGATTTGGAAGGTGATAATTGCTTTTTAAAAGAAAATGGAAAGGCATTAACCTTCGCATATCCAGTATGCAGTGCACAAGTGGGTCTGGAATTCAATGTGGATTTCCCTTCCATGCCCCTTTCGTTTTTTTTAGGTTGTTGCATGGCATGAAGCATCCTTGTATTCTGTTATGCAAATGCATATAATGAACTGTGCCAATTGTTCAAGGATAGGGCACCTTTTATAACCTTATCCTCTATTTCCTTTTGACGTTTCTCTGCAACATCCATATTTTTGTTCGCAAAAGTTTCTCTTTGCGGTACAAAGGTAGGAGATAGTATCCTTACGTTGGTATGTGTTCTCTGCATACCATGAATCTTTTCTAAATGCTTCATTATTTTTCTTAAATAAGGTTCTCCGTAACTAAACTCTTAATTTACTACTCCCCCCCCCCCAACCAAAAAAAAGACACACACACACGCCTTTTTTGGGATTAATTGCGGTGGTAGTTACATGTGTGCAATGTTCATAAAACATAAGCATCTGTACCATCTTCACTCCTTGATGGTAACTCTGTTTCGCAACAGGAAAAAAATGTCGTTTCTTTGACTTTTATATTTTAGTGCCAACCTTGTTCACATATGCATTTTTTAGTATTTTCATCTATATGTGCTGTGCTAAATAAGAAAGTGGAGACTTTTTATTCGGTTTTTTTTTTTTCACTGGGAAGATAAGCAGTAGTTGCTTTATGCATTGTATGCAATGTTTTCTTTACTTATATCTATTACCAAATCATTGTTTAAGTATTTTAAAAAAATTTGTACAACAGGTCTTGCATGAAATCGAAGAGAAGGCTGAACTTATCCTAGATGAACGAGGTAAGTTTTCAGTGAATACTTGTAGCTGTTAGAAATACCTCGCAAGTGAAACAGCACTGCTCGATGATATGAAAGCACTGCAATAGTGCTTATTTTGTCAACCCTCTACCATTTCTGAGTGTTTAATTCTTCTGATGTCAGCTGAACATGAGAGGATGGTCGAAGCATATGCTCTAATGGACCAGAAACTGCAGCAAGCATTGCTGGAGCATGATAATTTTGAAAATACTATTAGGAATTTGAAGGTAAGAAGACATGTATGCTGATAGTTTCTCATGTAAAAAGAAAAAATATTTTAACGTCGATGTATATTCCAGTCAGAGCTGAAAAGGAGGGAACGGGACTATAGTGTTGCACAGAAGGAGATAGATGACCTGCAGAAACAAGTGAGTATCTCAACTCTGCCACTTGGTTCTGTTTGTTTGGAGCAACCTATGGTTATGGCAGCTCTCATAGAAAATCTCTCTTTATGAGGTGGTTATCCTTTTTTTTTTTCGCGAACGAGGTGGTTATCTTTCCATGTCTGAAGTTGCTCCAACTAATTTGCAACAAGTCAAAAGTAGCAGATGCACAATGATATGAACTGTATTTGTTATGCATCGTTGTGTAGTAAATGGCCGAAGCATATCCTGGTTTTTATCCGATGATTTGCTTTTTAATTACTTGTAGGTCGCTGTTCTTTTAAAAGAGTGTCAAGATATACAGCTTCGTTGTGGTTCTAGTCTTCCGCATACGGGTCTCGGTGCTCTTTCTGCTAGTATAGCCAACAGCGTTTCCAACGAAGAAGACAATCTCAAGGACAGTGTAAGTCTCATGTTTTCATGCTACTCTTGGATACTCATACTACTGTTAATTTGTCTCACATGTGGTTCTGTTTGTTAGATGGCATTTAAAGATATCAACGGATTAGTTCAGCAAAATGTTCAACTTCGAAATCAAGTTCATATGCTCTCCGCTGATCTCGATAAAAAAGACATGGAACTCAGGGTAAGTCTGAAATGTGGCTATTTTTTTTATGACAGCAGAAAGTTCACTCTTCCATTTGTGTATAACACATTTTATTTTGAGTTCAACGCCATGATCAGATATATAACTTTATTCGTTATCTTTTAGGAGAGCTTCCAAATCGAGTTGAAGAAAATTGTGGATGATGCTGCATCAAGAGTTGAAAAAGTGATGAAGAAATCTGAAGAACAAGCAATAATGATCGAATCTCTTCATCGATCTGTATGTCTATTTGCTTCTTTCCATGACGTTTAAATCCTTGCGCGTAAAAGTTTCAATTAGGATCTGCATGCCTCATGAATCCTAAGATAGTTTTTCCCCCCGGTAGGTGGCGATGTACCGGAAGCTGTGTGAGGAACAGCAGAAGACTCGTTCGAATGTTGAATCAGTACCGAGTAATTTTGAAGGTTTGCTCCACTATGATATTTTTATTTTTGTTTCAGTTAGTTAAATATCTGTCATACTTGTGGGGTTGACAACAGGGTTGTAGTGGTATCCACTGTCATGTCTCTTTGAATGTATATTGTTGCTCTAGTATGCTATCTAACCTAACTGTAATCCTTCTATATTTAGGTAGTGGCAGAACAGATCTGATGGTTCTGTTTGAAGGATCACAGGTAATTTTCCGATTGTAACATTCCTTGTAGCTAATTGTATATTGCGATTTTGATGTATGCCATTTTTGTATTTTCTTTGTCCTCTTTATAGGAAGTATCAAAGAAAGCGTATGAGCAAGTTTCTGAGCGAGCTAGAAGTCTTGATGAAGAGCTAAATAAGTTGAGGTCGTCTCTTATTTTCTTTTTATTTTTGTTTAATGCATAAGCTATAATTGTTGTAGGTGATATCTTTCATGGGACAAAGATGATTGACAGTTAGGAAGAAAACAGTAAAGCTTGGGTGTCACAGGCAGTTGTACACATGCATACATGTCCAATCTGCTGCACGGCAACTCCAGACTGCCCTAGTTAGTCAGATAAGATTAGGCATTAAGCGAACAAGCTGATTCAGATTTGGATAATATTGTTAGATGGTTCAGAAATTTGGTTTATTCTTTTTGACATTAGAAGATTTGATGTTTGAAAAAAATGGTGTGATCTCTGCACTTTAGCCCCTCCTTTACCATTGATAATGGCCGACTCTGCTGTGGCCTATTCCTGATAACATGTTGAAGGAACTGCCAATGTACCTCATCTACAGAAAATGAGATGTTTATGTCTTGTGTGCCCTTTTAAATTTTGTTTGGTTGTAGATGGCCTACTGATCCAAGTTTTACTATGTACCTGATTTGTACGTATTGTCCTACTGATCCAAGTTTTACTATGTGCCCTTTTTAATCTCTTTCTGGTTTGTACTTGTACCTGATTTGTACTTATTGTTGTCATTTCAGGGCTGACCTTGTGACACTGCGGTCTGAGCGTGATAAGGCAGTCCTTGAGGCTGAGTTTGCTCGAGATAGACTTAATGGATTTGCTGCAGAGCTTGAACATCAGGTTCTTTTTGTGTGCTAATATTTTTATCTTCTCTCTCTCTTTTTTTTTTGTGCAACTTATTTTTATCTTCTCTTTAAACTGTACTCTTCACACAATCGATTTGGGAGTTCTTATTTTCTTAGGTTATGACAATTGGTAAATCTTCTATTCTATGCTTCATCCTTATTTAGTTATACTCCTGTACAAACAGAGAAAAGAAGCTAATTCTGCCTCGCTGAGAAATGCTGAGTTGATGCATTTGATAGTTGATTATGAAAAAAGACTACGTGAAGATTCAGATTCTAAGCAAGCTTTAGAGGATAACTCAAGGAAGCTGTCAATGGAGGTATATTGAAAGTCAGTAAACCCATCCAATAAGTTCACTATCCTGAATTCTGAAACGACTTCCCGATATTCTAGGTGTCTATTTTGAAGCTTGAAAAAGAAATGCTAGTAAAATTGGAGAAACGAGCGTCAGATGAAGTCCATGATTTGACCGAGAGAGTGCATCGTCTCCAGGTGTTTTTTTTCTTCTCTTTTCCGCATAATGGAATGCTACAGAGGCTATTGATTTTCTTCTGCTATATATGTGGCCCTGAGATATCTTATGTTGCAGGCTACAATTGACACGATACATACCACCAAGGAGATTCAAGAGGTACACAGTGTTTAGACGAGTTGTAATTTCTTGAAACTTATGTGCCTCTTTGTTAACTTGTGAATAATTCAGAATGCAAGGTCTGTGGAAAGGAAAAACCATGAGGATAACATTAAGCGACTAGAAGTAAGTCTCCTGTTTGGAACCAATTCTAGCAGAATATGCATGATCCACAACCGCATTTTTCCTATGTGCTCTGGCTTTTGGGCTAAACAATTTTGTTTAATATTCTTGTGTGCTAGCTTGATTAACAGTTTGAATGGTTTTGTAGAGAGATTGGGCTGAACTTAAAAAGGAGCTTCAGGAGCAGCGAGACCATGTTCGTGTTCTGACGCTTGAGAAGAAAAATGCATTTGACAGCTGCATGAAGCAGGTGGAGGATATGAGAAAGGAGCTACAAACCTCATGGAAAGCTGCTTCTGATGCTGAATCAAGGGCTGCTGTTGCAGAGGTGTGTTAAAGTCTTCTTATTGTACAGACACATCATATGTGTGATTGTGGTGATAGATTTAATTCCAAACTTTTCTACAGGCAAGGTGTTCAGATTTGGAGGCAAAGCTGAAATCAAGAAAGGTTGATTAGTCTTAAACTATGATTTTGCAGGCTTTGAATTTCGAAATTTGGTTATTTATTTTGACAACGAATCGGCTTCATCAGTTTCTACTTTTCATATATGAACCAAACCATAGTAGACTATGCAAAATGATAATCTAGTGGGCGCCTTAAAGGAGCACATGCAATTGGAACGCCAAATCCATAGCAATAGTGAAATATGAACTGATGGGATGCAGCAATATGACACTACGCACCTTGTAGGGTATGTGTTTCTCCATGATGCACTAACAATGGCAGAACCGTACACGCCAACAAAAAAAGGAGGAGGAAAGAACCGTTTTTAATTTATTTCACTGATATTCCTATCTTGAAAATTTCAAATCAAAATTTTCGTATGATGTAAAACATATCGCCATTATGTGATAACAGGTTTTGTTCATGGCCGATTGTGAATTCTACATCATTTTTCCTGGGATCTGCCTTTTGTGTTATCATAATCATATAAGCCCCTAATTGTGCTGCTGTTCTATTAGGTCATTTATAGGGATGGTGGTCATGGCACTTCGGTCACAACTGAGGTTAGTTTTGTTGTTTTATGCCAATAACTATGTATCTATGAGGTTATTTTATCATGTATTCATTGTTTTCCTAAACGGAATTAAACTCCGTTTAAACGGCATCTAAACACTAGACGGGTGACCACGTTTATGCCTAAACGGCCGTTTAGCCCGTTTAAACCCGTTTAAACATCCGTTTAAACAGATTTAAACGCTAAACGATGGTCAAACAACTGTCTACCGTTTACTCCCTCCGTTTTTAAATTGTTGTCGCCGTTGACTTTTTTATTTACGTTTGACCGTTCGTCTTATTCAAAATATTTGTTCGAATATGCAAAATTATAAGTTAAGTTCAAACTTACTTTGGAGATAAAACAAATCATCACAAAATATATGATATTTTTAAAACTTTTTTGAATAAAACGAATGGTCAAAGATAGCAAAAAAAGTCAATGGCGACAACAATTTAAAAACGGAGGGAGTACCGTCTAGGAAAAAATTGCATGTATTCCAGCAATAACTATGCAAATGTTTGTATTTTCTTTGGTATAACTGCAAAAAGCAATAGATTCAAAAAGGATTCCCTGATTTCATGTCCCTATCATTCTTTCTTTTTTGAGCGTCACCTCACCTTTGCAGAAAATTATGCTTCCATCTCTTACCCTGCTGTGTTAGATACTCCTTTATGCAGCTCCTTGTGTAATCATCTGTTTGTAAGTGAAAAACATTTTTGTCTCTTGTAGGAGAATGATGAGCTTTTCCAGTTGAAAGAGGAGTTGGAAAAATACAAAGAGGAAGCACAAGCAAATAAGAACTACATGGTTCAGGTGCCTCCCCTCCGCTCCTCTTCTGTCCCCCCCCAGATCAGAAAGCTGCTATTGGCCCGCTTCTCCTAATGGGGAGTGATGTGTTCAGGAAGTTTTATATACCTATGTATATAATCGTCTTATGCACTAAAAAAGTAAGGGAAATTCACTGGTGCCCTGGGGTTCCAGCGTGACAGCGTCCCCATAAGGGAAAATGTGACATCCAACATATTGTAATATTTCAAAAAAATGCATAAAGAATCAATCATGCAGTACACAGAGTTGAATAAACCAGGAAAAACTTGTTTCCAAATTCGTGTTTGATAGTAAGAATCAAATAAGACTGGTGGCAATGCTGTCACATGGTGAAAAGTGCCAGATTAATTCTTGTTTATTTTGTTTCCAAATTCGTGTTTGATAGGATGAATTTGATACTGAAGTTTCTCGGCTTTACTTCGTGTTATTTTAATGACCTTTTGAAGCGATGCAACATGTTAATTTGCTTTCGGGGACACTGGAACCACTGGACACGAAATCTGCACTCAAAAAGTAAAGACAAATGAAACCACTTTGTAAAACTATCGAGTCTTACAACCATTGTGAAACGTTCTTTCAAATCCTCACTTCCTCCCTGATTTATCAGTTTACCAATACATTGTTGGAGCTATGGCGCTTGATTGCTCTGTAATTTATTAGAGTTTACAACATAAGAGGTTATTACATCAAAGATTAGATAGTGGGAGCTCCACAGCAATTTTTCTTTCCTGGAAAGTTGTTTATTGCCATTTATTCTCTGAGTCTAATGAATCCACCATAAAATTCTTGTGCAGTACAAAGAAATTGCAAACTCGAATGAAGTTGCGCTGAAGCAATTGGAATCTGCTCATCAGGACTACAAGGCTGAGGTAGCAAATATGTCTCTGTCTTCCAGTGAAGCTTCTGTACCTTAACTTGATGTGCACACCAATTTTGTATTTTTCTATTTAGTCGGAGATTGGCAAGAAGGCCTTGGAAGATGAGATTGCTAAATTGCGGGACAAGCTATCTGAAATGGAGAAGAGCTATGTGATCAAGTGTGACGAAGCTGCCAGAGTTATTGAATCTAAAGAGAAGCAAGCCACTTCATTCATGAATGAAATTTCAGTTCTAAGAACTGAAATTTCTCAGAAAGTGTAAGCATTTGGTAATCTGAAAGGCATGGACTACTTTTGTAGTATTCTTCCGCATTGATGTTATTTTGTTGTTGCTTTATTCCTCATGCAGAAAACAGATAGAAAATTTAGAGATGGAATTGGCTTCCTCAAAGAGCGCTCTTGATGAGCAGTATAAGCGTTGGCGAACCGCCCAAGATAACTATGAACGCCAGGTATCTTCTGACAATGCACATGTCAACAAATGTTCTTGAGCACCACATTTGTTCAAGGTTTTTATGTTTGTGGGGGGGTTGTTGGTTTGATTTGGAGGGCAGAAATTGAGGGTATTCCTCATGGTGCTGGATCCTGGCTTAAACATGGCTAAAAAAATGGGAGAAACGTTTCTGCTGATCTTTCTTACTGCTTATGGTATTATGCTAATGGGCTGCCTTTGATTCAGTGATGTCATTTAATAGTTCATTTCAAGCTGTTGAACATTTCTATTCAGTTACCTAAACCCCAACTTTAGCTTTTTCTGTCAAATAATGCACAAAAAGTTAACGCATGCAACTTAGTCTTGTACTAGCTGTAATAAAACAGATTAAATCTTTGTGATTGATATTTGTGCCTACAATGAAAGTCACAAATGTTTGAATGCAAGGATTCATACTAATTTGTATTCCGCTAGAATGATCAAATAATCAATACTCCATACACTAAATAATCTTTATACATATCTCTTCTGTAGGTTATCCTGCAATCTGAGACAATACAGGAGCTGACAAATACTTCTAAGCAGCTGTCTTCATTGCAGCATGAAATCGCTATGCTTCGACAGACAACCGATGCACAAAAGGCTGAAAATGTAAATAGCACTGCCACTGACTCAATGAATTTCTTTGCTTTTTTTTGCTGAAATGTTTGACAATCTATATTTTATTTTCTCTATATTTTAGGCAATATTCCTTTTATGGCAAGCCTTTTGTTTTGTCCCCGGCATTTACGTGCCACACTCTCTACTTCCATAGTGCATGCTCTGTTTTCATAAACACCTTATCCAATCGAGAACTCCGATTTGGCACAAAAAGTGGTGATTAGGAACTGTACTTCCTCTTTTAACTTTTCTAATATTTTCATGCTAGTGCTCGTTGGCCTAGGCTTTATTGCATGAGTATACTTTTACTGGGAGGTCAATTTCTGATTGATTCTTAAATTTGGTAGTTTCAATTTCTGTGAAATATATGGTTAAATATATGTATGTTGTATACAGATTGAATAACCAAATACTCGATCAATTCTATTGTTGATTTAACATGTAATGTGGCAAAATCTTAGGTATTTTCATATTTGTATGGCAGACTATATAGCTGCCTGAATTTTGACACAACCCTTGACAGATAATGTAACCATTTTATTTCGCTTGTTAAATTGTACTCCCTCCGTTTTTAATTATATGATGCCGTTGACTTTTGTTGAACTTTGACCAACAAGATAAGTGAAAATAATTAGTTGCTTAACGTAAAATGTATATTGTTGGATATATCATTAAAAGCATTTTAAGATTAACTTATACATTTAGCTATTTGTATAAATATTTATGAATAAGACGAAGGGTCAAAGTAACGAAAAAAGTCAACGGCGTCATATAATTAAAAACGGAGGGAGTACTAGCATCTCTATTCGGATAAGGAATATTTACTAAACATGCTTTATTCATACATTTTGATTATGTTGTTCCCTTTTTATATGGGAAAGTGATGCGAAGCATTAAGGAGGGCAATTACATCTGATTACTTCGTCATACCTTTTTTATTCCCTTATATGCTTAAGTACACCTTTATATCGAGCTCTCTAGCAACTAATCCACCCTGCAATCATTTCAGGATGCTCTAAGGGCATTTGGAGAACAGGAAAAGATAGGATTATTGAAAGAAAAGGATGAGGCCCTGCGGAAGTATGATGAGCTAAACAATCAGGTTATTTCAGCTTGCGTCTCTGCATTTTTTTTCCCGCCAATTGTTTTGTGTTGAATGCTTAATAATTTTATGCAAAGCTTCGCTTTCACATGCTTAACAAATTATCACTCCAGAAGTATTTATTGCGCCATAATTAGTCTCAATGTAGTATTATTTGTATATTGTGGCATCATGTTGTGCTTCAGTAATCAATTTTGTACAGTGCTAATGGGTTTTTGGGTTACCATATAGTTAATTATTTGGCCGCCTTGAGCTAACACACATTTTGAGTTACTTCATTGGATAAACATACGACAGATGATTTGTTTTCATCTAGCAAATAGTTATTAATTACATAATGAGTTGAACTGATAGATGTTCGAAAATTTACTTTTGAGATTTGAATGGGCATATAGAACTTAAACACAAACATATTTTTAAATTTAGTGATTATATTTTGCCTGTTGGAGGTTAAACTAGTAAGAGTGATAGGATATTATTATTTAAATGGAGTGAGGAATTTTGCTTGTCAGCTTGGTGTACTATTTTATAGTCGCAAGCTATGTCATACGAGAAAAAATGATTTTTTAAAACTATTATGATATGACATTTTATAAAATTGTTGACATCACAGTTCTGGAGATGAATATATTCGATGCTACCTTTATATTCTTAAAGTCGATACCAGATACTGTGTCTAAAGCTTCTCTGGTTATGTAAAGCCGATGAATACAAGCTATGCCTAAAGCTTTTCTGGTTACGTAACCACATACTGCTTTCGAGAGAAAAAAAAACCGTAACCAGATGCCAGTTACTTGAATGTAGGCCAGCATTCTTGTTAGACATCCTCTTATTTTTTATATTTTTTGAAAGTTTGACTATTTCAAAAAAAAAGAGAGCTAATTTTCCGCTTAATGAAGGCATTGTTTGAAATTGTTGATGTCTCAATACGCAAAGAGATGTTGCTATTGGACATTGACAATATTTGCTAATTAGGTGTTGTCACATCCTTGGACACATGCCTAATTCCAGCCCTTACTTGAAATGGACCTGTTGGCACCAGTGAACATATCATAGTGCTACTCTTTTCATGATTCTAATGATGTTCAGTTTATCTAGCATAATTTACTTCTTTTCAATAATTTCTGTTTTTTTTTTGTGATGATTGCAGAATAGAATTCTTCACAATCAACTAGAAGCTTTGCACATTCGATTAGCTGAGAAAGATCGGAGTATTGCTGGCCTTTCATCACAACATACTGACTCACATGCAGAAGGTGATCTACATAGTGTCATCAGCTACCTGCGCAGATCGAAAGAAATAGTAAGTATACCATTTGGTGTTTTTCCTATGTAGTTTTCATTATGTGGTTATTCAACCTGTTGACTCTTTCAGGCAGAAACGGAGATATCACTGCTTAAACAGGAGAAGTCACGGCTTCAGATAGAAGTATGTTATGCTTGCACAAGTCAGCATTTGTACTCATTTGGAATGCACTTTGACCTTTTAACACATTATATGGAAAATGAATGGTGCTGCTTAACTGCAATGTCTAATTCTTGCCTTATGTTGTGTGCCTTGTTGAACACTTGGACATATAATTGCAAAACAAATGTACCCCTTCTGTTCTATTAGTTATGCTGTGGTACACTGTTCTTTTTCCTGCTATGAACAGGGTACTATAAATTGGTAGTCCGTTGCTCGAAGTTTTCTGTGCAGTATTTATCCATCCAATTGTCAACTAACTCTAACTCCTCCGGCGGTCATTAAAACTGCAGCTTGTGTTTATGTGGTTATGATACTTCTTTCACAGTGAAACTGTCAACCCTTGATCTGAAATCAACTCCTGAGAGAAGTGCATGTTTTGGAACATTAATTGAATTAGCTTTCTAGATTTAATCTAAGATTGTTGGCAGCCACTTTTTGTTTAGAACTGGTGGATGGAACATGTATAGTCTGTTCTAGAAACTAGTGATATTGCACTTCATTTTTATTTGTTTTTAATTTATATGTATGTCATGTTAATATAGCTGGAAAGTACATTGAAGTCTGCCAAAGAGGCACAGGACTTACTTCGCAGTCAGGCTGATAGTGCCAGAA
Organism: Eragrostis curvula; assembly: GCA_007726485.1. Lineage (NCBI taxonomy): Eukaryota > Viridiplantae > Streptophyta > Magnoliopsida > Poales > Poaceae > Eragrostis > Eragrostis curvula. The sequence goes on along the minus strand of CM017439.1, from coordinate 6,261,551 downwards.
CATTAATGTTCAAAGATGATGAGTTCAAGTCATTGCAGCTACAGGTGCGATTTGGATATCCGTTGGATATGGAAATTAATTGCTTCTGCTATGTTGCAAACCTTACCTATGGTGATTTTGTATCTGCTCCTTCTATGTAGCTTATTTTTGTTTTCTTTGAAATGGTTGACCTTAGGTGAGGGAGATTAATTTGCTTCGTGAAAGCAACATACAGCTTAGAGAGGAGAATAAACACAATTTCGAAGAATGCCAGGTAAGATATGCCCAAGTTCTTCTTAACAATGTTCCATTTCTGGATTAACTTCAACCATTCTTATGTGCCTGCAGAAATTCCGCGACGAAGCTCAAAAGGCTAAAATGGAGTCTGAAAGGTTGCATAACCTTTTACTGGAGAAGCAGGTAGATGCTGAAATGTGCCAAAAGGAATTAGAGATGCAGAAGGCAGAAATAGCAAATCTCAACCAAAGGATTTCGGAGGTATGTTTAGCACATTTCCTAAAATTGTAATGGCAAAATATTATGTAATGTCTTTTGCTTATTAATATATAATTTGCTTATTCTGTCAAATGACCTGAAGTGCCTTGGTGGCAGTTTTTATTTTTTGGTCAAATATTTTGATACATAAAATTGAATGACCGAAGGTGCACTAAGACACCATTTACAAATAAATTAACAATGTTCTCTCAGACCATCCAAATGCTCATCTTCAGCTTTGTGCGGAATGCGGATAGCTATGAAATTTAGTTAGGCGAGACCACTGGGTTTGGGGGTCCAGGTGTGTTTGGGATCCAAGTGTCTCTTTTCACTCTTCAGTCTGGGCATTTTGGGCATAATGAGAGGCTGGTATCGATAGCCTCCCTGTGGTGTAGCTGTGGGTTAACTGCTGCGCAAACCTGGCATTAATGGCTTTGTTTGCACCCCTTTCTAGAGTTCTACACTTCCTACTCTTGTTCAGAAAAAGGAAGGCACTGGAAAAGTAAGATTCGGCCTTGGGAGTGCGCTCAAGTTGGTTTGTCTGTGATGTTTTTGTATGGTGTTTAGAAAAATTTTAATAGGTGCTGATAGGATTCATAATTGCCAATAGGTTTCCAGTAATAATACTCTGTCCCATGTTCTGCAGGCAGAGAAAAAACTTTAATATGATATGATAATGTTTTTATGATTAGCTTTATATTGTATTCTTCATTCCAATGGTTTGTAGTATCTGTTACAACTATATTAGTAGTATCTTCTAATTTTCAGCGCTATTTTCAATATTTAATGTTCTCTGCAGCTGGTTGAAAGTAGCAAAGGCATCGATTTGAACGCCTACGAGGCCATGAAGGAAGAACTTCAAAAAGTCAAAGTTAGTGATTTTCTTTATCTGTTTTTAACTTTAAACAATTTAGATATTTTGTCGCATTATTCTCATACATATTTCTTGGTCCATGCTTTTCATGCTATGGAATTCATTCAATTCAGACTGCTTATTTTCTTGCACTGATTGTTATATTACTTTTTTGAACGGTAAAATGGACGACTTTTCTTCTACTTTGATTTCTTTGTTATATTGGTTTGTCCGTTTTACCTTTTGTATCACTATTGACTGTTATTTTCTTTGTTGGTAGCTTTAGTTTTGGTGAAACTGAAGGTTGATTTCCGACCGAGTTTTGTTGCAGATTGAGTGATTGATATGCATGTTTTATTGATTTTCTGGTTTATTATGGTGTGTACCATGATTATCACATGCATAATTGTTTGTCTTAAACAGTCAACCTTAAGAGAGAATTCAATCGAGCTTGAAAATGCAAAAAGCCTTCTTTCTGAGAAAGAGGTAACCATAAAGAATTTGGAGGAGAACCTTGCCAGATGTCAGTCTGAGTTGGATTCCAGGGAAAAGAAGCTGAATGATGTTGAGGTGAGAATTACTGAAACTCATATAACACCAACCTTTTGATGTATTCCCACTAATGAGAGTTCTTTTCCATTTTTAGGCTTCCATGAAATCTGAAAGTGAGAGACTAAGGAAAGTTCAGTTCTCCTTTAAGGTTAGATTTTTTTTCTCACTTTTCAGCTTGTGATGTGGATGCCTATTTTCAATCTAACGTAAACTGATGTTTTATTATCCAATTAAATGCTCCAGAGAAAGCAAGACACCTTGATGAAGGAGAAGGAAGAGGTTGTCAGAGTAAATCAGAGCCTTTTGAAGCAGATAGAGGATCTGAAATCAAGTATTTTCAGTTTCGTTGCACATGCATCTTAGTTTTATTAATTGAGCAAGCTAGTTTTGTGCTGTAATCTCAAACATGACATACTTTAACAGGTCAGAAGGCAACTTCGGAAAGTACACTAGAACAAGCTGTAAAAGAAAAAGATTTTAGGATACAGGTGAGCAAGTAATGCTTAGATGACACCGAAACCTTCTTTGAGCTACTTACATAAAAACCTATATTATCAGACACTGGAAAGAACACTGGAGAAGGAGCGAGATGACAACAAGAAAGAAAAAATAGCCCGCAGAAAATCTGAGAAAGTATTTTCAACCGCTGTTCAACAAGCGAATCAGGTACATTCCTTGGATTTGCAGTCTTTTTATTATGGGTTCTCATTATTGTCTGAGCATATCGGTATTGAATCATCCATAACATAATAAGTCTGTTTGTTTGTATGGCCGTTTGGACAAGGGAATTTGGAATCCAGAGATTTTTTTCCCAGAAAATCGCATGCAGTCTCCTCTCATTTGAAGATCCTTTTTTTTTTTGTTCTTGCTTAATTGTTCCCTTGGAAAACGTGCAGTCAACCCAAATCTTTGACCAATGATTGATGGAGCTTCATACCATTAGCTTTTTCGAAAACATAAATCCCAGCAACAGTAACTGTTAGACTTACCATGACCGTTATTTTATAAAAAGGTTATAGTTGCATGTTGGAGACTGTATCCTTATCCAGAACAGGATATCTTCACATTAAATTCGCAAATTGGTTCCTGATTATGTTTGCTGATGGAAATACTGGTTGCTAATGTGGGTTGCAGGGGAAGAAAGAAGTAGAAGATTCTCTAGCAAAGCATAAGCAGGCTGTGAAAGAGGTGATTGAGGTATAGTTCAGCTTCCCTCGTATTTCTTCCTTAGCTTTTGGTGCGATGGTTTCCTGCATATCTGTTCCCTGACGTTTCCTTTAAAAGAAAAATCAAATGTTTAACATATAAATTGCATCACATCATAATTCAAAGTTGCTGTGCACTCTGCAGCATTATCCTGGACTGTCATCCCAAGTCCCATCTATGTCTGCACTGGAAGAGAGTTTTCTGAAGTACTTTGGCTTGGCTAAAAAAGTGGAAGATTCCAAGTTCAATGATGGTGCTACAACTCAGACCCCGGGTGCTGAAACTTCCGCTGTGGATGCACCCGCCGCAGCTGCAGGTGCTTCAATTTTCATTTAACATATATATATGATCAGCATTCTAATAAGTTTGTTTAGATGCATCCTACTAAGTTGACAATGAGCGCAACAGAAAATTTTGCTTGTTACAATAAGGTTGATTTTTTTTTCATTGTATTAATATTATAGACTCTTAAACCAGTATTTTCCTTCTTTACGCCTCTGATTGTCAATGGGGGAGCTCATTAAGTGCTATTACTGCAGAACAACTGGTAGATACACCACCAAGGCCTGCTAAAGCTAAAGTGACTGAAGAGAGAGCAGTTGCTACTTTGTCCAAACCAACTACAGAAGTACGTAGACCAGGAGGAAGACGACCCCTTGTTCGGCCCACTCTTGAACGAACTGAAGAACCACAGGTTGATACGGATGCATCAGCTGTTGAGGGTTCCATGGTTGGTCAGGATAAAGGTGTCCCGTCACTAGAGCGTGAAACTTCGAGTGGTGTAGCCGTGTTACAGCCTTCAAGTCGTAAACGTCTTATCTCGTCGTCTTCACAAACGATAGGCAATACCTCATTGGATGAGGGTAATGAAGCAAATCCTCCATCAAAGAGGCCCAAGGAGGAGGAATCTTCACAAGGGGCTAGTGAACTCAAAAGTGATCAACCACTTGTTGCAGATGTTACAGCGGCACAGGTTGGTGTGCTTCCGTCAACTGATGACCAGGAGGGGCAACAGCCCACAGAAGAGATGGACACTGATCAGGCTTCTGTGCCAATCGAAGAGGCTGAGCCAACCAGGGAGGATGATACAGTTGATGACACAGAGGCACATGTGGATGCATCAATGCAGATCAAAAGCCAGGACACCGATGTCAACATTGACATCAATGCAACTCCTCTAGAAGATGCACTGGCCAAGTCAGAAGCAGCTGTGCAATCATTTGATGAGGACCAGAAAATCGACGATTTGAAGGAAGAGGCTCAGCTTACTACGACAGATGTTGACGATGAGATGGAGGAGGGAGAGTTGCCAGAGGAACCTGAACAACCTCTAGGAACTACTGCTCTGGAAGAAGCTCAAAGGGAACCTTCGGATATTGGTGAGCAAGCTGGTAATGCTTTCAGTGTGGCATCTCCGGGAGGGCCAACAGAAAAGAGTGATCTTGATATGTCCGATACTGGGGAAGCTGATAGCTCTGCTGAACGTGCTGCAGGGGAACCAGACCAAAGCCCAATAGCACCATCAGGAGGGGCTGATGCCTCACCAATCCGAACCAGAGATGCATCCCCTGCACGTGAACCTTCCCCTAATCCAGGCCAAACTAGTGCCTCTTCTGAACAGCGGAATACCAGTACTACAACAGGGGGTCGTGAACCTTCCCCTAACCGAGCCCAAGCTGGTGGATCATCCGAACAGCATAGTACTGTAGCTGATGGGGATGAAAGTCGTCCTAGAATTATCAATGTAAATCAGAGAGCCACACTAAACAGGCAAGCTAGGATGCAGCGCTTACAACAGCCTTCCAGGGGTCGTGGACAACAATCTCCACAAAGGGTACGACTTGCTCATCATTCATGTTAATTTATGATGCTACATTACGCTGATATAAGAGACTGGCTTTCTTTTGCAGAGAGGTGCTACCGGTCGTGGATCACGGGGGCGTGGGGGTCGTGGTCAGACCTAGATAAATAGGATCATTGCTACTCGAAACCAGATATATTTTTGTCCACGGAATTGCCGTGTGCTCCCTCGTTTCTGTGCACCAACAATTATGTCCTTAGAGGCCAGATCGTTCTGTGAATTTTTATGGCTGAGTTGACCTTAAATTATTATTAGTTTCTGCATGATGCCACCACCTTCGAGTTTGTGCACTCTGCGGAATTGCCATATTGATACCTGAAACGTTTTGTTTGTCTACTACTGTCCACAGAATCTACGCCCTCGAATCAACAGAATCATTTAAAAAAGGTACTTTTGAGGCCTATTGCATTGTCAAAGAATGCCGGTCAACTCTTCATGAATGTATTAGTAAACAGGAGAAAACAAATAAAAAGCTTGTAATAATTTTGACGCTGCAATTTTGCTCTCACGCATACCACCATTCTAATGTACAGTACAGGTATAGATCGAGGCTCTCTTCCGAAGCTCCTAACAGCATTTTCATACTCCCTTGAAGGCTGGCAAAAACAGTATCTCGTCAGATGCTAATAAACCACCAGCCACAAACCGCAATAGCCAGCCATACTGCAGGTTCTCTTCCTGCATGTTACTGACTCTATACCGCAGTCATCATCAGTACTGCATCTGTGGCTAGGGTACACGTCTGGTACGTGGCACGCACTCTCCCATTGGGAGCCAACGCTTTTTTGGAAAATTGTCTCCGGGCAAACTTGAGATGATAGCGCACTAACACGAATTGGTTGGTTGCCATCCTGCACAGAAGTCTTGGTATCATAAAATGGCTGATTTTCCCCCAATCGTAATCTGAAGATCAAATCAGAGAATGAAAAGCACCTTGACAGAAGTCCAATTGTTGGGAACATGTGTTGCAGGAAATTTCTCATGCCAGGTGCTTCGTATTGGAAGAGGGTGACCTTCGGTTGTAAAAATGTAATTTTGGTTCTTCAAGAATGAATCGTCATACAGAAGAAACAGATATTTGCACCTGAAGTTGTAATTTTTATGTTAAAAGTGATTGAGCCTATCGGTCTTCATGAACTATTTTTGCTAACTGCTTATCAACAAAGAAACAAGTGGAAGAGGAACATCTTACGTTTCTGAAAGAAAGAAGCTGTGTTGATGGTCTTCAAGTTTCATAGTTGAAACATCTCTGACGCTAGCAAAACCCCCATCCACTTTAGTATAGTAATTGAGTGATCCCACAATAGCTTCACCCACTTCTAGGTACCATGGATCTGTAGGAAACATGTGTTACAGCAATCAGGGAATTGTGTGTGTGTGTGTGTGTGTGTGTGTGGTGGTGGTGGGGGGGAAGAAAAGGGAAGGTAGTAGAACTGAGATTTTCAATAGCAGCAAAGAAAACAATGTTTCTAGTATAGGAAAATGACATGCATTATAAATACAAGAAATAAAGGTACACACTACACAGCATGTCAGCATGGCCTCTAGATGATTGGAAATCATCACACTTAATGTCAGATATCCTTTTCCAGAGTCATTTTCGCGCACACCTTTGGTAGCTTGATAAAGATAAAACGTTGACTCAGCAAACTCGGGACGCAAGGGATAGTACTTCTCTGTAGGATGCAACACTCCATAGTCCAATAGATATCTGCAAACATAGAACATGAACCAATGCAACTGAGTGTGAATCTAAAAACAACTATTTTGCTTAGTTTTTTTTTTTTTTGAGGGAAATACAGTAGGGGAAGCCCCTACTGTGGAAATTTTACATAGAATAAAAAAGAATAAATAAAGTTTACAGCAAACAGCCAACTAAGGGTGCCGGGCCAGCTCTGTACATAGCCCGAGCACAAAAGCACTAAGAAGCCCACCCATATATACAGTTACAGGTGTGGGTTGGGTTAGAGAACTAATGCTGCTATGGTATTGTTTACAGAAGGGAGTTTAGCCAGAGAGTGACTAGTTCTTTGTCATCATTGCTTAATCTATACAACTATTTTGCTTAGTTGTTTAGCATGTATCTACCCTACACCACTTTAAAAATTTAAATTCAAGAGGACACTTCTAAAAACATGAATGTTCAAGAGTGCGAATCTAAAAACAACTATTTGCCATGTTAACATGAATGTTCAAGAGGACACTTCTTGAAATACTTGGATGAAGACAACCGACGGTACCTTTCAGGTAGTACACCAAATCTTTGCCATACATTGTAAAATTCACGGTGCGACAGATTTGCAGCAGCAACATCTCCAAGAAGTGTCTGCTCATGATAACAATAAAATAAAATAAAATAAATGATATGGTATTACTTCATCCAATATATCAGTATCTGGATTCAGCAAACCTGAAGGCCGGGCCAAAAGGCCTGAAGGCTAGTTAGTTGCCAGTGTGTTGCTTCCCCTGTCCTCATATCAGCTTCGTGATACCTGTCAGCTCAAGTATCATTACTGACTTTCTGTTCAATACATGCATGCTCCATAGACTGGTAAATCGGGTGAAAATGGCCATTGAGTAATGGCTTACCATGGGCCATGTCGGAAATACTTCTGTACCGCAAGATAAGCTGAATGAAACATATCCCAGTACTCGTCGCATCCAAAAAGTATATATGCTTTCATCAAATACTCGTAAAATGAATCCACTCCTGCAATCATGTTACTAGGAATCATCAGTATGTCTCAAACGAGTATATTGTGTGATCAGACAAAATTCCATGAAATGACCAAATTAACATTTCTGAGCAATAATGACGCTAAATATGAGACAGTGCAAGGAAAAAAAAGGAGAGGGGGGGGGGGGGGGGGGGGGGGGGGGGTGGGGAAGCTCATAAAAGGCTAACAAGCACGCATTAAATTAAGATAGTATTACCAGCACCAATGCCCGTTGAATATTCAATCCACTTGCCAGTTAATACATCAAGTGTTGTGCCTACTAGATTCAGGGAACTTCTCATGCTCCATAACTTGCGAAGAGCACGTAGAGCTGCAGCTTCATATCTAGAATCACCTGACAGACGTGACAATGCACCCATTTCAAGGATAAGCGAACCTGTAATTGTTTAGACTATTAAACAAAATCCATATTATTCAACAGAACCATGCATCTGTTCAGGAATATGTAAACAGAATAGTCTGGCACTCACCACACCCTGATGTGCTTGTTTCAGTTGTCTCATTCTCCATCACTCCGTACTGGGGGGGAAAATAGTTGTATCATCAAAATATTGTTTGAAAGAAAATAAGCCCAGAAGATATGCTGAGCAGCATTGCACAGATGGAAATAACCGAACTACATCTACAAAATGCCAGTACAGAAATGTTTGACCCTGATAATTTTTCCAACTTTTAACACTTATGAGAAATAAGATTTATGAGACGCAAAGTAACTATTCAAAAGGTCTTCATTACCCACATCACACAATTAGGGTTTGCCACTTACATCCTCTATTCATAGCTCTTATCATTCGGTTTCCCAGCTGTCTTAAAGAAAATTTGTCACACAATAAAATCGCTCATAATGAGCATGTATGTGTTTATTAAGTAAAACTAAGCCCTTCCCTGAATCTATTTGAGTAGAAACTCCACGTATGTTTTAATGAACAATCTAAGCACTGAAAATAAGGCTATAGTCTGCTTACAGAAGTTCCCTGTTCCATTTTGATAAGCTGTATATACCAATGGTCTTGCACACACAATCCAATGAGGTTATGTCATGTGGCAATACAAAAGAATAGAAAACAAATATCTTGTTATTGTCAAACTTTTCAACCTTTTATCTTCATTATTTTCTCAAACAAGATATGGTTCCAAGTGAAGCATAAAGCAATTCAGAATTCAAAGATTTGTAAATGAACCTTAAGATTGATCCACGCATATGGCAATCCAGTAGGTGTCTCAAATGCTGGTAGAAAACGATTGCCTAAATTTACAGCAAGATGCAGCAACTGATCCCGATATAGTCCATCCTTAAGCTGACTGTTGTACTCTTTGGCAAGAAGGTGAGCAGAAATAAGACCTCCTAGAAGTCTTATGTTACACTGTATAAGAAAATAATTTGCTTTTAGTATCGAAAATTTATAACATTGTCACCATGACAATAATCAAATAGCATTACCTCAAAAAGATTAATCCGAGCATCAACATCAAATGTCAGATTCTCTGAAAGCCAGAGAACTCCCCTCTCAAACTCTGTGAGGTTACCTAAGACAACAAGACTGCATGAGCCAAAACAGGGAGGCATTACCTATCAATCTTATGAATAAAAGTGTTAAGAAGCAGTACAGCAACTCACATCCGGAAACAAAAGACTATATAATAAAAAATTGATAAGGAACATTAAAGCTTCATAAAGTGTACCTTGATAATGACTCAACCAGTGTTAATGCTGATCCACTGTAGTCCTGCGGCAAGTGTTCAAGCTACAAGACAGGAACAAAATGTGACATTACGGTCTTGTACATTTAAGCTTGTATAATATCAGCGTAAACCTTTAAGTTGGCAGTACTTTAATACATTTAGATTGCCAAGCTCACTAAGAGAGTCGGTGAAACTTTTAGTAAGTGGCTTCAGTTCGTCATGCTGAAAAGCATCAAGAAACAATATCAGCTTGTACCATTTCATGAGCATTGGAACAAAATTTGTTAGTTAATTTTTAGATGGACGATGAACATACAGGGAATGCATAAGCCATGTAGTTGTCATAAGCATGGTAAAACCTGAAAAGGATGGAAATATATCAGCAGCAGAACAAATTTCAACAGAACAACAAAATTGAAGGTGCAAGTAATTGTCAACGTGTTCTAAACAGTGTTAGCGGTCAACAAGTGGCCACTTCACCTTTTTGCAACTTAGTGGATTATTAGCCAGCGGCTAAAGTAAGTAGGTTAGAAGCCTTGATATATAACGACTAGGCTACCTTGAACTGTAGCGGACACAAGTGACGTTCTAATGGTATTGATTTGGGATCACTAAATAGTTCCAAAGAGAAAACTATTCCTGTTAGAAGATTGGGGACCATACAACGCATTGCTTGACAAGATAGTTGAGCAAATGCCTTTCAGTTCATCAGAATCTATGCATGAATAAAAAATAAAACAACAACAAACATCAGCTGTAGCCACAGAGATATGTCAGATTCTACTAAGCCCTTGGGCACAAACATTTTGCTGACACGTCTATCACTGCAATCCTCAACCGTCCATAAAGAATCACTGCATCAGCATTGGAAATGGGCATTTGTCTCGATACGTTGAACAAAAGTTTGCATATTTTCAATTCAATTTAATACTTTGGCTAAATCGTGAGTTTATGCGAGACAGAGCATAAAAGAGCTAAACCTACACTTGTTCACAATATCACGCAGGCCCTGCAATACACCACCCACAAAAAGCTGGAATCTCTTAACAGTTCCTATTGAACCCGGAAGATGGAAGATTGGGAATGGCGAAGAATGAAGGGAGAAGGCTCACGGCCGGTTAGTACTCACATCTCCAGGACCTTGTTCTTCATATACAACCTCCTTGCGCGCCCATACCCGTCGCTTCTGATGGCGCCCGCGGCAGCGCCACCAGTGAGGACCGCGAGGAGAAGCGCCAAGGCGACGAGCCGCGCCGGCGCGGGGCCGGGCGGCCTAGGCGATCGCATGGGAGCTCGCCGCGGTGGGGTGGGACGGGACGACGATGACTGGGCTGGGTGGGGATCGAGCTCGCTACAGACGGGTCCAATCGAGCGTGGATAGTTTGTTCGCTGTGTCGGGAATTGTGGTGGAAGGCCCCAGATGTTGTACCTACAAGCAGTCTACTCCTCATTTGTACTCCTCCTACTTCTCAAAAGTGTGCAGTGTGTGATTAGCTACAAAATTCACTCAGCGGTGGTTGATAGCAATCGTATTCACATATCCACGATTTTTACATGTTTAGTAGCATTTTTTAATCGGATTTGTAATGCTTAAAAATTCGATTCTCTCGGTCGACGTTCAACCAAAGCTTTAGGATTTTGAGATTTGAGGCCCTCCATGGCCGGACCTAGAGGAGAAGGTCGAGGAGACAGACCGGCCCGCGGAGGAGGTGGGCGAGATGGCGGTTGGGCCACGGTTGGGGCGGATGAGGTCAACGACAACGATTCAGTGCAACGGGGGAGGGGGGGGGGGGGGTAATCTATGGACCTTGTGGCGGGGACACCATCAAGGACGGCCGAGGATGGGGGTAGGCGGGGCAGCCAATGCCACTTGTATCGCGATGACAGAGGAGGGGGAGGGTCGGGAGGTTGAAGGCGACGCCTGGACCGTTCGTCCACGATACGATGATCCAAGTTTGTCGAGTGAGACGAATCGTTATTTCAGTCGATCGAGAATTAATGCTTCCCTTGTTTAAAAATACTGAGTATGTTCTAAAATGAAAATAAATGACGACGATGATAAGACATGTAGCCCAGTTAAAAATATTGAGAAACTTCCCTCAAAAAGAAATATTGAGAAACTCAAAACATGTCAAACTAATTTAACCTTTTTTCGGACCAAGGTTTTTCTCTCACGCCCTAAGCTAAGGCATGAGCTACTCAAACTAGGGTACCAAAAGAAACGAGTTGCAAGTTAAAATTTGTTACTAACCGAATTCTTGACCAACATAGCGAATATGTTGTGAATATGTTGGAACATTGAAAACTACTCCCTCTGACCTTCTATATATAAGACGTTGGTGACTTTAATTCCGAGCTAACCATATCATATATAAGAAACCGAGGGAGTAGTACTCATGAAACTTTTAATTTTAACTGTTTAATTTGTGTAATATGCTAAACTTTGATGGAAGGAGAAATATTTCCTTTTAGAAAGCAGTGTACAAAAGCCCGTGTGCACCTTGCAAATAAATACTAGGCACGTGCTTTAACTATGGCGCTGCTCAATGACGTGCACGCCCAACGAACCAACCAATCAGAAGCGCGCTGACATGCTTCCGTGGCCCGTGGCCTTTGGCCGGACTCCATCACGCCACAGCAATGCAGATCGATCCATACAAATAACACTTGAGAGTCGATTTTTTTTTTTCAGATCACACAGACTAGTATTAATAAGTTACGATCGAACAAGAAACATAACACATTCTCGTGCGAATCTTAGATACCATCGTGACCGCTGCTGGAGACGCAAAAGCGTTGGTGCATCATACATGGTATCCGCACAGTTGGGAACGTCGATCGATCGGCAGGCAGATCGATACGCACGCATCACATCACACCAGATCACTTGGGCATGGGTCCGTGGTTGTAGGTGTCGCAGCGCCGCCTGATCTCGCCGTCGGCGCCGGTCTTGACGCCGAGCAAGCTGAGCTTCTCCATGGCGCGGCCGAAGTCGTCGAAGAAGGCGGTGGAGTTGGATGCGTAGAGCTGCACGAAGGGCTTGGTGCGCGGGTCCGTCCACAGCTCCTCGTCGGTGCTGAGCAGGCCGAGTCCGCGCTCCAGGTTGATGAAGTACATGTTGTCGAACTTGCCTGGCGTCATGATGTCGTTGAACGCCGCGATGGTTGGGTCCTTGAGGTAGTCCTTGCACGCGGTCTGCAGCCCCCTGGCGAAGGACGGGTTCATGGTCGGGTCGAACGGCTCCGGCTTCCCGGACTTGTCGCGGTAGTTGAAGATCCGGTCCGCGAACTCCTTGCAGTGGGAGAAGCCCAGCGTGTGGGCGCCCGACAGCGCCACCAGCTCCTGCACGTTGAACCCTTTGCCCCGAACATCTGGATGAGGCGGTCCACGGTGAAGTTTGTGTGAGGGTAGCTCCACCTCGCCGCGGCGGGAGACGAGGAGAGCGAGTCCTTGCGGCCCAGCGGGACGGGGTACCGTGGCCCGCCGGTCATGGTGACCAGCACGCCCGACGCCAGCGAGAGGATGTCGGCGCACGACACCACCCCGGGGCACTCCATCTCCAGCGCCAGCTTGGCGCGCACCACGGCGTCGAACGCGTCGCCCGGCAAGCGACTGGTTGATCTCCGCGTCGTGCTCCGACTGCGCGAACTGGTTCGACGCGATCAGCACCGACGCGTCGCACCCGCCCACGAAGCAGTCGTGGAAGAAGACGCGGAGCACGCCCGCGCCGTCGTCGGGTTCGACATCTGCTTCGACTGGACCACCTCCGCGACGATCCGCTCCGCGCGCGGGCACGTCTGCTTGTAGTAATCCGGCGTCAGCTTCGGAGGCATCGGCTTCGGAGGCACCGGCTTCGGCGTCGGCTTCGGAGGCACCGGCATCGGCTGCGGCGCCGCGCCGGCAGAGAGCGCGGCGGCCACGAGGACGAGGAGGAGGAGGGAGAGGCGCATGGCTGATACGTCGATGTGCGGTGGGGTTCCCTCCTGGCGTCGAGCGCGCGCGCATAAGGGTCCAAGAAATGCGACGAGGAGATGGAGCGGCTGTTCTTGGAGGCAATGGAGGAGGCGGCCAGCGAACGGAAGGGATGAAATGGCGGGGAAAGGTTTGCGGAGGTTACACACGTATCTCTCCTCCTGGTCTTTACTACATTTAGCAAACTGACAGCCTACAGATGTTTCCGGTTCATGCCGTTGCGGCAAATGTTTCGGGTTCGTGCCAACGAAACCGTGGAGAACCGGCTACTGAAATGATAACGATCAAGGCAATTACACAAGCGCTATGTGTTACTGAAAAGCGTGTTAAGTTATGCATTGCATTGATGCTTCAGCTGATTGACTCAGGCTTCCTACGTTTAAGACTAGAAGCAAACAGAAAGAACCGTCAAACATTGTTCATTCACAAAGACACAAGGCGCCAGTTTCGTCCAGAGTCTCAGGCTGATAAGATTGCCTATGAGAACAGTAATGCTCTACCTACTTAAGCATCTTACAGAATGTGTGGCGTTAATCACGGATTACAGAATCAGAACTTCAGAACAGAGGTTTGTAAATACGCTGGACAGGACAGTAATGTCATCACATACATCATCAAACGAATTGAATGAATGCTAACTGGATTCTGGCCAGTGCATAACATAACACGCTACTAATATCTCATGTTTACAATCATCAGTAACCGTCTAACTTCAGACTGGAAGAAAATCGTATCATACTACCAGTACGGATCCCAAAACTACGTAATACATTCTTTACATCATTTCTAAAACTGACGAGGTTCCTGACTTTTCAGGAAACAAAATGGCATAGTCACGGGAAGAAAAAAATACAAGGAACGCCCGGATTCTTTCGTAGATCAAATGACCCTTTTATGTTCCCTGAGAGAGACAGCAGAAAAAAAAAAAAGGTGAATATTGAAGGTGAATGTTTCCAGAACAAAATAGCACAGTTACACAGCACATTACAGTTGTTAGCAGGGCCTTCTCTTGTCCACTTTCAAAGGAATGTTGAACCACTTCTTCCTTCGAATCCGATCTTTAGATTTCTTTTCCTTTTTATTCTTGGAACCTTCTTCGTCGCTTTGGGATCCTTCCATGGGCTGGCCCTTCGATTTCTTTTCCTTCTTTACAGTTTGGTCACCATCACTTTTGGACCCTTTAGAAGATGATTTCCCTTTGTTGCTACTGGAACTCCGCTGCAGAGTTGGGTTGTTGGTATAGGATGCATGAATGGCATTCCTTTCCTTTAGAAGCTCATCAATCTATGAAGGAGAACATAAAAGGTTCAGGCCGCAGTGAGAAGCGCAAATGATGGTTCCATTGAAGAACATACCGTTTCCATTTCTTGAGCATATCTGCTGGTCATCTCAGTGAACTTTGCCAAAACCTGCCAATTTTAGCTTTTACAATGCTGTGTCTGGAATTAACATTGCACATGCAAATTAAGAACCTTCAAAAACAATTTATATAAAAGGTGAGGGCATACCTCCCTATACTCGGACTCAAATTTAGATAACTCAGAGCGTTTTGCAAGTATCTTCGACTCCACAGTTCGTAGCCTCTCTTTTTCAGCGGAAAAAGGTTCCGCACAAACAACCTCTATTGTATAGCTTGCACTTTTGAAGAAATTATCACCTAAAAATGACGCATTTTCAAAAGATTGTATATCGTACTGGATTACAAAATATGGCGCCGATAGGAAATAGTTTACCATAGACAGCAAAATAATGGGTTCCTCCTTTCAGTTCGTTTACTTCACATGGTTGAAAACCATCCAATCTTTTAAAGAATGCACTATCCGGATCCTTCGCAGTAGCAGCCT
The DNA here is from genome assembly GCA_007726485.1 of Eragrostis curvula. Taxonomy (NCBI): domain Eukaryota; kingdom Viridiplantae; phylum Streptophyta; class Magnoliopsida; order Poales; family Poaceae; genus Eragrostis; species Eragrostis curvula. The sequence goes on along the minus strand of CM017439.1, from coordinate 6,246,368 downwards.
GGAAGTAATTGGAGCTGGTAAAAGAGATTGAGAGAACCCAAAAAAGAAGACACCGAGAGTCAAAGAAGCACTAGCTTGTATACTCACTGAACTATTTTGTTCAAATCGATACACGGGAAAGCCAAGAAAAAACATGCCCGCAGAAGTAACTTTCCCAGTCTTAGCACTGTCTTCCTGCAGAAGGGCTGATATATGTTAACTGAAATCATGCTTAAATGATAATATGGTTAAAGAAAAACAAAATCCCTTTCCCGTTGAATAGAATGAAGCTTGTCACACATCAGGTCTTTTATTCAGACATGGCATGATTTCAGAACGCAAGTATTAATAGCTATGAGCTTATGCTCTTTTAAGGTCCCATGTACATTCAAGAGACCAGGGCATCCTAACTGTTGGTTTTTGTCCTTCCTTTAAGGGCTCAACCGAGTTACTGGGTTGGTTCAGGATTAAGCCCATCAAATAGGTCACTACACTAACCACCCCCACCCACACTTCCACCGGAGCACACATCTAGGTCCTGATGCTCTCATTTAGGGGTGTTTGCTTGGCCACCACCGCGAGCCACGCGTAACGTTAGGCGGCGCCACACATTGCATGGCGGGGTTTGGTTGGCGACAAAGACTGGCGGCCACGCGATTTCTTCGTTGATTCGGTGTGGCGAGTGTGGCGCAGGAAATGTCCGCCGCAGCTTCGGCGTGGCGAAGTGCGGCGGGCATCCAAGCAGCCCCTTAGTTGTAAGAACTGGCTGTCGTATCCTGAACATTGTGTACTACTCTACAATGGTGGGAGAATGATACCCTCATGCAGTTTCAAGCTTTGCATGGCCAGAAGGCAGTGTTCTCCTAAGTGGCAGTGTTGCGGCAGAGCTCACTGAGTGTTCATGATCAGAATGCTTCAGCTAATTAACTGGTTGTTTAATTGCAGCAAAGTGATATGGTAGCCACAATTTCAGTTCTCTTGTAACTTTATACAAACTTCACAGTAGGTCATAAATAACATTTTATTCCCTTGGACACTATACATGGAAACGAACATGTTGAGACCCTTGGTAATATATTTATGCACTGTCACTGCACCCCACGTATTCTACTTGTTATGAAGAAATAACTATTGTTCCCAAAGATATCTATAATACATTCACATATTTCCAAAATTCTAGCAGTACAATGCACTAGAACTATACAGAAAATCGGAAGACCTAACATGTTTGAATGCTTGGCAGGTGATAAACTAGCAATTGATAAGGTGGCTACAAAACAGACATACCTGTAAAGCAAGGCTCAATCCGCCATTTTCCTCAGGCTCAAAATAGAGCAACTGAAAAGAGAAAGAAAAATATGCCTTAGTCGAAGGGGGCATGCTTCCATTGTGCAATTACACTAGGTATCAACTATCAAGTACTTGACTTGTTCATATATTCCATGTTATGGCAAAACAAATCATCAATTACTGATGAGAATCTGCCTATCATATAACAATCATCATAAGTTAATGGCAATGAATGCACTTTTTCCCTTAAGAAACAGAGACTTTCTTGAAACATAAATTCTTTCAGACAGAATGCATCATCATCACTTCATTTTTTAATAGCACATAGTACCAAAAAGAAAAGTGGAAAAGTAGTGAATAATTAATTTTGTAAATGACAATAAAACAGTTTATATATGAAGCAGCACAACTGGGAACACAATTCCTACCAGTTAACTGATGTAATGAGTGGTTACATGATCAATTCTAAGTAACAAGGAAATAGCTTATATGTGGAATAACATTTACAACTCAGAACGAATGGCTGATGTAATGCAGTGGTTGCACATGTGGTTACATGGAAGATAGATGCTAGTGTAAGTTGGCAACTAACCTTAAATTTACTTTTAGCAGTTGAATGGACTCTACACACTAAGCCCATTCTGGCTTCTTTGTCTGTTATATCCACAGAATAAAAGTGAGCTGACTGTTTTTCCACCTGCCAAAATGCAAAGAAATCTGAAATATTACGCGTGGCCAAAAGCAAATGCATGGAGAAGAAGTGAAGAACAAATTTACCAACCTTTCTACATACAGATTTGCCCAGCTCAAGCTGAGAAATCTCTACTGACGCATTCAATGCCTCCTCTAAAACTGTTGCTGAGACAGTGGTCTTGATGGGTACACCTAACTTGCTGCACAAACATATTTCATCACATAACGAGGCAACAAATATTTTTCTAGAACGTGAGGCAACAAATCATGAATAAAGCAGCTATGTCATCAACAAACTACCTAAACAGAGCCGCAAACACTGTATTTACAGTATTCAGACTTGATAGGTCCAGCTCTAATTCCTGGCTATCTGCTTCAATGGCCTGAACAGTAGCAGAAGCACTATAGTCACAAGAGAGAACAATCAATTCAAGCTACTCGAATCAAATAGCGCCATCAATCACCTCGAATCCTGATGAATCATACTGGCGCCTCTTATCTGGATCTGACAGGATGTTGTAAGAGAATGTAGCTTCTTGGAACTTCTCTGAGGCAACAGGGTCGTCTGCATTCTTATCTGGATGGTACCTGCAGGTCAGAATTTACCAGAAATTATTCAAATAGCTGAACTTCCCCCTCCATCAAATTATCTAACGGGCTAGCTAAGGCACCAATTATCTAGACTCAGGACAAAGCCTCGCTTGTGGTTTGAATCTAATGAATTATTCAAAAAGCTCCAAGTCCAAACAATTGCTTTCTATGTGATTGCAGAAAAACAGGAAGGGTCGTTCAAAACAAGCAGTACCAAACGGCATACTCGTACTGTGAGCAATATCAGTACAAAATGCAAACAATTCCACATAAATAGCACGCAGCGATTCCCACATTCAATCATTCCCTCGTAAGCAGCACCCGAAGTGTCCGAATCCAAGAGCATGACTTACTTGAGGGCCATACGGCGGAAGGCACTCTTGATCTCCTGCTCCGTGGCATTTTTCCCCACTCCAAGCACCTCGTACGGGTCCCTCCTCTGGGTCGCCGCGCTGGCAGCCGCCGCCGAATCCCCTTTCTCCGCCTTGAAAGACCCGAACTTGGACCCGGCCATGGTCACACTCCGCCGCCGCAGAACCCCCCAAAACCGGTCACTCCCAACACCCAAAACCTAGACACCGTTCAGATCTTAAGACGGCGGTGGCGACGAGCTCGAGTCACGCCCACCCGCCGTAGCCGGCGGGGGACGAGCTGAGAGCCCCCTTTTCAACGGCGGGGCGGCGGCTGCTAGGGCTTCTTCCCCGGGAAGGCCGGCAGGCAAGCTCGAGGCGGCGCGGATTAATGGCGCCTGCTAATTTCGGGGCGGCGAAGAGGAGAAAAGGCTCGAGGAGAAGCGGGCGAGGCCGACGAAATGGGTGGGGGACACGAGGAGGGAGACGCGACCGAGAGAGGGAGAGAGACGGACGAATTAATTTTAGCTGACGTCGAGTGGGCCCCAGTGGACAGTGACAGACCGGACCTCGTCGGAACGGGAGGGCGGCGGTGCGGTGCTCCGCTCGAGTCCAGGCCGGGGGCACCGTGTCCCTGTCTTGCCGCCCTCGAGGTTTAACCGTTAAACTACTCGAATGAGTAGGTGGTCATTAGCTGACAGGTTGGGTGGCCCGCAGGTCAGTAAAAGACTCAGAGGGAGCAGCCTTTCGCTCATGCCTGGTGCTGTCTGCTTACTGCTTTGCACTTTATATAATACAAGTATTGTTAAAAAAAGGTATATCCTCTGTTTGACTATTTTTATACAGTATTATATTATGATGAAAATGAACAATAGATTCAACATTTCGTGTGAAATTTACAAGTTTTTATCATCCACTCTCTCCATTTTTTAATTGATGATGTTATAATAATATTTTTAGCTTTGGGTAAATTATCATAACAAAGATAGTACAGTACTATGTTTACCTTAGTTTTGACCAAATTGAAAAGCAATCAATTCTAGATCACTAAACAGGATCCTAGTTTGCCTTTAGGTAATTAGCTACCTTTTGTACTTCACTAAGTTACTCTATAGGAAACAAAGTGGACCTTTCATCTAATATAAACAAAAGCTTAGTAGGGATATCCACCGTGAGTGCTAGGGAAAAAAGGGACGATAAAGGAACTGAAGAAACCAATCAAGGAGCTATTACTCAACATTTTGTAAAGCTAAAAGCAGCTAGATTAGAACTCCACTACACTCGAGCTCTTTCATTGATACCATGCTCAACATTACAAGCAAAGATGTCTTACAAAGAGTGGTTAGCTCACAGAGAAGGACATCAATTGTTCAAACTTACACAGCAAATGTTGCCGCTACACAGTGCAAACATACAACTTTTCTTAGATCTACAGACGTTACGGTTGTGCGATCAACTTGCCGAGATCTACAGACGTTGCTTAGCTGCATAGAGGAATCATAGGCCCACTGCTTGCCTGTAGAATTGTCGGGTTACGACCAAAATGGACTGAACAACAACGGCAGATTGTGAATGATTGAGACTAAGACAATCAGTGGTCCACGGCTAGGCAGATTGAATCTCCCTTCCAGACAAATGGGATATAAAGAAACACTCCAATGAGCTTGCACAGCACAGATGGTGGTCGGCAATGGCAGTGGCAGCATGAGATGAGTTTTACACCACGGCCTACAGGTTTTCTGGCTCAGTATCAGCTACTCTTATTCTGAGGTGCCTCTACAGTCCGTGTTGAAACAACACACGGCGAAACCTTGAAACAGAGATTGCAAATCACTCAGGCCAAACTTGGTAGTTCATGCCGGCATGCAAAGACACTCATGAAATTGAAAGAATCGATTAATTAGTGCTCTTGCCTCTGTCACACTGTCACCAACTAAGCATCTTCGGTTAGTCTCAATCATTCAATGGAAGTGGAACACAGAAATGGGCTCGCATTTTTTCTGCCGGGTTACATGATGAGAAATGGGCTCACATGCATGCGCGGATTGCATTGTTCTTATATGGCTGGAGCTTCCTGTCATCCCGTGGCATGACCTTGTGGGGACTAGGGGATTGATTGTCCAGGCAGACAAGGCTGCAACAAGATTTTCTACTGGGAGTCTCTGCAGCATGACCCCTTGGTACCAAACCTGAGGAACTAGCAAAAAATGCAAGTTCCACCGTTAGGTCTTCACGTTTGAAACTGCTAGAAAAACAGCCATTTCGGAGTTAGATTCTAAGCACATAATATATATGACCTTTAAAGAATTCATGAAGCAGTTGCCATAGTCTGGCACATACTAACGAAATACAGTTTTTTTTCTTTCAAGTAAGGTAGAGCTTTTATTTATTCATGCTCGGAATATTACAATACACAAGTTTTAGAGGGTTTACTAGCCATAAGTCGCGTTCAATAAAGAACAAGCATGCTAAACTATCGGGAGGAAAGAAATTCTGCCCTTGATGATTGATTGATGGCCTAGCCTCGGTTGTGTTCAGACCAGCCGGCCCAGGTTGGCCCAAAACTTGTTGCCAGCAGAATGGGCTGGGCCAGGCTGTAGTTGGGAATTTCACAGGCCATAAATGAAATAAGAACGATCTTCTACTACTGATTGTTAATTAGACTGTGATGTTTATCTCAAAAAAAAAAAGACTGTGATGTATTGCTGAAAAAAAAAACTATGATGTGTCTAGTGTCAAACGATCGATCAAGGTATGACGCCACGGCTACTCATTTCGGTGTTCGTTAAGTACCATGTTCGTACGGATCAAGCACGAAGGTAGGTAGAATTATACAGCAGCGTGTCGAACACTACATAACTGCTCTTGATCATCTTTCAAGCAAGCAAGGAACAAGCACGCTCCAAATCTTCACTTCGCCGTCCAACGCGCCGCTGCAAACAAGCGCCGAACCGCCACCGCCGCCCGCCGAGCCCTCCTCCACACCGCGGCGCACCAACGCCAAGCTCTTCACGGCCGCGCCATGGCCTTCAAGGACGGCGAGGCAAGTGTACCCCGCGTTCCCCGGTCCTCTCCTCCACACCCTGACCGTCCTGTCCGCCGAGCCGCTGCACATCACCTCCCGGGCCGCCGCCAAGCACAGTATCGCCTTGGCGTGGCCCCGGAGCGTGCCGGTGGCCTCCATGCGCCCGTCGGCGCCGCGCTCCCACACCACCACCGACCGGTCGCACGCGCCGGAGTAGAGCACCTTCCCATCGACTCCTAGAGCGAGCGCGTTCACGGCCGACCTGTGCCGCTCCATGGTCGCGACGAGCACGTGCTTGCTCCCCTGCTCGGCCGGGTGACGCCGCCACGCCTTGATCTTCTTGTCGGCCGAGCCCGTGTACACGTGCCCGTCGGGGGACGCCACCATCGCGTTGATGGCGTCGTCGTGCGCGGCCGGGATGGACTCCACGCACCGGAGGCCCGGGAGGCGCCACACCTTGAGGCTCCGGTCCCACGACGCGGAGTAGAGGAGAGCGCCGTCCGGGGACACGGCCAGCGCCGTGACCGCGTCCACGTGGTGCACCCAGGTGCGCCACCGGTGGCGCCGGACCTCCACGTAGCTCCACGGGAGGAGGCACGTGCGGAGGCGGTCGCAGGCGGTCGGCAGCACGGCGCGCAGGACGAGGCGCCGGGTCCCGTCCTTCTTCCGGACGCCGGCGCGCCACGCCCTGATCTTGCCGTCCTGGTGGGAGCTGAGGACGATGCCGTCGCCCGTGGCGAGGAGGCACTTCACGGGGCTGTTGCTCGAGGCAACGACCGTGGCGCCGCGTCCGTCATCATCCTGCTGGTGTTCTTCGCTTCTGCTCGTGTCGTCGAGCGCCCACACCATGATGCGGCCGTCTGACGAGGCGCTGTACAGCGAGTCGCCGGCGACGGCGAGGGCGGAGACGTGGGAGGAGTGGCCTCTGAGGGTGGCGACGCATTGGTGGAAGGCAGGGCTTACGTTCGTGTCACGGGTGCCTAGAGATGGCAGGGAAGGGAGGCTTGGTTGCGACGAGAGCGACACGGCTTGAGAAAGCATGCCTTCTGCGCAGGCTCATGTTGGGTCTGGCACTTTCTTCTTGCTATGCTTGCTTGCTCACCAGATGAATTCATAAAAACCGGAGAGTCCAGACAGGCCAAAGACAGCTGGTCTCAAAAAAAATAAGATATAGCTGCAAGGAGACACACAGTGTGATGATGACTGGCTGACTGCAACAAGAAGCGTTCAGGACGGACATGGGCTATTGGGATAGCGGCTTTGTTTCATTCTAGTACGTGTAGTGATTCAGATTCAGAAAGGTCCATGCGATTTCCTTTAATTTATCTCGACACTTGCCACTTGCTTGGTTCTATGCATGAACATATATAACCCCATCATGCAGCGATGCGACCAAATCCAAATTAATGGCAACAACTTATCTCATAATAAAGGGGGAAGGAGACAGACAAGAGTGCTACAGATTGTGACAACGAGATATCTTTGGTAAAGTGTCTGAATCAGATAACGAGAATTTATCTAGCAACTACTGTCAAAAGAAGAATCATATTTCCCGTTTGACCCTTATTCTCTAGCTTTACTGGACAGTTCAGGTAAAAATACCAAAAGCGTGGTGTTATGGAAGCGAGAAGATGTTCGAAGTGGTGGCGCAGCAGTGACCACTGGGCGCCGCGTGCGTATCCATGGATGTAACCTAACACCAGCAGTTGCCCTACCATTTTTGGAGCCCAAGCAGATTCCCTTTTTGCCTACTTTCCAGCAAGCATATATGCATTCTCTTCTACACAAAGGCCATCTTGCAATGATAGCTCGGCCTTCATGACTTACAATCTCGTTGCCACCTTATCCAGGCCATGTGCTGTTCATTACACGCATGCATATTAGGTCCAAAGAGAATCTTAGATAAGATCAACCGAGGATTGCAGTTCTTCTCTTGTACATATAACTGAAAATTGACTCCCTGAAAACTTGATTCTTGAATTAGACTGTTCCCCTGCTGCTCTCTCAAGCACGCAGTACAGTTCGAATGTAGTTTTCTCGACCGTGACATGCAACTGTATACTGCACTCGACTGAAAACACTACCGTAGGTATCGACAGAATCTTGTCTCGCCCCTAGCTAACATAACTCCTGGTAACTGTTCCAAAATTGCTGTCCGATTTCCCTGTCATTCTCGCCGTACACCAATTATTGTCGTGTTGAGATTTCTGCTCCGAATGCAACCAACCATGATGCAGTACTGTTGCCGTTTTCTTGATATATTCATTGGTCGCTAGATGTACTGAGATGCTGTGACTGTACTCGACAGCAACAATTCGGATTTGGAAACACATGTTCATAAGTCTATGTTCTTCAGACCGGTGGGTGCAATTGTTATTGAGTCAGACATCATGCCGATTTAATCAACAGTAACGCGACGGGTGGACATGCTCTCGGTGTTCTCTTGCTGGCCAATGAACTGGAAACCATGCAACTTGAGGAGCATGACAAGACAAGCAGAAAATTTAGCAGGAGTACAGGACAAGGCAACTTTGTCTTTGTAACTGTAATTGCAGCTAGTTCTAGACAGGCTTAGAGAAGGGCAGGCTAGGGCCACATATCCTCGAACTCGAATAGGAAGTGTCTGTATGGATTGTGAGGCACTCAAGAGTTTCTCATGACTTAAAATAGATTTTTCCACGGAATATTGAAACATAAGGATACTCGTTTGCTGCTGGGTGTCTTATATTCGTCGATTCAGACGATGGTTGCAAAGCAAGTTGCGGCTTCTTGTCGTCCCGAGATGTCCTTTCGATTGTAGCATAGCTGCGAGATTTTAGCTAATAAGTCAGACCACATACTTGGTCAAAAAATTGTCCTACGCATTTGTAGTTTTTTTGGAGGCTAGAGACGAGCATATTCTAATCGCCAGTAGCGCTCAAAGGAGCTGCTCAAGAACAGTCGGAATAGCATCTGATAATTGACAGGTGTGATGCGCCACGGTCTCACCCGAGTTCGAAAGTGTGCTCGCTGAGAACCCGGCTATGGAGGCCCTATAAGGAAAGCACAGCACGCTCTATCTCATAGGCCCAAAAGGATCACTTTGTGGCGAGAAGCATTATTTGGTCCAAGAAGGCCTATATGGGCCCATGAGAATTGTGGTTCGCTGTGCACTGTGGGCATTGTATTCAGAGGAAATTCAGACCAAAGTCAAGTCTGAAACTAAAAGTCTGACCTTAGACCTTCTTATTCTCAGCTGGATGAAGGCGACCTAATGAACGGCTGCCATACGTTCTCCAACTGCCCAAAGCTGAAACTGAAAGTCTGAAGCAGACAGGATCACAGGAGGCCTAATGCTTGATCATTTCACCATCGGTTCAACCGTTCAAAGCAGATATGTGTGCTCGCGTTGACAAGTAACGCTTGACAAGTAACGCAACTGATGATGAGATGTACTTCATAGAGAAAGTGAAGAAGAATAAAATCTTCTGTCATGTGTCCATAGGGCTCAGCAGCTGCGTCATGCAATCAGAAACTCCAATTGCAGTTCTCCTGAAACTTGAATTTTTCAAACAAGCATCTCCTTTGTAAGAACCGAACGCCCTGCGTTCCCATTTGCATAGTTTTCTTCAGCTGCTTGCTCTGTGACGTGGCGCAAAAAGGATCGGTATTATAAACTACTACCTGTCCTGGTTAACATTTCTTGAGAGACTCAAACAGTCGGAAAGTTCTAATTGTATGTTCTGACTGGCAGTTGTTGATTCAGAGACGTCTGTCTGCCCTCCTGCCTCGTCTCTCTGTTGCTTTTGGTTGCAGTTGCAAGAAATGACGTCTCTCATATACCCATACCCTTGTTAATTCTGACCACTGGCTTATCCATCATCTTGCGCGTGTATAGGTCACCGATAAACAATCAGACAGAAGCTTCTGTGCCGGTGAATGTTCCAAGCCAAAAGGCACTTTCAACTCTGATCCCGTCCCGTCACGTAGATCACAGCCGAAGCGTGACAGCAACATGCAACAAACACAAGGCCACATCCGCCCTTGATTCTTGACCAAACGGGAGAACTCACCAACTCACACGGAAAAAACTGCGACGCCTCGACTCGAAAGGACCACGCTTCCTTAGCCGACTCCGCGTGCCGGCTGACCACGCTGCCCATGGCGGGCTTGGTAGCAAGCTTAAAACTTACGTGACAGCTCTGGCTTTGCAGCATACGATCAGCTCATCAGCTCCACGAAATTCCTCTGCTTGCTGATGACTTCGGCAATGGGCTCTCCTCTTGTATGGCAAGTCGCTGCCGTCGTGGCGACGGTGCTGCTGGTGACAATCTCGCCGGCGTCGGCCTTCCCCTCCGGCTTGCCGCCGTTGCCGGCAGAGGTGCCTCCGTTCCCGAACCCGTGGGCCGCGTTCCAGAACCTCTCCGGCTGCCACATGGGCGAGGATCGTGAAGGCCTGGCCGGGCTTAAGGACTACCTCAGCCGTTTCGGTTACCTCCCGCCGCCGCCGTCGTCGTCCCCGTTCAGCGACGCGTTCGACGAAAGCCTGGAGGAGGCCATCGCGACGTACCAGCGCAACTTCGGCCTGAACGCCACCGGCGTGCTGGACCCGTCCACCGTCGCGCAGATGGTCGCGCCGCGCTGCGGCGTGGCCGACGTCGTGAACGGGACGTCTACCATGGGGCGGAACGCTTCGTCGGCCGCCGCCGCCCTCCACGGCAGGCACCTGTACACCTACTTCCCCGGCGGGCCGATGTGGCCGCCGTTCCGGCGCGACCTCAAGTACGCGCTCACCGCGACGTCGGAGACGTCCATCGACCGGGCGACGCTGAGCGCCGTGTTCGCGCGCGCCTTCTCCCGGTGGTCCGCGGCCACGAACCTGCGGTTCACGGAGACGGCCTCGGAGTCCGACGCCGACATCGCGATCGGGTTCCACTCGGGCGCGCACGGCGACGGCGAGCCGTTCGACGGGCCGCTGGGCACGCTCGCGCACGCCTTCTCGCCCACGGACGGGCGGTTCCACCTCGACGCCGCAGAGGCGTGGGTGGCGGCCGGCGACGTGTCGAGCTCGTCGTCCGCCGCGGCGGTGGACCTCGAGTCCGTGGCGGTGCACGAGATCGGACACCTCCTCGGGCTCGGCCATTCGTCCGTGCCCGACGCCATCATGTACCCGACGATCCGGACGGGGACGAGGAAGGTGGAGCTGGCCTCCGACGACGTGCAGGGGATACAGAGCCTGTACGGGAGCAACCCCAACTTCAAGGGTGTCACGCCGACTTCGCCGTCGACGAGCAGCCGGGAGATGGACAGCGGCGCGGCCGCAGAGTTCAGGCCGGGGAGTGGGTTCGTTGGGGTAGTTGTGGCAGTTGGCCTGCTCCTAGTGGTGCTGTAGTCGTCCACATTTTTGTGTCACGTCCTTCATTTGGATTAGTTGATTCTTGCATAGATTCTTGTGTACATAATACGGCTATTACAGAATATAATATTGTTAGTACATTATAGAAATTGTTATAATTCATTTATCTTCAAACTATAAGGCGATAACAGGGGCATGTTTGTGGCAAATCTTTATTGCTTGCTGCTTCTAGGGCGAAATCACAACGATATATTTTTTAAAGTATAGTAAGAACTAATCGGTAAAAGCATGAATGGAAGACATTCACAACGATGACGGAGCTTGACCTCCATGTTAGGAGAGCCCAATTAGGCAATAACTATGTATTAGAGTTTTAGTAGTGCATAAGTGACTGATTTTTAGCGTTTAATTAGCACAATGAGACACTCTATCGAATGTGCTCTCAATTGTTTTCATGATAGTTGGGGGGGGGGGGTAACCCCCTTTAGTCCTAAGGAAGCTTCTGTCATTGGTTCACGATCATTCTAGTCTGATACTCCAACGATACTCAAATACTTTACTGCCATGGAGTAGTTATAACCATTTCCGTAAACCATCATTTTAATATTCACACTCTAAAGCCTGATCCTCAAATACTTTACAGTCCATCTATCGCATGGACGCCACGTACACTCCTACGTAACTCTTCGATGAACCCGTCCCGCCATGGGACCCATGGCCGTCGACGACGACATGGGAGCAGAGGGATCTTTGGCTGGAGCTCAGAGAGAGAGAGAGAGAGAGAGAAGTGGGGGGGGGGGGGGGGGGGGGGGCTAGGCCCGCTGCGTGGGATCCCTCCTCACAGCAGGAGCAGCGCAAGCTGCGCAACCCGCCGCAGCACGGTTGACACGGTTGCCTCTAAAGTAATAACCCGCAGCGAAGGGAGCGCGCATGTTTCCAAAATCTCGCCTCTTGTAACGCACACCATATGTTTGAACCAGTTGAACCATATCATTGTGATTGCGCTTAAAAATTTATTGGAGGAGATGGACTCAATATATAATGGCGCATGTGCCAAATGCACACGCACTCACTGGTCACTGCGCGAGCTCACGTCTTACCAAATTGACAGGACATAGTAGCACATTACGTGCCGGTCACGAATCTTGTAGTTTGGGTTATCAGCTCATCCTACGCATCATCGGTCGGTTTCACTGTTACGCGTCTCTCGTCATATCAGCATCAGTAGTGTCTTTGTCCTCCATGAATGGATTAACTTAAGCTCCATAACTTGCATCGCAATTCATAAACACATCATGGAGTAATTATAACCATTTCCGTAAACCATCATTTTATTATTCACACTCTAAAAATCTACTACTCAAATACTGTCCATCTATCGCATGGGCGCTACGTAAGCTCCTACCTAACTATTCGATGAACTCGTCCCGCGCGTTGCTTTGTGTCGTCCCTGCTTCTCCATCGTTGCTCGTGTCAAACTAGCAACAAGCAGCCGAATCAAGCAAACCTCAATTTAAGAAGTCAAATTAGACTCTGCCGCAAAAGATTGGCGGCGACCTGTTCCTTGGCTAACTAAAATCTCCCCTTCTGGAAGCCATTTTGATTCAGGCGAATTCGGTCATCCCTCGGGTCCGCCAGGCAAAGGCAGACACGTGGGCCTACACTCGCTTTGGACCCCACGAGTCGGTCTCACCGCTGACGAACGTCCCGAGCCCTGACGAAGACCGGTCAAAACTGGCATGCAGCCGCGCCGCGCAAACAAGAACCAACCACCAGGCAACCAGCCAACCGCGTTCCGGAGATATCCAGAGTTCCAGACTCGCTGCATGTCCACCTTTCGTTCCACGCGTGCGTGGGCGGCGATACTGTCTTGCCTTCTTCGAGATAAACAAATTCTCGGTTGATGGATTAGTTGGCCAAGGAACCGACGAACCGTGTTCCCTATAAAAGCCGCCATCCTCTTTGCCCCCCGGGCTCGTTATCTTAACCGCAAGGAAACAACACACGGTTTCTTGAATTCTCGAGGCCATCGTCGTCGATTGTCTTCGATCCAGGCAGAGTTCGAGAAGATGGAGCGGAGCAACTCGTTCGGCACGTCGTGGGCGGACCAGTGGGACTACGGCGGCGACCCGAGCCCCCGTGCGCGCGGGCGGCAGGACGGCGGCGCCGGCAAGAAGCAGGGCGGCATGGAGAAGACCAAGGCCTTGTTCGGCAACACAGTTTTGAAAACAGAGCAGGAACGTGGCCAGGACAGGATTCGGTGGATCCTGCTGTTTCACTCAAACCATCTTGTGTCTTAAACCACTCGCTGAATTAAAACTGCTCATCAAAATATGCGTTCGTTTAGCCCAGGTGGTTTCTATTCTTGATCATCAAAACAGCACAAAAAGACGTGCCAATCCACTACTAGCAACAAGGATGGCTGTCACTAGCCTGACAAGTAGGAGCAAAATTTTATCCTAGTACTACAGTTCTGAATATGATCAACGATGTGAACAAACTGAGAGAAATAAAATTATCTAAAGCCAACTGCTGGAATATTTTACATAAGAATTCACCTCATATAAACATGTTTCAGCAAAAGTGCTTGCCCGATAGAACAGAATTCACCTCATACAAGAATTCACCTCATACAAACTTGTACATGGATCGGAATATTCATTTGAAAAACGTTTTGCACAAGAATTCCCATGAATAGACTATTCGAACGTCTCTAGAATTTTGATAACACACACAATATATCACAGCAATCCTCATTGTAGAAACAGGTTGCAGGCCTTCGTTTGCACGGTTGCAGGCCTAGTAGCACCACTTGCAGCTGGTTGACTTGCCATCCTATTCAAGAGAAAGAACATCAAATATCACTTTGTTATTCAATCAATATGCGAGTAGCAAATAGCCATTGCCATGAATGCCTGCAACATAAAGTCTAGCAAGTAGAGTAATTCTAGCAAATAAGTAGTTATATATTTGTGTGCATGATCAAGAATTGCTCACCAACTAATAAAAACAAGACCACAAACTTCGGAAAGCTTAAACTATCGGCTTCAGAAAGCGATTAACAGCAGTGCAAGAAAACATTCTGGTTTCAGACTGCAGTAGAACAAGCAAATAACTATCGAGTAAAAAAGGAGTCACCAGCACACAACATGCATGGTGCATGAGGACATGACACCTTCTGTTGTCAGACTGCAGTAGAAACAAGCAAATAACTAGCCGCTTTCTAGATTAGACAGGAAGACAGGCAGTGAACTAGGTTTGTACTAGCAAGAACAATGGAATCAATATAGGCGGCAAAAAAAAAAAAAGGTCATACCTGCTAGGCCATTTCTGACCTTAGCCAGATCAAAGCGGCCTCTTCATCCTCGCTGCACGCACTCAGAAAAATCTCTCTGTTTATGTCACTCTTGAAGACAGCATATGCCTTTGCCTTCTCAGATTTTGTCACATCCATAGTGTTTAGCACAGCAACACATCTCTTGACTGAGAACTCATCACCTTTAGCTTGCTCCTTCTCTTTTGCTAGCTCTTGCTCCTTCTCTTTTGCTAGCTCTTGCTCCTTCTCTTTTTCTAGCTGTGCACGCTCATCCTCGGCCTGTTTGGTCCTCATTTCGAGGTACCTCTCCATAATGCTCTCAACGTTTGAATTCTTCCTTCCCTTCTTTGCTTCCTTGGGTTCAGCACTTGTAGTAGCAGTAGACCTTTGTACTCCCCTTCTTTCACCACTTGCAAAAGCAGCAGCAGTCCTTCCAACACTTGCAGCAGAACCATCTTCTTCTTCCAAATCCTCAATGTCATCTACATCTGCAACAGCAGCAGTCCTTCCAACACTTGCAGCAGAACCATCTTCTTCTTCCAAATCCTCAATGTCATCTACTAAGCTAGCACTTAAAGTGGCACTTGCTAACATCCTGCTAAACTTAGGTGACCCTCTTGCAAACATACTTGATCTTGGAGCACCAGTTCCAACCATCACTATCAAAATACATTATTCATTTATTACAACTGATGCAAAAAAAAAAAAGCCTACTTTGACTAAGACAACTTTATTCATGGCATGAGCTTATTCATCTATTACAACTCATGCAAAAAAACAGAAGAAGAAAAGAAAAAAAAGCCCTATTATTTGACTAATTTACATGCTGCTGGTACTGCATCCACATGTCTTGAGCAATGGCATCTCTCAATGCGTTGCCTTGTGCAGTGCCTACATCATTGGCTTGATGATCACCATCTGGTAAAGCAACAAAGTTTTCTGGGTTGATATTATCTGGCTGATCATCCAACCACTCCTCATCTCCATCAAGTGATTTGATTATATTGTGGAAAATTGCAGCTGCTATGGGTATCTTGACTTGGTTTCTCAACTTGTGGAATGTGGCGACTTTTAGAATGGGGAAACGCTTCTTAAGCACCCCCAAAGCCCTTTCTACATGGTTTCTCAGTACCGCGTGGCGGTGGTTGAATAGCTCCTTTAGGTTTTGTGGCCTTCGACGTCCAGATCCAAATTCTTTCAAGTGATATCTCACCCCTCGATATGGTGCTAGGAATGATGGAGTGTTCGCATACCCACCATCAACAAGGTAAAACTTGCCAGCGGGAACTTGAAATCCTTTGCTTCTAGCAGAGCTCAATACTCTCGAATCTGTAGCAGATCCTTCCCAGCCACTTGAAACAAGAGTTATGTTAAGGTCAAAATCACAAGCAACCATAACATTGATGCTGAGAGTTCCTTTCCTGTTTCTAAATGGGGCTGCTTTCTCAGAGGAGATCGAAATTGGAATATGTGTGCCATCGATAGCACCGAGGCAGTTTCTAAAGAATGGAAAGAATCTTGGATCTCCAGCAATTTTTGGATGGACCACATTAGGATTAGGTGCTTTGATAAAATGATGTGAAAGGGCGGGAATCACATTCTTGAAGAAGTGGCTGATGTGGTGGTGGAATGTGTCATTGCTGTGGTGGAAGGTTATTTGGAGATCTTCAAAGGACGAGTTATGGCTCAGCATATAAAGAAAGAACCCAAGCTTCTCCTCCACCTTTATCCTCGTGTCACGGACAAGCTTGTTCCTTCTCAGGTAATCGACCAAGTATCTGAAGATTGGAGCTTCCATCCGAAAATGTACCCGACAGTTCTTCACATGACCTTGCAGCAGCCGGCGAACCTTGACTTCTCCTGATTCGTCGAAAGCATGACGCGGTTTCTTTTCCCCTCCACTACTAGAACCCAGTAGAGATAAGGCAGGGAAAATAAATAACATCATGTCATCATCTTCTTCCTCCCTTCTCTTTCTCTTTCTGATCCGATCTCTTAATGACATACTCATTGGAACTAATTAAATAGTAGCTCAGATTTAGAACAGATATTGTTGAGAACATTAAAAAGTGTTCAGGTACTAGAAAAATAACTGAACAAACATCCTAAATATCTACAAGTGTTCAGAAATCAGGATAAGTGACCAGTTGGCTACACTATTATTCATATTCAGAACATTAGAAATTTTTTGGGGGGCAAAAGTCAGAAGTACATCAGCTAACAGACTCCAAGAACAAGCATGAAAGATCAATAATTCATAATTAAAGCAGAAAGTAGGGTATAATCCAAGATACCTTCTGGTGGAGTAGGTACCGGATCCCAAGACGGCGGAGGCTCGTCTTCCCCGACTCGAGCCGGTGCTGGAAGGATCTACAAGGTATTAAGGCAAAAAATAATTCAGTCAAGTCAAATCAAAAGAGTAGTCTAAGAAGCTCACATAAAAAAGCAGTCCAGCGTGAGGTAGAGGTGCAAAAATCACAACTAGTTAGGACCTCTACGGATAAAACCATTACCAACACAATACTCCACACTAGCACTATGCAGGCAAGTCAGGCTACTATCATATCATATAAGTTTGTTCCCCACCTATCGTATCATATCAAGTTTGTTCAATTCAGTATAAGTCGAACATTTTGTTTACCCTGCCGCAATCCAATCATGTAAACATACAGTAGGAGTGAGTGTACAGAGACAACAATTTCCACCCTACTACACACCTGTTGCTCGATCTCCCAATGCAAAAATTACTAACGGCAGCTGAGAAAAAAAAAAGTTCTCATAGCACAAGTAGAAATGGCTACTAGATAAGAAGCTAACTAAACATCTATCCGGAGTCATCATTTACAAAAGTCCTTTGCAGCTACCACCATGATATTAAGCCCTTGGCTGTTCTCGTCAGTGACAAACAGCTGAATAAAGTTTAAACATCGACGTACTGAACTGCTCCCTGATTTTTTCATCAACCGGGTAGCACTTGCCCCGGCACATGCAGCGGTACACCATGGGAGCACGGCAGCGGCTCGGCGACGGAGCACTTGAAGCTCACCATGACGCGGCTGCACGGCGAGCACGCCCCACACGCGTGCGTGTAGTCCGGCAGGCTCGACCCCGTCGCGCGCACCTCCTCCTGCAGCAGTGGCAAGCCGCCGGCGTCCCCGGCCCCGGTAGCGCGAAGCTGAACCTCCAAGATCATGGTGACCACGGCAGCGGCAGTGGCAGGCCAAGATCGCGCGGCGCGCCAGCAGAGATGAGGAGAGGGGAGGGAAGAGAGAGCGCCACGACCGAGGGCTTACCGGAGAGAAGGACGCCAGCCCGCGCCGCCGCCGAGTCGTCGTCGTCTCCGGCTCGCACGGTCGCCGCCGCCGCCGCCGCCGCCTGTCGCGTTAGGTCAAGCACAACCCTTCGCTCCTCTGTTTCCGATCCGGAGGGTCTGACTCCAGTTTCTCTTCCAGGCCATCGGGGAGGAGGAAAGGCCGGAAAGGTCCAGGATTTAGAACGGGCTGGTCTAACCGAACATTTCTTCCTAGGCTCAACTGGTTTGAGGCCTGCTCGAATGATTCCGGCCCGGAAGGCGGCCTTCCGGGCCCGGTTCGGCCTAACCGAACAAGGCCCAAGGCGGCCGCGGCCACGGGGCTGAGGAAGGTGAAGGAGGGCACGGCCAGCGGGTTCCAGTGGATCAAGGACAAGTACCAGAAGAAGAACGGCGGCGGAAAGAAGCAGGAGAGCTCGGGGATCGTCGGGTACTAGCAGGCAGGCGCTGTTTCTGACAGTTGCGTTGTTCGTGGTGTCGTACGGTCGTTCATGCGCGCATGCTCGTCCTGTTGGATGTATAGATGGCACTTCCTGTAGATGATTTTCTTATCTTTATAATTGATTGATTCTTGTTTATCTTTTCTGTGCCTATTGCTCGCGGTTGATATCGTGAACTTTTTTACCTTTTGCAAAGTTCTTTTATTAGTTGTCTACTCAATCGCTGCCACCGCCGGCCGGCGACTGGTTCTCCCCGGCCGTGGCACTCCCGCGCCGGTTCAACGAATAATTCTCCGATGAGAGTCGCACTGGCGCAGGTGCATATACCTCTGCAATTCCTAAGAAACGTCGCAGCTTTCGCTGTTTCGGCCAAGCCAAAGTATAGTTCCTTGGGTGCTCAGGCATCAGGGGAATTCTGCCGGCTTATGGGGGTAAAGCATATGTGAAGCTCGCCCGCGATTCTAGTGCTTGCATAGTAAACATATACTGTATACAGCATACAAGGCTAATGAGAAAACAAATGGCTTGTTCAGTGCTGCAAGATTTCTGCAATTCTGAAACCAAGGCAAAACAGTGATCTCTGAATTGCCTCACTCAGCACCTCCTTCAGAAGTTAAAAAACAACTGAACAGAGGCAGATGAGACCTAAACTATTTGCCTTTTATGACTTGGTGGTAATAACAGAGGGAAACAGGGTGAAGGCGACTAGAACTAAAAATTGGCACGTAGTTACACCGAACGATTCACAATTGAATTGGAGTGCAAACCGTTCGCCAAAAAAGACAATAGTGTCAAGAACGCTTAGTACCCACAGAGAGCCCAAAAGAGCAACTGATGTAAAATATCAAAGGTACGTGGAGTCCAGCAAAACCCAGATCCCTGCACGAGCATTGAGGATCCCCTTTTCCTTGAGCTGACCAAGTTAATGACAGCTTTTAACTTCAGATATGGCAAATATAGTTTACCATAGAGTAGTAGCTGGATTAGTATCTGCGCCCATCACATTCTGCACATTGTTATTCGATGTATTCTGAATCAGTCGTCGTCACTCCTCTCCCCAAAACATTATTTATAAGAACGCCAAAGGTGGCACGATGAACTAGATAATGACTAATTGTACGCCATCGATCACCGCCAATGTTCAGAGTCCATGTACCCATTTTGGTCTCCTTTCACACATGACCACTAGAGTGCCAATAAATTTTTGCATGCCCAAGTTCAGTCAGGACTCAGGATTCGCAACAAAAAAAGGTTCAGTCAGGACTCAGGATGCACAAGGGACAACAAGAACAAACTTAGCCATGCAGCGGGAAATGACGTGTAGCAGTGACAAAGACTGTTAAGCTACAAATAAAAGTGAATCTTATTTATTCTACAGGAGATGACGTGTAAAACTGAAGGTCACCTTATTGAAGGAGAAGTGAGAAACAGATCAAACATATCAAGATGTGAAGACTAGCACATACATAAACTACAGGATCTGTGAGCCATGGCTGCGTACAGCAGTCAAGTGAACACTTTATTTCTGATGGTACTTCCCCTCCTCAACCCTCCTTTTGAATGTCTCCTTGTCTTCTTGAGACTCTCCGACCACCGCTTCCTTCGTCTCGTGCAACGTTTCCTTTGCGTTCTCGCTGACCACATCAGTTTTCTCCTTGGCCACCCTCAGGAATTCTTCTGCTGTCGATCTTGCCTTCTCCCCGATCTCACCCAGCGTGTCATCATGTTTCTCGGCCGAATAACACTGGCGAGATCACAGGAAAAGTGAGACCATAAACAGAGTACCAATAGCACAATTTTTTTCTGTTACATCTGCATACTTTAAGGTCGTGTTGGAGAACGCAAGAGATTCAGAAAAGGTGGGTTATGTTCGGGGGCAAAATAAAGAGATCGAGAAAAGCAGAATAAGTACGGTGGTGGTGATTGAACTCACCCTGGGAGTGGGGATAGCACCGTTGCCAAGCGCAGGCAGGGCGGGGGCTCTGCTCACCAAGCTCCCGGCGGAGGAGCCGAACTGCCCATGAGCAAGCAGCAGCCTCTTCATCTTCTCCGCTCGCGAACCCTGACGCTCTCACTCAACTCGCTGACGGCTGACCTCAGAAAAGCACAGATCCAATGCGGAAGCTCGAAGCAATCCGATAGGGACGGGAGCAATCTGTTCTGATCGGCAGCCGCCGTACTGACGGTATAAGAAAGAAGACGGGAGACGCGTAAAGGCTCCCAGGGCCGAGCTGGTCGATGCCCTTCCGCGACGTGGCGCCCAAGCGTCACGGCACGTAGCCTGGAGCGCATGCGAGGCCGCGCCAGGCGGCCGGCTATTGCGCTGCGTGTGTGCCTACCTGTTGGGAGGTGTAATTCCATGGTTTGTTTTGTTGATTATCACTATTAGTTTACTGTGGGAGTGATGTGAGAGAAGCCCGGCTCACGGGTGTGCAGGTGTGAGACGACGTGGAATTTGGAATCCAACAAGGTGGCGAGCAATGAGCGTTCGAGGGCACGTGCAACCAGAGCAAGTTTTTGTGGCGTCACTCTTGAGCCGTGAGTGACTCCGTCGACGTCCATTTGTGATCAAGCGGTGTTTGGAACTGGATTTAGGGCGCCGCCAGAGCTGGAACCGTTAGGGAGCGCCGTGTTGGGCTGGATATTTTAGGCGCCTTTCACGGGCGCAGGCCTAAAGCAGTGAGTGGGCCTCTTTTTTTTTTACGGAAGCAGTGAGTGGGCTTTAAACGCACGAGCCCGTATCGCGCGAGCTCTGATCTTGGCAGGCAGATCTGCTCGGCCCTCGCTTGCGTTGCGCTCCTGTTCAGCACCACTGCTCGTCGAGACAGACTCGAGTCGAGATCCGCTGCAGCTCCAATGCAAGACAGACTGTCGACGAGAAGGACTGATCACGGGAAAACACGCATGCACAACAGCACAGGCGCAGGCCGTCAGTGCTCGCCATGTGCAACCAGGCCGGCCGGCCGGCCACACTTTTGCTTACAGCAGCTCGTCACCGTTCGCCAACCAACCGAATGACCCATCATGATCTCTCTCTCCATTGAATCCTACGGAACAAGATAGACAGATCGTGCACCGGACGC
The DNA here is from genome assembly GCA_007726485.1 of Eragrostis curvula. NCBI lineage: Eukaryota > Viridiplantae > Streptophyta > Magnoliopsida > Poales > Poaceae > Eragrostis > Eragrostis curvula. The sequence continues at coordinate 6,224,956 of CM017439.1, read as the reverse complement.
CCGCCCACCCAGGCACTTAAACAGAAAGCTGTAGCTTTTTCGGATGCCTCCTGCGATATGGTCGTTGCAGAAAGGGATGGCTTTGAGGTCGGACCATGAGATAGGCTCGTTACCTCGACTCTTCCAGCAATAGCAATTTCTATTTATGCCTGTTTGCTAGTACTATCATTGCTTCGATTCCTTTCCACCAGTTATCCGATTACACAGTGTGTGCTCCTTTATCGGTCCACTTATTCATGTTCGTGTGTTCGTGTTATCCATGCATAGGGGCAATACATACCGGCTTTTTCCACATTATTCCATTTTTTTTCATATATTTTGTCGTAGCCCTAGTTTCCAGATATTCCGAACCCTATTTTAAGATTTTTTCGAAAACTTGTCTTGCACGACATGGTTTACGGGAAGGTTACGATCTCCTTGATAGATTCGGAGAAGGAACATTGTAGTTTAGAAAGGACTCTGGTAGGCGGTAACTAGCCTATAAATATTCATGTAACCCCTATGGGGAAATCAATCTGGCACCCTGCGAAACCCTAACGCAAAGGTGGTCACATTATACAAGATCGCACTGGACGTAGGGTTTTTATCCTTCGGGAGGCCTGAACCAGTATAAACCCTCTGTGTGTTCTTAGATTGATCTCGCTAACCACGTTGCTCCCACGACCCAAATATCTGCCGAACAACCCCGTTCAATCGGGTGACGACAGAGGCGCGCCAGGAAGGGGGGCAGCGTCGAGATTCCGTCAAGAGCATCAGATGGGATCCGCGAACAACATGAAGTTTCCTGTCGGCGCCGAGTTTCGCTTCAGATCTTTTACCTTCGTCGCCGATGGGAACGGAGATCTCCAACAAGTCAACCCGCCAGAGGCGCAGGAGGCGTTTCTGACGGAATTGGTGGCTTCGATCAACCTCAACGATGGAGCCGTCCCGGAGAAACAAGAGACGACATCTTCAGGAGCGCATATGCCGTTCGGGTTCATGAACTCGGCGGATGCGTTCCGGGAGGCTGCGACAGGGGTATGGGGCTCTCCTTCGGGAACCCTACCGGAGGCGGAATCCTCTTCGGATCCGATCTCTGGCTCTGCCCTAGAAGCGCAAGTCGTCCAGGCAATACTGGAAGGACGTTACTTTCCGGGCTTCGGGATCGGGCGCCCGGACAGTGATGATGAATCATGGGACAGTGAAGATTGCCCCGAAGTTGGAGGAGATTCCGAAGATGAAGGCATCGATCCCTCTCGCCAAGTATACATGGCCGGGCGGGCTTCGGAGGCATCCTCCAGCAGCGCACCCACCATCAGATCTATCAGATCCCAATCTCGATCTCCGTCCGATGTCACGCCGCGCAACCTTGGTCCAGAGTTTGACGCCATTCGGCTTCAGACAGCGCTGGAGTCGCTGAACCGGCTGGCTCCCGATGGTTCTCCCTTGGCCCCATTGGTACAACAAGTCGCCGAGATCGCGGGTCGCATCAATACGACGCCGCCCGTGAACAATGTAGCACTCCAGCCGCTCCTGTCACCAATCTCCAGGGAAGGCTCGGACCAGTCAACAATGAAAGGCCTGCTGCATCTGAGCATGCGTCATCTTCTGATCGTCGAAGGCGATAAGGTCAACCCCTGGTGCCATCTGATGCCCGCCATGTCTTGAATCGACAGCGTGGGACTCCCTCCGTCCACCAGCGCTTGGGAGGACGACCTTCACAAGCACCAAGACAGCATTCAGAGTCCATAGGCACTCCCCGCCTAGCATCTGAAACAGGGCCACCTGCTTACCAAGCCATTGGTTCCTATCTCCGATCAGTGCGATGGCCCGAGAAGTTCAAGCCGAATATAGTGGAGAAGTACAATGGTAGCACTGATCCCGGGGAGTTCCTGTCCATCTACTCCACGGTGATCGATGCAGCCGGAGGTGATGAAAGGGTCAAGTGCTGCTATCTACCCACCGTCCTAACCGGTACTGCGCGGACGTGGTTGATGAATTTGCCACCCTATTCCTTTGATTCTTGGGTTGAGCCGACGAAGATCTTCAAAGGAAACTTCCAAGGCTCCTACACTAGCCATGTCACGGTGGACCAGTTGAAGAACATAAGACAGAAGGTGGACGAGTCACTTCGGGACTACACGAAGCGCTTCTGCCAGATGAGAAACACCATCCCGAAGATCCATGACGTGGAGGTCATCGGAGCATATCGAGATGGATGCTTAGATGTGAAGACCGTGGAAACGATCGCCGAAAAAGAGCCGACTACGGTCGCTGAGCTCTTCGACATTGCATAATCTTGTGCTAAAGCGGCTGATGCCCGAGCACGGCTCAATGATGGCAAGGGTAAAGGTCCGAAGAAGAAGGCAGATGGTCGTGAAGTAATGGCCGTTGAGCAGAAAGAAAGAGGAGAGGGACGCTTTCCCCGAAAGCGGGGTCGTGATCACGACCGCGCCCCGAAGGAGCTGAGAAGTGGTGACATAAGTGGGAGTGGTTGACAAGAAACATCGCCATCGAGTGATAATTTTCAAATCCACCGTTCAAACAAAAATAAACTTTCTGAGATCATCTCATAAACTCAACGGAGAAGATATCATACAAAAGAGATAAGATGGTCCTGTTAGCTTTATATTTAACCGATCGATCTCTTGATGAACAAGGCACAGCTGGGATGCAAGGCCCATAACCAATGCATCATGCGTGCGTAGTGTTACTTCCTATATATGAAAGCATGGAGCCCGGCCTTTTGCTGCATCCACCAACAGTTTGCCCCGAACCCATTCCAAGCACAGATTCTCTTCAGCTCACCACCTACCTTGTACTGCAATTCATCTTCTTGCTCCAAATAGCCTCGTTAGGGATATATAGTTAACTACCTGTCAGACATAGCTGCAATTCCCATCTTAATATACATATATAGAGATATAGATTCATATAATTAGTGGCTAGATGCTGCAGGCGCCATGATGAGGGTGAGCATTGCCAGTTTTAAGCCTCTGATCATGATACAAGCAGTGCTTCTTGTCTGCGCCGGCCTGCTTGCCTCGCCGGCGGCTAGTGGCCAGGAGGTGCACTTGGTGCCGGCGGTGTACGTGTTCGGCGACTCGACGGTGGATGTGGGGAACAACCAGTACCTGCCGGGGAACTCGGCGCTGCAGCTTCCCTACGGCATCGACTTCCCGCACTCGAGGCCAACGGGAAGGTTCAGCAATGGATACAATGTCGCGGACTTCGTCGGTCAGTGCACAATTTATTTCAAGCAATTCTTCTTACCCATGCACGAAGTTAACTTGTACGTGCCTGTGCAAATTGAAATGCAGCGAAATTGTTGGGTTTCAAACGGAGCCCGCCGGCTTACCTGTCGCTGACGCCAAGAACAAGCCGTCAGCTCATGAGAGGCTTCCGCGGCGCCAACTATGCGTCTGGCGGCTCCGGCATCCTCGACACCACCGTAAGTAGAATCGATTTTTTGGCATGTGCTAACACAAGCCAAAGAAAATCTCACTGTTGATCTCGTTGGTCACTAATCATCACCGTGTTCTAACAATTCTACGTGCCAGGGGGACTCTATCACGTTGACCAAGCAAATTGAGTACTTCGCCGCCACCAGGTCGAAGATGATGGCAACCAGCGGCGGCAAGGGCTCACCATCTATCGACGAGCTCCTGTCCAAGTCCCTCTTTCTGATCAGCGACGGCGGCAACGACCTGTTCGCGTTCCTGTCGCAGAACCGGACGGCGAGCGAGGTGCCGTCCTTGTACGCGGACCTGCTGTCCAACTACACGCGGCACGTGGGGGCGCTCTACAGCCTCGGGGCGCGGCGTCTCGGGATCGTCGACGTGCCGCCGCTCGGGTGCGTGCCGTCGGTGAGGGTCAAGTCCCCGGACGGCGCCGCCAAGTGCGTCGACGCCGCCAACGCCCTCGCCGCGGGGTTCAACGACGCGCTCAGGGCGCTGCTGGCCAACCTCACCGGCTCCGGCGGGCCGCTGCCGGAGCTGAGGTACTCCGTCGGCAGCTCGTACAACGTGGTGTCCTTCTTCACGGCGCACCAGGCGGCGGCCGGGTTCCGGGAGGTGACCAGCGCGTGCTGCGGCGGCGGGCGGCTCAACGCGGAGACCGGGTGCACGCCCAACGCCACGTACTGCGCGGACCGGAATGAGTACCTGTTCTGGGACGGGGTGCACGGCACGCAAGCCACGTCCAGGAAGGGCGCCGTGGCCATCTTCTCCGCGCCGCCGCAGTTGGGCTTTGCCTCGCCCATCAACTTCAAGCAGCTGGTTTCTTCTTGATGCTTGCGTCCATGACGATCTTGAGCTACCAGCACTATCTTCGCGTGCTGGTGAATATTACAGCGTCTGCTTGCTTTCCACCCGCGATCATGCATGACTAGCTAGCAGCTATACTACAGAGCTTTTGATTCTTTACATAGACAAGTAGAGATACGAGCTGAATCATGTAATGTGTAGAGGGAGCAGCATGCAGACTAAAGTTCACTGAGGCAAATGCCTCACAATATAAACTCGTGAATAAACAGACTTTTTTTTTTTTGAGACACGAATAAACAGACTGGTTGTCTTGTCATATTGGGCGACTGGAATTAAGTGTGTTCATTTCTCACGAGTTGATTCGAACCGGCCCTGTTAAATCCTCAGCCCATACTCTTTCGACCCAGCCCAGAAAAGAATGGCCGTAGCGCTTACAGAATGATACGTAAACGACACATGAAGGCGTATCTGTATGTCGCTTTGTTCTTTCGTGAGCGGGGGGCAAAGCCCAACTGCAGCAAAACATTTTTTTAGACAAAAAAAAATAAAATGCAGAGCTAAACCCCCCGCCGCGAACTCTCCGGACTCCGGCAGCTCCTCCCATCGATTCTCGAGCGCTGCCGCCACCAACGGACTCGGAGAACCCCGAGCGACTCGTCCGCGGCAGCGTGCCCAGCATGGCGATGCTTCTCCGCCGCCGCCTCCCGCTGCTGCGGCTCATCCGGCCGCTGCAAGCCGCGTCCGCCCCTTTCACCTCCTCCTTCTCCTCCGGACCTCTCCCTCCACTTCAGAAGCCTCCTGTCACCGCCTCGTCTTCGGTTAAACTAGGATCACGCCTAGGGTTTCTCAATGCCAGGCCGCTCGCGTCGGCGCGGGGGGATTCGTCCTCGTCCTCCTCCTACTCCACCGCCGCCTGCCTCGCTATCGGCGCGGCCGCCGCGCTCTCATCTCTGCCGGTGGCCTATGCCGACGCCAATGAGCAGGTTTTGGTTAATTTTGCTTTTCCTATATCTGAGCATTCGTTTGTTACGTTTGGAGCGAGGTTGGGATTGCTTGAGCTTGGCTTGGTCTTCACAGGGCGCAGGCGCGGTGGACAAAGAGGTGAGGACTGATGCCACGGAGGGGGAGGATTTGGCTCGCAAAGAGAGGAAGAGGATAATGGAGCTCATCCAAAGCCGAGGGATGCAGCGCGGGTCATACCCGAAGTTTGATGTTGCAGTGAAGGGCCAAAAGGTTGTATTGAATTTTGCTGTCATGTGGTTTATCGTTCCATTTCTGTGCCTGTTTTCGTATTGTTTTTGTAAATTCGTTGTATCTGTAAATGCATATTAGAATTAAGTTTTGTTCTTTCTAGTAGGATCTGGCATGATTGTGCAGAAAATTTGGAAATAGGCATGACAATTTGAGTCAATTAAATTGTTTGTTACAAAATAGTCATGCAAAGTATCGGTCAGTAAATGGTACTGTGAAGTAGGAAACTTTTCGAAATATGCATGATTGCTGTAGAACAAAAAAGGTTCTCTAGATTTGGCATGGCAATCTCAGTATCATATCCTGTTAGACATGTCATATCTGTTGGCTTTGAGTAACAACCATGTATAGTTATCATTTGGGTTAGTTATTTTCTCTTATCAGTCTGTTTTTCCATCAGGTGGTTGTTAAATTCAACATGCCTTCGACATGTAATGTATCACATCTCATTGTCGATCTTGTGGCACATATTGGACTAGAGGCAGAACATGGTGGTGGTTCTGAAGTGCTAGTGCGTGCTTGGGACAGGTTAGCAATGAAGCTGACTATGTTTTTATTTCATGAGAAACATCTCTTGCAATTGCCTATTCATGGAAAGCACAAATCACACACAATATAGTTTCAGCTCTTATCCGAGTTGAACTTTTTGTAGATACAAGACATCTGTGCTATATGTCTACTTATTTGCTGCTTCTGATATATCGCATCTCTTGCCACTCATGGCCATGATTTCTCTCTTCTTATACTGCTATATCACAAGTTGAAGATTAGAGTATGCTCATAGATAAAAATCAATGCGGTTCTTCTTTATCAATGAAATCATATTCCGTCCGTCCAATCCTAACCTCTGCACCTCTCTCTTTCTACCAGTGTCTCTGATAGAGTCATATTCATGCAAATGGCCTGGCTATTTTATATCTATTTAATACCATGTTTAATCAACCACCTTTTTTTCCAGTGCAGCTGCACGTCAAATCACATTGAACCCTCCGAAGAAGACTAGCATTGGAGATCACAATGAAAGCAGTCTCTGTGTTTTGATATTTGAGCCACTAATTGGTTCAGAGTACTGTGTAAGTGATTTTCCACTCTTCATTGATTGTTTTTGAATGATCATTATCATGCTGTTTTTTCATTATATACTATTTAATGCCATTTCTGTTACTTTTTAGGAAATTGAGTTCATCAAGCCTGGAAATTTTAGTTTGAAAGAACTTGAAGCTTTGATCAGTGCTTTGAAAATAGCTGGAGAAAAAGATGTTGAGGGTTCATCAGGAAAGGGAAATAAATACACACAGAGAAAAGGAAATGGTCAGAGATCTAAGCCAGTACCCTCTATGGAGAAAACCATATCTGATTTAGAGGCTATGGGAGTCAGAGTCTATGGGTTCGAGGAAACATCTAGTGTTCCAATGGATGGCACTGTGATCTGGGAGAACCTTGCGGGATATGAACCTCAGAAAAGGTAAGCTCCCCCATTTTGTTGTTTTTTTTTATCCTTGGCGAACACTATTTAAGCTGCTTAAGGTATTATGAATGTTCCTGGAATAACATACATATTCAGTAGCCTTAATTTTTAAAGAGCAGCTGTAATTTTCCAAAAGTTGTGGTAAATATTTTCAAAACCGAAAAGGGTTGGAGGGTAAACATTTGGGTTACGCAGTTGGTTGCTGCCTGTGGGGACTTGTGCTTACTATTAGTTCTATTGGGAAGTCATGTATTCCATTCTATAAAAATATAATTTTAAGCTTGACATGTTTCTGCTTTCATTTATAGGGAAATAGAGGACACTATACTCTTGGCTTTACAGAGTCCTGAAGTGTATGATGACATTGCTCGTGGTACACGTTGCAAATTTGAGACAAATCGACCTCGAGCTGTTCTGTTCGAAGGTCCACCGGGTGAGTCGCTGAGTATGACTTGGGCTCACTATACTTTGAAGACCACCTCTTTGTTTCTTACGTGTTTTGTTGTATTGTTTCTAATGTAAGATTTACAGTAGCTTGATAATAGGGTTACCTATTTCACAATCAAAATACGATGTTTTTGAGAACTGATTGAGTAGTCACAGGAAGTTCCTTGCTTTTGGGAGAAAAAAAAACTGATTCTGGAAACCTCACTGGTTCCTCTTTTTCAATATCATGATTGAGCTGTTTTGTTCACGGACTTACCAGTTACCGTTGTTCCATCATTTTAGGGACCGGCAAGACATCTTCAGCTCGAGTTATTGCCAAACAAGCAGTAAGTAATAGATTTTTGGAATTGTCCCAAAGTAACCTCATGCATTTAAAGTGGGACTTTTCCCCCATCTTACCATCTAGGTTATTTGATCTGGTTAACATTTGATTCATTTCCATAAAATTTATAGACTATGCCCAGTTATGTCTTTAGTGGCATTAAGTTGGTTGTTTGCTCTTCTATTATGCTAGGGTGTTCCATTGCTTTACGTGCCACTTGAAGTTGTTATGTCAAAATATTATGGTGAAAGTGAGCGCCTTTTGGGATCTGTTTTTTCACTTGCGAATGATCTTCCTGATGGAGGTATTATCTTCCTAGATGAGGTATGGTGGTATGCATAATTATATTTTTGGCATACAAGTTTTGCAAATAATCAAGCCACAATAGTGTGCTAAAATTGGTGTGACTCTTTTTTGTGGTTTTTTTTTACTCTTATATAGTGTTTTGTAGAAAAGTGGTACCTGTTTAATTTTCCTGCACTTCTGTCTTTTGATGATATTTTCCTTAGTGTCATATGAAAACCTAGATCATTGCCATGCTTAAAAATAGCTTTCTGAAAAATAATATAAATAAATGGATCCCTTATGTCTTAGCTAGCTTATTCAGATTTATCATAAACTTATGGGATGGAAAATTTTGCGACCTTTTTAGCTTGCCCCATGTTCTTCCTTTGTCAAGTATCCACGGTAATGCAAGTTTTTGGTTATATTGAGTTATTCATGTTTTGTTCTTTATTTACTTTGGATATGCATATTATAGGTAGATTCCTTTGCCAGTGCTCGAGATAGTGAAATGCATGAAGCTACACGAAGGATCTTATCAGTAATTCTGCGACAGGTAGGGTTTTTCTAGAGAGACATGCATGTGTTGAAGTTATTTGTTCCTTTGGTTCTATGGGCACATCTTTCTATGATACTAAAGAAATTTCTTCTGCGAAGATCGATGGATTCGAACAGGATAGGCGTGTGGTAGTTATTGCTGCTACAAATAGAAAGGAAGATCTTGATCCTGCTCTCATCAGGTGTGGATTTCTATTTATTGTTTTATTTTCCTGCAAAAAATCACTATTGTTTTTGGTTCCACCCAGTTTGTTCGAGGTCTCTTGCAAAAAGATCCCCATTTTCTTTATATTTTTCGTGAGGCACAAATGACGCCTAACCAACTATGCATTACCTTGTAGCTTTTATCCAGTTTAGATGTGCTTCCCAGCTTGATTGTATTCTTTGTACATAAAAAATGCTTATTACTTGTTCTGTTCCTCTTTGCAGCCGTTTTGATTCGATAATATGTTTCGGTTTGCCTGATCTGCAAACTCGTGTTGAAATAGCTGCCCAGTATGCCAAGCACTTGTCTAAATCAGAATTGGTTCAGTTTTCATTGGCCACTGACGAGTAAGTACAACATTTTTTAGCATAGGTTCAAACACGCTCATGTTACCTATTCTGTTCTAGCCTAGACTAACTAATTAAATACATGTAAATCGTGATGGTTGATTAAGGTTATATGGGGACAGTTTGCGAATATTTATTTTTCTCAGTTTTGTTGTTATAAGAGTAGATATATAGTATTCACCGTATCTGATTCAACTTTCGATTGAATTTGTTCTAAACCTTTTTTGCTTGGAAGCAGTATTACTTTTCAGCTATTTCTATTTAGTGCTGGACCAGGATGGAACCCAGAATATAATTTTTTTAGCCGAAAACCTCTTGAACTCAAATCCCAGTTGTTCAGGATATGAATTTCTCTGGTTTGTTTAACTGAGCTGATGTGTTAGCATGCAAAATTGGATAATGAGAAATGGATTTTAATAGATTTTACGTGTCAAATTCAGATGATTATACGATTTGCTCAGTTCTTGTAGTTATACGCGTTTCTGCTCTAATATTTCCCACTATATATGTTCTTAGACATGCCATGGACAGTTATAGTATGCTCTGCTCTTTTTTTTTTCAAATAGTTAAATTCTGAGTTTAATGTGAACATTGTACCGCATTGTTAATGGGAAATATTTTCTTTGTACTGGTTAAATATCATTTCATACAAGTATCCCATGTGCTGCTTTTAATTTGTTAGTTGTGACTACTTCTGAACATTGGATACAGGATGTCAGGAAGAGATATCAGAGACGTTTGCCAGCAAGCAGAAAGACATTGGGCATCAAAGGTTTGTAAACTGCCCTGCATAATGTTTTATTCTGCTCTTATGATTATTGTTTCACCTAGTTTATGTTTTATTTTATATAGCTAATAAGGGGTCAAGTTCCAAAAGATGATAAAGGGGAGCTGAGCCTTCCTCCAGTTGACGAGTACCTTTCTTGTGCTGATCAGCGAAGGAAGTCTTTGCCAGATAGAACAAGACAGACATCTAGATCCACTGCCCTGAAGTTAGCATGAGGAACCTACATTTCTTAACAGTCCCGTACTGTAGGTAGTAGTAAAATGTAGCTAAAGTGTATGTAGCGTTTGTTCACTTTTTCTTTTTTGACTGGACGCATAGTACTGCTTAGAAATACATTATTCCCATCTCCAAATTTTGGGATCGGAACATGTGAAACTCTGGAAGAGCTCTTGGTAGCAGGTTGCAACCTTTATTTTCTTATTAGGGCTTTCAGTGATAGTAAACACACGTGAAGTCACCTTTTAAATGAAAATTTGGTAAAGATTAACGATGGCTGGACAACTTTTTGACGCTTGCAATGTGGACAGTGATTTGATGTGTGCTATCAAAGCTTTGAAAGATTAAAAGTAACACCCAATATTTGTGAGTATATGGAGCAACGTTTTACTTCATGCTTGCTTCCTGTGCCATTGATGCGTGATTCTGTACCCTGAAACTTCTGAATTCTGACCGACTTTTACTAGTGATCCCGTGTAGTTTTCATTCGACTACCAATGGAATTATTGGATGTTTTCTTCTGTACATAAGACAGACAAGATATATTCAATGGATCCGATGATCCAATGCCACGAGAGAAGACACAGCAATGGAGCGCCCCACACCAGTGACCAGAAAGCAATCGGCTACCAAACACCGACTTTAACACCACATTAGGTGACCGACATGCAATCAGAATGAACCTGCATTCCTGTTGCACCCACACGCATATTTTCCCGAATCAAGCAGTACCACTTCCCTCGGTGGCAATCCATCTGCCGTACCCTTGAAATGGCAATTTGTGCGCGAGAGTCGCAGCCTACTTGCAGAAACGCCATCGGTTCCGGCCGGAACAGACAAAGACGTCGGCAATGTTCGGCTACGTGCATTAACGAGCGACGGAGACTGTTCTGCCCGCACGAACTAGCCGTCAGCCCAGGCCAGGTCCCCCAGCCATGCACATGCATGATCGGCGGCAGGAACAGGACAGAATCCAATGATACGTTCGTCCACCGGCGCCTCAACGGCGACTGGCACCGCGAGGCTGCGTATGCCCGCTGCGCATGCCACGCGAGCGGAGAGTCCAGCGCGCGAAAGAAACGGCCCATCCGCCGGGAGAGGATACGACATACGCGCGGTTGAGCCTTTGCGTTCCGGCCGGCGAAGGGCAAGGTGCACGTCCCCGTCGTCACGTTCGTCCGCGACGGGGCGGCACGTCCCGGTCGGCGCGCCGCGCGGGCTCGACGCTTTCTTCCAGGCCCCCACGCACGCAGGCTGGCTGCGTCGCATCGGTGGCGCCCACGCATCGAAACGGACTCGACCGGTAGCAAGGCGCCGCGCGAGGGCCGCCGCCCCTGCCGCAGTGCAGCGCCATCCGCGCAGATACGTGGTACGACATGGTAGAGTGGGTGTGCCCGCGGTCCAGCCTCCAGTCCCGGCCGGGCTCGCCATTAAATTTCGCAACTTTGATCGGTGATCGCTCACGACAAGCGGTCACGGCTCGTGACAGCGAAAGCCTTCAATCCTTCACGCCTTTGGCATGGTGTGGTGAAGGAGAGCGTCGTATACATTCACTGCTCTCCTGATACCTGAAGGTATTCAATGAGGATTTACCTGTTTAAATCAATGAGGAATGAAGTTTGCCTCAGGTTGAGTGGTCACGCAGGTTTGTCTGCCTACAAAAGGTTGAGCTTAAAATGGCTCTGTTCCTAAGATTCTCGGTATACATATATGTGGGAGGACTATGCGAATACAGAGTCCTCAGAACAAGAAAGAAACGATCAACAAACGTTAACCCATATGCCAGATTACTGTCTTCGGATAAAATAATTATAGGCCATCGTAAGTACTAGTACTACAAGAGCTTATCGCAGTGCACCAGTCATAATAAATTGTCCCATAGGACGTGTGGAATCTTTACGTTACCGTCTTCCAGCGACCAACCATATGCTGATGTGCATATGACGACTGACGTATTGATAAACGCAGAATCCAAAGCATAAGAGACATGACAATCACTTGTGTAAAACTAACACTAGTGCCAGACTAATTATATACTTTCGGTTGTACTATGTGACAGAACGACATAAAAATGGTTAAGATGTCTTTAACAAACTGATGCAGTAAAGGGTAAAAAGGTACTCCTAGCCCATTGAGTTAACAGCAAGCAAAGGTTGCACGTTTACTCAGCACTAACTTGTCTCTAGCTCCTAAAGTAGTACCCGGAGCGCTGAAGAAACAAAGACTTTTGGGCCTTTCTGGTAGCTAGGGATCACTCATGCCTTCGCATTGGCAAAAATGATGCCAAATTAACTCTTCTTATCAAGGCTCAAATCTCCCCGTGCACGCATATTAGGTGGGGAGCACGCACACCTACCTACCTAATACACCAAGGACTTCACCTCTTTAATCTCTCGTTAGTTCACCTAAGGCCGAAAGTGAGATCACATCGGTAGCTGTCTTAAGATCGAATGAACGATGCTTCTCATAACACGATCACAAGGAGCCATTTGCATTTTTGCATTTAATGTTTACGAGTTTCACTGATAGTTCCGCTGCACCTACGCCAAGAGCTCTCTTCATCAACGCTACACACCTGAACAGTGTGCTAGTGATCGCCCGCTAACTTCACGCCGAGCGACTGCCCAGTGCTTTCAGACTCCGTGTCAGTCCGGTAGCTTCGGTTCAGAGAAGCCTGTCATGATGAGTAGTGAGTACGTACGATGTATCCAATGCATTGTATGCATCCTCATGGGGTTGCTGAACCTTGAATACTACGGTGAAGAGCAACGTAGAAGAAAATATGGCGCGAATATGGCAGGAGAGTGTCCTATATGTATCAGGCTGTAACATCTGTGACCGACAGATCATTGCTTTGCTCCTAAGTGTGTCGAGTAGCAGGTGTTGTTACGACCCAGGACAGCTCCAAATCTCAATAATTCACAATCATCAAAGACTCGGGCTTCTTTTCTCTGCGCGACAACTATGAATAACACGGCCGCTTTTGACTAATTTCCAAGCTAAAAAAAATCTAAGGACAGGTGCTACAGGGTCACGGACGCCGATGAGTGAATGTTTCCAAAGGTCCCGTGGTCCACCAGGCATTACGGGTACTATCGAGGTGCATACGAACATGGACAAGACGAATTTATTTATGTACCAGCATCCAGCGTCGCCAATCTGCTGCTCGGCTCTCTATATGGCCTTCCACAGAAATTCGACAAAATCTCTTGACATATGCTGTGATTTCTTGAATTTCACAGCAAAAGAGCGTGTCACCATGTCCCAACTATAAAACCAGTGCCCAGTGGTGTGGCAGGGGTGATGATCGCTAGGGATTTTTTTCGGGGTTCAAGAAAGCGAGCACATGGCCGGCGTGATGGAAGGGGAAGCAGGCACCTATAATTGTGCCGCGGCGCATGTGGCGCATACGCGTAATCTAACCTACCGCTGCCTTTCTCCTCACTCTCTGAGAACGAACGAACGGCTCCCGTCCCCTGCGACATGGTATTGGCATGGTGTTCCATGCCAGGGGCACCACAACCATCAAAGCCACATGGCACCGGGCTGGTAGACTGCGAGACTCAGACTGTGTCACTGTGAGACAGTGAGTGCCACCAAACAAGCGTCCGCCGTCCGAGCCAATCGCTGGCTTTGCGTTGCAAACGTCAGAAACACACCCTTTTGGTACAAAGCCACTGGCGGTTGACACCTACTCCTTGCATATTTCGTCTTATTTGTTTGATATTTCATCACTTCATAGAGTACGTGTTTACTATATGTTTCGAACGAAAAACACACACCTCAATATAATTCATACTGAGTACGTATTACAAATATATTTATTTATGTACACGACTGTTTTAAGCTAGGGGTTTATTTGGCTGAAAATATATGCAAGATCGTTTGTTGTCCGCTTCCGGCAACAATCTAGGAACACCCTAGTCAGGATTTAAGCCCAAAAAAAAATATTGCTACCTTTGGGATAAAGCGGCCTTTGTGTGTTTTTTTTTTGCATATATAAAGAGCTATTCTTTCTTTCAGCTGAGTTTCCCGAGAATACTGATATAATTCTGATGTACAATTATTTTATGTTGAAGTTTGCATTTTTGTTGGTTGCAACCCTCACTAAAAGAAAACACCAATGTTTGTGAATTGCATATAACATTTAGAATATTCCGATCAAAAGTGTAATGCATTATTTATATTGTAGTTAAATTATGAATATAGCAGCCAGTTTTCTTTTTACCATAAAGGTAACTTGTTCACTAAAGATCAAAATCCTCTTTAATTATAATTGGACCGGTATAAATTTATTTTGATGAGATCGAAGTTCTTTGAAAATTTTACACATATCAGTAAATTTTGACGTGCAATGCTTATAATCGTCAGATGAGTGGTCGTCGACGTGTCCCAAGGCTCGCATCTTGGCAACAATGGGCGGGAAGGGGGATGTGGTCGTTGTGGCAACATAGAGTGCGTTTGGTTGTGGGGTCAAAGTGAGATGGGATGGGGTCATATCTTTTTCTCTAGGATAGAGCGGCTCCTATTGATGTTAGCTTGCTGGAATGGATGAGGCGGGTTCTTTTTTTCTTTGGTATGAGGGATGAACGATAGGGGGAGCGGATCCAATTTTTGTTTGTTTGGATGGATGTGGATGAGAAAGCTGAATATGTTACCTTGGGAGCTTACCTCTTTGTTGCCATGGAATACAAACTATGTAATTGCAAACCTTGTAAGTGAGAAAAAAATCAAAACAAAGCTCCCTTTATTTCCTATTTGTTTTTCGTTTCCCTCTTTAACTATGCTGACCCTAGCGTCCATCTCTCCCAGTCTATCTCCTGCCGAGAGGGGAGAGAGGTTACGACACCGAATCTGATGAAAATATACCTCTGATGGCCGCCTTGTTGAATAAAAACTAAACATCAACGTGAACAGGGCGGCACCCTCCCATCTCTCTTGGTACACTGAACCAAGCACATCCACAATGGTCAAGCGTAATTGCAATTGATTAATGGAGATCGAAGTCACGTCCAAGCTCACAGTGACAGGCAGATGCTTCGTGTCTGGAGCCTTCGTCATAGCAAGCAGCGTGTTCGTCTCGCTGCTCTGCAGCAGCTACAATGTTCGCAGTTATTTCTTCAACAGCAGCTACAGTGTTTTCAGCAACAGCTACATTGTTCGTTGTTATTTTTCTGCAGCCGCAGCCGCAGCTGCAGCGAAACGAACGGGCTGAAGATTAGGCCAACAGGTAGTGGCCAGCATATCGAGGCTGACACTTGTCTCTTAGTTATGTTTTTTTAAAAAAAAAATAGAAATAGTTTCCAGTCTTTGTGTTTCCACACATATCCTTGTTTTTATTACAAATCTTTTAGCTTCATGGTTGTCTCTAAGTTATGGTGAAGGAGGGCATATGCCCCTTAGCATTAATTCCATCATTTTCATGGTATATTTTTAAAATTTATATTTTTCTATAAGATATTGTGGATATTTCATACTAAAACATCTTAGAAAACGTGAAGAGAGTATTATGTATTGAAAACATTTTTTTAAAAAAATATTGCAATGCAAAAAATTTGTATAAGGTATCAACTAATGCATGAAACCTGATGAATAAATTTACAACTTGGCATTGCGGGGACGTGCCCTTGCCATGTAGGATTAACTATATCATGGCGTTACCCGGTTAAACGGCGTCATGACATTTGGTGTTGGGACTAAATTGCTTGTCACTAACAAAACTAGCCTCGTGTTGGCTACAATAGACCAGCCCTCCTTTCCTCGAATTCGATCTAAGGGTGCCTCTTTGTCTACAAAATGACGATATTGCGAAATAACCTTTGGTCTTTGAAATGGTGTCAGATTGTAAAAAATGTCACACGAACATCAGGTCGATCCATTTGAGTAAAAGGCCAAGCAAAAGAGAGCGGTATTTTGTTGGGATTTTGGTCACCTGCGATGCGAGGCGCGCGGCGCAGCTGTGGCAGCGCTACCTGGACTTGCCGTATGTCCGATCCGGCAGATGCTGCCTGGCTCAAACTGCTTGGGCCAGGCAACGCATCTCAGGCCCAGGCACTCAAAAATGAGCGCCTGGGATTGCTGCCTGAGCCAGGCAACTTTCTTGAGGATGCAAAGCAAACAGGCCTAGAATGCAGTCAACGTTTTTTAAACCGAATGCAGGCAATTGCCTACAGATCAACGTTGTGATGGATACGGCGTTGTGCTGGTCTGGACACGCAAATTTGTTTGGACTTCGGATTAGCTTTCTGCTGTGGAGAGAACGAGTGAAGTGAACGACACTGTGTGCATCAGAGTTGAGAGTACTCCACGAAGCAATGCACTTGTTAAGAAACGTGTTTGAGGTCTTGTTCAACCACAGGGCTGTAACTTGTATTGTTTGCCCTTGCCCCTGGCAAAAAAAAAAAAAAAAAAAAAAACCTTGTATTGTTTGCAGTTATGACCGAATTAACTGTACTCAGGTCGTAGACATATATTCCAACCGCTGACGGCATTCTGCCAAGAATCTGATAGCCACGCGCGCGCCTTCGTTCTCCTACAGGCGGTACCGAACCATACAGTCCCATGTGAAATAATGGAGAACTAATCCCAAACAAATTTCGCAGCAGTTATCCGGCTCAATCTGCGCATGTGGTGTGCTACGTGCTACCTGCAAGGAATATTATGTCAGCTGTTTGCGCATTGTTTCGTACTTGTGACATACTGTACGTAGTAGCTAGTATTCTCCTTGTAGAGGTCAAACGGGCTGCGGTTCAGTTCACTCGATGCCACCGAAACAGACGATATTGCTACGTTGTTTCTTCAGTCAGAAGCCTGGAAGAACAATTTTTTTCTTCTTCTTCGCAGCTTTAGCAAATGCACTACAACGATAGCCTTTTTCGGCTTCGTCAAAGATGTAAGGCCTCACATGCACCGGATATATTCACTGCTACGGGTTTGTAAACTTTAAAGCGAGCATTGAAAGACGATTTCGTATAAGTAGCTTTTGTTGCCGCATACTGCTATACGGGCTCAAAACCGTGCTGTTTTCTCTCCTTTTTCCACTCCGCTTTGAAGAAGGCCAGCTCCGGCTTTGCGCAAAGCCAAAAGGCTGGCACCCAGCGGCGTGCCGTCACGTGCTGGACTCTGGACGCCCGGCTCGACGAGCGGCGGCCAGCTCGGCTGCTCACCTGCTCAGCGTGCTTCTCTCGCCGGCGCGCAGTCCGCGCTGCCATCTTGCATCTCGGGGACGGCACGGCATGACGCCAAGCGGCGTGGCAGACCCGGACTTGCCGCCGCGCGCGCGGCTGGGGCTGGGGCTGGAACGGCAGCCTTCTTCCAAGCACCGCGCTGCTGCAGCGGGGTTCCGCCTGGCGTGCCGGCGGCCTGCGCCCGCGAAGCTATAGTTGGCGAGCGCTGTGCGTCCGTCCCTCCGCTCGGTCGGTTGTTGCGTGCCTTTCATTGCGTGCGTGACGAGCACGAGTTACTCCCCCGTAGCGTGGCATTTATGTGCGAGAAGTGTCGTAAATCCGTGGTATATGTTGGTTGGTGCAGCATGTACTGCACCATTCCAGCACTGAGGTCGACGGGTCTGCGTACACGCGCGTTGTTGGTCCCGTGCAGCCAGCATGTATACGGGGTCCATGCCACCGGCATTAGGGGCAGAAGAACAAAAAAAATACAGTAACGGTTTACAGCAAGAGATACGTAAGAATTAGGTGGTGCTAGTATTTGATAGTACATGAAAAAATTACGTACTTGGTAGAAAAGTACGTGAGGCATTGGGGACCAGGGTGGCCACTAGCTTCGCGCTCGCCCCCTCAAACTGTCAGACAATAGCGCCTTCTGATTTCTACCACTCCATTTTGTCGCACAATGGCGTGGGCTCCAAATGGACCATTACTATTTCCAGACTGCATATTACCCTTTTTGTGAGGGGATTTTGTAGGTTTCTACATGTAACAAAGAAAACAAAGCACTAGCAATCATTTAGGTTGTTGTACCGTAATACGTTTTCATCGATGCACATCTGTGGGTAGTTAGTCCCACGGAAACAAAATCACCTCGCGAATGCGGCTAGACGGTTCAGATGTTGCGATGTCCAGATCAATCATCGTAAGCTAAGTTGGCAGCTTGTGTTTCCTCGTTTGTTTTCTTTCTTAGCAAAATGGCTTGTTGTCAGGAACCCTGGAGCTCGGAATCATATCATTAGGAGTGTGTTAGTTCGATTGATGCAACTCATTCCCAATCACCATCGTTACAACAAACTAGCTAGCTAGGAGTACTGAATAATACTACCAGTAGCAAATCCTTTTCTCCCAAATTATCTCAAGGAATGGTTTGAAAAAAAATAATCAATCATATAAAGACTAACTGAAAAAAAAATCAGTCATATCAAGCGTCGTTGTTCCCTGTCTTCCCTATAGCTGCCGTGGTTATCATCCTGCAGTGCAGACAGCATGTATCACTTCTGCACGTAGAGTGTCACTGGAGAGTTCCTTCTAACTGAAGCCAATTGATTAATAGGAGTACTACTGAATGTGTATCAGCTGTTTGTTTAACTGACTTTGATACTCGACTAAATTAGCGTACAAAGCTGCTGTTGAGCTCTTCCATCCATGTCAGATAAATAAAAGGGAAAGAGAGTGAAAAGGAAAAGTTGAAAAAGAAGAAAACAAAAGAGAAACAGCAGTAGCAGCAGAGCTGCCTACTTCCCACCCGGCACCTATTTGGCGACCGAGATATGTCCTCGCAGTAGCCAGCCCGGCTGCTGGCTTCCATTCCATGCCACTCCACGCCGCTACTACCATCCAGTGACTCCTTGCCCCGCGCACGCCAATAAAAACTTGGAGACGGCGCTACACCAAAGCGGCAACCGCTCGTGGCTCGCGCGCCAGGCCAGCCATGGGCACCGCTCCGCGGCGTGAGCCGCTGAAGCAGCGCGTGAACCGCTGCCTCCTCAAGCTCTCCGACCGCGACACCGAGGCCATGGCGGCCGCCGAGCTCGAGGCCATCGCGCGCGCGCTGGACGCGGACGAGCTCCCGGCCTTCGTCTCCGCGGTCTCGGACGCACGCCCCACCGACAAGACCCCGCTCCGCCGCCACTCGCTCCGCGCGCTCGCGCTCGTCGCCGCCTCCCACCCGCGCGACGCCGTCGCGCCGCTCGTCCCACGCATCCTCGCCGCCGCGCTCCGCCGCGTCCGGGACCAGGACTCCTCCGTCCGCGCCGCGCTCGTCGACACCGCCCGCGCGGCGGCCGCCGCGTCGGCCTCCGCGTCCGCCGCGCTCCGGCCCCTCACGGACGCGCTCCTCCACGAGCAGGACCAGTGCGCGCAGCTGGCGGCCGCGCTCGCCACGGCCGCCGCCGTCGAGGCGTCCGCCCTCGCCGCCGATCTCGTTTCCTACCTCCACAAGCTCCAGCCGCGCCTCCTCAAGCTCCTCCGCAGCAATGCCTTCAAAGCCAAGGCCGCGCTCATCACCCTCATCGGCGCCTCCGCGTCTATGGGCGGCGCTGCCGAAGTAACCGCCTCTATCCCGTGCCTCCGCGATGCAATCGCTAGTGACGACTGGGCAGCGAGGAAAGCCGCGGCGGAGGCGCTTGCCGCATTGGCCTTGGAACACACGGATCTTCTTGTCACCTACAAATCCTCTTGCATTACTTTGTTCGAGGCCAGAAGGTTTGACAAGGTTAGGGCTTTAATTGGGTTCGGATCTTGGTGATGACATCTTCAGCTTTTGGATCTGTATGTTGGTGCTGAGATTTTCTATATCGAATTTCGCCAATGTAGGTCAAGGTTGTGCGAGAGTCGATGAACAGGATGATCGAGGTGTGGAAGGAGATCCCGGATGCTGAAGAGGACGAATGCTCCTCTGCTGCGCCAGCAGCGTCGCAGTCACAACGAAGATCTTCTTTTACAGGTGAGAATCATTCCCTTCATATTTTTGGATGCTGTTAGTTCTGCTTGTACAGATCTGGTAAATTATGTTTGTACGCTGCAAGAAATAAAGAATAGCAGAAATTATTTGTGTTAAAGAACCACATAAAAGGAGCTGTTTCGGTTGAGTAAGATTCTATTCTAATTTGCTAGTAATAAAATTTTGAATCGTTGGGTGCGTGCTGCATCATTATGTTTTCTCTACTGATGACAAGAATATTGTAATTACACAGGGAGTGCAAGTGATGGGCGATATCCAGCTGCTTCCTTAGGCTCAAACTCAGCTCCAACGGCGACAAGGAGGCGCAGATCACTTCCACTTGATGCGTCACCAAGCATCACCAAAACAAATAGCCCCTCATCTATCAGGAACAAGAAGCTCTCGCCTCCTTCACACCGCAAAGTGGTCCGAGCCAAGAATTGTGACTACAAGGTTGACTCAACTGTTGCTCCAGATGCTACCCCTGTCAAAATGGTGACAGAGGAGAAACTTGTGAAAGGAGGCAATGTGAGAGAGAGACTGGAGGCAAGGAGGACACTCTTCCAGGGCAGTGAGGTTGCTGGACTGAAAACTGGGTCACGAGTTGTTCCATATGAGGGTGGTTGCGATTTGGAAGAGATATCAGAAGTCGAAGGTGGATCAGAGAGGTTTCAGTCAGTTCACAAAGACGAGAGCTTGTCAGAGATCAGGTCCCAGCTACTTCAGATTGAAAATCAGCAAAGCAGTCTACTAGATCTTCTCCAGGTAATTTTCCTTTCTTGCGTTGGGTAATTTAATTTACATTTCATCTGTGACGCTTATAAGGCTTGTAGCCATTCTTTTCATAGAAAAGGAGGGAAATTCTTCTGTCTAGAAAAGTAAGTCATGGCCATTAGTCTGTAAATGGGTTGCTAAAAACTTCTCCTTCATTACTTGGCTATTATACGAGAGGAAACGGGCAGGTTAGTCCATGTCGAGAGCTGTACATGTTATGGATATTTAGTTGCAACATCTATGTTGCTTGCAAGAAGTAGGTAAAATTTTGTCTTGGTGCACAAATGTGCAATGCTGGAAAGGGACCTTTACTGAAATATGCTGATCAACATTCAGCTTTGACTTTTCTGTATCATTAGTGGCTTGTAGGGTCGGAGTTGAAGTAACATGATAATTGCCGTCCAGGTTTCCCATGTAACATGGCATTGCCAAATGCTACAACTCACTGATTTAGTAGTGTCATGAAGGCATATTATCATCCTGCAGATATGTGATTTTGGCACTTGGCACTTAACATTTCATATCGTAAGGCATAGTCATTAGCGGTGCTTTATGAACACTAACTCATGAACTGAACTTCTGTTACCCTAAACCTCCTTTTCTTTCTGGGAGAAATGCCTGACATTTTTCATCTATTTGGTCTATCAGAAATTTATGGGGAAGTCTGAGAATGGCATGAGTTCTTTAGAGACAAGGGTGCATGGGCTGGAGATGGCATTGGACGAGATCTCTCGTGACTTGGCCTTTTCTTCAGGAAGGATGTCAAACAGGGAACCTAATGTAAACACCTGCTGCATTCTGAGCCCTAAATTCTGGAGAAGGCGCGATGGTGGCAGGCACTCCTCCAGGTTTTCTGTGTCCGATGCAGCAAACAGCTCAGACGAGAGCAGAACTTCTTACAAATGGGAAAGGCAGAAATTTCGGCTTAATGGTGGATTTGTCACCACCAACCCTTTAGCAGAGCCAAACATATCATCTGTGGGGAAAACAGTGGTTACTTCAGAAGGCAGGAGGAAGGACACAACTTTACAGAAGTCAAGGTAATTCTTTGTCAATTAAAGCTCTAATAAACAAGCTCTTTATAATTCAGTTGTTGCAGCAGATATAGTAGTTGCACCAATAAGATTTTCCTAATTAGTAAATTAGATGCAGCTTGAATCTGACAATAATTATTCTGTATCAAAATTGCTGACAATAACGAGGCAACATAAAAGTAGTACTTGGCTGTACATAATATATTGAATCGATTTGAAAGTTATGGCATTTCAAGATTATATATACGCAATCTTTCTCCTTTTGTGACAGGTAGAGCTTCCCTCTCATTTGCCAACAACCCACATTTATTTATTCTTTTTCTGCAAAATGCCTTACATAATTGTGTTCTGCTCAACTACTTGACAACTATTGTTTTCCTAATAATTTCTTCAGGATGGGTTAAGCATGAGGACGACATTCGTTTGAAGCGTGAATTGCTCGTGTTGCTTATTAGCATGGATGCAGATGGAAGGCTCTCTTCAGCTGCAGCCTTCTTTTTGAAGGAGCTTTTGGAACGTTATCTTCCTTTGAGCTGAAAGGTTGTCGTGAACAAGATTTTGGAGGTTTATGAGAGTTACTCCAAAGCTTAAACGATGGGGTAGTAGCCTATCTGCACAAGCTTCTTGTTCTTGAATCTTGAGCCTGATTGTCTTCTTGATCATACAGCCTCACCTGAGACTGAATCAACAGTGCCCAGGAGTATGCTCAGCTTGGCATGAGAACGATCTCTGTGTTTAGTCCCATCATAATACTTGAGAATTAGTTAGCAACTTAGCATCGAACGTACTCACATTGTATCATCCTATGGAACTATGGATGCTTCTTGTAAATATTTCGGATGTAAAACGCTTCTGTGCTCGCGAGCTTCTTCAAAGTATGGCCGACTGTTGGCGCTTGGCGTGATGGAATTACATATCTGAGAGTGATAATCTTATACTTCAACCAGGATACTCAGCATTTCAACGGCAGCCGCTCAATCACGGTTGCGAAGAGACTCCAGCACTTCAATTTCTTTTCGGTCGGTGGTCAGCAGTACGGACGCTTCATTTCTTACGGACGCTTCATTTCTTCAGTCATTTGTGCTTGAATTGTCTGACGAGTGACGAACCAGCGGACTCTGAACCTCATCAGTCGGTGGTCACTAGGCAAAGACGCAGAGTGACAACTTTATAATATA
The DNA here is from genome assembly GCA_007726485.1 of Eragrostis curvula. Classification (NCBI taxonomy): domain Eukaryota; kingdom Viridiplantae; phylum Streptophyta; class Magnoliopsida; order Poales; family Poaceae; genus Eragrostis; species Eragrostis curvula. Next base: position 6,201,952 of record CM017439.1, on the reverse strand, counting down.
GAAAATGTAGCCCGTTAGTTGGCCCAAGAAGGCATGGGAACACATGGTTCGGCCCATAACACATATGGTTCAGATCTCTGGTCCGCGGATTTCAACATGTGCATCTCTTGGAGATTGGTTTAGAACCGACGCGGGGTGTTCGTTTTCAGGGGTCTAAATTTTAGAGAGGTCACATTAAAAAGAAATTTTATTATTTAAAAGTATTAAATAAAATTTAATTACAAAACTAACTTCAAAACCCGGGTCTAATTCGCGAGACGAATCTAATGAGAATAATTAAGCTGTGATTAGATGATGGTTACTGTAGCATCACTATAGCAAAATATAGATTAATTAGGCTCATTAGATTCGTCTCGAAATGAGCATTCATCTGTCAAAAAAGTTTTGTCATTAAATTTTATTTAATGCTCTTAAATAACAAGATTCTCTTTTATTTTAAAGGTCTAAAATTTAAAAGGGTGAAAACGAACACCTCGTCTGCTTGCCGCAGAAATGCTAGCAACGACAGTGTCACAGACTGACAGTGCGTTACCACGATTTCTGAATTCGGAAGGAGGCATTCCGCATCCATTCGGCAACTTCACGCACCACCACGGCGAGCAGGGAACTCGTCGTCCGCGAATTTCGCGGCAACGGTGCATCGCGGGCAACCGACGCCACAGAGCAACTCCAACAGCTTACCTATATGAATATCAATACCAAAAAAACAGACTTTTGAGTAACCAAACTCCTTCCAACAGAGTACCTATGTGGTTACCAATCCCTAAAATTTTTTGGTAACTACCAAAACGCTGCAACCGGGTACCAAGAAAAGAGTAGCCGCTCGCGCGTACCTATCCACTGTTTCCACTGGCGGGAGCAACATTTCGTCTCCCGCCGAGCCTCCCGCCGATTACCGCCCGGCGCGGCGCCGCCGCCTCCCCCGTCGCCGGCGAGCGCGCCCAAGCCTGTCTCTCCGCCTCAACGCCCTCTGCCACCTCCTTTTCTTCGATTCTCGTCGAAATCCCGGTGGATTTGGGTCCTCCGTTCCGTCCCCAAGCTTTCTCGCCCGGAGCTCCGCTCGCGACGGCCCGTCCCCAAGCTTGCCCGCCCCGGAGCTCCACCCCGACGCCGTCCGCTTCACCCCGGCCACCACGACGCCGTCCGCTTCGCCTCGGCCTCCACGAATCGGTCCGCTCCGGCCCCGAGGTATTCCCTGTGCCTGCGTGCCTGCTCGCTTGCTGCTGCCTGTAGCGTTGCTTGCGGCTTGCTCGTGCGCTGCTGCCTAGGAAAACTTTATCGGTAACAAAAATTTATCGGAGGTCACTGATAAAACCGATTTTCGGAAATATCAGAAAAAAATTAAAATCCGATTCAAAATTTAAAATAATTTTTAGATAAATTTTACATGATTTTTGTTGAAATTTGCACAAATTTCAAATTTTTTGAAATTTCGGCCGATAAATATATCGTACCGGACTCCACTGATAAAGCCGATTTTCGGAAATATCGGAAATTTATCGGCGATATTTTTTTCACAGGCTGCTGCTACTTGCTTGTTGCATTGCTTGCTGCTTGCGGCCTGCATGCTCGTGCGCTAGTAGCTTGTGCCCGCGTGCTCACACTTGAACTAGAGGTGAGGTTCAGTTCAGTACTGCTTGTGCGCTTCTGTTCTGCTACTGAAGTTCAGTTCAGTTCAGTTTCTTCTATTGACTGCAACTGATTGCAATATCTTATTCAGATTTGCTTGTACTACTTGTCTGATTGCAATATCTTATTCAGAACTGCTGTGTTTGTTTAGATGTAACCTTTGAGTTGAACTGACTATTTGATTCACGTTTGCTGTTTAAAAATGAATTACTTGCTGGTCCTTGTCACAATTGCTTGCTGAACTTGTGACCTGAGAGCTGAACTGATAATTTAAACATAATGTTGACCTGCTTATGGCTTGATCAATGATGTAGGGGACGGTTGCTCAGCGATACTACAAGCAGAAGACAAATGGGAAAGGGTTCAACATGCATCATTGTTGGACGTTGCTTGAACACAATGAGAAGTGGATCGCAAGAGACAACGATAAACCTCAATCAAAAAGACGAAAATCAAGCAACTCGCCCGATCCTAACTATGGAAGCGCTGATGGTGATGAGGATGAGGAGGAAGCGGAGAGAGGTAGTAGCCCTACTCCAAGCTCGACGGCTGCCACTAACAACCGACCACCAGGAAGGAAGCAATCAAAAGAGAAGGCAAAGAGAGATGAAGGTGGTGGGTACAAAGAGGCCCTCCGGGAGATGATGACCACCAAGAAGGAGATAGAGGCCGGGAAGAAGGAGGACAAGGATGTAAGATGGACGGAGTTCAAAGCCATCGAGGAGAGGAAGGTTGCCATTCAAGAGGCGATGATGATGCACAAGAAAAAGAAGGAGCAGCATCGAATAATGTTCATGGACATTACTCATTTTGATGAGACGCAGACAGCATTTGTTCATGCAGAGCGTTCTCAGATTCTCGCCGAGTTGTTGAGTTCCACCATGGGGGGCACTTCGGACATGGGAGGCAACTTCAACATGGGGGGCAACAATGGAGATGGGAGCATGTGATGCTCTATGTTGGGGGACTGATTTTGGATGAACGATGGGTTTGCTACATCTTTTCGTATTGCATGGACTATGTGTCGAGGATATTTGAACTTCCATTGGAATTTAAATTTGAATTTGAAAACTTGGATTTCAATTGTTGTTGAATTTGTGGGTGCATGAGACATGAAAATTTGGATTATGGTGATGACAAAATAGTGTTGGAGATGCTTTATACATGTTTGCTGTGAGAGGAAGAGAATAAAATGAGATATAGCTACTCTGGTTTTAGGTAGTCTGGAAAAGCACAGACTACCTAAACTCATAAAACTGTTTTAGGTAGGTACCAAAAACTGTTTTTAAGTAGCCAGTTTTAGATAAGCTGTTGGAGTTGCTCTCATGCCAAACCAAACCACCAAAAATATTGCGTACTGTTCACGTGGCGCGCCAGCCGCGTCCCTCCGCGCCATCGACACTCCTCCACGTGCCGTTCCTAGGCACAGATCCCCTCGCGACGCGCGCCCGCCCGCGCTCATTGGCCGCGGAAAATGACGAGATGTCCGGCTCCCTGGTCCCTCCCATCGCGAGACGCGATCGCATCACCGCGAAAAGGAACAAAAGCCCAAATCCAACGGCCACTAGCCGGCTTCCGCGCACGTGCCCCCCGCTCCTCCTCGGCTCCAAGCCGCGCGCGTCTGCTGCTCAAATTTGAAACCCCGGAAACCCCTCACGCCTCCTACGCCCACCTCGCCAGCGAGCCGATCCCACGCGACGCGAGCCGCACGGGAGGAAAATTTGAAAGGCGGGCGAGTCCGCCGCCGCGGCGCCAACTCGAGCCCTCCAGATTCGATTCGACGGCCGGCGCCGCGCCTTCTCCCTCTCGCCCCCGCACAGATCTGACCATCTATTATAACACCACCGCCACCACCACCGCTCCAAGAATTCCCTCCGCTCCGAGACGCGCATCACCTCGCGAGCACAAATCCTGCGGAATCCTCGCGGGCATTTCGCGCGAACCGATGGCGACGGCGCCAGCGATGGCTGCGTCCTCTTCTTGCGTCGCCCAGGCGGCGGCGGCTGCGGCTGCCGCGGCGGCGATGGAGTCTGCTTTGAAGCAGCAGCAGGAGCCGCCGCGGGCGGTGGCCGCCGGGGCCGGGGGCCCCAAGTCCCGCCACCACTCGTACAGCCGCAAGGAGAAGTCGCTCGGCCTCCTCTGCTCCAAGTTAGCTTTCTCCCAGCCTCTTTGCGAATTTCTTGAGTTTTCTTTGATCCTTGCTGTTCTTACCGAATTCTTTGCGAATTTCTTTCAGTTTTGTGGCTCTGTACGACCGCGACAATGCGGAGCCTATCGGGCTGGACGACGCGGCCAAGAGCCTCGGCGTGGAGAGGCGCCGGATCTACGACATTGTCAACGTCCTCGAGAGCGTTGGGGTTAGTTCTTTGGCCTTTTCTTGGATCGAATTCTTGCTTACCATCTTTGCTGGGTTCTGAGTTTTGTTCCAATTCCCCTATGAGAAGATCCTCATGAGGAAGGCCAAGAATCGGTACACCTGGATAGGCTTCGACGGAGTTTCGATGGCTTTGCGAGAGCTCAAGGTTTGCCTTGGTCCCCTACGTGATGATTCGACCATGAACCGTGAATTTCTTCCGTCCAAATTGTGATTTCTTTTCTCTTGGTGTTTTCAGGAAAGGGCATTAAAAGAGAAGTCTGGCTTGGCTCCTCTACAAATGGAGCAGCAATCTGCTGCTAATGTACGATCTCTTATCTTTCTCATCCTATAGAGTTAGAACGGATGTATCTGATTGTGATGTGCAGATTGTAGTTTCTAACTATATAATGTTTCTTCTCCTATGGCCGTAAAGATGTCTGACGACGAAGATGATGATAAGTTGGGTGATCCAGATGGTGATACCGACAGTGAGAAACTGAGTCAGACTGTAGAAAATCCTCCTGACAAGCCTGGGGCACCGCAATGCCGGCTTAGATCTGGTACGTTGCTATTTTCTTCATTTTGAATTAACATGTGTGCGTTACATTATGTTTGTCAGGCTCAGAATTTCAGTTACTTTCAGATCATAGGAAGGAGAAGTCACTTGGGTTGCTCACACAGAATTTTGTGAAGCTCTTCCTTACCATGGAGGTGTGCAACTCTTATCTTTGCTTTTGCCTCAAGATCCATGCATGATCAGTTCATTAATACGATCTATACTTGGAGCAGGTTGACACGATCTCACTTGATGAAGCTTCAAAGCTGCTCCTTGGCGATGGTCATGAGGAGACCAATATGAGAAGTTAGTACTTGCATTTTCTCTTCATTATCGTGCAGTGTAGTTAGTATCGGTATTTATCAAACATAATCTAATCGCTATATTTTTTTATAATTCAGCTAAAGTTCGGAGATTATATGATATTGCCAATGTACTTTCCTCCTTAAATCTAATTGAGAAGGTAAGCTGTCGAATGCTCACTGATGGTAGAGTTGCAACCCAATTATAACAGCTGGTTTATTTCAAATAAATAAAATAAATAAATAAGTTATTGCAGCCTTTTTCTTATCATCCACTATTGAACTGGCTTTCAGGTACATCAAGCGAACACAAAAAAGCCCGCATTCCGTTGGTTGACCAATGGGGTTAGACCGAAAACAGAAGCTGGTGTCACAGTTGCTGTACCACAATCTGCGAAGACTGTATCAAACAAAAGAGCATTTGGGACTGACCTCACTAACATTAACATGCATAGAAGCAATCTGGATTCAACAATCCAGAAGAAAGCAAAACTGGCAGAGAGTGGCAGTGACATCTTGAAGAGCTGCAAATTATCTGTGCAGAGCCGCCTCGGGCAGGGTAGCAAGAGTGGTTTTGTTTATGGACCTTTCCACCCTGCTAGTGCTAGGAAACAGGAGCCTGGTGCTGCTAATAAATCTGGGCAAAGGGAGAGGGCTGAGGACTGGGAGAGCCTTTCTGCTTCGCTTCGACCGCAGTACCAAAACCAAGGTGGGCACAAAACTTCTTAATCCTTGCTTTGATTCTTTAGTCTAAACTAGAATCTTTGTTTCTTAGGAGAATGTATTTCAGGTAGGAAAATGAAGTTTGTGTCATGATTTAGGATCAGAGTACAAAACATGTCTATCTTGCTGAAAGTCTGAACAAAGTATGCATCACAAACTCCTTACCGGAACCTAACAATGACATCAAATAGGCCCAAGTTAGTATTATCTGTACGTTTTCTTGTTCCTAGTAACCCAAAGCTACTACAAAGTCCAGCCAAGCCAAATAGCATCATCATCGTTTACCTTTGGCCACCCTAAATTGAAGAAAAAATGTAAATAGTAAGAACTAAAACCTGTGCAAAATATCTCTAGTACAATATCATGAATTCATGATTCTTCGTTTAACAGAAGTTAGAGTATGAGGATATTGATCTTCATAAGCTATTATAGGGAATACCTACCAGTAGTTCAGTATGGGCATGTGTTAGTACAACAACAAAGCCATTTTTCTCAAGTTTTGGGGTAGGCTAGAGATGAAACCCAAAAAGAGCCACGATGAGTGGTTGCATAAACAAAAAGGGAAACGTAACTATTGCATTGTAGGAACTTTTGAAGTTTTGTACTGAAATAGTTATCAGGATGTGTTACTATGTACTGGACTCATATTTTTTTTCTGGACTTTTCTGAATGCAGCCCTTGGTGATCTTTTTTCTCATTACGTTGAAGCATGGAAATCATGGTATTCTGATCTGGCACAAGGCAGCAACATTGTGCTGCAACACCTGGGCCAGTCTGCTAGTATTAACCAATTTTTGTAGGCTAATCATATGCTCAAGCATTGCAGTTCTTAGAGCATGCTTGGGAATTGACTGTACAATTTGTCAAAATCAAGTGAAAAGAAAGACATGACTTTGCCTAGGGCTCATTGTATTTACTCAATGCAGGATGCCTTTATGCTATTTCAATCCAAAAGGAGAGCAAAGCATATCTGATATCTCATTGCTATGCTGTAAGCTGTAACTTCTCTACTGTTCGTTCTTGATGTTGCAATTCTCCACGTATATAGGCCGCCAATGTACTTGAAATCCTTGTCCATTCATATCAAAAGTTATTTATGGTAACCAATCGATTCAAAAAAGTTTTTTTGTATGTGTGCGTGTGTGATTCTGCATGAATGGATTTGACCAAAGCATAGATTGTCCTATCACAATCATGCGCTAAAAGTTTGAGAAGGATAGTTGATGGAGACATTGTTCCATGATTGGCCTCTCGCTGTTGCTTGGGTTCTTTTGAATTAAGAAATTCAGTTGGCTACTTGTCTTTGCTTTGGCTGCCTAATAATTTATCCAAATATTCCCAACGTCATCGACAGCAACAGGTATCCACCAGCCACCATAATTCTTGCTTGGATTAAGGACAGCATCACAACTAACTAAGCAATTCTCTTGGCTACTATACAATATCGTTTATTATAACCTATTCTAGTGCATACCAGTTGGTAGTACCATATTGAAGTGGTTTGGCGCTAAGTTAAATTCAGATCTTGGTGACAATAAGAAAGTTTTGATCTACTTGCAGCCACTTGTTTTACTAATTTGACAGGAAAGCGTACCATATAAAAATGCCGAGGCTAAAAAAGTATATTGTCTGGCTCCAACACAATTCTGGCAGTTAGGACAAAGTTTTATAACAGTCCATCTTTGGAGAGGCCAGAATACCAGATACCATGCGAAAATGATAAAATAATGAAAATGGGGCATTTCCTTCCATGCCATTGAAACTTCCCCGATCCCTTTTATGCCATTGGAAACTTTGTTATCCCTTTCATGCCATGATCCTTAAACTTTTATTCCTTTCATGCCATTGTCTTCATATTTTTAATTTCCTCTGTACTTTAATCTCTAAAAAACTTAGTTCTAAGCCTCTAAAAATCATGTCGATTTTTCTGGTAGTACATCAAGTTAAGGGGCAACTATTTAAATTGGAAGAACTTCAAACAGTATTGCAAAATTTGAACTAAAATTATCCCTATAAACCTAGTCTGAAACATAATTTCAATTTTTAGGGCACCTAAACATTTCCTAAAATTCTAGTAAAAACCACCCAAATTCACATGGTCCTGTCCACTAAACATTTAGGTAATTTGTACTAGAATTTTGTGAAATGTTTACATGTTCTAAACATTAAAATTAAGTTTCATGCTAATCTTCTGGAAAGAATTTTAGTTCAAATTTTTCTAAACTGTTTGATGTTCTTCCAATCTAAATGTGAATTTAGGTTATTTTTCAGATAATTTTAGGAAATTTTTAGATGCCCTAAAAAATTAAATTGAGTTTCAAATTAGCTTAATAGGAAGAATTTTATTTCACATTTTACTGAACTATTTTGATTTCTTGTACCAACAAAAAAATCAGCATGATTTTTAGAGGTTTCGAATTGAGGTTTTTTTATATTATAAAGTGTAGAATAAATTGAAAATATGAAGATAATGACATGGAAGGGATAAAAGTTTAAAGACAATGGCATGAAAGGATAACGAACTTTTTGATGGCATAAAAGGGATTAGGGAAGTTTCCGATAGCATAGAAGGGATTATCTCTAAAATAAACGGATACGTACCTCAAGCAAAATGGTGTCGTCACTTGTGGTCTCCAAGTTATTTTTAAACTACATATTGCAAATCTATGTTTATATCGGTCAAACTAGATCAGCCAATTAAATTACAGCATCACGTTCGTCCGCACGGGAGAAATCTGCGCCGCCAGCCCGCCAAAGCCCACCCGCCGTAGGCTGAGCAAATCACCAACCAACCCTCTTCTTAAGAATGCAGCAAATCCGCCAATAAAAATCTCTCGTCTATCTGATTCCTACCTCCCTCTCACCTTCCTTCCCATCTCTCCCCCCGAACCCTAGCGCGTCGTCGCCATGGCAGCGGCCGCCCTCCTCCGCCGCCTTCCCGCCTCGCGGGCCCCGGCCACGGCCTTCATGGCGGCGCGCCCGATCTCCGACTCGACGGCGTCGCTCACCATCGAGACCTCCGTCCCCTTCACCGCCCACCTCGTCGACCCGCCGTCCCGCGACGTCACCACCTCCCCCGCCGAGCTCATGACCTTCTTCCGCGACATGTCCGTGATGCGCCGGATGGAGATCGCCGCCGATTCCCTATACAAGGCCAAGCTCATCCGCGGGTTCTGCCACCTCTACGACGGCCAGGAAGCTGTCGCCGTCGGCATGGAAGCTGCCATCACGCGCAACGACTCGATCATCACCGCCTACCGTGACCATTGCATCTACCTCGCGCGCGGAGGGGACCTCGTGTCCGCCTTCGCCGAGCTCATGGGCCGGGAGGCCGGGTGCTCTCGCGGGAAGGGTGGATCCATGCATTTCTACAAGAAGGACGCCAACTTCTACGGTGGGCATGGCATCGTCGGCGCGCAGGTTCCCCTCGGATGCGGACTTGCCTTCGCGCAGAAGTACAAGAAGGAGGACACCGCCACTTTCGCTCTCTATGGTGACGGTGCTGCCAACCAGGGTCAGCTCTTTGAGGCGCTGAACATTTCGGCCCTTTGGAAGTTGCCCGCCATATTGGTCTGCGAAAACAACCATTGTGAGTTCGCGCATCACTTTTGGTAATCAGTGCTACATCTTGATATTTGACTGTTCATCTAACGTGACATGATCTGGATTTGATTTATGTTGACAGATGGGATGGGGACTGCTGAGTGGAGGGCGGCGAAGAGCCCGGCCTACTACAAGCGTGGTGACTACGTGCCTGGATTGAAGGTGATGTTGAATTCTTCTTGTTAACTTCATCATAATACTTTGATTCGTGAAGTTTGGCTGCTATGATAAATTCGATTTCTATTTGTGGTTCGTTTTGATTGCTGATAGTGATTTTTATATGGAGGTAACCCTGTAGATTCTCTGGTTACCATCTTTAGTTGCAAAGAGGGTGTTCCTCAATAGAACCGTGTCCAATTCAGCACATGCTAAGCTGTTTGAGCATGTACAAAAACAAGTCAATCTAATTAGTCATTGTAACTACCTAACAACAATTTCAATTTGACCGAGCTATGATAGTTTTTGTTGGAAGTATAAACTGCTCCTTTGTTAAATATGTTTCAACTTAGACTATTTTATTGGAAATTATGGGAATGATAATGCATGCTTCCTACTTTTCCTACATGTAATCGCCAGCTTCGGGGCTTATACTGTAAGGGGATAACTCTTAAGTTTGGGTTCCATTATATTGTTACTTAATATTTTCCACTGACATCTTTCAGTATTCTGTCTAGGTTGATGGAATGGATGTTCTTGCTGTGAAGCAAGCCTGCAAATTTGCAAAGGATCACGCTGTCGCAAATGGCCCAATTGTGAGTACTCTGAATTTTTATTTTTTCTGTTATTTGGATTATGCACACCATGCTGTAGAACCAATTGTGCTTGGGCAGGGGTGTTGCACTGTTGCTAGTTGCTTCATATATCTTTCTTAGATTCACATGGTGAATAAAAACAGTAGACTGGAATTTAACTCCAGAGCTGCACTTAGCTTGTTCCAGGAAAGCACAGTGTCCATGCATGATGCAAGGGTCTCGATCTCCCTCGGCCAATCCCGAATATTATATCTATCCAAACAGTTCCCTACACTCTGTTTTGTAATTTAATACTTCCTAGAGTATATGATATATTGGAGGAATTAGCTGAAGTACGACTGGTATGTTCAATAATGTCACTGGTGTCTTGTTTCTTGAGTCTACCCTCATGACTGTTTACATCAATGTGTCAGCAAGAATGCCAGTATTGGGCTATCAGATTGGAAACAGTTTATTTCGTTTTGGATCTGTTTTGCATTCCTTTCTTTTGTAAATGGTTGTTTGTTGATCCATAAGAGTGGTATGGTTCCCACTAGCTGCTGCATCAGTGGTTATATGTCGACAACTGACAACCACCCTTATGAAATATGAGATCGAGTACTTATGATCAGCCAAATTAAGGTTCAATGTATTACAGGTTGATGTGTTATGCTAACTCAATGTGTTGCTGCTGCTATATTCTGCCGCCAAGGCTCATTCAGCAGACAATTAGTACATATATGTGTTGTTCATAGTCACTGGCATTATTTATGTACTTGGTAGATATTTCAAGTTATATCCTGGATGATAGTTACTAATTTTCCCACTTGTATGTATACAGGTTCTTGAGATGGACACCTACAGGTACCATGGCCACTCTATGTCAGATCCAGGAAGCACTTACCGTACCAGGGACGAGATTTCAGGTGTAAGACAGGTAAGGACGCCTTCATCTTTCATTTTGGAATTATGTCACACAAATAGTGGATTTCAATTAATTGTGTGACAATACCATCAGGAGCGTGATCCGATCGAGAGAGTTAGAAAGTTGATCTATGCTTATGACCTAGCAACTGCTGCTGAGCTCAAGGTACCATCTTCTTTGGTAGTAGTCAGTGAAATGTCATTCCATCCAGTCTATATTCTATATTGTGATACACTTATTATTTCTTCTCAGGATATGGAGAAAGAAATTAGGAAAGATGTTGATGCTGCCATTGCTAAAGCGAAGGTTCGATCTGATTGTAAATATGTTCTTAGGTGTTTTGGCTTTAAATTACTTATGCTTACCACTACCTATGCACCTTAAATATTTACAGGAAAGCTCTATGCCTGATACTTCTGAGCTCTTCACGAATGTTTACAAGAAGGGCTTTGGTGTGGAGGTATGTTGGTGTTAAATCTATTTTATTAATCTTAATTTTTTACTCATCTTAACAAATCTGAGATGCATAAAACCTAGTGCACGTCTTACTCTTCCTGAAGGCTGCATTTTCCTAATTATTATGTGAAGGTGTTTATGCAATTATTGTCTCTGCCTGTATGTTTGCATTGATGGTTATCTTTATATGAAGTTGATTTTAAGGAGCGTGTATTGATTCTTGTGCTTGTATGTTAATACGCTGAACTAATCATACCAGAGTGCCCATGATTTTAACTCTAGTTATAAGTTTGAATTTTTTTGTTGGAAGTATGTCCCAAAGGTACGAGTCGAGACATGTCAGAAACAAGTTTTGGATTGAATAACAGCTCTAGGCATTTTAGCAGAAAATCGTATCACGGGCGCTTGAAAGAGCGGATGGGGTTCGTCGTTGGTATGATCACAATTCGACCACAGTTGAATTGTCATTGTATATATGGGGATGGACCAAAATTTCTTTCTTGTAACACCCAGGAGAGTGCGTACTTTTGTTTCTGAGCTGTGTGCGCTGTCCCCCCGCCCCCTCCGTTTGCGTCTATGATGTTGCAGTGGCTGTATGTATTTGTGTTTATATTTGCACCTTGATTTTGTCTCACCGTAAATCCGATGCCACTCTTCTCACTGACTTTTGTTTGATTGTGCAGTCCTTTGGACCAGACAGGAAGGAGATGAGAGCTACCCTTCCGTAGGATGAACAAGTTGGTCTCTCCAGATATTATATGATGACAAGTAGAAATAAGTACTGGCGAAGAAGGCCTCGGGCATTGCTGGAAATTTCCGTTGCAACATGAACCTGTATAGATGCGTTGTCAGGAGGATCTGCTTATTTGTTTTGCATCTTCTTTTTTTCCTTTCCGCAATTCAATTGAACAGCTTCTGGGCGGCTTCTTATTGAAGCTTGATTTGGCCTGCATAATTGATCTCTTCTTATTTGAGAACAATGGGATGTTACAAATTTGCTCTCTGCTGTCGTGTTTCGTTTGCTGTGCATGCTGAATGTGATGGATGGAAATTCATATTGGGTCATCGTTTAACATCTCAAATTGTCTATCAGATGTAACTTTGAACATTTTGGTTATAAGATGCGCCGCACGCCTTGGATTAGGAGGTATGCCACAGCAGACTGGAAATCTGGAATCACGAGACAATTGGTAGCAGTATGGGGGACCGTTGTATTATCGTCTCGATATGATGTAAATCCTTTGAATGGTAGAAGTGCGGCAGCTGAAATACATTTATGACACAACAGCGGGCACGATCTTGAGGCCCAGTGCCGCCTGTTTGGGCTAACCCCCCTGAAGCCCAGCCCACCAAGTAGAGGGGCCGTTGGCGGAATAACGTGTTCTTTGGATTGGGCCGTTGGCTGAATCTGAAGCATCGATACAGATTTGGGTATTTCTGTCTCATGGCAGAATAACGTGTTCTTTGGATCGGAGATTTACATCCGCATACTGGAAGCGGTATATGTTGCTCGTCTCGGCCAAAGGCTAACCTCCGTCGCCACTGGGGGAGCTTCACCTCCGCATGACGCTGGATCACACTCGCAAATGTTGCTGAAAATGGCAAGACCCATACCTTCACGTGGTTGCACGACAATTGCGGAACGCAATTTAGAGTGCAGAAACGATAAATATGAACCAGTCAGTGGGAGCTACCCTCCCAAGTCCCAACTGACCTCCAAATTACCCGTGTGGTGCGCCGCGCACACGTCGAAAGTAGCCGTTGGCCCATCATCGCAGCTTGCGCGTCAGAAAAACGGCAGTACCGATCAGTTTCCATTTTCAAGCACTCCAGGTCGTCGTCTTCGTCGCGTAGCACCGAGTGGGAAAGGCACGACCCCTTCAAACTCGAGACGCGCACGCCGCCGCCCCGTCGCATTTACGCCGCGCGCGTTGCCGCTGGGGCGAGACGAGATCGATCGCAGCAGGTCAGGCAGGCGGCCCTGGTCCAAACCCCCGCAGGCCGCAGCGGGCGGGGGGCGGCGTCAGACGTCGCGGTCGGGACAGCTTGACGCGATGCCGAGGCCTGATGAGATGAGGCGCACAAAAGCGGAGGGGAAAAAAGTGCGTGGCGCGCACGTACGTCGTCGGTACCGGTACGTGCCCGTCGCTGTACCCGCCTCGTCCTGCTTGACCGCGTACGCCGGCCGTGGAGTGGAGAGGTCCTCGACCGCCTCCCGCGAGACGTCAGCGGCGAGACTTTCACCGTTGCCCGGTCCCGACCGCCACGTCCCCCGTACGCTGCCGTGCTCGCCGGACGCCGGGCCTGGGCTTCGCGTTTCCGCGTACGAGCACCCGGGCGACGCGTGTGAGAATTCAGGTTCGCGTGTCCGTTGCCGGTTGGGTAGCGCAGTGACCTGGCATGAAGAAACAGGCGATCGGTACCGGATTCAGACTGTCCCGTCCTGGAAAAGGTACTCAAAGCTGCTCACCTGGAAAAAATGAGTGGCTGCTTCGCAGCCTCGGCATTCAGCAATCAGCTCGCCAGGGATTGACGCCACGGCTACGTCACTGTCGGACAGCCGCGTGGCGGCCACTCGTGCGTACCGGTCTTCCACTACCAATCACGTCTAACGAGCGGTGTCGGTGCAAAGAAGCCGCCGCATCGAAGCTTTGGGGCAGCATATTCTGCTGAAGCCTTCAACAACCCAAGGCTAGACGACACCAGCGAATCTGATACTGTACTACGTGATCAAAACCAAATACTAAACTCAAATTTGCCGCCCTCTTTCCGCAGCCAGACCAAAACCTTTTTGTCGTGCATTTTGTAGGCCGTACCGCGCGAGTTATTTTTCCGATCGAAAACATCGCTGCGAGACGCTGACGCGACAACAAACCACGCGCACGCATGCACGAACGAGGACTTGTGGCTCGTTCTCCCTGATGGTCGCGCACGCGCTCAATAATTGGAAGCGGTCAATAGCTTGCCCGGGTCACGGATGCCGCCGCCCTGTTCCTGGATGGCGCGGTGCGGGGCGGCCGTGTGGATCGTTTTCTGGTCCACAGGAGGACGGAAGCACCAGAAGAACCTTCGCCGCCCAACCATCTCAGGACACACTTCCTCAGCGGATCGGTGGCTCTTCATTTTTTTTTTGAGCGACTGATCGGTGGCTCTTCAAATCGGGGGACACAGAACGTCCAACACCCTCGCACCATGGCCCATAATCACGACGCGTGTTTGATTGACAGCATGCAATGCTTGCGACGCGGCACCTTCTGAAACAGGGCGTCCGTCACGTATGTGATACTAATCGCTTAGAACTGTCCCGTTTCGTGGGTACCAACCTACCTGCTTCGGTTTGATTTGGCTTCGTTCTCTTCTCTTCCGCTTGTTTTCGGAGGCTTCGTTCGATCCGTGTGAACATCTTGCTCTGCGTACATACGTGTTGAAATTTTTGTTGCAGACGCGGTCACTGCCCGGGTTCTAGAAGTTAAAACGGGGCATCACGTTTCTGTCAGTATAAACGGAAGATTTCCAAGATTCACCGTACGTGTTCGTTCCCAAAAGAAAACAAAACAAAACAAAACATGTTCTCGGAAGAAACCATCCTTCTGGTCAAGGAGCAAGTTTCGCGTAGCCACTCACCTCGATACTCTTCAGGTTCAGAAGCAAATGCCCTATCCTCCGTTTCGGCTCAATTTCGCTTGCTTTCTCGTTAAGCCTTAGACTTCAGCCGTTACTGATGGCAGCGACCCGTCTCTCGTGTTCATAACAGGTCGTTTTACTATTTGATTGTGTTCGTGACGAAATGGACGTCTCAAAAGCAATATTTTAAATAGCGGGTTAAGACGTTTAGCGGTATGTCTTTAAAATAACTAATAGCGGAGTTAAATCGGGCTATAGCGAGTGATAGCGGTTAATTTGTATATGAACACAAATAGCGGTACCCAACCTGAAAAAACTATGACGGACTTTAGCAGCAGCTATAACCGGAGATTTAAAACTATGCTCAAAAGCTGGCAGCCAGGCTGTGCGGGTTCCAGAGTTTCCGTGCGTATCTTTTCAAGTGGCAAAGTGCAACTGAAAAACGGGGCTGACGAGACAGAGACGTCGATTGATTGGTACGGAAATTAACCGGTAGTATCATTTTGCAAGTTTGATTCTAGTAAACTCACCTCTAAGTGATGCGGTGGGAGATTGACGTGATCAACCAATGAAGCACTGACTTGTTCTTGCCTTTGTGATGGTGACAATCCCGGTCGCGTGTGACATCTTCACACCTTGACTAACGTTGCAGAAAGTATCGGAAATTCGTTGATGTAAGCACCTGGATATTGAATTCTTGAAAACAGTATAGGGGTGTTCGGCGTATGGGGGGTCTAAATTTTAGATAAGTTATATTAAATAAAGTTTAATTACAAAACTAACTACAGAACCTTGTCTAATTCGCGAGACGAATCTAATGAGGGTAATTAAGCCATGATTAGATGATGGTTACTGTAGCATGACTCTAGCAAAACATAGATTAATTAGGCTCATTAGATTCGTCTCGTAAAGATGTACCCATCTGTAAAAAAGTTTTGTCATTAAACTTTATTTAGTACTAGATTTTCTTTGTTTAGAGGCCTCTAAAATTTAGCGCTAAAAGAAACGAACAGGGGCATAGTTATAATACATTTTTTAGTGCTTTTTATGAACTCATGATCGGAATATTGTTACAGTACATAACAGGATGTTATCGGAAACGTTTAAGCACCAGTATTTTGAGATCATGAAAACACCCCTAATCAGAATACATTTTTTTAGGAACTCGCGATCAGATTACGGTGAACATACTTCTTGTACTATACTAGTAGTAAGAAGTATGTTCAATTGAAATCACGGACAAGCAGAGCACACGCAAAGCAATATTCCAGCACCGACGACGACGACGTTTATTGTTCATTTGTCCGCCTGGCTTGTCATCACAACGCACAGTGCACAGCACGAAGGCTCTTTACCTTTCCCATTTCTAGGTGCAGAGACATGGCAGATCATACAAGTAACGAACAAACGAAATTGATTAAAGTTCACTACGGTATCATGTGTTGTTCGTCAGTTATCAGAGTCACGCATAAAGCAAAGGACAGGATTACTGGAAGAAGCACACGATAAACTTCTGATAGTGACACGAATTTCAGGGTGACAAGATGCTGCCAATTTTACCAACGTACGTAGAGTAGATAGTATACTTTTTGTGACAATGACTGGATGATTAGACGTGGATTACCCGGCAACTAAGCAGCAGTTGCAACGTTGAAAAGCAAGGCAAGTTGTCATGCCCGGCACTAACCTGTAATAGTACAACTATATGTAAACGTCATTACTCTGAAAATTCTTAATGCGAGATTATTCTCGTGGGATCTGTTTGCAGTCTCACAAAGATCGTCAAGTTTCTTTTTTATCGTCTACGTGTACGCCTGTATGGCATTTTATATCTTCGAAAATGTCAGAAAGTACAAAAATATACAGAAAGCAGAGGAGGGAGAGGAAGCATGAAGCATCCTTTTGTCTTAAACAAATGCAGACGAATTTGAGCCATGTGCCAGCTGAGTAGTTGACCAGCACTATTCCTCACCAACCCGAATAAAAGATTAGTAAAACGTGCAAACTTGTCGGCGTCGCAAACTTGCAAGGTGTGTGTGTAAAAGAAACAACAAAGAGAAGAGAATACCACCGATGGTGTCGTTTCAACCGTCGCAAACTTTGTCTCTGGAATGCATTAACGTTTTCTAGTGAGCCCGTGAAATTACCTTGCGTGTCACGAAATCCTTATAGGATTTCAAGAAAAAATTAGGCAGGCTATAAGATTTGACGTTGGATTTACCAAAGCCACGCGCACTTGAACGAACAAAGCCAAAAAAAACATATATATGGCTCCTCGCAAAGAAAAAAGAAAAAAAGAAAGAAATAACATATATATGGGACCTCAACGGCGAGGAACTATCTCCTAGCTCTGGAATTCTCTGCTTTTGTGTGCGGTGTTCCATGGTCCTTCCATTTCGAGGACCAGCAAATTGATTACGGGCCTAGACTCTCCAACGCGGAAACCTTCTTCTGGAAATGAACACTTGATTGATTAGCCTTTGGCACAACACTATTCTCGCCGTGAAGACGGGAACCAATCATCCAGAACTTTGATCGATCGATGCGTATCCAAATTTGGTTTACCTTTTGAAAAGAAAAATGATGTGCACGTTTGATTAGCAGCCCAAAGACGAACACGGAGGTGGAGCCGAGCACATGGGTCAGCTTCAGCCCACCTGTGCACAGCTAAAAGCCGTCACTGTTCTCCGGGACCCTCAGCGTGCGTCGTCTTGGGCCTTGCAACTTGTGATCAGTCCGGCGTACGAAAATTCATGAACATTGCTGTAATTCTCGATTAACACCCATCTATTGCAGCAAAGCAAAAAGTTTCAGACTCGCGGCTTCATTCAATTTACCCCTGACCAGTGGATTTCGAGACCAAAATAACACGTGCATAATGGCTAGAATAGCATCTTCTCCTCCGGTGAACGCTTGTTCCCTCCATTCCCGTGACCCCAGCAAATGGAGCAATCAGCAAATCAGATTGCAGGCATCTCCTCATACCTCGCACTTTCCGCGGCAGTCTTCTTTCAAGATGATTTCGCATTAGCCATCGAAACGTGAAACTTCCCTTTTTCTTTACATCAGATGGATACAAAGAGGAAGCTCGAGATCGCCATCCACATGGCAATTTGGCATACACTAACCCCTGTCACGGGCGCCGCCGCTAACCGAACCCGTGGTCGTTACGAAGTACGGACCCTAGAACAAACCCTGGAGAAAACAAATAAATAAATACGGGAACTGACGTACGTGGAAGCCGTCAAGCAGGGTAGCGTACGTATGCGGCGTACGCGTCACCGTATGGACGCGCACAGCTAGCTGCTGGCTGCCCCCCTGCTGCTAATACCGGCTCATCCATTTAGTTAGCCCTAATTAAACAAGAGGGGCCCCGGTCGCCGTAATTAACCCGGGATGCTTACCATTCCCAGCTCGCGAAACGATTAACGCGTAGGCAAGCAAAGCGAAGCGAGAGGAAGGAAGGGAAGGAAAGCCAGCGCACCAGCAACGCACGTGGGCCCCACCTCCCACGCGGGCTTTATTGGTAACGCCACATATAAATGTCCCCCGATAAAACGAGCGACTGGGCCGAGGTGAGGAGGGATCGATCGATCGAGCCAGCGAGCGAGCGCCACCCGCACCCAACAGACCCTTCCTTCCACCAACGACGCCGACCACTTCCCGGAACGAAACACAACCCGACCCGAGGGCGCGGGAGGGCATCTCCGGGGACCCAGGCGGAGCCCTCGCCGGCGGCGTCCATGGGCGCCTCCTCGGCGGTGAGGGCCGCGCAGGTCCTGGCGGTGGCGGCGGCGTTCCTCTTGGTCGCCGCATCTGGGCCGGCGGCTGCTGCGGCGGCGGGGTTGCCGAGGTTCGCCGAGGCGCCCGAGTACCGGAACGGCGACGGGTGCCCGGCGCACGTGGCCGGCGCGGGGGTCTGCGACCCGGGCCTGGTGCACATCGCCATGACGCTCGACGCGCACTACCTCCGGGGCTCCATGGCGGCCATCTACTCGCTCCTCAAGCACGCCTCCTGCCCGGAGTCGCTCTTCTTCCACTTCGTCGCGGCCGAGGGCGGCGCCGCGCCGCCGGTCGCCGAGCTCAGGGCCGCCGTGGCCGCGTCCTTCCCCTCCCTGCGGTTCGAGATCTACCCGTTCCGCGCGGACGCGGTCGCCGGGCTCATCTCCGCGTCCGTGCGCGCCGCGCTCGAGGCGCCGCTCAACTACGCGCGGAACTTCCTCGCCGACCTGCTCCCGCGCTGCGTGCCCAGGACGATATACCTCGACTCCGACGTGCTCGCCGTCGACGACGTGC
This sequence comes from Eragrostis curvula, assembly GCA_007726485.1. NCBI lineage: Eukaryota > Viridiplantae > Streptophyta > Magnoliopsida > Poales > Poaceae > Eragrostis > Eragrostis curvula. The sequence goes on along the minus strand of CM017439.1, from coordinate 6,182,751 downwards.
GCCGGCTCTGGGAGACGCGCCTGCCCGCCGCCGCGGTCGTCGCCGCGCCCGAGTACTGCCACGCCAACTTCTCCCGGTACTTTACGGAGGCCTTCTGGTCCGACCCTGAGCTCGGCGAGCGCGTCTTCAACGGCCGCCGCCGCGCTCCCTGCTACTTCAACACAGGCGTCATGGTCATTGACCTCCGGAGATGGCGCGTCGGCAACTACCGCCGCCGCATCGAGCGGTGGATGGAGATGCAGAAGGAAAAAAGAATCTACGAGCTAGGGTCGCTGCCCCCATTCCTGCTTGTCTTCGCCGGCGAGGTGGAGGCCGTCGACCACCGGTGGAACCAGCACGGCTTGGGCGGTGACAACGTGCTCGGCAGCTGCCGCCCGCTCCACAAGGGCCCTGTCAGCCTGATGCACTGGTCGGGGAAGGGCAAGCCGTGGGACCGCCTCGATGCTGGCCGGCCTTGCCCGCTCGACCACACCTGGAAGTCCTATGATCTCTACATTGGCGAGGGCAATTCAGCATCAGCGCCGTCCGGGTCTGCATTGTCCTCGTCGGCATTGCCTGCAGCAGTGTTTTCTTGGTAGAAGCTGATGGCATACACAATAATTCTTCATTTGGGGATGTGGTGGTTCTTGGCTGGTGATGGAATTGCCTTGCAATGCATTGCCACTACCACCGCGGCTGCCACCGCAAGCCTGCCGCCTTTGGCTGTACAGAACAGTGAGGGGAGGGGCGGCACATTGCTGTGGCGGCAAGAGGAAGGAGACAGTGAATACAGAGAGTAAATTCTTGTTTATTTGCGATACGATTCAGATTGATTCATTAGGCGGCGACGATCAGGGGATGGAATTACTTGATTGGTGGTGTACAATTCTTGGATAGGATATAGGTTTCATTTTTGTCTAGTTCAGAATTCTTTTATTTACATGTCTCTCCAGTACACTCATATATATCAATTGAATTGTTTCGAGTCAAATTGAGTGGATCCTACTCTTGTGCCTCTGCTGAAATCCTATTGTATTTGTGGCTCGCTTCATTAACCAGAGTGGCCTAATTTCCTGCTATTGCCTTTTTATCTGCTATATCTTCATCAAGGCTATGGCATAATACCTTGCTGTTTACATTTAGCTTACTATGCTGTGCAATAATGGCCTAATCCATTGCTGTGCTTGTCCTCCTCATACTTTCTTCACCCAGGCTGGCATATCATGTTACTGGTTTTGTACTTCTGGCATTGCTAGTAGTTAGGTTGTCTCTTGGCTGCTCCAGCCTCTTCCCCAATTACTGGTTTTGTTCCCTTTGTTCATCTATTTTGCTCTTGAGATTCAAATGTTGTTTCTTGTGTTCTGGAAGTTACTATCGCTCCTAAGTGGCGATGACTTGTTTGTTCTGACTTCTGAGCTGGGGCCATTAGTGTTTCTTCTCTGTTACACATTAGCAGGAACTTGCATTTGGAGTCAAGAGCATTCGACTATGCAAGGATCTTTACAGATGGATTACACCGCAGCACACATACAGAGCTGCAAACAAAAGAGGAAAAGGGAGAATAATATTGTACAGTTAGTTAAGATGAACTTTTTTAAAAAAAATCAGAAAGTGGAAGCGTAAGATGGGGACTTCTCAACAGACTACTAAAAAATACAGTGTTAATACTGCTAATCCTCCAACTAACGCCACCTAAATCTCCACAAAACCTGTGATCCAGATGACCTCTCTCTAAAATACTCCCAGGCGGGGGAATCTTTGCAAGCATATAGCTGGAATGCATTAGGAGTACGAAGCAATGTTCATTTCAAAGTTCAAACCTGACATAAACATCGGATCAGAGTGATAAAGGCTGTTTTCTGAATTTGTAGCACAACAGCATCTCAATTATGGTCTGTGATGATTGATGAGACTGAAATATTGCTGTAGAAAGAACAGGCATCTTCCATATTCAATTGCATCTCCGATGATAACTTTTGAAGCAGCTGTATACCTTTGCAGCTGGGCATCTAACAGAACAATAACCGAGATATCTAGGATATGGAAACTGAAATCACTTTTCTAACTTATCGTAGTAGCATGGGGATTGGGGATGGACAATAAATCGTGATATCACGCATTCACTGACAACTTGTTGGAAGAAACTGAAACCGCTAGGTTTCAGTCGGACGGCTCTTGGCTCCCAAATTGCGTGGCAAAGGTTCAAGGACACTTGCCCAGGCTGGAGGCGGACGATGACCAGCTGGTGAACTAGAAACGCAAGGCAAGTGCAACTAATGATTGTCTGTATTCCTCCTTGGCCCCTCTCACATTTCTCTATCCCATGGTTGCGAGTGTGATGAACTCCACCACACTGGTCATCAACCACCCTACGCCACAGTATTCAATTCCTTTCACATGCTTCATACCCGTATTCGTAGCCCAACACGAACACGAGTTTTTTTAGGTCAGTGCCGCGCCAATGATGGCTACAGCCCAACGATCTTTTTCATCGGCCTGTGATCTTCAGAAGATCGCTGCTGCCTTGTGGTTCATGCACCTCCTGCGACCAGGCCACCCTCTCTCCTGGAAGCTACCGGTTTCCGCCACCATTATTTGGCAGGTCAGGTTGGTGCCGCCGCTGTGTCGGCCGACCACCAATTCCCTGCCCGTGTTATCAGCGGAAGAACACTGAACACGTTGGAAGTTTTGGTGTGGCAGTTCGCGGACGAGACAGCCATCCGGCGCGAGCTCTTTCAGGTTCACGACACTGTGTGATGGCCAATGCTGGAAACAGGTTAATAGAAGAAGGTTGCATTTGGTGCTCGTTCGTTAGGAGTGGAACACTCGTGCCGAACAGAAAGTGTATAGGTTGCAATGCATTGTTAGAGTATGATTGATCGTGCAGAGAGATGGGGCATATGGCAGCAGCCTGCAAATGGCGCCAAACAATAGCGAGACAAGAAGTAGCTTATCTTTCTTTGATGAAAAGTGGAGTACAGCACTTGAGAGTTAGTAATAAGAGCATAACAAACTCAAGGCACCTACTGAAAACCAACCACCGTGAGCCATTGTGCAGCCGTGGCCACCAAAGCTCACGTCATTATTGTAATGGCGACATCAAGTTAAGAGCACCGTAACGGCAAGCATCAGCGACAATGACATCAGGTTCAACTAGTTGTGACTTGTGAGGCTTCCTGAACTAGCACGTGGAAACGTAAGAACTTCAGAGGATTTTCTGAAGAAAACTGTTCAATTTCTGCAGCAATCAGGAACAATTCTGGCATCCCATACGGGCATAGGTGCCGTGGAAGTTTGTTCCCCAGCTTCATCCTTGCGGCACCGCATGGCTAGATGGACCATCGTGCTTAACAGCTCTCAACGACTTCTACTCCTTGTCAATAATTACAGACAAACGAGTGGGGCTATTGCATCCAAGCATAAAAACTTTGGAATATCTAGCAATCATTTATGTGCGTCACTTGTGCTGCGAGCCATTGATTAGCAGGTTCGGTTAAGCAACGAACTGGAATCTAACGACCCGGTAGGTCACCTAAATGCGCGCAGGTAGCTGCTCCCGCGAAAGGAATATCAGAGACCCAGGGTCAGCAGTACAACCGGCCGTCCTTGCTTTGTATTCGGTGCACCAAAAGGCCTGTTCTAAAGGAGAAAGGCAGTGCAAAAAATTAGTCTTCAGTCTTCCATGATACAGCTCAGATTTGGTGAGTAATAGCTGGTGTGACACCTCGTTTCTTGTGAAAAACTCGACATGAGAAAGAGATGGCGCTGATCCGGAATTGCTTCGTTCATCAGCATGAAGAAAAAAAACAACGAAAATGTGGAATGGCATTGCTTGTGCTTGTAAGAAAAGTTCAGTCTTCTTAAAAATATGTAACTGAGTTATCTCAAAAGTTCTTTCAAGTGTGAAACATGTAGTGTCGGTTCAGCGACGCTGCTACCTAAACCCTGCATGTGAAAGTGAAATCGCAGAGAGGATAGTGACTAAATGGCACAGGCCGAGCAAAGTACAGTCCAGAAGTCCACTCCAAGGCATCGGATACTTGGTGTGGAGGCCGGGGCACCCTTGCTTGGGTCCTAAGTTTGTGGAATCGGCACAGATGCAAGCCTCACGCTCCACGACTGGTCCTGGCAGAACAGATCAACCCGGACAGTTCGTGGAATAAAGGCTCAGATAGATGTCAATATTGCATCAGTAAGGAATCGACGCTTCATTGGAGGGTGGCAATATTGCATCAGTAAGGAATCGACGCTTCATTGGAGGGTGGCAATATTGCATCAGTAAGGAATCGACGCTTCATTGGAGGGTGAAACCCTGATGGGAAGGAAGCATCCTCCAAGAACGGAACATGGCAGGGCAGGGCGCACGATCTAACTGGCAGACGTTTTTGTTGTCGAAAAGAAAAGGGCGTCCGTTACGGCGTTACCTGCAGGCTGCAGCAACGGAAAAAAACTCGATGCTAGATAGAATGGCGGCCATGGGCTTTGTCTGACATTTGATCTGAGCGAAATGTCCCATTTCCGTCCCATTACGACTGCTCGGGCTCTTTCCACGTTGCTGGATTAGTGATAGGAAAGGGCCCGTTCCATGCTTCTATTCGTCCAAGGTCAAATTTTCCTTTATGAAAGATACGGCCCTATACTGCAGACTGTTGGATTGTTGATCCAGTAACAAAATAGAAGGTCACAGACTCGAGAAGACATATCTGTCGTATGGAGTGGCCCATTTACTACGGGCCGAACGGAGGCGTCAAAGAATAAGCCCACACGACGCATCAACTGAGCTTCGAGAAGCACTCCGAGTTGCAAGCCCTGTCGATGTTACATCAGGAAAAGCAGCCATGATTCATCGCAAGTTCGTTATCCACGCGCGGTTGCTCCCCATGCAGATGCAGGAACGTGCTTTCAGACTAGTGCGTTGAATCCAGATAAATTTGCCCCGCGCTTTAGTTGAGGAAATTAAAGGAGGTCTAGATGCACTGACCTTTGTTTTGGCCCAGTGGTATTGATCAATGACAACTCCGACGATCGTCGTTGTCACAAGCATACCAATTATTAGTGACTAATTACCTAACGTGAAAAGGTATTGAGAGAGCCTTGAAAAAATTGACAGGGTCAAATTAAAACGTTCATTAGTGTGGGCAACCAAACACCATTTGAAGCGTACAGTTTTCTTTTTTCGTTTTGTCCAGGTCAATAAAAGGTCAGGCAAATATATCACGGGCGCCAAACCTTGGGAGGGATGAAAGGCGGGCCATATAATCGGAACGTTGGGAAGCATTGTTTATTTTCCTTTTATTTATTGAAGAAGGAAGTATTGTTTACTCGAGTTGGTATTCTTTCTCATTTTATCCGAATCGTTTGAGTGCTCAGGTTATGGTTCGGTATTCTGTCACTATCGAAGAATAACGTTCTCATAAATGTGCATCCACATGGCGTGATAAAGTACACGGGACAAATCTAGTCAAGGCACAAAACTATCTAAAAAAAACTGCATGAACTGAGACTTATGTTCCCATCAAATAAGAAATTGAGGGAATACAACGAACCCTTATTTCTAATTGCAAGTGTAGTTTTGTAAACGGCGCATATTCATAGTACAATTTTGAATACTTCTTTGGTGGTTACAGAGATGATGGCTAAATAAATACATGCCCTGACCCTTAAAGAGTACTCCCGTCGTTCTGGTATATTTGGTCCAGCGTCAAATATGAAATAACAGATGAATATTTTCTAAAAACTGTATTGCAACACAAAAATCAATTGTAGAATTAATAAGATAATAACGTTAGCAGCAGGAGTAGGCAAAATATTTACTCGATTGAGGTCAACTCTTGTCACTTGAAACTTGACGATTCTGTATAGAAACCAGAAGGTCTCTACGTACAGAGGGAAAAGTATAATGTACACGCTGTTGCGGCACAATACCGATAAAAGCTGGACTAGAACTAAGCGAACTGCCGTGGAAAACCTCAGTGTAACGAAGCAGAGACGTGGACAAGTGATTTCAATTGCAGAAAAACGCACGGCGCGTCGAGTAATCGATGAAGCAAACCCATCAGTTACGTAGCCAACTGCTGTCGAAGGAAGCATACGAACAAGTCATGCACGATCGAGCCAGTATAATTTTGATGAACGTGATCTATATAAGCGATGAAACGGTCGTCTCTTCCGGAAGCAGTCTTGAAAGGTCGCGTCATCGCATCGACAAATGCAAGGTGCGTGACCACTGATGAATAATAACACGAGATCGTACCCACGCGTGCTGTGGCCCGGACCGAGCAGGCGCAGCACACCGACAATTTGTACCCGGGCACACAACGGCACGCGAGAGCGCGGCTACGCAACGCAAGCGACAGCCGTCTTTTCGGCGTGACGCTCCACATGTGACGCTTATCCGGCTGCAGGCTCCGGCTTTCACTTCATTTCATGTTTTTGGACGCGTTGTATCAGTGGCCGGCGCTCTATCAGTTGTACCAGCTCATCGTTGCTGCCAGCCGAATCCAGAGCTAGCTGCGCAACGGAACGGGTTGGGAACTCCCGCCCCGGCCCCGCCACCGTCCATCATGCATGTGCTCTCGAAAATCCACCCAAGGTTTATCGCAGAAAAACACAAGTGCTTGTGCGGTCAGCAGTCCACTTTGGGCGAACCGCGAGTGCCGAGTGGTGTCCCTGTTGTTCGGCGCTCCTTCCACCCGGCCGGTGGTGCCCTGCCCGGCGGACGCGCTAGTTCAGTTCACTTTTAAATTTTGAACTCGATTTCAGTCCTCCGCTTACTGCGATCCGACGCTTTTGACCCGCGAGCTGGCGAGCCAGCGTTTCCCCGTCAAACCGGTACGTGCCTCTTTTGTCCCGCTCGATCCGAAACGGACGCCTGGGATGGGAACCCGCCGCGTCAACCCCGCGTCCCAGCAGCCAACACGAAGAAAGTGACCAGACGAACCGCATCCAACGGCACGGCAGCCACGCGCGGCGGCGGCAACGCCCGCGCCATTTCCGCCTTGGCTCCTTCCTTCTTCCTCGGCTCCTTTCCTTCACAAGGAACACATCCCCCGCAACGAAACGCGTCTTTCGTTTCTCTTCCACCCCCACGCATGTATTCTTCACATTATTTGCTACAGTATTTATTACTGTAACAGTTAATAAAAGCCATTGGATAGAGTGTATGGATGATGTAAATAGCATATGCAGCTTAGGATCTCCGTAGAAAATCGACTCTACCCGACCCAGCCACGAACTTGCCTCTGCGCTGCAGCTTTGCCCTCTCTCCGTGTCATCTCGTATCGTCGTCTCGCCCGGCGCGGCGCGGCCGGACCGAGTAAACAAAACCCCCACCTTCCCCAACCCGACCAAGTCAACACACACCGCACGCAACCCGACCCTAGTCACCCAACCAAAACAATCAAACAATAACGCAGCCGCCGGCAGCAACGCCTGCAAGTCAAATCCCACCTCTCTCGCCTCCGCCTCGTTTCCATTCCTCCCACCCCACCCCGCCTCCACCACGGCGATGGCTCCGCCCACGCGCCCGCTCCTCCTCCTCCTCGTCGTCATCGCCGCCCTCGCCCTCGTCCCCCTCGCGGCCGCGCAGCCGCAGCGCAACATCCAGACGCGGTTCCCCCCCACGCGCACGCCGGCCTACGCCACCCCGCCGCCGCCGACGATCGTGGCCCCCGCCGCGGCTCCCTCCACAGCCCCGCCCTCCCCGCCGGGGTCGCTGCCGTCCTCGTCCGCGAAGCGCAGCGACATCGCCGTGGCCGTGGTGAGCACGGCGCTCAGCAGCTTCGCGGTCTCGGGGCTCGCCTTCTTCATCTTCCTACGCCACGGGAAGAAGAAGGAGCTGACGGCCGGGGACGGGAATGGGTATCCAAACGGTCCTCAGGAAAGCGCCTTCGCCGGGAAGCGCCCGGAGCGGTCGCCGAAGCGGCCGCCGCGGGGAGCGGGAGGAGGAGGTGGTGGCATCGGCATGGTGGACGAGAACGGGCTTGACGCGATATACTGGCGGGAGTTCGAGAAGGAGGGCGACGGCGCCGGCAGGGGGAGGAAGCCCGCGGGGAGGTGGCGCCCGCCGCAGCCGCCGCCGCCCAGGCAGCAGCGCGCGGAGATGTGGCCGGAGCCTCAGCAGTCGTCGTCGCCGTCCCCGCCGCGGCGGTCCAGGAAGAACAAGATAGATCAGGAGCCGCTTATCCCGAGGGGCTCCCTGGACTCCGCTTCCGCGGTGTTCGACGAGTCGCCGCGCCCGCCCAGCGCCGGCACCAGCTCGTCCTACTCCGTGAACGCCGCCGAGGCGTACGCGCGTCCGCCGCACCAGGCGATCACCGTCAGCGCCATGCCCCGCCCGTCTCCGCCGCCCGCCCCTGCCGCGCCACCGAGTGCATCGCCGTCGCTGCCGCCGCCGCCGGGAAGGGAAAGCCCGCCACCTAATCCATTCCTCGCCGCTCCATCATCGGCACCGCCTCCACCACCACCTCCGAAACCAGCAGCCGCGTCGCCACCCCCTCCGCCACCGCCCAAGGGTGGCCCACCTCCGCCACCACCACCGAAGGGCCCACCTGCGCCGCCGCCACCCAGGGGCGGCCCGCCTCCACCGCCGCCGCCAGGAGGAAAGAAAGGAGGGCCGCCTCCGCCACCTCCAAAGGGAGGCGCGGCATCCTCGAGGCCGCCGACGGCGCCGGGCATGCCGTCCGGAGCTGGAGAGCAGCAGGCGAAGCTCAAGCCGCTGCATTGGGACAAGGTCAATGTGCAGGCCACCGAACATTCCATGGTTTGGGACAAGATCACCGCCGGCTCATTCAAGTAAGTCCTTCCTGAATTAAACGCCGCTTATCATGTCCATTGCTATTCAGCACAATATTACGGGCACTGTACTATCTGCTCCAGGTGTTTCATTTGCGCATGCTAGGACCGCTTTAACGTCACTAGGAACAGTGTACTGGAATGGGGTAGATAGAACATGAACAGTATTAGTACAACCGTGCAAGCAGGGATCCTGAACTGAACTTCAAGGTTCAGATAGGGAGGGGTACCACGCAATTTGCATATCAATTAGGCATTGCCAATCTGAAAACTTCATCAACCTTCAGCAGTAGCATTTCCCTCTGTTAGTTTACTAGTATAGAGTAGAGATGTCTGACTGAAGAGATTTGCCATGAAAACGACCATCCCAGAATATGCAAATACAGAGGTAAAGAGTAGGATAATTAGTAAAAATAAATGGCCTTTTCGCTGTGCATTTCAGTAGGAGTACATTCCTCGATGGTATCGCAAACCATGCATGTCGCTTTTTCGGTGGACTGACGCAGCTGGATCCTCAATAGGATGCCCAAATCATGATGCCTTTTTGTGCGCGTTTGTACTAGTATCTGGAGTAGGAGTACTTTACATACAAGCTGCGACAAAGACAGATGGCGAGATTTGCTTTCATACAGGCGCATCTGTGTCTCGATGGAGTAGGAATACTTTATACACAAGCGCGTTCTGTGTCTCGCTTACGTACGAGCTTGGTGATTAAGAAATTAGTAGAATGGGTATACAGGATTTCGTGGAACAAGTATAGGAGTTGGCGTAGCATGCTTTTCTTTGAATGAGTTCTTACCTAGACAGAATCAACCACTTTTTATAGACTAGTGATCAAATTAGTTGTCAAACAATTGCCCGTGCTGGAAAAACTGTTCTCTAGATACATCCTTCCGTGAACTAGTGATAAAATTTATTCCTTGAACTTACAAAATGAACGAATGATGCTGTAATAGTAACGTTATATATAAAAATCTTGATGGGGACGGAGATAATTTAGCCCCAATTATTAGAAAGGTATGATGGGATCTAAAAAGGAGGTGTGGACGCAGGACATCTTAACTCGGTCAACATGGGCACCACTGCGCGATCAATTGTAGGGTTACCATTGCATGATTAGCTACAGCAATATTCACTCGAGCAATCTTTGTACAGGATTGAAAATGACCTAGTGTTTGGGGAGTGATATCTTTTCTCTGTTTGATCCAAAGAATAAAGTTCTAACTATTAATCCTGATGTTTTTCCAGCTTGGATGAAGGCATCATCGAGGCCCTGTTCGGTACTGCGGCTGCAAATCGCAAACCGAAATCTGCAGACTCCAAGGACTCTTCTGGTGAATCCTTGGCCAGCCTCGGACGCTCAGACACGCCTGAACAAATATTCCTGCTCGAGCCTCGCAAGTCGCACAACATTTCCATTATCCTACGGTCCCTCACTGTGGGGCGAGACGAAATCATCGACGCCCTCCGCGACGGCCAGACGGAGCTCAGCACGGAGGTGCTCGAGAAGCTGTCTCGGCTCAGCATCTCCAAGGAAGAAGAGTCCACCATCCTGAAGTTCTCTGGGAATCCAGACAGGCTCGCCTCGGCAGAGGCCTTCCTTCTGCGACTCCTCCTTGACGTGCCCAACCCGTTTGCACGCGTCAATGCGTTGCTTTTCAAGATGAACTATGGTGCCGAGGTTGCACAGCTCAAGCAGTCGCTCCGGACCTTGGAAATGGCAAGTCAGGAGCTGAGGACAAAGGGACTGTTCTTCAAACTCCTAGAAGCTGTGCTCAAGGCAGGAAACAGGATGAACGCCGGAACAGCACGGGGCAACGCACAAGCCTTCAACCTTACGGCGCTCCGCAAGCTCTCCGATGTGAAGAGCACTGACGGGAGCACCACCCTCCTGCACTTCGTGGTTGAGGAGGTTGTTCGTTCAGAGGGTAAACGACTTGCCATCAACCGCAATTACAGTCTCCGCCGCTCTGGCAGCCTTGCGAAGTCTGGTCATGAGGGCGGCAGTTCTTCGGCGACTCAAGGACCATCACGAGAGCGTCGGGAGGAGAGGCAGAATGAATACATGAACCTAGGACTACCAATCGTTGGTGGTCTCAGCACTGAGTTTGCCAATGTGAAGAAGGCTGCAATGGTGGACTATGACTCCGTTGTCAGCGAGTGTGCAATCCTAGGCAGCAGACTCGCAGACATGAAGAGGCTCTTGGAGACCTGCGGTGACGATGGGTTTGCCAGTGGTTTGCGAGGATTTGTGAAAGCTGCAGAACAAGAGCTCAGTGCACTAAGAGGAGAGCAAGAGAAAGTACTTGATCTGGTCCAGCGGACAACCGAGTACTACCATGCCGGTGCCACCAAGGACAAGAACGCGCATCCCCTTCAGCTGTTCATCCTGGTGAGGGACTTCCTGGGAATGGTTGATCAGGCATGTGTGGACATCAAGAGAAAATTGCAGCAGAAGAAACCACCGCCACCACCACCCTCGTCGTCACAGCCAACTACAGCTGTTGCTGCTCCTGCAGTTGCTGCTGTCCCAGTGGCCGCAGCGGCAAAGGAAGCAACCGATGGTCAAGCAGCACCGGCTCAGAAACCACCGGAAGAGGCAGATAGCAGAAGGAAGAGGGTCATGCCAAGGTTTCCAAACCTGCCAGCTCACTTCATGAAGGATAATGCAGATTCTGACTCAAGTAGTGACGAGGAATAGAATGAATATGGGAGGTTGTAAATGATGATTGTTTGCATTGTTTTGAATTGGTTGTTGTGGAGGTATAGGTTAGCTGCAGACTGTACATAAATCAATATTTGCATTGGTTCTTTCTTCCATTTCTCTATACAAGATCCATATCCAGAACGGAGCGAATAGAATTCTAATTAGAAATTTTGTACTCTCTCCGTTCTTTTTTATATGACGCCCGGTAGCACAAATTTGAGCTAATGGGCGTCATATAAAAAAGAACGGAGGGAGTACAAAATTTGATGTGAATATGTTAAAGAGTTACTTGGAAAATGACGTTTTATTAGATGCTGGTAATCATTTTTCATGGTACAACAAAGAATCGCCTACCTAAAATAAATGTAAAATAAGAAGCCGGACAAACCCAGCGTCAGTAGTACTTACAGGTATCGGGCTTTTAGCCGGCTAGCTCGCTAATCGGTACTCGGTCCATGACGCTACAAGCCATTTGTGCGTTCTTTTGGAGAACCGGGTCAATGTCTGGTAATTTCGGAATCTGGAACATAAGCCAAAGTATTAAATAGTGTAAATGATAATGATAATAGTATCGCTCCAAAAATAGTAGATACACAGGAAATATCAGTGATGCTGAATCTGTAGACTTGATAATATACCTGAGCTAGTAAATCTATGGTACGCCTGAGCAGACGGGCTAAATCTCCATCATCCATTGCAGAGTCCATCATTATCTCCCTCCAAGTCAACCCTGAAGCCCAGGCTTCAACCATTCCAGCAAATTGAGCATCTATTTCGCAGGGTACCTATAAGCAAAGGAACAAACAAATAAGAACAGAAAGGAATGTTTGTTGAATAAAAAGGAATGTCAGAGAGAATATTAGTAAGGACAACGAATGATCGAACAATACAAGAAAATAGGATCACTATATGCCAGACCTTTACACCATGTCTCTCTTGGAGATCGATGAGAGAGTGTCTCTGCTCTTCTAAATAGCTTATAACACCAGTAACAACAGAAGAAGGTTCATATACATAACTGCAGAAAGTCAAACAGTCAGAAGAACGTTTCATAAAAGAGGTCAAACAGTTTACCAAAAAAATGTTAACCTCATCCAGCAGAACGATGCTTTAATGCTTACATAATATTCTCGTTGAATAAGGAGAAAAATGAAAAAGGCCTTAGCCTACAGGATAAATTTCCCACATGGCAAGTCATATGCTTTGGACATTGTCCTGGATTTTGGTGTCTTTATCTAATGAGGAAATTTGAGAAAACATGTTTGTGGAATCAAGAATTTTAAGAACATCACCCTAAGTAAGTGAACATATATAGCAAGCTGTAAAAAATCAAAAACAAAAGATGCTGCACATGTTTGCACCTGCTATTTTTCCAAGGACGAAGTTTGATCCCTTCTGACACTAAACTTCCACAAACTGCTGCCAGTTGAGATGGCTTTAGACCCAAGAGGACCTTGTTCCTAAGAACCATAGCAAGCCAGAGTTCGTTTTCCCCACGTATAGCCGCTGCCGTCTCACCCAAAGGATAGATTACCTGAGTATTGATATCAAGTGCTCTAGCCTCTTGTATGACTTTGCTAATCTGGTAAACATTCATACAGAGAACCATAATTAATACTTGTATTTGATATCCCTAACAAGGTTAATATCTAATAAAAGTTCATTTGATGGCAAACATAAAGTTTATACCAGACATCCTATGTTTTTGAGGCATGGTAGAAAATTTCAAACAAAACTATCAGGTGCCTACTTTGCTACGAGGGTGCAAGTGGGCAAAGCACCATCAAATGGGGCCGAAAATGGGCATGATTTGGGACAGAGGATAGGGAGCATTGACATCAATGGAGGCGGCAGCTCATAATAATGCCTAAAAAAAAGATCCACGTAGGTTTTTGACCACCCAAGTTTGAATCCTTTTAAATGTGAATTCGGGTGCCTATTTCTTCTTATTTACAATGCCACCTAGTTCCACTTAGATTGACCATTCTTTGTTAACTACTGTCACAATGATTCCACAATAAGATACTTGGAAGAGTTATGAAATATAGAAAAAGATGTGTGGTAACCTGGAGAAATTCCTTCCAACCAGTTGGTTCAATTTGTTTCAGTCGTCTAGTCAAGCGACGGGATCTAGCTTCCAAACGCTCAATCTTTTCTTTTGTAAAGTTTCTCATGTCAATTATCTTTTGAAATTCTTTGAAACCCTTTGTACACTTGATTGTCTTCTTCAATTGTGAAACCTTCCTCCTTTGTTGCTTGTAACATTCTACCGCATCTTGATGTTCCTCCGAGAATCGTTCTACCTGTTCAGGTTAATCAGCATAAGTTGTATCGGAAGCTAGTTGAACTTCAGTTCAGAGGAATGTAAGTTGGAGAATGTACTTCCTAACTTCGTTCATTGTTATTTCGGACTGCAGTAAGAAACATATACATAGGGAAAGGAACTGCGTCCAGATGAAGCTCTCACAGAAATCAAACATTATTCTATGGACAGCCAATTATGGTATCTGGACGCAGGACATATTTTCTAGGGGTTTTCGAGAGAAGAAACCTATTTTCTAGGGAGCTAATGCAAGCCTGCCTCCTAGAATTGCCTAAAATGCTTAAGAGGGACTAATGTTGGAAACTATCTGTTCGTAGCTACAAAACAGCGCTTAATAAGATTATGAGTAGGCGTTCTTTTTATTTGTTCACATACTACCATTAGATAGACTGCTAGTGGTAACATGGCTGATCAATCCATGAGCTTAAAAGGTACATGAACTTTGTAAAACTGTTAACAAAATTATGCATAGATTCTTCTGAAGATACAAGATGATAAAATCTGGTTGTATCCTCAACTCTAATTCATATAAGTCCAGGAACAAGTACTAACCTCATCGTCTTCTGAAAGGCTATTAAGCACGGGAACATTGAGACTCCATGACCATGTGTCTAGGGATCCATCCATGCTTAACAATGACCCGTACTCTGATTTTGCAAGTTTATCCCACATCATTTCTTCACGCAAAAGGAGCTGCTTCAGTGTTTCTCTTGGGAGCGGGCCACCTTCGACAGAAGGAACATTAGGTAGACCTGTCTTGTAAACTGTTTTAATCCATTTTTCGGTGAACACATACCATGAATTATCTGAACTTAAGGCCACATAGTACGATGGGCAATAAATTTGTTCCCCACTATCAAATTTCTCCTTTCCAGATCCAAGTGAATCATCTTCTACCTGCAATAAGTACATTTTTTTATTCTGCAAAGTTCACACAAAAATGAATACAAATATATTTTTTCCTGAAATATTCACTCACCATGTTCGCAATCTTTTGATCAGCAAATGAATTGAGGTTTCCAATAAATACAGCAGGGATGGTGTGCTGAACTGAATCCTTGTCTTTGTACTGCAAGCACATGAAAGGAAGATGGCCACTTTCAAATTCTTCCAACCGATTTTTCCAAGCAGCCATTCTCTCCAGTTCCATCCTTCTTTTCAGTTCATTTCTGATTTGCTTCTCTTCCTGAACAGGATAGCCAAACAAAAAATAAGTGTTTTTCACATAAACGTGCTTTTCAATCCAACCAAGTCGCAGCATCAGTTTCAGTTTCAACTTTTAATAAAACAAAGATATGCAATATGGTGAGTTTTGGGTGCGCTTTTTTAAAAATAAATAAAAATCAGGGAAAATAGAACTGAAATAAAGGGGCATAAATATCTATGAGCAAATACTGGGCATGTCAAATACATCAGATGAATTGGTGTATTATCGACTTTTATACATCAATGAAAATTTGGGTCGGACGTATAGTGCTTCTCATTACCTTTAGTCTCTTCTGTAGAAGGGAAATCTCAGAATAATCTTCCTCCGATAATTCTTCCCTGCACTTTCGGTCAATAGATTCATCCGTAATTTCTGAAGAGAGATGCTTTATTTCTTTCTCTATTCTTTCAAGCTCTTCTTTAGCAGCAACCATTACATTGCTTCCAACATAGTTTCCAAAGCTTTGTTCTACTAGTTTTCGAGCTTCTTCTAAAGTTCTTCCAGAACGCTTGACCTTAACACCATCAGGTTCTTTCTGATGAGTAACTTTTGAACCCTGTACAGCACATTTCAATTCATCAGACCAGATAAAAGTGATTAAAAGATATAGGAGCATGTGCAGAAATACAGAAGCAAAATACATACGGCAAGCAGGTTCAAAACCATTCCATATGACGCTGTAAATTGTGAGACAAGTGGCTCAAGTCCAGCAAAAATAATGTCACAACATTCTTCAGGCCCTTCATATGGAGTCTGAACAAGAACAGCATGCCCAACTGTATCAATCCCTCTCCTTCCAGCACGACCTGCCATCTGGAATAGTTCGTTTGTGGTCAATAGCTGCCGCCCGGCATCAATTCGTTTGCTGAGAGAAGAAATCACAGCCGTCCTAGCAGGCATATTAATCCCAGCTGCAAGGGTTTCTGTCGCAAAGACTACTTTAACAAGGCCACGCTGAAATAATTCTTCGATGAATGATTTCCACAGTGGCAAGCAACCAGCATGATGGGCAGCAACTCCTCGCAAGAGTCCTTTTACAGCACTTTCACGGACAGCATCAGGATATTGCATCTTGAATTTCTTGAGTTCCAGTTCAACTTCACTAGCCTCAAAGTCATGCAAAAGTCTGCAATCCTCAAGATATTCAACAGCTGCATCACATCCTCTTCTACTAAAAATAAACCAAATAGCTGGGAGCATGTCATTTTCCCAGAGTTGTGATAGAGTGTCACGTATTAGTGGAACCTGCGATGAAGAATCTATTTTTCATGCCACTATTCGATCTCATATGAGCAAACAACAATTTAAATCTGTTATGTGAGAATGCAAGTCACTGAAGTTTAATAGGGCTACTAATACATACTTGGGAGCGACGCATATTGCTGAGTTCATGCTTTGACAACTGAACCTGTTTTGATATGTCCAAGGGGCTTCTATTACCTTGCTCGTTTTTGTTTCCTCTAAGCTTCCTCTTTCCTTTCACATAATAGAACTCACTCTTTGCAGATGATGAGTTCTGTAAGTGAGACATCCGCAGTTTCCTGTATGGATGTAGAACAAAAAAATGACAACCATAATGGATTTTTCTTTTCAAATATGAATTTCTGTCTAAAAGCCATCCTTATCTTATGGTAATGCATTATGTAATTTTCATATGCACTACAAGTAAGCGCTTCCAACTATTTTATCTCAATGTCATTGACATTTGATATTGAGATGTGTATACGTAGCTTTATGTTTTGTAAAATGCAGAATGCAATTTTTGCAAATGGGAGCACAGGAACTCAGGGGCACCAAACCCACATTCTCTTTCTTTAAAACAGCTTGACATATATGGTGCTGAGGAGAACAAGTGGGCAACCTATTCATTTTCTTTCCCTTTCCATCAAGAAGCGGTAGTAGTGCGAATTTCTTCGAGAAGTGCCAAGTAAGTGGAACCGGACGTTTGTTTGATGTTACCAATTCTGTCTTACCATGAATCTACAAAGAAATAGAAATAAGAATGGTTTCAGGAAATACAACAATGTCTTGAGATGCTGGGAAATGAAGCAGGATCATTATATGTAGAAACTTTTAACATTTTTTTCTCAAACAACACAAGAGAGCTGTGTGTCATTTCATTAAGAAGAAGTTAAACGAAGCACAAGGAAAGGTAAACCCCCTCCTCATACCAGAACAAACTCGTACACCCCGCCCCATGGCGACATTACAAAATAAACTATGCTTTCTTATAAACAGAAAAGAACTTTTAACATTTGTGCGTGAATGCACCCAATCACCCATAAAAATATATATTCTTCCCTAGTAGACTGATTATATCAAAATTAATGAAACAATTATAAGAGTACAAAACAGTATTTACACTGTTGCACAAGCATCAGCATAAATAAAACTGGCTCACACAAACGGAAGGTGCAATTACCTGACTTATCCAGCCAGCTAATTCATCGGGATTCGCAACAGTAGCAGACAAACATATAAGTTGGACTTCCTTCGGACAATATATAACCTAAATGAGGTGACAAAAAGTAGCTAGGTCAAATGACCAACATGAACAAACGACACATGATGAATATGAGAGTAACAGTGCACTAGCATACAGTTTCTTCCCAAACAGTGCCACGTGAGATATCACTTAGATAATGAACTTCATCCAAAACAATGACATCAACTTGAAACATTCTACCTTCCGATGTTGTCATACCAACACTGCAGTCCAAAAAGAAGATGTCAGAATGTCTCAGAAATAGGATATGCAACATCAGTTATAATCTAGAACTGCCTATCTGCAAAAGCTGAATATCCAAAACAAACTGCTTTAAAAATAGGTGAAGTGGCAAGAAAAGAAATCATGGATGCTTTAAAACAGACACACAATTCGGGAATGATCACAAATCTATGTAAATTTGAATTCATATTTACTACTCTACTGTAAACAATGCAGATGGAATGCTTCTGCCATGTTTATTTGCAATCACAGTGCAGATGGAGCGCTCAGGTCTCTGTGAATACTTGTAGCAGTCCACATTAATCACTATTTATCCTCCATAAAGTACCTTTGGTACAGCATGTTACGCAAAATCTCTGTTGTCATAATTAGGATCTGAGCATCTTTGTTGATGGCGGAATCTCCTGTAAGAAGACCAACATTGTGATCACCAAAGGTATTCCTGAAATAGTGGACAGTAAGATGTGTCAAAATTGATCATAATAATCAAAACCTACCTAAGAAAACTCTTTTGTACTCTTATTGACTAACAGATTGAACTGAAGTGAGTTTCACTGCAGAAGTAGAAATTTGATTTTCACCTAAAATGATGTTTCAAAAGTTACCATATGCATATGCATTACCAAATGGAACTCTTATTTTTGCCGGTTGTAACTGTAAACATGCAAAAATAAGCGGAAGCGTAAATGTTTCATTCTACCGGAACGAAAATGCTATGCACACGACTCGGGTGTACAACCAAGATATACGACTGCTCACCCAACCATCTGATTGCTAATTTTCTCACTGATTTTCTAATTTTAAAGTTGTTGATGCAGTCTTACCCCCGGGTCGTAAGTTTGATTGTATGCATAGTGGGACTCTTACCGGAAATCTCGGAACTTCTGATTTGACAAGGCCTTTAATGGTGTTGTGTAGAAGAGACGCCTTCCTCTAGCAACTGTTGCGACAGCTGCAGCTTCTGCAATTAGTGTTTTCCCACTGCTTGTAGGAGCAGAAACTACGACAGATGAACCTCTTAAAAATGCTTGGATAGCCAAACGCTAAAATAAGAGGGAAAGAAGGGTAAGAACGATTTAAACAAAAACCATCTTTCAGCATTAACATTATCATGTGGGTAAACAAATAGCTTCAGCTTTTTTTTCTTCTTTCCAAAACAATAGGAGAGAGGGAGGGGGGATACATCAGAAAACAGTTTAAATGTTCAACATAAGAAAACTAATTTTGTCGAGGCATGACAGCCTTTTGGAGGCCTATAAGACTATTATATGCACAAAAAATTAAAAGAGCTCCTCCCAGACAAGGTCAACAGAAGTAAGTCAAATAGGTGGCAATATGCAATGTCCTAAAAATGAACTTACCATGTTTTGAACCTTAAAAACACTAAGTAAGACACATAGGAGTACCAAATTTGCATTAAGTGATGAGGCACTTGATACAAGGACTACCTTGTGGATCTTTGCATCAGCGAGATGACATCCCCTTCAAAATATCAAAACTCCCACTACTCAGAAAGACAGTGCAAATTTTTTTTTTAGAAGCGGGAATATATTAATTCCAGCCTCTGCATTGAATAATGCATATAGCTATTTCTTATTACAACCATCATGGAAAAAAGGAAAAAAACAGAGAACACTCCAACCCCAACTTCCAATCCCTAAACACATGTAACCCTGAATGCTTGATGATGTTCTAATCTCTACAACTATTAAAAAAACCATTGATTCTTGGGCCAAATCTTGGAATGAGAGAACACGGGTCTTAAAACCATCCTCAAGAAAGACCGAAGAAAGAGGCAAAATAAAGACAGTGCAAATGAGCAATGGAACTTCAAATAGCACAAACCTACATTTAACTTGACCCATGCGGAATCGCATTGGCATCATTGCTACAGTGATACTGACTCCTGAAGTCCAAATCATTCAAGTGACTCGAAGCATTCAAATTTTCACCAAGCCATCAAATTCTTCACAAAATGGAACCGGGATTCTGGTTATCGCGTTGTGCTTCCATACGAACCTGGAATTTGTCGACGGGGAAATCGTAGATCCCAGCGAGCTCGTTGTAATCGATGACGTCCTCCCCGAACTCGCGCACCTCGGCGACCAGCTTCGCCACCCGCCGCGACTTGTACTCCTCCGACTCCCGCCTCCGTGCTGCGCTATCCTTCCGCTCATCAACCTCCTCAGCCGCCTCTTCATCGTACTCACTGCCGCTCTCATCGTCCACCTCCTCCTCATCGGCCTCTTCCCCCTCCTCGTACTCATCATAATCCTCGTCGTCCGCGTCGCGAATTCCTACCTCGTCGTCATCGTCCTCCTCGTCGACCTCTTCGTCCTCATCGTCGTCGGAGACCGGCGCGGCGGCGCGAGACGGCGAGCGCGCGGAAGCTAGGTGGAATGGAGCGGCGCGGGAGGGCAGGAGGAGAGGGAACGCTGGGCCCTGGTTTTGCGGAAGCGCGTGGCGCGAGGCGGTGGGGAGTGGGAGGAGGAGGAAGTGCGGGGCGAGGCAGTGCATGGCGGGAGGGTGCGGTGGTTCGGGCCGGAAGAAGAGGCGGGGAGAAGACGGGATAATGCTCGGATTTCGTTTTCGGAATTTGCCAGGGACACGGAAATATGACGATACGTCAAAGGAGTCGGTTTACGCTAACAACATTAACACGCCACCAGGGGTTTAAAACCATCGCAAGCTGCATGTGTAACAGAGATGCGCCTCGGCAGTACATCAGATCAGCGTACGTTGAAAGGCAACGTAAAAACATGGGTACACAAATCATATCAGGCATCACAGGAAGAAGAGTGATGATCCAATCACTCTGTAGCATCCATGTTCCAAGCTTATGCCAGCAGGACATTTTGGAATGTAAATCGGCATCGATGCATATCTGGACGGCTCATGGACAGAACAGAACAGAACTGAACTAGGAAAACCAAAAGCGTCCCTTATTACTACGATGTGGACAGATCATATTTCAACTGAACTAGTCATCCCCTTTTCTATATAAGTAGAGAGCCTGTTAGGACCTTATTCACCGTTCCCCAATATCGAACAACATGGAGATTGTAAAGTAGCTTTGGAACTCTCGTATTCTACTGGACTGCAGAAATAAAAAGAAAAGGGGATGACTAATGGACAATTTGTTGCTTATGCCTGAACGCCAAGTTCCAATAGCAAGGTGTGATTGACAGCGTCTGATCCGGAGCCAATAAACTGGATCGGCCCTGTGTATTGAGAAAGGGTGCAGTGTCAGCTTATTATGGCTGTGATATATACTTGTCATTTTGACTGCAAACATCACGTAACATACCTGGGCTGATGTATCGGTTCATAATGGCCCATTCATCCCGCAGAGATGCAAACTTCTTAAATGGTGCGCCTGAATTCAGTGTAATGGAAATGAATAGATGATGTATGATAAGTACTCTAGGAATTTTATTAACAGCGAAATATGAAAGTAAAATGTTGCATACCGTCAAGTTCAACCATAGCCTTCTTGATCACTGGCTTGAATTTACCTGTTTAGTTGCAAAGTTGACACACAGCAAAGTCAGAGGCATACTTCAAGCTTGCAAAATCAAAATACCAGGACAGATCATAAACAATTTAGGGTAAAAATAATCAATACGATGTGGACAGATCATATTAAGAAAACTTTATAGTGATATTTCAACTTTCACAGTAATAGCATATATCATGCTAACTTGTTAAGCTAAATAAAAAGAAGCTACAAAGTGAATAAGATCATAAATAACTCTCGATGGCTGAAGAAAATTACCGTGCCTCCTCTCGACATCCATCAATGATGTCAATGCTGTCCCTCCAACAGACCATTCTGCCACAGGGGCAGCAAGGTTGCCAACCTGTGTTCACAAAACAAGAACGGCAAGAAATTACGTTATGCATCATGAAATAGTGCACACCAATCCACCAGATACTCCCACGCATTTGGTGGTAACCAGATTATTATAGATAAGTAGGTGAGGTGGAAACATATGACGGTGACACGAGTTCAGCAATGATGCGCACTCATGAACGTAAACACAAACATAAGAACTAGAAAATGGATCAATCATGTTCTTATGATGCTAACTAAGTTAACATACCGAAGAAATAAGGCCAGTCTTCCCAAACTGAAGAAGAGCTCCAGCACCATAACCTAATGCGTAGCAATAGCTAGCATCAAAATTAGTCGGGAGGCCACATCTTCCTTCGTATCTGAAATTACCGAATAGCATGAGATGATGTATCTATTTTTGTGCGATGCCAGTGCATAAAGTAGTACACCATTACTTAAGAAAATACATGAGTATATCCACTCACCCAAGAAGTGTGATTGGCCAATGAAATTGCCCTTGTATTTCCCCTCAGATTTCCTTTTCCCTAATTCTGTTTCAACCATATCGATAAGCATTTTTTCGGTTTCTATCTTTGCAACCTGAAAGAAAAAGATTAGGACGGTTAGGAATTTCAAGGCCTAAAAAAGGAATATGGTTAGTTTTTGTCACAGGAAGTTAATGAACATGCGTGAGGTGTCATGGCATGAGTGTCTCACTTGAACATTGCCATGTGGATCTCTCTCAAGCATAAGCTGCTCCTGAATGGATGGAGGCAAAATTTCGAACAGTTTCTTGGATTCTAGTTCAAGCTTATTTTTCCAAACACCTGCTTCATCAACAGTATCATGGGCCAAAATTTCATTTAACTCTGCAATAAGTTTCTGAACCTGGAAAAACCAAGGGGTCAAAAATACAATTAATAAGGTAAGGAAATTAAGGAATGAGCACATAAAACGAAAAGCTAAGAGCAGGCAAGTATGAGGATCTGGAAGCACTAAACACAGAGGTCCTTGATCAGGAAAGATGTTGAAGGTTACCTCTGGGATGAAATCAATAAGGCCCTCTGGTATAAGGATGACACCATAGTTGTAACCAAGTTCGGAACGCTTGCAGATGACATCGGTAATGTAGTCTGTAACGCTCTTAAGGGTTTGCTTCTTTGCAGCAACCTGAATGAAGGTAGATATATATTTGTCTATGAAATAGCAAAAAACATACGTAAATACTGATACAAAAGAAATTTTCACATATTTCAATATAATTCAATAAAAACTAAAAATTGCACGTATTATGTTAGCATATTGAAATCATAGCAAATTAGTTAACAAATGCAATAGAAGAATATAGCTATACCTCTTCGCCGATAAGGGCAATGTTCGGGTGTGTTTGCAACGCACACTCCAGTGTGATGTGAGAAGCAGCACGTCCCATAAGCCTTACAACTGCAAGAGCACATATTGAGTTAAGACAATCAAACATAATTGGTCACTAGGCAAACATTTAGTAATACAATGATGCAACATGCAAGTCATCTTATGGAAGAAATAGCTTTTGTCCCCCCCCCCCCCCCCCCCCCCCCTTATTTTAATGAACTTTCGTGTTAAGTTAAACAATACTTTGGCACCAGTCAACATCCTAATGAAGTTACGGGCTGTATCCATAAATGTTGGACCGACAAGTAATTAAGAATGCCTGATTTTTCAGAGGTAGGCAATACAAGCACATTTTGTTTGATTTGTTCCTACTCGTGTTATTGCTTCCTTTTAGGGGGAAATGGTCTATTGTGCAAATGCTTATAACGAAACAGATAAGAGCAGAAACTTACAGTGGTAATATTTTCCCGATGATCGTGCATCAGTCATCACGTTTCCAATCATTTCAGAGTAAATCTGCGGGAGATAATATGTTATTCTCACGACATGGCTGCTTCTACATGAATAAGAGTCTTCTGCACTTTATATCAGATATCCATATCGCGTAAGAGGGTTCTATGACCTTCAATACGATACCGAGTTCCATGGGTCAGGAACAGTACCTTGCAAGCAGTGTCAAATCCGAAACTTGTTGGAACCTCCTTGCATTTTAGATCTCCATCAATAGTCTTTGGACACCCAATAACACGAGTCTTCAGGTTCTTCGCCCTGCAAAAGGATCGATGCCATTCACCAAGAAAGGGGCACATTTACTAAATTTACTTGCAAAGAAGTAGACATTTTTTATTGTTTGCATAATATAACATAAACGATAATAGTAAATGTTGTATAAGAAAAAAAAACGACAACTGTCAGCTCTTATTTCACAGCAGTAAAGTGATGATCAGGGAACACTATTTCTCATTATAAAGGGAGCACCAAAGTGTCATGAAATCTTGACAGCTAACCTGAAGTATTCTGCAATAAGGCATGCATTGGTATTTGAATCATCACCTCCAATAACAACAAGTCCATCCAATTCAAGTTTGTTGGCTGTGTCTTCAGCTTGCTTAAACTGTACAAATCCGAGAAAGTTTGTTTACACAGCGATGAGAAGGTTGATAGGTTCACGGTTGAGAGTTCTTCAGTCTATTCAAGCATATGCACAGGAAGCTTGAACGTGAAGGACGTACCTGCTCTGGCGTTTCAATCTTATCCCTTCCGCTGCAGATCATATCGAATCCACCCTGTTGGAAACAAAGAAAAAATGCTTTTAACTCGTATTTCAACGAACTTCAATCAACCTAATGATCAAGATCGCTATGTCACCCAACCTAAGAGCATGAACACGACCTTCCCAACTAAAGCAAACGCTACTGGCAAACGAAGCACAGCTTATAAAAAGCTTATCATCGAGCAGAGGATGGAAAACATGGATAACCTGGTTTCTGTAGGGGTAGACGAAATCTGTATTGAGTTCAACATACTTGCACTTCATCAATCCTGCGGGGCCTCCTTTGAATCCATACACTGTGCTACCCTTTGCACGATCCTGCAAGAAATCTAAACAAAAGCAAACAGAGCCATCAGTGAAAGTATATCAGAATGTGGCACCTTACTTAAGATAACTTGCCAAGCCAACGGTAAGAATTATCAGCTAGTGACCAACTCCAGATCCAAAAGTTGAAACAAAAATGGCATTCCTAGCCCTGGTGATCCCTGTTATTAATACTATGCTGTATGCATATACATTTGCGAGGAAAAGGCAGAAATCTATCTATGCAATACGATCCTGTAACCATATTTAGATCGGCGTCATAACTGCTGCTGTTTGCGGCAATTCTGAAACAATACATGGCACTAAAAGTGGATCAAAGAGCGCTCGCTCACCGAAGATACCGCAGATCACATTGTGTCCACCGGGTGCCTGTCCGCCGGAAAGCACCACGCCGACCTTCAGCGGCTTCACCTCAGCCGCCTCCGTGGCCGGCACCAGCGCGGCCGACGGCTGCCCGAATAGGCTCGGGAACAGCTTCGCGATCTCATCTGCTCGGATCAAATCAAAACCGGTCGTACGTCAAAAACAATTCCCATGGAAGGACCGATGGATGAACGAGGCGAGATCAGGGGAGCGAGCGCGGGGACTCACCAGGGTTTCCGGTCGCAGAGCTGGGTGGCCCGTCGACGAGGGAGAAGGATGAGCAGAGGACGGAGGGGAGCGGGAGGGCGTGGTGGAGACGGCTCGTCTGCACCTCGCTGTACACCGACGCCAGCCTCCCCGGCGATGGGCCGTTCGTCGCCGCCGCCATCGCCTGCCTTTCGCGTTGGCGCGCCTTGGATTGGAGAACAAGAAGATGCGGAGAGGCGGGGTGTGCCGTGGCGGGTTTTTATGCGCGATCCGACGAGGCCGTTATGCGGATCACCGCTGATTTTTTTTTTTTTTTTTTTTTTTTTGAGCTAAGCGGATCACCGCTGATAACGTGTGCACATAGGAATTTTTCGCACTCGCCGACCGACGGGCCCATTAATGTTGAAGTTCTATTTGAATCCATGGGTCGAAGGGCCCATCTGACATTACTGAAAAAAATGATTAAAAAAAATACCATTCCATTTTGCCTCCTACTACAACTGATTCTGATTTTTATCTAACCGAACCTTTGATGAAAAATAAATAGAGACGCTCACCAACACAACCGATTCTTTGCCCCTATAAATATAATATGCACGCAGCTTCTACCTCTACGCGTGCCTTCAAAAGACCGGAGCGGCTGATGTTGTTATTCAAGAAGTCACACGGGCGACTCCCTGTCGATTCACAACGAAAGAATAAATAGCTATAAATATGCAACACTCATGCCGAGTACGAGACTTAATGCATTGGTTACAACAAAAAAAAAACTTGAGTTCTCTTACACATCGTTCAAACATGTAGTTTGTGAATTTAATGAATTCGGTTCTTGGTTGAAATGACGTGTTCAACAACTGTGAGGAACAGAGGAGCAACAAAGCCCTGACTGACTCCTACAGCTCATGCAAATGCAAATATGCATCTCATTTTGCTACTGTGCATTACCGATTCCCTCTCCAACAGAACATGCAAAGCAGCATGCACTTTGCCTACGGAGGAGAGAGGTGATCCAAAATTGAAGATTCTCTCTCCTCGGATGCATCCGCGCCGGCGAGCGGCACGTGGGGTTGGGTGCGGGCGAGCAGCACAGGGAGGCTGTGACGCGACTCCACCACCGCATCCTCGCGGCCGGGGAGGCCATGATGCGACTCGGCTTCGTGAAGGCGCCCGTGGAGGTGGAGCCCTTGGAAGCGGCGGCTGCAGCGACGGCAAGCAGCCACTGATATCCCGTTCCTGCACATGGCGTTCAGCGAGCTCCCGCCGCCGCCGCGCGTTCTCTACTCCGCCAGCTCGCGGCACGCCGCCGCCAGCCCGCGTCGCGCCGCGTGTTCCCGCCTCCACGCGCGCTCCCGCCGCCGCCGGCAACCTGCGCTGCGCCGCGCGCTCCCGCCTCCTCTAGCTCGCCGGCGACCCGCGCCTCGCCGTCGACCAGTTGCACGGGTTCAGCTGCCGCGCGGCGCGCGGGACGGGGCGGGGCCGCATCAGCGCCCAGACCTCGTCGTCGTCGCGAGGGCGAGAGGCGGACGGAGGCGGGCCGGAGGAGCGCAGCGCGGAGGGGAGGTGCGCGGGCCGCTAACGCGCGCGTGGAGCAGGGGCGCGCGGGCCACGAGTGCGTGCGTGGAGCAGGGGCGTCGCGCAGGGCAGAGAGCTGCGGCGGCGGCGGCGAGTCGAGCGGCTCTGGCTGGGCGGCCGCAACAGAGAGCGGAACAGGTTATGGGTCGCGCCCACTCCCTCCTCCACTCCTCCGATTCCGCCGCCGCCGCCGCCTTATTACCGGCTCTTCCCTCCTCCTCTTCCATCTAGGTAGTCGTCTGCTCATCCAGTCAAATCGAGCTCCCCAATGGCCGGCACAACCTCCCAAGAGCTAAACTTCCATTTTTTTTCATCATTTTTTTAGCAACGGGGCTCACGCCCCCCACTTCATTAAAAAGCAGGTATCAGTACAAAGTTTGCAGGAAAATAAAGCAAGTCACGAGAAACCGGACAAAGCATCTAGCCTATTACACCCAATTTCCACATCACGCTCGACATCTAAGGAACACACTATCCAGACCCCAAACTCATGCGACCCCCGCAATTCTTCTGGTTACTGGTGCCCATCCTTGAGATCTTCTGAAAGCTTCACTTGCCACTTTTCGCAGGAGCTTGCTTCCTTCCTCCACCGTCTCTCTTTGTGTCTTTTTCTGCAATATGGTCCATTTGTCAAGCCACTAGCAAATATAGAAAATAAGTTCTGTTGGATCATTCAACTTCTTGTCTCGAAAATATGCATCATTTCTCGTTCGCCAAATTGACCATAAGGTTGCTCCACACCCCAGTAGTACTAATGGTCTGTGTTTGCCTTGAAAACTCGAGAGCTAAGGACCCATCAGATCTTCAATACTACTGGGGCTAAACTTCAGACTAAAAGAGCATTTGACTACCTGCCTGGCATATTTAGCCACTGGGCAGTCAAATAACAAATGTTGTATGGACTCATGCATTCCACAGAATGCACAGTCAGTATCCCCTTTCCACCCTCTTTTTTTCAAGTTATCCTTGGTTAATATGCTATCTTTAAGCAATAACCAGAAGAACACCTTGATTCGTTGAGGGATTTTTACCTTCCACATGAAAGCATAGGGAAATGGCACTCCTAGTGTCTTTAATCTCTGGTATAAAGACCTAACAGAGAAGCCTTTCTTGTCTATCTCCCAAATAACTATGTCTTTCTCTGCAGATAGAATTACATCTTCACATATAGTCCTGAGTTGCTCCCACATATCAGCCAACTCTCCTCTCAAACCTCTTCTGAAGTTGATACTGTCAAGGCCTCTAGTCAGAACACTATTCACTGTCACCTTTTTGTCATATGCTAGATTGTAGAGTCTTGGGAATTGAGTAGCTAATTTTCCACCTTTACACCATTTGTCCTGCCAAAAACTTGTGCTCAAACCATTGCCGATCTTCCTACTGCAGTGTTCCTGGTATATTGGGTTGACCTCCATCAGCCCTTGCCAAAATTGTGAACATCCTTGCTTCTTGTCCTCTGCTGCCATATCCCTTCTGTCGTCTCCAGTTTCCATAGCCATTTGCAGAGGAGACTTGTATTCATGGTTAACAAGTCTAGAACCCCCAGTCCACCTTGGTCCTTAGGCATTGTAATTGATGGTCAATTGACCAGGTGGTATTTTTTAACACCTTCACTTTCCTGCCATAAAAACCTAGTTCTATAGAAATCCATCTTCTTTACTACTCCTTTGGGAACTCTGTACATCGAGATCATGTACAGTGTCACATTAGTTAAGCTAGAGTTTGTCAAGCTCAACCTGTCCCCCAGGGTCAAGAATCGACCCTTCCAGGTCCCTAGCTTTTTCTCTAGCTTTTCTTCGGTGCTTTTCCAGAGCGCATTGCTCAGTCTTTTCCTATCAATGGGAATTCCTAAATATTTCATTGGAAGAGAGTTAACAGGACATGTGAATATGTCACTGTATAGCTGACTTCTATTGTTTGCCTCCCCAAAACAGACAATGTCACTTTTATGAAAATTGATTTTCAAACCTGACATCTGTTCAAAGAGGCAAAGGATAAACTTAAGGTTTCTGGTCGATTCCAAGTTGTCTTGCAGCATGAAGATTGTATCATCGGCATATTGAAGCATGGCAATCCCACCATCAACTAGATGGGGAACCATGCCTTTTATCAAGCCGTTGCTCACTGCCTGGTTCACCATTATCTCCAAACCATCGGCTACAATGTCAAATAGCAAGGGAGACAACGGGTTCCCTTGTCTAACACCTTTGTGAGTGCAGAAATATGATCCAATGTTGTCATTCATTCTGATTGCTACTTTTCCACCTCTGACCACCTTCATAATCCAGTCACACCATTCGTTGCCAAATCCCTTTTTCTGTAAAATCTGATAGAGAAAAGACCAACGAACCTTGTCGTAGGCCTTTTCAAAATCAACTTTGAACAGAATACCACTCAATTCTTTCCTGTGAACTTCATGAATGATCTCATGCAGGGCCACAACACCGTCTAGTATGAACCTGTCTTTAATGAAACCAGTTTGAGTCTCACCTATCACCTTTGTAATAACTCTGCTCAATCTATTTGTCAGCACCTTTGTGAGTATTTTGTAACTCACATTTAGGAGGCAGATGGGTCTGAAATTTTTCATTTCATTAGCATCTGCACTTTTTGGCAGTAAGGTGATGAGCCCATAATTTAATCTTTCAATTGGTAAAGTCCCCTTATGAAAATCATCTAGCATTTCTTTTAAGTCAAATTTTATGACATCCCAAAAATGCTGATAAAATTCAATTGGCATCCCATCAGGGCCTGGGGCACTGTTATGCTTCATTGAGAACACCACCTCTTTGATCTCCTCTATGGAAAAAACCTTAGTCAATTCCTCCTTCTCTTCACTGCTGATCTGAGGCATCTCAGCACTATCCATATTGATGGAAGTGTCCTGAGCTGGCCCAAACAGCTCCTTGTAGAAATCAGTTGCGTGAGCCAATAGCTCTTGATCCCCTTCAATAATCTGGTTCTCCTTTTTCAGTGACTGAATTCTTGTCCTTCTTCTTCTACCTCTGGCTTTGAGTTGTAAATATTTAGTATTGTTGCGACCCTCGATGATATCTCTTTCTTTGGCCCTTTGTCTCAGCTTAATTTCTTCCTCCCTCATAAGGAATTTAAGTTGAGATTCATACTCCAGCTTCTTTTGTCACTCTGCAACAGTTAATCCAAGAATTTCGCTTCTGGTGTCAATTTCAATGATTGTATCTATTAGCTCATTTCTCTTCTGTTTGTAGGCCCCTTCCACATTTATATTCCATCCTTTGAGAAACTTCCTAGCACGCCTCATTTTGTATTGCCATCTGTCGATACTTGTGTTGCCTTTGACTGGTGCAGACCAGTTTTTCTCCATAATTTTATGGAAGTTTGGTCTCTCCAGCCAGCATAATTCAAACTTAAAAATTTGCTCTCTGTTTTGTGGAACACCCACAGTTAGCATTAAAGTTACATGATCAGAAACTCCTCTGGTCAAACTTTTAATCACCACATTCTGGTAATGTAGATCCCACTCAGGACTCACTAGATATCTATCTAGTTTTTCAAAAGTGGGATTTTCTCTATTGTTTGCCCAAGTATACTTCCTTCCTGTTAACTCCAGTTCCAACAGGCCATAGTTCTCAATAATTGCATTGAAAAGAAAGCTCCATTTGTTGACTCCCCTGGTTTGTTTTTGTCACCCTCTCTTCTAAGGATATTGAAATCACCTCCTATCAGAGCTGGGTGTTTGCAATTATGACAAAAATTT
Organism: Eragrostis curvula; assembly: GCA_007726485.1. Classification (NCBI taxonomy): domain Eukaryota; kingdom Viridiplantae; phylum Streptophyta; class Magnoliopsida; order Poales; family Poaceae; genus Eragrostis; species Eragrostis curvula. The sequence continues at coordinate 6,152,330 of CM017439.1, read as the reverse complement.
GAAAGCTCCTTCAAAAAATCTTCTTTTTGTTCTTCTTGAGCTGCTCCATACACTACAATTAGGTTCCATTTGAAACCATTTTGTTTATCATGGAGCAAAACTCTAATTAACCTATTACCTTCTTCCACTTCACCTACATCAAACATGTCCAGATCGATGCCCACTAAAATTCCACCTGACCTGCCATTTGGTTCAGAGTTACACCAGCAAATATTCCTATTACCTGCTAGACCATCTAACCATGTGGATTCAAAAGTGCTCCTATTGGTTTTCTGAATACCAATGAAGTTAACTCTTTCCTCCAACATCATTTCTTTTAGGAACTTGTATTTTTCAGGGCGTCCTAGACCCTGACAATTCCATACAAGGCCTTTCATCATGATACCTTTTTTATTTTTGTCTCCCCTTTCTTCTTAACTTTTCTAAGAATGGGGGAGACACTTTTCTTCTTTTTCTTCTTTCGAGTAACTTGTTTTTTTCTGAGAAATACAAGTATTTTCGAAAGAAGAGTCTTTTTCATCTTCATCAATTAACAAGTCTTTTATTACTTTAGAGTCAATATCAAATTGACCTGAAAGTAGACTTGATTTCATATCATTAGCATCTTTCTTCTCTGACTGCAGGATTAAATTGATCCTAGCTTGTTCAAGAGACTTAATCACATTCAAATTTTCTAACTTATTCACATCATCATTACCCAAGTTAACACCTAGAGAAGAAGCAATATTGACTAGAACAACATTATTAGTATTAAGAACAGAGAAAGGATTATTGTTAATACCTTTGTTCAGGAAAGCATCTTTTGCTTCAGCCCTCTCAACTGCAACCTCCTCCATGTTCAGGTCTTCATATCTTGTCAGCCTGCTGCTCCTCCTGGTGTCTTGTTGAATCTTGTCATTTTTAGCTTTCTTCCTCATTACCTCAGTGAAACCAGTGTCTTGAGAGTCCTGAGATTGGCTGCCCTGTGATTGAGACTGAGATAGGTTGACACCACAATCTTCAGCGAAGGCATTCACTTCCTGTGAAGCCGGGACCTCCTCATCTTCCTCATCAGCTTGGCTATCATCCAGGTTTACTCTCTCCTTTTCCAGCTCAAAGTCAGTCATTTCATTAGACTGTCCTTCTAAGCTAAGGTTATCCACTGCCATGGGAACTGGATTGACATCCTGCTTGTGAAATATTTGGGCCATTGATGGTGTCTCAGGCATGTCAATGTTCACAGCTATGTTGCCAACATTTACTGTTGTTGTACTTCCTTCCTGCTGAGCCACTGTGTTGACCTTACTATCCTCTTTCTGTAGATCTTTAGCCAACTGTCTGTCCATGGCAATCCTCCTAAGCTTGTCTTCATCTGTGTTCATCTGGAATTCCTGACCTTCCATTGCTTCATCATTGTCAACTGTTGTTTTGCACCGTTTATTATCTCTCTCTTTAGACTGCTCTTTACTGGATCCCATTATTGGTTCAACCGCCATTCTCTTTCCCGGATTGCTTTCTCCCTCTGCATTCCACCCTTCTTCCACAATCCCTTCAACTCTAAAATAGATGTCGTAGATGAATGGTTTGACAGCTAGTTCCAGCACCGGAGGAATTTTTGCCACACTCTTAACATCCACTTTGTGTGACACCCCAGGTGTCTCTTACAAATTAATTCATGTTAGGAGATCATGTTAAGAAGAGCATGTTAAAAGTTTCAATTGATTGTACCTTGAAAAGTATCAGCAACATGCATAGAAGTCAAATTTGGATCAAATTTGAAAAGCAAGTTTAAGAATTTGAACAGAACTTTGTGCAACTAAAATTTATGTGAAATACTTAAGCAAAATAAAAATCTAGTAAAATCTCAGAAACAATTGCAGTTAGGAAGTGCTCCAAATAAATAAAGGAAGTTTAAAATTTAAACAACTTGTTTGAATTTCAAATTCAAAGTTCTTAAAGTTTTCATCAATTTGAGCTGCCAGCTGCCTTGTACACGTGTTGAAGAGGGTCCAGTAAAAATCTGAGAATGTTTGAAACCTTTTAACCCTTTCAAAATGAATTTATAAGAGATAGGATTAATTCTGCAGAAAAGAGAAAAACTGCGGGACCCACATGTCAGCCAGAGAAGCTCTGTTCTTCTCTCTCCCTCGGAAGCCACAGATACGGTGCATGACCGCCACCTCACCCGACCACCGCTCCAGCTCGATTCTTCGACGTTTCGAGCCCGGCCCCAGCTCCTCCGCTCTCCCTCGATCACTCAGACCTCACACAACGCGTACAGCTCGCTCTCGCTCTCAGCTTCCGCCGCCAGAGCCGCCATGGACGCCGGATAGGGAGCTCCAGCTCGCCGTCGACTCTGTCCACCTCAGCCCACGCTCCATCCCGCCAAGCCTGCGTCTCGACGTACTCTCCAGGTTCCACCAGCGCCAAGACGTCGCCATACACTTCCTCGCACGGAATTGAAGCTTCTACTCCGACGAGCTCCGCCAAACCTAAGCGAGTCCTCACCGGAATTAGTCAAGCTCAGTGAGTCTCTATTTCATTCCTTCTTGAGGATTGATCCTCACATCATGGCGCATCTTTTGACCGAGTTTGGTCCCTTCTTATGCGCCGTGCAGCTCACCGTCCTCTCGCCGCCATCCGCCGCCGACCCGACGTCCTCGCCTTCGCCCCCGCACGGTGCTAGCCCGTTACGGTGAGCCTCCCACGTTGCCGTCTCGAGCAGCACGTCGTCTAGGGTTCACTGATTGTGTATCCGTTTGATGTGCACGTCGTCGTCCTCCATCATCGTCGGCGAGCCGCGCCACGCGCCTCCCCTGTTTCACTGAATCAGTGGCACTTTCGTAAATAAGTGAAACATGTTCATAAATCACTCAAACTTCAAAAATCTATATCTGGAGTTCTAGATGTCCAAAAATTGCAAACCAACTTTTGTTGTGTTTCTCTTGCTTAGCTCTGTCCAGTGGTACCTTAGTTGATCTTTGTCCATGTGTAGTTCGTCCTGAATAATTTATGCAATCTGAACCTTAGATAATTCATAGTAATTAATTTAAGGATGCTAAAAATGCAAATATTATCTTGTTGCAATCCTATTAGCATTATCTGTCTATAGGTTCCACTTATACCCCTTGTTTCTATATGTTCTACTTTGTATGAATTTTGTAAGCTACACACTGATTAATTCATAGTAAAGTATTTACTGTTGCTAAAAATGCAATCTGGGTCTGGTTCGGTTCCTTATGACATTACCTGTTCATTAGTGTCAATCATGCAAATTATTTCTGTAAGAAGAATTAATTGACAATTTCTCTTTGATAAACTTGTCATCTTCGTCATAATTAATTTACTGATAATTAGACCTTTATTTTCTACATGCTAGTCACTGGTATGAATTTCTTTCACCATAAAATAGGAATTAACCAGAACATGTTCTGAGAATTTCGTAGGATTTTATTTCCATTGCAGCATTGTTTAGATAATTAAGTTAAATCTATTGGGAATAAGATCATGATAAATTGTTTGTGAAGCTATTGTCACATGTTAAGGTCAGTACTAGGGTAGCCATGGTCAGAAGTGATTTAGGTTACTGCTATATTTGTATAAGCTTGTTTGATGTTAATTTGAATGAGTTAATTCAAATTATAACAATGCTTCATGGGAGTCAATGAAGGAAATCAATCACATTAACTCCAAACCAGCGAATCAGAACTATATGTATCACTGCGAAATGAAATCAAATTCAAATCATTTCATGCATATCATGTCGACTCCATTATGTGTTTATTTCAATTGAGCATTTATGCATGCTTAGGTAACGAGCAAGTGGAAGTCGAGGGGGATATTCAACAGGATACTATCTCGCAGGACCGTGAAGTTGAAGTTACTAACGTGTCGGTCGAAAATCAAGGCAAGCCCCGGATCATACAACCCTTTTGAAAACTTTACTTTTCTAGAGATTATAATGTAGCGAGTCTATTGTGAGTGTTGCACATAGGTTTATAGGAGTTGAATGAAAATCCATTTGCATGTCCCAAATGACCTATGGTAAATAGTGTCCACACTAGTTCGCAATAGAAAATGCTATGCTTAAAGCTATGGATAGTATCGAATAGAATTTGATGACAACTAAAAGATGATCCCCCCTCAAAGATAATGATGAGAATGTTTTTGAACGGTTTAGACCGGGCAGGATGGAATATGCATGTACAGGTTGTAGCAACACATGGAGGTGTTGGCTACTGTAGCCCTGCCTAGTCGATTAAGGACCGATTCGTGAATGGCCCCTTGATCAAGTATTGAACAGTACCGAGTGCATACTAGTGCTATGGGAGCTAGTAAACTTAGTAGCCTGTACAGTGGCATCGTTGGTAGGTAACCAGTACACTGGTCGAAAGACACGCTGGGCGTAGTTGGGCAGGTTCAGGCTACGACGATAGTGGGACGGCTGCCCAACTCGTGAGACTGGACCCCGCCTTGTTGTTTACTGTCTTGTGAAAGGCTGTCGTATATGACTTTTGTGCATATACGTCGTGTACCTCGGGTTTTTGCCAGCTGGTATAAATCGATTGCAGTCGCTGTCCCTCGCAGTAATGAGTACCCGCTTGTGATCCGCGCCATTACGTAGCACACATATAAGAATGATGAATATGGATGATGGTTATAGTGGTTGAGAGATAGTCTATTATGATATTTGGATCCTGCTATGTTACATATTTTATTGATGCTTGAAAGTAGATATGCTCACTTATTTTTTGTTTAATAATGAAGATAAAAGATGGCTAAAAGTGGATAGCAAGAATTAGCTATGCTTAAGTGCGAGTCCTTTAAAATGAAACCCTCCTATGTCAGCTTTGCATGTCTAGAGTTATTTGACGGTTAAGTCTTGCTGAGTAATTAGTACTCAGGCTTTGTGCCATTGTGTTTTTATTAGTACAGATGTTGAGCTTCCCGAGGGTGTACTCCCGTGGGACGTGCAAGTCCCCGAAGGATGGTCTGCCCAGTGGGAGGCAGATGAGCCGCCGCAGTGAAGGTGTTGCTAAAGTGATAATCCGGACGGGCTCGGATTATTGCTCTTGCTTATCGGGAGAGTTAAAACTTTGATGTATCAAACGTGTTTTGAACTTGTCGTTTACGCTTCCGCTCTTCTGTAATATGTCCGCTGCACTCTGAACCATTCTTGTAATATAAATAATGTAAAATGTGCCGCAAGTGTTGGTATTATCTCGTGTCTGCTTAAACAGCACCGTGGGACAAAGATCCTGTGGATCGGGCTGTTAGACTTTGAATCTGACTTCATCCCTTTCTTCCAATGCCTCAATGTCCACTTCTTCCACAGCACCCAACATAGAGCCAATTTCACACACAGCATGGTAATTTAGCATCTCCTCGGAAACATTATCCACAGATACCCAAACAGTATGCAGTCTTGCCTTTGCTCTAGCCTTTGAAGTCCATGGAAGAACCTCAACACTAGCACTAGAACCTTTGAGCTTCAATTCAGGGAAATTGATCAATTCCTGCAGCCTTTCCTTATTAGGAAATTGCATCAGAAAGTCTTGTCCACACTGCTTATCACGCCAAGGCTTTCCCCAAGCGAAGTGGAAGGAGAAATCCTCCTCCAGCTGCGTCGCAGACAATTGTCCAGCCTTGACCTTGATCAAGCCTTGAATCACTTTCTTTGACTTCTTGGGATTTGTCTTTGCATGCTGAGCTGAACAGAATCCCAGACCATCAACAGCCAGCCCCACAATCTGAATAACAGGCTTGTTCTGTTTTGGCCAAACACATCTCTCAGTGATATGCGTATCCTTGCGGCAAATATCACACCTGACTGATTTGCGGCACTCCCTGGAGTTGTGCCCCTCAACCCCACATTTGAAGCAGATAACCTTCTTACCAGAACCCACTCCTTCCTCAAATTTCTGCTCAATAGGAATGGCATTAGCGTGAATGGTACCTGACATGGTTGTGGAGCCTGACGATGCCTGGTTGCCCGCAACAATCTGCTCCACCTTGTGTGTTTGCTGGTACGAATCCCCCTGCCTTGTGGAAGTTGTTGATCTCTGTCTCCACTGCGACCGCGCATCGCCCGCACCTTGCCGATTCTGACCTCCTCTCCATCCTTCCCCTTGCCTGTTGGGGATCCGATCATCCCTGCGATCCCACGCCGAGTCGCGGCCCTTGCCTGCTCGGTAATCCATGGCCACCTCCTTGAATGAACGAGCTCCGAACTTGGGTTGGGACGGAGAGCCCCCGATTCCCACTCTCGGCCACTCCTCCCCTCGATTAGGCAGTGGATCTACTTGGCGAAGCGGAATCGGGCGCCTACCTCCCGCAAACCCTATGGTAGCAGATGTCGGCTGTCCCCAAATGTGCTTGAGGGCGCTCTCCACATGCCGAAACTGGTCCGACCCCACGAAATCAGTGGGAAGACGATCCTTGAATCCGCCATGACCGAGCGATCGCGAAGCTCCACACGTGTCCGCATCTCGCGCAGCGCGCGATGACGGTGGTTGGTGGGCTGGGTCGCTCTCGTGTGCCGTGGGCCTTCTCGTGGTGTTTGAACTCGGGCTCCCGCCTCTCTTCCCGAACGCTGGATCACCATCCCAACTCGAATCCCGGTGAGGGTTCGCCGAAGATTGGCCAGCGACCGGACCGACGAGGACGGGAGGGGAGAGAGACGCACCATCCTCCCCCCGCCAGCTCCCGCCTCCAAGGGGGAGAGGACTAGGTCGCGATCGAAGCTAGCTACTTCCTTGTTCTTACCAACTAATCAGAGCTAAACTTCCATGGCTTCTCGATTGCGTCTTCTCCATCGCCTTTCTCATCCTCTACTTCTTCCAAAGTACGCACTAGTGATTGTGCTTAATCCCGTAATGTTCTACCAATGATCAATCCCGCTGGATTGCTCCGAATTTGGGGGCCAAATTCACGATCTTTCGTGTGCTGGCTAACACATAGCTCCAACGCCTTCGTTCGAGCAGCTCGTCATCTTCCTCCGCGGCGGCCGAGGTGGGCAGGGGAGGAGCAGGCGGGGCGCGTTCGACCTGCTGGACCTCCGCCGGCCATGTCCTTTCCTTTTGTGTTCCTAATAAATTGTTGCAAATCAGTCGTGTATTTCCTTGATTCAAATATTCTACGATGAATGGGAGTCAAATGGTCTCATATTCCAGTGCAGAGGGCGTGGCGCCGGGAGCAGGTCACCAGCGGCGGTGGCTGCGGCGGGGGCATGTCGGTGCTTCGAACTGCAGGACGCCGGGTCGTTGCGTGAGCTGCAGGAGTGCATGGCGGCGGCACGCGGGCGAGGGCGCGCGAGGCTCACGGCAGCGGGCGCGCGGGCGAGGGCGTGCGCGAGCGCGGGCGCGCGACGCTGGACGGTTTGCGCGGCGCCGAGAAGGAAATGCAGGCTCTCTGTTGGAGAAGCTGCTATGCGAAGGCAAGGTAAAACACTGTTTAGGCTATGCATAGGTGATTTTGCCTTTGAAAAATAGCTACCCTTGTTGGAGTCAGTCTTACATCAGGGATTGGACGGGAGGTAGATTAACATTCGAGTTTAAATAAAAAAAATGATCAGATCACTTGTCACAATAGAAATCAATGTATGTGGGACTAAATATGAAAATGTCTAACTAAAAAATCTAAAATAATAATTAATCTAAATCAGATTCTTGGGATGAAACCATTGTTGTTGTTTTTTCCGATGGAGACAACATCATTGATGAATGATTGCATTGGGTTGTTTTAACTTCAAAACATATGCCAACAATTTATAACTTTTTGATCTAGATGAGCTATACACCAGCAATTTATAAAGCTAACGGGTGTCATATAGTTAGCTGCAGTGAAAGGGGTCTTGGTTTAGTGGTTAAGGCATCAGAGTAGCACTTTTGAGGTCATGGGTTCGACTCCCAGTGCGAGCGAATTTTCTAGGACTTAACGGTATTTGTGCTTTCAGCGGTAGGCGATGTGGCCGTGACAGCGAGTCGCCAGTGGTGACTTCGTCAATCTGGAGGATTTGGCGGCTCGGTCTTCGAAGATGCTCATAGGGGTAGGGTTTACGTATGTGCTTTCATAGGGGTGAGTATACGTGCGTTGTGAGTGTCTGAGTTGTATTGTGTGATTAAAAAATATATAGTTGCCCGTGCGTTGCTACGGGAACAATATTAACTTGAGACTCTAGATGTGTAACATATTTAATTAATGCATCTCACCACCATTATTGCAAATTGAGTTTTTTGATAACATATGTAGGAAAGACACAGATTTTAGGGATTAATAGTCCGTGCATTGCAAAGTTTTTTTAATAGGAATGAAGTCCTTTGAGCCGAGTTCTCTAACTGAAGAGCAAATAACCATTCGCAGAAAAAAAAAAAAGAGAGCAAATAATCAAATCCTTCTCTCGTTGAATCAAAAGTAAGCAGGCTTGGATTTTAAATCATATCCTTGTGTCCCTGTTTTGCTAAGTGGAAACAATGTTGAAATCTAATCTTGCACATTTGCTGTTTGTCCGTATTTATGTTTACTCGACTCGAAGAGGGTTTTGAATTTCTTTTGAAAATGAAAGTCCTTAATGCAAAGTGAGCCCACTTGCTTCCCCCAAACCAAAACGGGGAACGCAGAGGCAGATCTACACAACCGCACCCGACGTGCCCGAATGAACTAACGAACGCCCACACCGCACCGCACCGCACCGCAACGGTGGCTGGTCCCGCACTTGAAAAGCAGGCAGGCAACGACTACCCCTTCCCTTGCCCGTCTCAAAATCACCCGACTCACCACGCGGATTCCTCCAAATTCCTCGCTCTCCCAATCCCCAGCGCACGGCCCCGAGATCTCCCCGACCAGCCTCGAGATCCCTGCTCCCATGTCGTCGTCGGCGGCCATGGAGGCCATTGACGAGCTCGTGGAGCTCTCCGAGTCCATGCGTCAGGCCGCTTCGCTCCTGGCCGACGATGACCCTTCCGACGAGACCGCCACGCGCCGCCCTTCCACCTTCCTCAACGCCTTGGTGCTCGGCAACGTCGTAAGTGCCCTCCCCGCGAGCTTGAACCCCCTCGCCGCGCACGCCACCTGATCTGACTCGATCCGGTTTGTTCCGTTTCCGTGCAGGGAGCCGGCAAGTCGGCCGTGCTGAACAGCCTCATCGGCCACCCCGTGCTGGTGAGTGCACATCGCTTAAGCTCATTCTCTTCTGCTACCGGGATTCGTTTACATGTGAGATTAAGGTGATGGTTGCTGTGGTGCTGCAGCCCACAGGAGAGAATGGAGCAACTCGGGCGCCTATAGTGGTCGACCTGCAGAGGGAGCCAGGCCTCAGCAGCAAGTCCATCGTCCTGCAGATCGACAGCAAGTCGCAGCAGGTGTCGGCAAGTGAGTGAGATCTCGACTCTCGTAGCTGGATCTGATAATGGGCGCGGTTGGTCGGTTTGCTGAGTTTGGTGACGGTTTTTGGTATTGATGTGGCCTGCAGGTTCGCTCCGGCATTCGTTGCAAGACAGGCTTAGCAAGGGGGCATCCAGTGGATCCGGGAGAAGCCGGAGCAATGAGATTTACCTTAAGCTCCGGACAAGTACAGGTTCGTTGTCAGATTGTACCTTTTCTCCAGTTTGTACCAGTAGTTGGGCAATGTTGCTAATCCACTAGCAAACTGTATAGTTGGGCACGCGCAGGGATATGCTAAGGACTGCCCCTTTGCCTTATGCATTGTATTTACCGTTTAAAGCTGAAATAGTATGACCATAAGGTTTTGAAGGGGAGTCACTATCAACGAGTGCCTTCTGACCATTTTATTGAGAATTGCTCAAATGCGTGCCTCTTAGTTCTTTCAGTGATCTAATACATCAGTACCCTTCTCTGAATCAACTAGTTATAAACTCATTAGTTGCTTCTGTTTCCTCCATTTCGTTTTTCTTTCAAATGAGCAAATGATCTCACATTGCTCTATATCTTATTTTGGCTTTTCCAGCTCCTCCGTTGAAATTGATTGATTTACCTGGCATAGACCAACGAGTCATGGATGATTCAACGGTGAGTAGTTCTTCTGACCTTCTTGCCATTACTCATCAACTTAGCCTAGAAGGTTTGGTGAACCTTTAGAATAATCCAGAGTGTAATTGTCAACATCTGATTGTGCTATTTATATTCACTAGCTCCCACTATTGTGAATTGGAATAAAGTATCGGCGGAAACGGATTGAGACAATAATAACTGTGGGATCAGTCCTTCAAAATTCCGGTGATTACTATGTAGAAATAGGAACAAGGTTTTTTTTCCAAAACTGTTGGCTTGCTTGACCCAACACATTCTATCTAATAAATCTGCAATAAATTTATGTAAACCTAAGAAGGGCTGTTATTGTGTCATGCTTTTGAACTGTGAGTCATTGAATACCCATGAAAGCGATGGTATTTTGTTTCCTCTTGTGAGTCCTTGGCCATGTAGCATATGGGGATAACACACACCAAAATTATATGTTTATGGATTTCATTTTTAATTACGATACTTATAATGGTGATTATTTTTCACATTTCAGATCAGTGAATATGCTGGGCACAATGATGCAATATTGATTGTTGTGATACCCGCCATGCAAGCTGCTGATGTTGCATCATCTCGAGCTCTTAGACTAGCCAAGGATATTGATCCCGATGGTTTGTATTTCTTTCTAATTCGATCACATCGACAAGGATGACACAACCACTTTCTCAATTGTAATTGATCCTCTTCTTGTTTATCTGTTGTAGGTACCAGAACGATAGGTGTCTTGAGCAAGATCGATCAAGCATCTGCAGATGCAAAAACTGTTTCTTGCGTTCAGGCCATTTTGTCTAACAAGGGTGCCCCACGAGCAGCAGCTGATATTGAGTGGGTTGCTCTAATTGGGCAGTCTGTTGCAATTGCATCTGCTCAGTCAGGATCAGTTGGGTCCGATAACTCATTGGAAACAGCTTGGCGAGCTGAGGCTGAAACCCTTAAATCCATCCTAACTGGCGCTCCTCAGAGTAAACTGGGGAGAATTGCACTCGTGGATACTATTGCTAAGCAGATACGTAATAGGATGAAAGTGCGCCTGCCTAACTTGTTGACTGGGTATGCATTGTTTTCTTGTGCTGATCATCCTGTGTTTTTTTCTTTTTCTTTTCGAAGAAAACTATTACTATGTGGCTATGTACTGCCCATTCTAATCAAAATGATAATATGAATTAAAGAAAAATCCCTAAGTGGTCAATGACATTCAAGTTAATAATTAGCATGCTTGTCTACCATCTATTTTTTTAATAAAAAAGATGCCTCTGTGGAATTGAAGGCACCTCCGCAGCTCTGAGGTCTGAAATCCCCACTTCGATACTTAAATGGAAAAATAATGATAACCTTGATACTTTTATTAATTAGCAGAAAAAGGCTGTACCACTTATTTTGATGGGACCGAGTCATGATACCATAGATTAATCACATGAGTGTACACTTTTGTGTGATTTATACATTTGCCCAATGATGTGGGGCTGTCAGCTGGCTCTACGTTTAGCCTAAATTCTCTAGGCACCTTATTACAATCAGACAGCAAAATTATTTTGAGATCTAGGTATTTATCATCAGACAACATCATGTCACAGTTATATACAGATCTTTCTTATTTCTGTTGAACTTTTGGACAAATTCATGAATTTCGACATTCTCATCTTGGATGCTGAACAACATTTAAATGCTAAGGAGCTATCTGAAAAAGAGATGTGATATGGCTTCTGCTTGACTTACTTACAAAATCTCATGCTGATTACTTGATACCACCCTTCAAAACCCCGTTTGAGTTTTATTTGACACTGAACTATTCAATTGTACCAATCACCCATTCTCTATCAGTTGAATTTTTATGAGCATACAATGCTTAGATTGCTACACCCTACTCCAATTCAGGCTTCAGGGTAAATCTCAGATTGTGCAAGATGAACTTGCAAAGCTAGGAGAACAGATGGTACAAAGCGTTGAAGGAACCAGAGCAGTTGCTCTGGAGCTGTGCCGAGAATTTGAGGATAAATTTCTTGCTCATATTGCTTCTGGTGAGGTTAGTGTTGAGCCTTGGTATTTGTTTTTCGTCTATATCCAAATCTTCACCAAATGAAATTACTGATCACAAAACCTCTGTATTATTTGATTATTTCCACTCAAAAGGGAGCTGGTTGGAAAATTGTTGCAAGTTTTGAGGGTAAGTTTCCAGATAGGATCAAACAACTTCCGCTGGATAGGCATTTTGATATGAACAATGTGAAACGGGTAAGATCAAAAGCTGCACCATAAATAATTTTAGGGTGTGCAATTCTATTGGCCTAAGATGAATATCTCTTCATATTCTAGATTGTCTTGGAAGCGGATGGTTACCAACCCTATTTGATATCGCCAGAGAAAGGTTTAAGATCCCTAATTAAAGGAGTTCTGGAAATGGCGAAAGAGCCATCACGATTGTGTGTTGAAGAGGTACTCATGTTTTGATTGATACAAATGATAAATACAGCTAAAAGTTTCGACCTACTAAAAGTTTTGACCTACCATGAGTAGTCCTGAAATATTTTGTTGAATATCATTCTAATAGAGTTAGATGTTGATAAACTACTTCGTGCCTGCTAATTGATTATATCATGGATCTTCAGATTAGGACACTTCCACAATTATTTAACGATCTTTGTATCTTCTTACATGCTTATTAATGTTTTGTTTATCACCAACTAGGTTCACCGCGTGCTGTTAGACATAGTAAATGCTGCTGCAAATGCTACACCGGGACTAGGAAGGTACCCTCCATTTAAGCGTGAGGTATCACTTAGCTCTATGTTGTAACCAGCTTTCCTCTTTTACTGTCTGCTGTTGTGATTCACCTGCTTTCCTTGCTCAAAGGTCATTGCAATTGCATCTAATGCATTGGATGCTTTCAAAAGTGAATCAAAGAATATGGTGGTTGCACTTGTTGATATGGAGCGTGCTTTTGTTCCACCACAGCACTTCATCCGACTATTACAGAGGAGGTCAGTTAGTCTCTTAATGAGTAGTCCTTGATTATTTCATTCAATCTGTTCTAAAGCTAGCAAACAATATATTTAAAACAGGGTAACAATCTATTTAATCAGTTTACATAAGGGTGTGTGGTGTTGGACTCGTCCCTTGTTTCTTCTTAATATAATGAAGCGTAGTTCTCTTGTGTTTTCGAGGGGAAAAAACTCGATCTAGATGCCTTGTACATTGCTAATTTCTTTTTTTTTTTGGGTGGCGAAACAGTAGGGGAAGCCCCTACTGTGAGTTAATTTCATTTTCATCAGAAAATCTGATGCGAACATCTAAATAGCAACATCAACATCAATTTTTACTATAAGAAGGCACAATCACTATAGTTCTTTGCTAAATGAAAATAGCACACTCCAGGTTTCAACTTCTATGCTTCTTGGGTAATGTTCATTAATTAATTGAAATGGGAAATGAGTTTCCCAACTATCTGCTGTCTTCACTTAGTTTTCATGATCATGTAATTGCATCATCCAATAAACAGTTTTGTCTTGGCGTGATATTTGTAGAATGGAAAGGCAACGTCGTGAGGATGAAGTGAAGAATAGATCATCTAAGAAAGGACAAGATGCAGAAAAGTCTATGTTCAACAGGGTATGACTACTGCATCTTTTCTGAAGATTCACAATTCATTAATCTATAAGTTTAAGAGCATACCCCCTCTGTTCTTTTATATTTGACGTTGGTGCTCGAATCGACGTTAACAATAAAATAATGGAGTACTTTAAAGTAATAACTGCTAGATTTCGAGATCAGTGTTGTCATGGCTTGTCTGTTAACATTGTTTCTTGTTCATGTTAGGCTTCAAGCCCCCAAACAGGGTCCGATGATGCTGGAGGTAACCTGAAATCAATGAAAGACAAATCCAATCAACAAGATAAAGATTCCAAAGAGGGACCAAGTTTACAGGTTGCTGGGCCTGGTGGCGAAATAACTGCAGGTATAACAATGTGCCATGGTACAATTTGGCAGCACATTTCCATGCAGCTGTGCTTTAGGCCAACGGAGATTTTAAAAAGTTTGTTAACTCATCAGTTTCGATCCCTTACGATGAAACTGCCATTTTCGTTGGAAACTATCTATTCATGAAATTGCAAAGTGAGATGTACACCTATTCTGATATGTACTGTATTTTCTTGTACACTATATAAGCATTCAAATGTAATGAGTAACCAGCCAGAGTTTCAATTACCTCTTTTCCAATTGTTATGGCTTTCTACTTTAATTTAGTTACTCATCTTCTTTTATCACCAGGTTATCTTTTGAAGAAAAGTGCAAAAAACAATGAATGGAGCAGAAGGTGGTTTGTCCTGAATGAGAAGAGTGGAAAGGTTAATAAATCTCTGAATGCACTTGATAATTTTCTCAATATCCTTATCTGATTTTCATTGCCTCTTTTATTTTATTTTGAGATGGCTGTATGATTTACTGTGACCATTTTTCCTTTATAGCTTGGGTACACCAAGAAACAAGAGGAGAAACATTTTCGAGGAGTAATTGTCCTGGAGGTCTGTATGAATAATATTATGATAGTTTCAAAAACAGAAGTTGTTTTGAATGTTGATACAGTAGCAATTTTAAGTTTTAACCTTCCATATTTATTGGGAACTTAATTTTTGTAAATTAGTTTCATGAGAGAAAGCACTATTGGTCCTGTAAAATTATAATAATTAGGTGTCAGGGAAAATACTTTTTCGTTTATTAGCTAACATAATGTAAACAGCTTTGGAAAAGGTCTCAAACAATAGTGCTTAGCGTCCAAAGTTAGAATGTTATAATGCGCACATTACATGTGTTGAAAAAAGAGGTAATATGATAATCATACTTTCTGACCCACATTTCAATGGTTATTAATGGTTCTTTTATGAATTGAGAATCATAATTTAAACAGCTACGGGCATTGTGAAATGGTTTGCTTTACCGACACGATCTGTTGTCTGAATCAGGAATGTAACCTGGAAGAAATAGAGGAGGAAGAGCTTTCTAAGAGTTCTAAAGACAAGAAGGCAAATGGTCTGGAGAAAGGCCCAAGTCTCGTTTTTAAGATTACCAACAGGGTTGCCTATAAAACTGTCCTCAAAGGTGACACCCTAAATACTGTACTTTAGGTCTTACTTTGTATTTTGCTCTAAATGTTTGTTTTGTGTTGCAGCTCATAGCGCTGTTATATTGAAGGCTGAGAGTATGGCTGATAAGATTGAGTGGATGAAGAAGATAAGGGGAGTTATTTTAAGCAAAGGGGGTTCTGTTAAGGGTCCAAATGCCCCGGAGGGTGGGTCTATGAGACAAAGCCATTCAGATGGGTCCCTTGTAAGCTCTACCCTAGTACCCTATGCTTGATTTGTGTCCTTTTATCTGTATTCCTTATGATGTTTTTGCCTTGCTACTTGTGCCATGGCTTGATGTAAATTCATGCCAAGTTCTAATTTCCCCAGTACCATGTTGTAATTTGGACATTTCCAACAACATAAAATTGCCACTTTAACACCAAACCATTGCTTTTATTCTTAGGATACAATGGCCCGCAGACCTGCTGATCCTGAAGAAGAACTTCGATGGATGTCTCAAGAAGTCCGTGGTTATGTTGAGGCTGTTTTGAATAGTTTGGCAGCAAATGTTCCAAAGGTTGATACTTGTAGCTTTAGTCAATTCTTTTAATACTGTGATTTTGGTGTAATGTTTGTTATTCTTTTGCACCCAGGCTATTGTACTTTGCCAAGTGGAGAAATCGAAGGAGGATATGCTGAACCAGCTTTATAGCTCAATAAGGTTGGCAGTGTTTTTGCTGAAATAAATGAATTACCTTGATTATGTTTGTAGCATGAGTTCCCTATTCCTTGTTCCTTCTCGAGTTCACTGAAAATTAGAATGTACTGTCTAGATGGAATTACACTGAACTAAACATTCCTTTTTACGGGTGAGGGTATAGAGTCAATCACTCGCAGTTATGGCTCCTGACCCTTGCACATCTAGCAGAATGGGAATACGATGTTCATTACATTTAATTGTTCGAAATGTTACAAATAGAAATACGATATTGCAGTACATGGGTTGACCCTTGACCGTGGTACCAACCACTATATAGTTGCCCCAACTAATACTGAATTATGTTTCATGCGCTTCACTTTGCTGTATGCTGGACTTTTGAAGGTCAGACGGAAGAATTTTTGAAGTGTATCGACAAAAAACTTCCGTTTGTATTGCTACTGTTTTCTTAATCTGTTGCTAACCCTGTTGCTTTTCTCACTACTAGTGCTCAAAGCAATGCAAAGATCGAAGAACTTCTCCAAGAAGATCATAATGCTAAACGTAGGCGGGAGAAGTACCAGAAACAATCGTCCCTTTTGTCAAAGCTTACTCGCCAGCTTAGCATCCATGATAATAGAGCAGCTTCATATTCGAACGATACTTCTGGAGCTGGTAAGCTGTCTATAACTTTAAATGCCTGCATGATACTCAGAATTGGGTGTATATATATATCTGTTCCTTAAATTTTATTGTCTTTTCATAGAGAATATGATTTTTTATTTTCCTCAATGCATTCATTTTTTCACATTGGGAGTGCTGGGTACTGCCATAAGCCAACTCTTTTTCACATTGGGAGTGCTGGGTTGTGCTTTAGTGGACCAATAACAATTTACTAGTAAAATATGTGTACTGACAATTTATGAGCACACTTACAAATGTGATGGTGGACCCTTTTGTAGTTAATTATTTATTTAACTTTTGCTTTCTGTAAACAGAATTCAGCATCTAACCTTAATCATACATAAATTCACCTGCAGAAAGTAGCCCACGGTCTCCTGGACACTCTGGTGAGGACTGGAAGTCTGCCTTTGATTCTGCATCAAACGGCTCTGTTGACCGATCCAGTTCACAGCACGAAACAAGGTCAAGAAGTGCTGACAGTCGTGGTAGGCGTTATGAAAATGGGGATGCCAACCAGGGCAGCCGACGCACACCAAACCGGTTGCCACCGGCACCACCACAGAGTGGTGGGAGATACTGATTATGTTGATTGATCATTATCTGTGAACAGTCAGCACTACTCTTCATCTTTCCAGGCTCTCGCCCCCCTCTGAAATTGGTTGAAGATAACAGCGGGGGATCGAAGAAAAGAGAGCTGACTGGAAGAATTGATGGACAGTGTGTATCAAGAGAACCTCAGTTGTTTATAGAAATTAGAAATATATAGGTCATCTGCGATTGTTATTTCACGATCATTTTGGCGTCTTGATCTGGTGGATGCTCATTGCCTCTGGGATTTTGTTGCCACGGTTCGTTGGTTCTGGTTTTGTATGGTTCTGTTGTAATTCGTCCTATCAAACTGGCAATGTATTATTTCCACCCGTTGATGTATATTTTTGTCCCATTCTTTTTATTTCAATAGTCATTCTTTTGGTTGATTGAAGGTGCTATATAGCTTTTATTGTTCGATGTGAGATTATACGCAGCTATATAATTAAACCTTGCAATTGTTTAATGTGTACAATATATGTGATTTTAAATGAAGTTTCGAAACATTGCAACGTTTGCCCTGGACACAAAATCCATATGCCTTGTTGGCTTATCGGCTTGTGACCACTTGAAGAATTCAGGTTGAGTATTGCTATACATACATCCGATTATTTGTACCATCATGCTGTACGATTAAATATTGCTTCAGTTGTTGGTTCATTTAGTTTTAAAATTTGCTAGATATCTGGTCATACAATGTGATTGTACCAATGAGTCGTACATATATTTCTTATTTTTCGTGGTTGAAGATCAATTCCCTGGAGCATCTCTGGTGATTTGACGTCCTAGTGTCTTGAAGTCTTTTCATTGGTTTGAAGTTTCATGTAACGTGTTTACGCTTCATCTTAACATTCCCGGTTCCATCATTAAAAAAAAAAACACAAGGTCACTAAAATGTGTAAATGAAGATTGAGTTAGGACTGCACTTGGCAGAAGTGCCACGGGGAGGCGAGGAACAGGAGGTAGGTCCGGTGGTTTTGTTTTCATTGTTCGATATTACTTTTCAGGTTGAGATGGGCGGGACATCAAAGGTTGCATGCCAATTAAGGCGCTGGTGAAGTATTTGCAACTCTTTGACTGTGTGACCAAGCATTCAATCATGGCTACGGAGGATTCTGAAGGGTTCACCATCAAGTCTGCCTATTTGGCCTTCTTTGCCATTGAAACCGTAAGAATGAATTCTTGCAGGAAGCTCTGCCAAGGTGTGCGCGAACGCTTGTTTCATGTTGCTGCCCTTAAAGAAAAACATGAAGACTGAGTTGATGCCATGTGCAGAGACATTCTTTTCATTCTTCATCTTGTGCACATGTGTTCCTGCCTTTGTTTCATATTCTGCAGCTGATCTTATCGCTCGCCAAATTGCCATTTAAAACATGATAGCGCCAAGTTAGCCAAGATAGCCCAACTCTTTGCTGAACTGGAGAGCACGAATGAAGAATCACCGACGGGCAAGTGCGGACAAAAACCACCAATAAATAAACATGTCATTTTTCTTTTCTCTCTCTTATGTACTGGTAGCGAATTTACATTTGCGTGTCAATGCCTCCACTGCCTTTTCTTTTGCTTTCTTGTATACAATCATGTCGATCCGTGTAAAATGGAATTGGAAGTTCAAAAAAAATTGAACCAAAGAATGGGGAAAATTGTACAGCCCCCTCTACATCCTATCTCTATTTACACATCGGCCGCCGCTGTCGAGGTCGTGGTCACCGCCACCGGAGTCGACGACGACTCCTGCTGCTGCTCCCTCTCCTGCCGCGCCATCCGGTTCAGCTTGGCGAACATGCCGACCATGGGCGCGGTGTTGTACGTGCACGCCTCCGTCTGCATGTAATTATCCCGGTTGTCCCTGAACCGGTCCCGGCGGTCTGGTCCGCCGACGATCGCGCCGACGAGCACGTTCGGGTTGGAGCTCCGTCGGCCGAACCAGTGGTCGAACCCCTGCGTGCAGCCGATGAACTCCTTGCTGTGCTTGTACGGCACGATGGACGCCGCGCGGTGGTGCACCCGGTTCGGGTACTTGGCGCCGTACCCGACCAGGTAGCTGACGCCTCTCGGGTTGGTGCCCAGCACGTAGTCCACCTGCGCCCTGGCCAGCGCGAACACCTCGTCGGACGCCACGGCCTCGCCGCCCGCGCACGCCACGCTCGCGACGCCGGCCTCGGACAGGTAGTCGGCGTAGGCGGAGAGCAGGAACGCCGCGCTCGTCACGTACTGCATGTTGTTCCACTGCCGGATGTACAGCATCCCGCCCGGGCTGCGCTCCACGTTCGCGTCCGCGCCGCCGGCCATGTTCCGGCCCAGGCATGCGCACACGTAGTGCTCCGCCTTCGCCTTGTACTGCTCCAGCGTGCTCCGGTGGTGCGCCGAGTGCTCTCCGCGTAGCAGCAGCTGCAACATATGTTCGCACGTGTCAGTTTTGTTTTCTCTTCATTTTTTCAGTTGGATCACAGTTCGAGTTTACTGCTATTCGAGTGTTTAATTTGTCAGTCCGCGACATATATATGATGATTTTTCTACTTACCCTTGCTGCTAGGATCTGGACGCCGGCGTACTTGACATCCCAGCTGAACTCGGTGATGGCCCAGCCAGTGCCGCCGAACTCATCAGCGTTGTCGACGACGTAGTCGAGGTACTCCGGCCGTCCGGTGGCGCGGTGGAGCCAGAGGGCGGCCCACAGGAGCTCGTCCTTGTACCCGCTCACCGACGCGTAGTAGCTCTTCACCTCCGCGATGCTGCTGTCGTATTTCCCCCTGTACTTGTCGGCGAACTCGAACAGCTGCGCGCACACGAATACAAAAAGAATAATTTAGCTAACGTGCACGACTGCATATTCAATTCTCCTCTCGTTTGTTCCTATATAATAATTGGCACAGGAAAAGCTGTACTGTTAGCAGGTGTGTTAACGTGGACTGGTTCATCGAGAAGCACATGATGACGTTACATTTCTTAGTTTCTAAGCAGCAGCAGCAGTTTATGCGATTGAACTGGCGACCTAATCATGGAAACGCGAGGCAAATGGAAACCTGCTTTCCCAGCCACCAAATGGGTAGACCCCACTTTTTTCCCCAATTCTTTTATCGTTAGGTTGCGCGCCGGCTCCTCCCTCGATCGGCCCCCACATGGCATCCCCTACGAACCGACAGAAACTCCTCGTCCGAAAAAACGTCGTGTTCAAAAGTTGGCATGTGCCGCGAAAGAACACACCTCCAAACGCAAGGAGATGTCCGGCACATCTTGACTAAAGTTGCAGGCAGACGCAACAGTCCAAAGTTTGGTACGCGTACTACCGCCAGTCCACCATATTTTCATCCTCTTTTTTTTTGCCAACAAAATTTCAATGCATTCGCGAGAGATGTTGCCGCGCGTTCTCTCAAATGAAATGACGCAGCTGTATGTACCTGCAGGGCGTGGTGCAGGAGGAGGCTCGCGTAGTGCGGGTTGGACTTGCGGAAGACCATGGACGCGGCCGCCATCGCCGCCGCGGTCTCGCCGGCGACGTCGGAGCCGGGGTGCTCCCGGTCGACCTTGTACGCCTGCCGCGACGTCGTCATGTCCTCCGGCCGCTGCCAGCAGTAGTGGTCCGTGTCGCCGTCGCCCACCTGCAGCGCGCACAAACGAAATCGTCAACACTTCAGATCGACCAGTTCCGGAGCCCATACGCGCCATGTGCGACGCGTAGTAGTTACATAAAGTTACTAGTATATATTCGTACTAGTACGTTCAATGAGCAGGCGAGCCACCACCTAACGAACTTGTTGTTATTCACCAGAAAGAAACACATATTTTTTTTCTTGGGTAACAAGAGTATAATTGGAGGTGTATGGGGATGTTAGGAAAAAGCAGAGAAGAAAGTGGCTAAAATACAGGTGATAATTGAATTGGTCTCTCGCTCGCTGTCATGAGAAACAGCTAGCGTTCGCACGAGGCCAAGTCACTGATGGAGGGAGAACTGGTCTCAGGCAGGCAGAGCACGGTGAGATGAGACATGAGAGCAGGTGAGTAGTGAATGGCGGTGTTACCTCAGCCCAGAGCTCGTCGGGGCTTGTGTGCGCCTTGATGAAGTAGTCGGTGCCCCACTTGATGGACTCGAGCGCGTGGCCGAGCTCGCCGGCCGCCGCGACGTCGTCGCCGTACTCGATCAGGCTCCACGACAGCATCGTCACCGTGAACGCCATCGGCAGGCCGAACTTGACATGGTCCCCGGCGTCGTAGTATCCGCCCACCAAGTCCACCTGATCGATCATCATGCACGAAACAGAGACGCCCGTGTTAGTCCTCCGATCAAAACTGATCGCCATGACACCATGCCATTTTCTCAGTGCTGCATGCACCGGCGGCGATCGCGGCAGCAACGTGATCACGTACCCCTTGCTCGAGTCCGTCGGTGAGGCCGGAGTGGTGGCGCCAGGCGACGCGCTGGCTGTGCGGCAGCCGCCCCGACCGCTGCGCCTCGAAGTAGAGCAGGCTCTTCTGCAGCGCGTCCTCGTAGTTGTGTGCCTTCCTGGTGCTCTCGGCTGCTCCGACCACGGCCGCGGGCGCCGCAGCCACGGCGGCGAGAAAGATCACCAACACCAACCCGAGCCGGCGCGCGCCGCTCATTGCGCGTCGACAGCAGGCGCTCGATGCCCTCTCCTTCGCATGTGCCCGCGGCTGCTGCCCCCGCGCCGCCGCGCCTGCGCGCATGTGCTGTTTGCGATGGCCGCGTTGCGTGATGCTGCTGCGTGCTCGGCCGCGGCGCTTGCTTCCTCCTCCTCTGCTTCTGCTTCTGTGTGTGTGCTTTGGGTGTGTGATGATGATGATGATCTCGCGCGCGCCCTCCCCGCAGCCGTCTGCGACGGGCTGTTCAACCGCGCGGCGCGGCTTATATCTGCGGGGCAGGGGGAAGTGTCCCGCCCGACACACGCGCAGCGTGTTGAATTGGTTCGAGCCCGGGAGAATAGAAAACTCTCGGCCGGGGTCGGAGGAGGAGTTGGGCGAAGGCTGTGGGGGAGATGAAAATTTGTATAAGCGATCGCGAGGCGCCTTCCGTTGCCGTGGCGTGGGGTTGGAGGGGTGGACTTGTTCGGGTTTGGTGAGGTAACAACAGTTGGGTTGGGTTGGGTTGCCGACGCGCGCAAGGAAGAAAACGGGGCGGCATTTTGACCGGGCGCGCCGCAGCCGCGGAGCAGGGGGGTTTGGGTTCGTGAATCGGTTGGGGCCGGACACGTACCGCGCGACGGGCTACCAACGCCTTGCAGGGAAAAGCACGCGTACGACTCGAACAAACGGGAGCCGAGTCATCGGCCGGTGATTGCACATAACAAACTCCCACGTTTCCTTCTGATGAAAGCCTGAGCTGAGACCCAGACGTTGGTCGGTGACCTGTTTTTACTGCACCGGTCAGTTCTTGACAGATAAGCTATCGAACTCACAGTGATGACCAGTGATTAGAACTGAATTGTATAGCAGACGACTACTGTATATTATACTGCGGGGATTGGGTATAGGTTGAGGTCTTCCGTTTAAGTATTGGCGAGAGGTTTGAATTTGCTAGTTGATTCTGGCAGATTTTGTCGGTAACGAGCATGTTTCGGCAGGATTAGTTGGCGACACGCACTGCCGTTAGGTCAATCGTCGAGCGAGAGTTGATGGCTGCTGCAGCGTCACGACTTTCTCACGACAATAATACGGAGTATGTACATGCATCTTGAGCGCCAGATTATTGCTGATCATTAGCATCAGGCGTCAATCAGCAAAATAACTAGCTCGGGCTAGCTAGTAGCTTCAACATGTCAACGGAATCAAATCAATTTCAATCCTGTCGTTTGCCACAAGAACCAGATAATACAGAACTCCATACATGGCATCCCACTCGATCTCTTCAACTGCCGCCACAAGTTTCATTTTTTACATCTTTTTCACCTAGCCATCTCCACAGCTAGCTAATTTTGTGCGTGTAGACGAAAAAGGCTAATGATCTTTTCCCTGGACGGACAGTGACTCCCCGGCTGTAATGATTTGGACGCCTCCTTCCCTTTCCTCGCCTTCCTCCATCGCTTTCGCCATCGGCTGCTCCATTCATGGACTGGAGGATCGCCGTTGTGGAGACCGTACCTCTCCTCTCTCTCCGTTGGCGCACATTTGGTAGGCAGCTGGTAGGTAGGCCAGGCCAGACCAAATGGTGGATTATTTTTGCACCAAATTATCCCTTGGAAACTTCTTGCTCGCATCTCTCTTGGTAGCTTCATCATTGCTCCGCGTCCAATTAAGCCACATTTTGGCCGTGCTTTAGTACTGATCGAGCACTGATCCAGTCTCCGTCCCTCTTTATTCTTGTTTAGAGATTGACGAATTGATTATGGTTTGCTGTTTTGTTTGTATCTCAGTAGTAGATGATTTGTACTCCTATAGTAGATTAACAGTCATACCAAACGTTTCAGTGTTTGTGTTCTTCTTCTCCCGTGCTGTTGGGACGTCCTCCTATCTCCGTTAACTGTTTTGTGAAGCAAGGGGAAAGGAAATTAATTGGAAGCACCACATCATAGCCCTTTCTGTACGTGGTCAAATCACTAGCTAATTAATGGTTTCTTTTGCTAATGGCGTTGATGCCTTTGAACCACGGATTTTTCAACCCGTGCTGGATTAGTTTATTCATTCATCACGGTTTGATTTGAATTTTTTTAGGAAACTACTCCCTTTGTTCTTAAATATATGTTGTTTAGAATAACAAATCTAGTGAGATTAACTATTCTAAACGTCATATATATATATATATATATATATATATAATAGTGGAGGTAGTATTTACTTAACTTCATCTAGCTCTGTTTTTCTTTGTGGAGTGTCGAAGGCTTGATTGAACCAATGAACTACCTATGTTGAAATATAGCTTTTGTCGTCACCCGATTGAACGGGATGTTCGGCAGATATTTGAATAGGTACGAGCGCTTTGCTTATACGAAGATCAATCAAGAGAGACACATAATTTATACTGGTTCGGGCCTCCTGAAGGATAACAACCCTACGTTCAGTGTGTTTTTGTATTGTCATGTAGGCGAGATGTGTAGCTGGGTGTCTTTGGTCAATGACCGGTCAGCCCTCTTCCCGTGGGGAGGGGTGTTTACATTTATAGGCGGGTGTGACCCCCTCTACAAGCTAGGATTGGAGCATATCTAGGAAACTTCCGATCTATCGTAACAGATTCGGAGTCTATCTCTAGGACATTTTTCATGTATTACACGTCTTCGGAAATTCTCTAAATAAGTCTTCGGAATTCTGAAAATATGTGGGTTACGACAGCTTTGATGATGAGAGTTCCTCTCTTTTTCTTATGCACATATACTTTTCGTGAGACAAACCTTTTCCCTCCCTCATGTTTAACATGACACAGGTCCACTTCAGCTATGTGCATGAATTTTCCCATGATTTGGTTTTTAATTAAAAATGTCAATGGCTATTGATCCATACTCCATTGGCACATTTTAAATTATGGTGATATTGATGGCGAAATTTGATCGTACACTGACTCACCGAACCATTTATCATATCTTATTTCGAAGACTACGCTCTCATTGTGGAGGCTTGTAAGGAAAGTAATTTGCAGCGGCATGGTTTTATATAAGAATCCGACGCTCTCTTCATATTTTTATCAAAACGATTTTATAATTTGTGGATCTTGGCTACTTCACCTGCCCATGCTCCTCCTTTTGAACTAGCACGGCGTACCATTTAAAACATTTTAAATGCAAATGCAATATTCTTAAGCTAGTGCAACATGCTGATTATATTACACGATTTGCACCCTGAAGCATTTATGCTGCCATGTTTGAGGCATGATCAGAGCCAAGCATATCCCTTACACATCCCCTGGTGGTCCCTAATCTGGAGACATTTGTTCGCATGGCAGATTAGCTCGATCGAGTGACAAAACATAAGATGCCAAAATTGGAAGAACGGGATAAGCTGTAACAAGAGGTTTGCAGTTAACCGCTGATGCCAAACGTTTACATCCTCCAGCTTCTCGCGTTTGTGGTGTCCACCTAATGGTCTGGCTGGCCGAGGCGAGGCAACGTATACGAATGGACGTGTGCATCCCATATGGACGGATCACTGCTCCATATCTGCTCCGCCATACTACGTGTGTGATGTGAAAGGAAACACCGGAAACGAGGAGCCGATCGGTTCAAAGCGCGTCAGAAAAGAATGCGACGGCGGCGGCGGCGGCAAAGTGGGTTTCTTTATTCGATTCTGCTGTTGCCATTGCTCCCGCCAAACCCGAACCGCGCGATCGATCTCTCGGTTCGGCACGGCTCGTCATCATCGGTAGCGTCCTGCCGCCACTCGCGGTGCCCTGATGCATTGACCATGCCGCGCGCCTGCTGATGCTTCCGCGACATCGTCAATGCCTCTGACGATGGATGCCGAGCGATGCGGGGGAAACGGAATATTTGTCTTCGTTCGTACGCCGCGAGGAGAAAACGGAGTCAAAATGGGAGATAGGATGGCACTAGGTAGGGTAGCGAACAGTACAGGTTAGGCATTTTATCAACGACCCCGGAGGTTGACAAGTCCAGAAGATTCAGACGTTTTATTTTGGAAAGACTTCGCTCCTGAAGCTTCGTCTCCCTTTTCTTTTGGAGAAGAAGATATTCACCGGATACGTAGGGTTGGTGCGATGCTGGCCACACGAGTTTATCAAAGTTTGCCGAAATGCGATTGTTCTCGACTCATTCAGTGTGATTTTAGTGTTTGGTTTTAGGAGATTGTCCACTGTGTTGTATCTCAAGCTGGATCATAAGATTTGTCAAAAGAGACACATATATATACCAGTGCGAGTGCGTAACGCCTCTTATCTAGAAGACCATAATTTTTTTTATCTCTAGAAGACCATAATTTTAGTGTCAAATAAGTTGCAGAATGCACAAAAATAAATTCGATGGACCGTACCGTACGTGCAGACAGCCGCTCACTCAAAACCTGTGGATTCGTACGGCGTTATCACACGAAACACTGATCTGGCCTGTCTGTTCACTAGGAACGCACGAAATCCTCCCGTTTTCCCGCTCCCGATTCAACCACGAATGTCACCGATCGATCGTGTGCCCCATACTACTACATCAATCGTGGCTGCCTGTTCGTCAGTTCAAATAACTTATGCATCACATCACTAGTGACACCGTGAGTCAGCAAAAGCTTGACTCTGCGAAATGTGATAACGATATTATAGGGAATATGTAGAGCTTGATTATCAGGGAGCGTCGTATTATTTGCAGTGAATGGTACGTACCAGGGGCGAGGCCCACCATGTCAGTTCCAACTGTCTCTGTCTCTCTGCCTCCGGGCCACCCACCGCATCCACATGTGCATGCTTCAGAGACCACCACGCGAGTAGCTCACTTCAAACAGCCTGGAGATGCGCGGGCAGGTTGAATTGTTGATGTCCCTCTGACGCCACGATGATGTGCCACACCGTGAGCTCCATTCGCCGGTGAAATGTTGTGGTGTCCTCTGTCTAACATGGTGGCTCCATCATCCATGGAAGACAGAAATTCTGCAGAAAAATACAGTTATACTTCCTGCAATATTGCAATTATGTCAACATAGTACACTGCATTGCACATGCCATGTGCCTTAGAATCCAACGATCGAACAATACTTTTCTTAAAACGAAAACTACAAATGGGCAGTTCGATGGGGAGAATTATGAGCAGAAACTAGAATCAGAGAGATCATTCTAGTTGTTACATGGAACTTTGGCCGATCACAGTGGCTTGTGATGGACCCACGAGGGGTCAAGTGTATGTTATATATGAAATATTTCAGTTGCGTAGCATGCAGGGATGCGATCAGTGTCATCACCACAAAAAGGTTTCTGAACGACGGTAACCTGACTGTGATGGTCCTTAATAACAAGGGAGAAAGCAGGATTAAGAAAGGTGAGTTCGATCTAACAAAGGCGTACGGGCCATGCGTGTGTCCAAAAGCGACCTGGCATCAACGAGATGGGATGTGCGGAGTGCACACGGGCGCCAAATGGGTTAGACAAATCTTGGGCGCTAAGACGGGACGAGAGCGGATAGGAGGCTATGGTTATGCAGTTGACATGTACCCTTGTGCCCTACCATTCACTGCAATCCAACCAGAACTTATAGATAGTTGTAGTAGCCCAACAGCAGGCAGCTGGAGACGATCATACAGTGAGAAATTGCAACGTCCAATAGACATCAATGTCTACGCCTACGTTGTTTAACCGAGGGTTTTCTGACTAAGTTGACTTCTTCGAAAAAGAAGTTGAACTGCAGTACTAGGTTTTAAACTGGAGCTCAGGGACTGCGGAACAGGAAAAAGAAAACTTCCCTGGACGGTTGCAGTTTGTTTTAGGTCTGAAGCTAAGGCGCCTTTCGGACTGAAAGTATGAACACATCTTTACCGAACCTTATCCCTCTGATACGATTACTTGACAATTTTCAGCAAAACCTGTCTCGAGCTATTCCATAGCATATATTCTGTCCAAAAACAATGTAAATTGCATCATTAGTGTAAACGAGACCTATTCCATTACGAACGGTACCGGGCCCCTCGAATACGTACACTTCTTCCCGGCGCTTCACCCATCGATCTTTCCTGCGGAGGTTTAAGGAATGGATAAAAAGCAACGTGCGTTGGGTACGAGAGATGCCAGGCTCCGGTTCCCGTCCGCATCGCCGTCGCACCTGTTCTCGAATCTCATGGCGTCCTCTGCTCTGCTCCCCTTCACATTGGCGTAGTTCACACGATAGTGGTGTGGTGAGTCACAGCTATCCCACCACCAACCATCGGATGCACGTCGTCGCCTTTTTCGTTCCGTCCATTCGGAGAAGGCTTTTAGATCGTAGGAGTTGGTGGCGCTCGCGCGCTCGCGGCGCCGTCTCCTTGATTAGGATCTTAATTGAAGCTGCTAATCATTTTTGTGATTTGGGTGAAGGCCCAGCTAGCTAGCCCGCCCAAGCGATCCGCAGCCAGTTCTTTGAATGTTGCAGGACCATTAGCGTGGGGATTAAAGCGTTGTTTGGTGCTAACGAGGACAAAGCAACGGCCGGTTCCGTTTCTGTCCGAACGAGCGTATGGACGACTACGTTGGCGAAACAGTGCCATTGTGCTCTGAAAGAAATATTTTGAATAAGACGAATGGTCAAACAGTGTCATTGTGCTCTGAAAAAAAATTATTACAACAAAGCAACGTTGCTCTGAAGGAAATATTTTGAATAAGAAATTATACGTTATGTTCACTCATGATCTTATTCAAAACAGTGCCATTGTGCCATTGAGTAATACAGAAGTACCAGGGTTCACTCATGATCTGGGTCTTTGTTGTATGGTTGGATGGCATTGTCGTTTGTCACGTTGGCGTTTGTGGGAAAAAAAAATATCCTGGCCACACGAGGCATGAACAGTGAAATGTGTGGAAGAGAGATGGATGGATGGATGATGATGCATCAGTATTCCACAAGACTGTTCTTGACGTAAGCTTTACCGAAAGTAACGGGCTCTTGGTTTATAGCCATTAGCCAACGAACCATATGAAGGAAGAAAACAGTGAAAATGAACAGACCAAATTACTAACAAAGCTTTTTAGGTACGGTGTTCCAAATACGCAGTGCGTACATTCACTGACTTGTTTATTGTTTTTTTTTCACGTCTCTCTGTTCATCACGGAACAGCAAGCTGAAAAGAACATTTGACAACGGACCAGAGGCCGAATGTTCAAACAACTTTTACCGTGCGCCTGGGGTGCAGACTGTGCAGTTCAATGATCTTGCGTCGATAGGTGTCAAGTCCAAACTGCTGGACGAGAACAGGAGGTTCGCCGTGGAATTCCAAAACCGGTGTTGGTGAGAATGTGAGATTCTTCGGAGAAAACATGACTCCATGCATTGACTCGTCGCGTTCTCCATCAAAACGTCACGCTCGCGCGCTTGATCGGGCGCTGCCTCGCCACGACCGCGGGTGAGAGAGAGCGTGGCCACGTACGTACGGCACGGTGCGCGCCGCCCGCTGCAACGCCCGAGCGCCGCGTGTGGGCAGCGGACGAGCCGTTCCGCACGGGCTTGCCGCCGCGCACGGCACGTACCACCGCCCGCGCTGCCGACGGACCAGGGCAGGTGGCGTGCGCGCCGGGGCGAGCTCGTGTGACCACGACGAGAGCAGAATGAGCCGCGCGGGTAGCATCGGGGCTTCAGAGCCATTGCCCGTGCGTCCACGGCGGAAAGGGCTGTGGCCTCGGCCCTTTTTTCCTCCTTCTCTGATGTACTATTATTTGGCTTCTATCTGGAATATGCAGGAAATAGTCCCAGGTCCGCTGCAAAGGGCTGATGCTCAAAAACGGGGTCACACAAAACGGAGCAGCGAGTGTTCGTTGCATAAGGTCTAAAATTTAGGGGGAAGAATCTTATCATTTAAGAGTATTAAATAAAATTTAATTACAAAACTAACTGCAGAACCCCTGATTTAAATTGCGAGACGAATCTAACGAGGGTAGGTAAGCCGTGATTAGACGTTGATTACTGTAGCATTACTGTAGCATCACTGTAACAAAATATAGATTAATTAGGCTCGTTAAATTCGTCTCGTAAAGATGTACCTATCTGTAAAAAGGTTTTGTCATTAAATTTTATTTAATACTCTTAAATAATAAAATTCTTTTTGATATGACAGGTCTAAATTCTAAATGTTAAAGTAACGAACACACAGGCAGGTTTCGTTTCTATCTTGAGGTGATTCCTGAGACTGCAACACTGACCTGTCGTTCTGGACTTCTGGCAGTCTGGCACGTCATGCATCTGACCCGCAGCTGCAGTCTGCCGACGAGACAACCTGCAGCGCCCGCTAGATTCTGTGCTACTACTAGTATCCAGCTGTTGGCTAGTACTTCCTCGTTTTTCAATATTTGTTATTTTTGACCATCTTACTTCCTCCGTTTTTTAATAATTGTCATTTTTGACCAAACACGTATACCAAGGAAATTTAAAACTTAAGATGTAAAATGACTAAAATGCCCGTAAAAACTAACTAAAATGTTCTAGAATATACTATGTATTGAAGAAATGAGATATTTCATAGGGGCAAAATTGAAAATCATTTCTTGGAAACCGTGAAGTGACAAGTATTTGCAAACAAATAAAATAGTCAAAAGTGATAAATATTGAAAAACGGAGGAAGTATTTGTTTTTAAATACTTGTCACTTCACGGTTTCCAAAAAATGGTTTCCAATTTTGCCCCTATAAAATATCTCATTTCCCTTTCTTTAATGCATAGTATGTTCTAGAATATTTTAGTTAGTTACTAAGGGCATTTTAGTCATTTTACATCTTAAGTTTTAAACTTCTTTGGTATGCGTGTTTGGTCAAAAGTGTCAATTATTAAAAAACGGAGGAAGTACTACTTGGCTCCCGGAAATCCAGCATGTTCGTGACGGTCCGATGCTTAGCTTAGGCCTCAGATCTGATGTCTGTAACAAGTTTGGAGGTATAGTAGTACTGTAGTACACGTTAGTTTGTGGCGTGGATACAGATTGCTGTCAGCGATCTAACCACCTCAATTTAGCTCTGCTATGGTGTTGGCCTGTTGGGGTTGTCGGTATCTCTATCTTGTACTATGAGAGATCTATTAGTGAACACTTGAGAACAGGCGGGCTTGTTGACTTTATTTGTTGCTCTACGTTCAGCAAGTAGCTAAATACCCCTAATCATTGTGGCCATGCATGTGGTCGGTACCTGATTTCTTTTCCATAATCTGATTAGCCATTGACAAACATTGAGTAAAGAAGTACAGTTGACCTTCGACTTTATGGTGATTAGCCAGCTATTGTAGCACCAAACACCGTGGCATTGCATCTGGCCGTTTTCGGTGTACCAACAGGAACCGACATGATTCGCAGGACTAAATTATACAACCCAAAAAGGAGCTCCTTTTGCAAACCCAGTTGCAGCCGAACAAAACTTCGCAAATGGAAAACGTACATTTGGGTGCAGATAGTACGAGTAACCCAAGGATTCGAGCAGTGTTTATATCAGGATCCGAGCAATTGACACGTCCAAATTTAACGAATGTGAAATGAATCACTTGTATACTGGTCGATTGATCTTCAACGATGGATGCTGCAGTTGCCGCAGCAGCAGCCAAGCCTCAAGCTGAACCGATTACCGCCTTAGGAACAGCCAATAATCATTTCCATTTTCTAAAAAAGAAAAAACATGATCAGTGCTAGGAACAGTACTGGCGAAGCAGCTAGCACAACACTTGAACAGTAAACGGACGTATAAACAATACCATCTGGCGAACATGTATTGATCCCAGCTCTCAAGGCCTGTATCGCAGCAGCAAAACACTGTGATCCATAATAATTCACAAAGGACAAAACAACAAACCAACAGCCGAGCCAGACGGGCATGCTTTGCGTCTGGGATAGTACAGGAGTACACTACGGTAGATCAAGTTAGAGGACAGTAAGTCACGAATATACTCAGTACACTAGTCTACAATCGTCATGTTAACAACTAACAAGTCAAGAACACAGGTGACAGTTGCAAAGAGCAAAAAAACGGAGCTTGGCAGATGAGAGGACGCAAGTCCAGTTTTCCTTCACAATGAAAGAATACAAAAAATTCCATGGAACATGCGAAGTAGACAACAGGGCAGGTGATCACTTATCAGCTTCCAGGGGACTCTTCAGATGTGGTATTTTTAGTGAACTGTTACAGCATGCTATTAACATGGAAGAAGATCGGAAATCTAACTATTAATCCCCGGGGCTAAACATCAGGCACAATGCTTTTACCTTGGGTCAACAAATATCACTAGCTAGCTCATGGCACTTTTGTCGAATTTACTCTAATGTTGTGAGATGTCATGTCAGTCGTTCCTAAGAGTTAAGAGTCAGCTGGACAGAAGGATGCTATTGCTTCACTTCAACTATATGACATGTGGGAACCACTTGTTGATCAGACCATCAAACAGCCGAATCAGATGTTCCCACCACCAAACTGGAGACTGCTTGATACAGCTGCTCCTCGTCGAAGGGCTTTGACACATATCCATCCATTCCCGATTTTAGACACTTTTCATAAGTAGCCTGGATGACATCGGCAGTCATCGCTAGAACAGGCAAATGGAACTCAATAAATGTTGAACCTTCACTTGAATTCAACTTGTTTCTCCTTTCCTCATTAGCTATCGACTCCATATCCCTTATTCGTTTAGTTGCCTCAAACCTACAGAAAGCAATCATTAACAACTGGTGGTCAGTAAGAAGAGTGAGAATCAATGAATCCCAATTAAAGGAATTATCACCTACACAAACATCCTTACAGAAAGTAATCATTAACAACTAGGTTTGAACTCGAAAATAATGCAGAGATTTTATTGAATCCATACCCATCCATCTCAGGCATCTGAACATCCATAAAGCAAGCATCGAAGGAATGTGGTGGTTGAAGTAGGCTGATAGCATCCTTTCCACTTTCAACACAACGAACATTAGCACCATACCTCTTGAGTGCGGCGGCAGCAACTCTGAGATTGACTTTATTATCATCTACAAGTAATATGTTCTTCCCAACAAGCAAGCTATGAAGACGTGAGGGCCGATTTTGATTCTCTCTTCTTTCCGGCACCTCTATTTTGAGCAACTGTTGAATACATGATGCAATTGTGCTTGCCCTTATGGGTTTGCACATCACAACATCAAATGTGGATCCATATTTGTCCTTGTCAGCCTCAGAGGTGACCAAAAGAACAACCTTGGGTGCATCAAGTAGTTGGCCATTCTTTTGCTCGCGCAGACGATTCAATAATAGAATATCTGTCTCGGGCCTCCAGACATCACTCTCGATAAAAAGCATCGAAACTTTGTCCCTACAAGGGGAAAAAAAAGATGAACTAGCTGGTAATACAAAATAATGTATATTCGAGGATGCAAATTGAGAATTCAGGTACTATCGATGCATCTATTCTAGTCTTTCAGAGGGTTATATGTCATTCTTGGGAACAAATGACTGATCACATTGAAGCCCTGCATCTTGAGACTTATGTTTTTGCGTAGTTAACATATTTCCCTTTTGTTGGGTCAATTTATTTATCGTTCGACTATTTCTGCTTTATCAGAGGACTAGCTGACGATATAGCATAGTATATCTTTGGCTTTAGTGGACGGTTCCATTTTCAAAATTCAAAACAATTGAAAAGAAGGCTCACCTGGAAATGGTCGCTCCGTTTTGTCCGGTAAAAGCTTTAAGTCCAGCATTCAGATTGTCCCTAATTTGAACAGCTATTCCTAACCTCTTAAGATGATATCTTGTGACAGAACCACGCACAGGCCTCCCATCAATCAAAATGGCTTTCATTCCCTTAAAGGCAGTCGGTAGTGCCTCAGACAAGCTCCTACTTGAATCAGCTGTAGTATCTTTGGTTGGGCGCTTCAGTGAAGCTGAGAATGTGAATGTACTGCCAACAAAAGGACGGCTAGTAAAACTTATCTGCCCACCCATAAGTTCAGCTAAACACTTGCTGATGCTTAAACCAATTCCAGTACCACCATAGGTCCTTGAAGTCGAACTATCAGCCTGCATAAAAGGTGTAAAAACACGATATTGTGCATCGAATGGTATCCCAACACCTGTGTCCTCAATGCTTATCACCAAGGTGACACGATCAGACTCCATTTGATAAGATTTCTCACCATCAAGCTCATCCAAAAGAGACTCCTTATCAGAGAGAAGCAGCTTAAAGTGTTGCCAACTATTCCGTCTATCTGCTGCTTCAAACCCACTCAGAGTATTGAAGGCACCATTAGCTGCCGACTCAACATTACCATCTTTCCCATTCATGGTTCCATGTTGGACTTGATTAGTTTCCACATTTGAGCCCTCAGCTAAAGAGACCCGCACAAATACATGACCCCGATCTGTGAACTGCAACAAAACAATTGTTATCTCAGTGCATTTTCCAAAAGTGTTGATGACAGAAACTCAGTGTTATGATACCAAAGTAAGATGCTTACCTTAACAGCATTGCCCACCAAATTTGTTAGTATCTGTCGAAACCTCCAAGGATCTCCAAGAACTACTTTTGGAACGTCATCACATACAAATACTGCAAGCTGTAGCAAGAAGGAAATCAGGAATGAATCCACTACTCGACAAATAAGTTGGGCGGGGGGGGGGGCAGGTTGGCGTGTGCAGAACTGCATTATTTGTTAGTTTTTCAGCCACAAACTAAAATCAAAAGCAATCCATATCCATTCGGAGTACTAGGAGTTAAAGTAAGCCCTACTGCGAATCAGCCATGAACAGTAAAATACCTCGATGCTCTTCTCCCTTGATTTTGAAGAAAACAAGGAAATGACGTCATCCATTAGAGAACGCAAGTCAAAAGGAACCGCTTCGAGCTCCAATTTTCCAGCTTCAATCTTTGCTCTATCAAGGACATCATTAATCAATGTTATCAATGCTTTGCCACACATCTGAGCAGTCTGAGCATAATCCTTCTGAATCATAGTCAGATTTGTTCCCAAAAGCATATCCAGCATTCCTGCAACATACGATAAAATTTAAGATTGCCAGGCCATGGAATTCGAGAGTGTATAGGCATGAAAACAAGCGATGAGTACCGAGAACGCCATTCATAGGTGTTCTGATCTCATGTGATACTGTCGCCAGGAACTGCAGGTGAAACGGCAAACATAAGCATAGAGTATATA
The DNA here is from genome assembly GCA_007726485.1 of Eragrostis curvula. Taxonomy (NCBI): domain Eukaryota; kingdom Viridiplantae; phylum Streptophyta; class Magnoliopsida; order Poales; family Poaceae; genus Eragrostis; species Eragrostis curvula. The sequence continues at coordinate 6,117,567 of CM017439.1, read as the reverse complement.
ATTTATACATATGCTAGAATGCCTAGCAACATAGAGACTATGTGCCAAACCTGAGACTTCGCTATATCAGCAGCTTCTGCCTGGGTTTTGAGCTCTTCCATCTTTCGACAATCTTCTGAAACCTTGTCGTACCGAGACCATGCAGCACAAATGATATACCCCAGAAGCATCCATATGACAAAGGTGCCCAGAGGATTAGTGATGGCTGACCACGGCATAGGAGGCTTTTGTCTATACCTGCACGAGTAGCCAACATCAGATGAAGACCAAAGTGGCCAAAAAAACTAAGAGTCAGCAACAGAAGCTACTAACCTGCACCTCATTTCATGCTTCCTGAACGGATCACCAAAATCAAGTGTGCTAACATGCAAGAGGGTCATCTTATCATCCGAACTTGGAGGTCCATATAAAACCATAGCTTCTGAAGCATTAGTGACATCATAGACATTAACCACAATATCCTGATTACCAGCAAGTTTGCTCAACAAATTCTCCACAAGCGTCTCCACATCAAAGGCTCCACCTAGGTATCTGTTAGTGGAGAATTTCGTTAGCTTGAACAATACTAACCAAAGATATGCATAGCTACGGATTACAGAGCAAAGTTATTAGAGGATTCTAATATATAATTTGGGTTTCAGAGTGGCGAATTGAAAAAGTTATGTAACAAGCACAGCCTAATATTGCAAAATGCATCATTGAGACACCTGTAGGAAAGTTGTCTTTCCCACCGCTTGGCGGTCTCAAGTAATGAGCACCAGTATGTGTGTCCTTCTTGTTACAGACTAATACCATATTTGCTTGATACGTCAAGGTCATAACAATGAACAAGAGATTGACGCTGGCAGATGAGTAATTGTTTGTTAAATCATGACAAGATACTACATGATCTAATCATCAAGTATGCTAAATGATTTAAAGCACCAGCTTGTTGTATCCATTATTTATTATGGTTTTGACAATAAATAATGGATACTCACAGGCATCCATTTTTCAAGTAATGTGATGACAAGATACTTGCAGGTAACAATATTTGAAATATACGAGATAGATAGTCTCACCCAATAGTTGCTTCCACACGTTCGTCAACTGATGCATCAGCTGGTAAATCGGGGCGGTACACAGCAAATGTGAGAACCACTCCCAAGTGATTTGACCCAAGCAATCGAAATGGGTTCGTTAACACAGCTTTTCCAGTAGTCCTAGCACGCAATATGTTTTCTCTGTCCTCCTAAAATGGAAACAATTTTTTCTTTTAGCTAAGTATACACTAGAAGGATAAGGCGCCACTGATGAATTAAGATCAATGCATAAAAGGAACTGCAAAGTAGAAGTCATCGCACCTCCCCAGACATCATGTCAATACGTGCAAGGTAGGACACCGTATCCTGGGAGAAAATCACTGGTGCGTATTCATCTTGGGGTGGGGCAACCTCTCGCTTCATTGTATTCATATTCCATCCTTGCTGTCTTTCAAACAGTTCTCTCTCATGATGGAAGAGACGATGTGCATATGCCACCCCATTCAACAGTGGCCGCTCAAATGCCGTTCTTCCAGTGTATTTTGCAAAGGTATCCTGCAAACCAGGATTGCAGAATAAAATACACAGCAGAGAGACTCGATTTGATAAGAATCAAAGCAAGATAACCACAGCGTCCAAAGAAGATGAAAACAATAAAGCAAGCACACAATTCAATTCTGCACTTCTCCACCACCATAACACAATGAAGCTATAACAACAAGAATCACGGCCACAACTCTGTTTTCATTAAAAGTGACTGATTAAGTCGTCAACAAACCAGGAATTAAGTAATTACTAGGAATCGAGTAAGTTCACTACTCATAGTAGCTAAATCAAGAATGGTACACCATGGCATGATACACCTCAAACCATAACTAAATCAACAAAAGAAAAGATAAAGTTTAAAACGCACAAAGGCATGCCTTTAAGCATTAATAATCGGTTAGTTAAACTTCCGGCAGCTCTAGGACAGTGACCTTTCTCAGCACAAGTTTAGTAAGCAATTAGGCAATCAAATGGTTGCCTAACGCACACCACTAAACAAATAAAGCGCTAACAACCTAAAACTTTCACTAGCGTTGTGACCATAGAAAACCCCAACCGACGCAGGAATGCCACATTTTAAGGCGATGAACACCACCTGTCCCAACCGACCACAACAATAATGTCTCGCTAGACGACTAGAGCCGCAACTTCTGAACTGTAAGCATCATCAACAAACCACAAAGCATCTTTATGGTATTTTCCTTAAAAAAAAAAGAGACGAAGAGCAATGCCATAGGATCTCATTGGTCCGCCATCGCCAAACCATTTGACACAGAACTCTAGAACAAAGCCGCAGAGGAATACGAAAGGCAATGGCTGGCGAACCTGGTCGATGGCGGAGGGGAGCTTCTCGTAGTGGAAGGTGGAGACGAGCACACCGAGCGCGTGGACGTGGTTGACGGTGACCCCGAACTGCTCCTGCAGCATCCTGGCGCGCTCCTCGCACATGCTCTCGAGCCGCTCCTCGGCGCGGTCCAAGCTCTCCCGGCGCAGGTGCCAGTGCATGGCCGCGGAGCACGCCACGGCCAGCACCACCCACGCCACGGCCGCCAGGCGCCTCCACCTCCTCCTCCTCATCGCCCCGTAGTACTTCCCCTCCATCCGAACTCCCGAATCTGCTACTGCCTCTCCCGCTCCTCCTCTTCCTCCCCCCGCCCAATGCGCACCATGTGCTCGCGCAAATGCGCAGCTCGAGCTAGCAAGCCAGCCGCAGGCTCCACCACAGGCAAAGCGCGCAGCACACCAGAGCAGCGCGGCGCGGGAGGCGAGCATACACAACAAGGCAAGGCAAGGAGAGGGTGGTGGTGGTGGGAGCACAGCGTGGGCTGGAGCTTCTCAAAAGAGGCGAAGCTTTCGCGACTCCCCAACGGCGACAGCTGCCTTAAAATAATCACCCCCCTAGCAACCTCGCTCGAGCACTAATGACTAAGCCCGCATTAACTAATCCTTCCACGGTACCCGAGCACGCCCGCAGCTTTCCCTTTATTGCTCCTCCCCGCTGGTGATCCACTCCACCCGCGGCCGCTAATCAAAGGCGACGGAGGAATCGCGCACTTTTTGCAGCGCGATGCGCGGGACAAGCGAGCCCCGCAATTAAAACCTCTCCCTCCCACAACGGTGGAGCCCTCGCAAATCGGAATGCCTGGCTAATTATGCGGCCTCCGGCGCGGCGGAGCTAGGGCGGCGGCGGCGGCAGTGGTGGTCGCGCGCGGCGGGCGGCGGTGGGCAGCTTCGGTGGTGGGGAAGACGGACAGGGTAGGGGGGCTAGAGGGACGGAGCAGGAGCGTTTAAGTCCATGTGCGCCCCGTGTCCCCGCCGGTCGCGAATTGCCGATCCTGCCCTCGTCAAGTGGTGGCTTTCCTTTTTGTTTTGTTGCTACTGTGGGGCGGGAGAAGTGGCGAGAGCTGGGGCTATTGAATGCGACGGAGGGGCAGTTCTGGGAATAACGATTCGACACAAGTACAGCAGCAGGGGCATCTGGAACGGCGAGTGGCGCCGCGCGCTGCTCCTCCGTGGACCCGGCGTTGGGGACCGGCTCTGTGCCGCGCCAGCGCGGACTCCATGTCATCACCCCCGCTCGCCCGCCGTTGAAGAAAAATCTCGGTCAAATTCAACTTCTCTTCTCTGCACAATGGGGCCTGCCCGCATCCACTCACTTGTGGAGTTATGGTGTTCTTTTGAGCAACGGAGAACATTATGCGCTAAACAGTTGGATTCGAATTGCGTAACCAAATTTTCACACGTTTTAAACGGGACGGAGGCTGAACCTGAATTCGGCCACCCGTAGCACATGCCCTGTACTGCAGCGCGATACCTGCAAACGATCCGAGAGACGGACCACTAGTAATGCCCAGAGTCCAGTACCCCGTTCCTCGAAATGGACACGATTTTGGATTTGATTCAGGCAGCTCATACGCGCTCCGGCAGAATTCTGTGCACGTACGTATATCGAGTGCGGGGCAAGTACGCATGCAATAACTCGCAACTCCTAACTACGCACTCCCGTCACTGTTGAAGATCAGAGCGCAAGCGCGGCTCTCGCTCATCATCGCAGAGTACCCCCTGCTTCAGTCAGGACTGCGTGCTCCGGCTCATATAGCTCCAGGAGAGTCAACCGTGCGTGTTGCTGTGTTGCTTTGAAAACACAACAGATGATGTCAAGCCTTCGGCCTTCGCTGTTTGCTTTTGTGCGCACAAGACACAAGCGTCAACTATGAACTCATCTGCTCAGTGATGACTGAATACTGATTATGCAACTAACCCAGGGGCCAGGGGCATGTGTCTTCTCCTCTGTGCTGATCATAGTACTACTAGGAATACACAGTACGTACGGCAGGTGATTTTACTCTAATATCTGTACTTGGAGACGTACAAGGATGTGCATATATAAGTGTCTTTGGAAGGTTAGCACATGGATGAGGCAAGAAGCATTAGAGCAAAAACACATTGAATTGGAGTAAAGCATGATGAAGTACAAATAAACAAACGGGTGACATGACACCAGCTTCTCCCTCACCGCCTTTGAATCTCAATGAGCCTAATTAATCTATGTTTTGCTATAGTGATGCACAAGCAAAGTGTTTGCATATTCGGTATTCTGACGAGCTGATGGCTGCATAATTTAACTCCCATACAAGAATCTCCTTTTTCCCCCAGCCTTTGTCATCAGCTCCCTTGTTTCTTTCTTTCCCTCAAACTTTTACTTTCACTCCCATTTGATTTCAGTTTCTCCCATCTGTTGGACTTGGACAGTTGGGCCTCCTTTTGTTCCTTCGGACGTGAGCCGGGATAAAGATGAACGCAGCAGAACAGAACAGGGGGGTCATGATTAAAAAAGGCTCCCGCCCTGCGCATGCATATGGCGACGCATGACCATCCCCGGAGGAGAGTGGAGACGCGTCCCTTTTCCCGTCGGCGCAAAAGCTCCTTCCAGTTCAGGCTACGGCCCTCGGCCATTTGTGTACTGCGCTCAGCAAGCCGGGGAGCTAGCTGCTGCTGGTTCAGGCCAGCCGCTGTCACAAGCTGCTGCTTTCTCTCATGTGATGCCATGGCATCATGCCGCGCCACCCGCATACACTGTACTCCTACTACAGTTTTTTCTTTTCTTGTCATTTCCTTTTGACAAGTTCAGTGGGTTTGCTGCACTAATTTTGTATTCATTGCCGTGTCATAAATTAACCGCAGCATTGCGCGCGGTACGTACTACTCCGGCGCAGGGACCAAGGGCCAGTACTGCGGCAATATTTTCTGCATTGACCTTAAGCTCGACGCGTTGAGATCCTCTGAATTGCCGGTCAAAATTCAGAGGACATAATGTAGCCAGAATTACTCTCTTTCTTCACCGTCTGATCTAGAATAGATGATTCAGATTGAATGCTACAGTACGGATGCTACAGTCCAGAAATTCGTAACAGTGACTCTAGTAACTGTTTGAACAGTATTAGTTACAATTCAGAGACCTGTGCTCTCCCTCACACAAAATACTGTAGTGTGCTACATTTCTCTGAATTGTTAACCCTAGTGCATAGGATCCAAACCCAAGCTCGACTGCTCTAGGGGTAACCAAGGACAAGAGCTGTGATGCAGGTCATGGCGCGCCGTGCGTGCCCACACGCTGTACTTGTCCAAAGAAGATTTTCCACATGTACTCGCCCAAGTAGTAGCGCTGGGTACCGGCTGAGAAGTGAGTAACTCAGGGCAACGTGATTTCTCATACTCGTATAGGAGTACAGTATGAATCTTGTCACCGACGCTCGAACTCGTATTTACTATCGCTAGAGGACACCGGAACAAGAGTATTCACGCATTGCTGTAGCATTCCGCAGTGAGAGGACGCCGCAGCTGATACGTGAGATTACCCGGTCGGGTGGTAGGTCACATGCTGCAGACGACGCGACTGCAGGCTGCATGCATTGACTAGGCCCAGCGTAGCGCCAGGCCTACGCCTACGCTCGCAGAGAAGGCTGAAACCACTGCGGCCTGTTTATTTCTTTTAGCGCTAAATTTTAAAGGCCTCTAAATAAAGAGAATCTAGTACTAAATAAAGTTTAATGACAAAACCTTTTTACAGATAGTTACATCTTTACGAGACGAATCTAACGAGCCTAAGTAAGCTATGTTTTGCTACAGTAATGCTACAGTAACCATCGTCTAACCACGGATTACTTACCCTCATTAGATTCGTCTCGCGAATTAGACCAGGGATTCTGCAGTTAGTTTTATAATTAAACTTTATTTAATACTTTTAAATGATAAGATTCTTTTTTTATGCCCCTCTAAATTTTAGAAACGAACACCCCTGCATCCAACAGGTCACATCGGTGCTGCCGTCATGCCAGAGAAACGAGGATGAGTGAGGGTGCAGGCCTGCAGGGTGTACATGGGCTACGGGCGGAGTTCATGGGCTGCTAAGTTAGGGCAGGCCGCAAACCCGAGTGGGATTGTTTTTTATTTCATCATGCTAAGCAGGCCTCAACCTCGTGCCAAGCAGGCCCAGTTCACATTCTACGTGACGAAGATGATGGGTTGGGTGATTGATTCTCAAAAGAAAAAAGAAAAAAAGATGATTGACTGGACTGTAATTAGCATTTTTCCTTGCCATGGATTTTTATATTTTTTTTGGACCCAAACTTGGGGGGGGGGGGGGGGGGGGGGGGAGCCCCCCACCTCAATTTCATTGCAAAACAGAGTTTTACAACATAGTTTTACAGGATGCCGCTCCTGGCATCAAAGGTGCAGCAAAAGAGACAACAGATGCAAAGGCTATTTAATTACATCCACATTAAGTGTACACCATTCTTCCACGGGGTTCATGGTGATTGATCGAGGCACACGCATCATCCATAGCCTCAAGTGTTCCTGCAGTAGTGTGGCGGTCGCCGGCATGGACATGGCAACATCATCGAAAATCTTCTTGTTCCGTTTCTTCCACACAGTCCACGACAAAGCAAGGAGGAGTGTGCCCCTAAGGGTTGGGTGCCAGGTTTGGAACATGGCAGATACAACACTGCAGACATCGTCGACTGTTTGTATGATTGCAGAGGATAGGAGCATGGCCGCCCAGAATGGTTGCACACCTGGGCATGCGGCAAACAAGTGATCGATTGTTTCCAGAGTGTTGGGGCACAAGGGCAGTCATGGGTTGATACAGCACCGCGGGCATGGAGGAACGCCGAGTTCTGGTGTTACCGGCTCTGAGGATCCAGAAGAATATTTGAACCTTCTTTGGTGCGAAGTTCGTCCAGTTGTCTTCCTGCCATCGAAGGTCTTGTCGGGGGGGGGGGGGGGGGGCATGTCCAGCCTGTTCTCCAGCAGCGACCCGGACAGGTTGGAGTGTAGCACATTGAGTTCTTCCATGGCTGCTGATGACAGGCGCAATTGAAGTGAAATGGACAGCGAGTCTGAGGCCCCGTTTGGAAGCTGGAAGCCGTTGCCAAAATCTGGATTTTTTGATCGGATCACAGAAGCTAGATTTTGTCCATAATCTGGAGCTGATGTTTGGATACCAGCTAGCAGCCGCTACTCCTTTTCATGTGCATGTGGGCCCTACTTGCGTGGTCCCGCTCTGTCTATTTGCAAACGGAAGAATCAGGCGAAGGATTGATGGCAGTTTACGTTATTTTTGCAAAGCATAGGGGCAAAATTGTAATTTGGCCGTCCAGTAGCTGCTGGAAGCTGTCTCGCTCCAGCTTCCCAGATTGTGAAAATCTTGTAGCCTGGATTCCAGAAGCTGCGGCAAAATCCGCCCTGTTTGGACGCCACGCAGCTGCTGGCTTTTGGATTCTCAAAATCTGAGGCCATCCAAACGGGGCCTGAGGAGAGTGCCTTGGAGACGGTGATATTTCTGTTTGTGCAATGAGAGGAGTGCGCGGGGAGCGAGGTCCAGTCATCAAACCAGAAACAAAGTGATGGCCTGATTGAGCGGCATCAATCTAGCAAGCATGGCCCAGGTTGGAGTAGCCGATGCTGGGGTTCGAAGCCTCTGTGGAAGTGATGGCCCAGCCATGGTTTTTTATCTACCTAGACCTTTATTCTTGGAGATGTACGGTCGCTTCCCTCCTGCGTCGACATGTGGCGCTCCGCTCCTGTAGAAACTACAGTACCCGCCTTACAGGCAGCCGTCCGATCCATTTGCTCGCACGAGAGCCGTCCGAAGCAGCCACCGATTCCGGAGAGATCGAGCGCAAACCTTATATACCGCGCGCGCGGTAATAGCTAGCTACCGCGCGCGCGGTTTGGGCCGCCTCAAGCCCGGCTTTCAGCCCAACAACGAGGGATCGTCTTCCTCCTCCTGCCCGAGCTCCTATCGCCGGCCACCGCTCGTCGTCGCCGCCGAGCGCACCGGAGAATCCCTTATTGCGCGTGGGTTTGTACCTTAAGAGTCCAACACCTCCTCCACCGGCCATAGAAACCGGCGATGACCGGAGAATTTAGCGTGGCGGCGGGTTAGAGAATTTAGGGTTCCGGCTTGCCGGAGAATTTAGGGCGAGCGGATGCCGAGAATTTAGAGATGCGGATGCCGAGAATTTAGGGGAGCGGACGCCGAGAATTTAGCGTGGGTGGCGGTGGAGGGCGGCGGCGGAGGCGGCGGGGACGCCGCCGGAGCCGGGCGGCGGCGGTGGAGGCGGGGGCGTCGTGCGAGAGAACGAGCAGTCCAGAGGTTGAAGACGATGAGCGCCGCGGCATCGTGGCCCGGTGGGCCGGTGTGCTTGATTGCTGATTTGCTGTGAGCGGTAAGTAACTAATGCAGCGCGTGCGGCATGGAAAGGGCCCGGAGATCGAGAGCTCGCCCGTTCGGTTCCCCATCGCTTTGCTGCCGCCGCCTCCATGATTTCTCCTCTCCTTCCCCGGCGCCGCGCAGCCTCCTCCGCCCGGCGTTGCACCCTGCGCACCTCGCCCAGCGCTGCCCCGCGTGCCGCCTGACTGATCCTCTCCTTCCCCGGCGCCGCCTAGCCTCATCTGCTGCCTGGCGCTAGCCCGCACCGGGCTCGCCTTCTCCATGGCGCCCCACCGCATGAAGCACCACACTGCGTGTGCTGCAGAAGCTGATGGACGTCGCCACCGACAAGGCGGGGCTGAACGGCGGCCACCTCGACCGCATCGGCCTGGTGGCGAGCCCAGCCTTTGGGGGCGTTGCTGGTGACCGCGCTGGTGTGGGGCTGGCTGAAGTGGCTCCGCGAGCTGGAGCTCGGCGGCGCGTCGCAGCACCTTGCCTCCTCTCTACAACACAGGGTGCTGGCATGGTGGCGGCCCCCAGCACTCGCCAAGATCTCGGCAGGTTTCACGGCGCTGTTTACCGGATCCCCTCTCCGCTTCCACTGCTCGCTCGCATTTTCCGATCCTCCGCAAGAGGTGGCATAATCTGTTTGTTTTGTGTCAGATTTGGCTGGGATTTGGTCTAATCTGTTTGCGATCAGCTTCAGATCATGCCTCTCATGGTGCAGGGGATGCTCTCCGTCTCCTGCAGCAATTCCGCTGGTGCGGCCGTCAGGCAGACTACGTACTGCAAGAGGCCTGGACGTGTGGCATTGTGGCAACCACTGCTTCCTCCCTCCTCACATCTGCTTCAGATTTGGTTATTTTCATCCCTCTTCAGTAACTTTTGATCCATTTTTGTTGTGTCGATTTAGATTCTTCCCTATGTGACTATTAATTGAGATTTCAAAGCATTCCAGTGTCCTACTGTTTTATGCTGTTGAAATCTGAGATTCTAGCATCTCATTAACTACTCACCTTGATTCATAGTCTCTAATTTTTGTACTTGACTGAATCCTAATGAAGTTACTATGGTTCAATGCAAGGAGCCAAAAGCTTTCATGCTCCAGTATTTTTACATGATGATGGCAATTCGAGGCACCTTGCCAAGTCATTAATGGAAAGTTGTCTTCAGTTAGTTTCCGTCAAAATCTGAAGGTTTTCTCAAATACTATACCCAGTGATGCCCAAAACTCAATGTCCTGAAGTTTCCATTTCCTTCCATGAGTGAGTTTCTAAATCTAACATATTTCTTTTTTCCTCACATATGTTCACTCTAAGTTGACTTTCATCTTTGTATAACTTTGTTGCCGTTAATAGTCTTGCCATTTACTCTTACACGTTCCATCTCAATTTACATACCAATACTGTTCTAAGTTTGTGTTGTGCCTGAGGAATACTGATTGGGGAGTCAGATGGCCATTGAATGCATTTAGTGGGTCGATGTAGTTAGAGAATTCAATTTAGAATACTTCCTCATGTGGTTTACTTTTTGTATACATTTATGATTGTCAATTGAGATGTTTGAAACTTTGTAACTGTGCGTGTGTATAATGACATTTTTTCCAGGAGTAATACATCTTCTACAGTTCACAATAACAAGTGATAGATTGCAATTGCAGTTGTTCCACATTAGTTTCATGCATTTTGTTATTGATAAATAAATATATATGTTACAACATATATATGCTTGGAGTATAGGTGAGTCCATTGGCCAAGCTGCTGTTTTTATCACCTTGATTGTTAATTTTGGTTCAAGAGACTTCTGTAGCTTTAGCATTAATTTTTCTATTTCCTGTAATTTTCAGAGCGTTCTCCTGCAGATGATAGCATGCTAGATGGAGTGTTGTCCTCCTATTGCAATGATTTTCAAGTGGAGTTAAGGTTTAGTTCTACTCAATCTTTGTGCTGCCGTCTATTGGAGGATGCACTGAACTACTGATGCTTGAATTGAGCTTTTTTGGTGTAAAAGAATGAGAATAGTATAATGAAAAATGTCTTTGCCCATCAATAACTTTTTATGTGTGCAATAATCATATACAATTTGTTTTGCGTATGGCAATTCAAAACAGAAAAACTGGTAGACCCTACCTCTCCACTTTTTCATATTTGGATATTTTGATTATTTTCTATTGCTGCATCATTTGCCAGAGGCTTCACTTAAATATGATTTAAGCTACTTTCTGCACATGAAACCTGACACAACTCGGTAGCACAAATTTAGTATTGTGTCTATTTTCATTTTATTAAACAATCATGTTCGATTTTCATTAAGAAATAGTGTTATTATACCCTTTTGATTAATATATTTATTCTCTACAAGCCAACATTTATGTGAACTTGGCAGCCCGGGGCAACGCCCGGGGTTCCTGCTAGTTACATAATATTTTTCTTTGTCATGATGCTAAATATAACCTGCTCCACTACAACGAGAAGAGGAATTTCGTCGCGTCCGGTAAGATAAAAACAACCAGTTCCTCCCCCCAAAACAAATATAAGAGCTACCAAGATCACGACACACTAGATGTCCTGCAAAAGATTGTGCTTTTTTTTAGGAAAAAGAACAATTCTTATTCCAACCGGTAGATGCGTATAGCTATTCGGCGGTACAAATTGCATTCCTTTATTGCACAAAAGCTTTAAGAAAAATTAGCGGTCAGCCAAGAAAAGAGAAAACAACTACGCCGGGTCGCCGGCAGCAGTGAGGAGAGCGGTCGCAGCCGGGCACTCATGGGCTGCTCGGCCTGCTCAATGGGCGGACATGCTGATGATCCTGCTTTGGCGTGTCTCGAATAGCTGCAACGACTTGGTGTTCAACTCCCAGAATGCAGATGCTCGGAAGTCCATCCGCACCATTCTCAGTGACCTTCATGCCTGGGACTTCCGGTACAAAGATCGTGACGCCATTTGCCGAATGGCCGCTTGGCCGTTGCACTTAATCCCTCTTTTCTTTCTTTGGCTTTGCGCAAACTAGGCTCCCGGCCTTCTCTTGTAATGACTTCGGTTATATCGATCCAATAGCAATCGTGTCATGAAGGACATGTCCTTAATCACATATCTCGGCCACTACTGTATGGACCCTTGTGTTTCAACCGCCTCCAATGGATCCATTGCATTAGTCGCCGGCGATATGATTATGACAAAGAAGAACGAGGCTCCCTCTAAAATCATCGAGGGAAAAATGTAGCCTGACCCTGACATGGGAAAAAAAGACTGTAATGGTCACCTATAAATTGGAAGAAGTCTACCAAGACCACTATTCGTAGATGGCAGACAAGGAACCGAACAATCCCACCATGCAAACTCAGTGGAATCCCATATAGTAGTATGCTAATTTGTGGTGCACATTCATTCAAACCGAGGAATGGGAAGGATGCGCACGAAGACGAAGGGATGGTACGGTGTTCTTGCGTCTTTGACACAAAGTGTACAGCAGCAGCACAACGGCTGACGGGCTAAGGCACATACTTCGTTATAATTTGTGTGTACTGGGTACTAGTTGTGATAGCTGAATCCGAAATCCTGAATGCACCTTCTTTTTTTCGGCACATATATGTTCCCTTGACTTGTGAACTTGTGCTACTAGTTCGCTTGCAAATCCATCGATCTCGTCTATAACATATTTTCCATTGGCGTCAATTCCTTCGTGAATCGATTAGGGTGTGTTCGTTTTTTGGCATCTAAATTTTAAAATTGTCATATTAAAGAGAATTTTGTTATTTATAAGTATTAAATAGAGTTTAATTATAACATTAATTGCAGAACCTCTGGTCTAATTTGCGAGACCAATCTAATGATAATTAAGCTGTGATTAGCCAATGATTACTGTAGGATCATTGTACCAAAACATAGATTAATTATGCTCATTAGATTCTGTCGTAGCTCTAGTTCCCAGATATTTCGAAGTCTATTTTAAAGCTTTTCTGAAAACTTGCCTTGCACGACATAGTTTAGGGATAAAATCTAATCTCTTTACTAAATAAGGGAAAGATGAATTGTAACGGAGTAGGATTCTGATTGGCGGTGGTTGGCCTTGCGAAATCACCTTGTGAAACCCTAACGCAAAGGCTGTCACATTATACAAGATCTACACTTGACGTAGGGTTATTACCCTTCAAGAGGCCTGAATCAGTATAAACCCTCTGCGTGTTCTTAGATAGATCTCGATTCCCACGTTGCTTCCACGATCTAAATATCTGCCGAACACCCCGTTCAATCGGGTGACGATAGATTCATCTCGTAAATTAGCACCCATCTGTTAAAAAAAATTATTAAACATTATTTAATGTGAGAAGCCATGTTGAGATGTGCCATGGCTTGATGTTTGTGATGAGTAATTGACTTGGTGTTGAGTTGAAATGCGGATTTTGAGATCGCTTTAGCTTGTTTGTTTTGGCAACTTTGAGTGTTGCTTTATGACTAACCAGAGTTGGTGAAGCTGGAGGAGAAGGAAATGTGTTTTCTTGTCTCATGATGTGTAGGTAAATGGAGTCAACTTGATGGTCAACGGCGAGAGGATCGGGACCAAGCGGGGGCTTGGGGTCGGACGATCGAGAGGCCGGGTGAGGTCAAGGGTGATCCACACCGTACACATGGAGATGACAAGAAGCATCGACGGTTTCGCGGTTTGGCCTCAAAACCGTGGAGATGATGAAGACGGCGTGTTGACCAGGGTCAAGGCGAACGGGAGGCCGGTGCAAGTGAAGGGTTCCGACGGGCTGGGACCGAGGAGACTTGACGGCGATGAGGTTCGCGGGGCGAGGTGACACGCGTCGACATCGAGATGGTTTCCTAGTTTGGCCTCAAAACTGGTGGTGGATGGTTTTCCGGTTTGGCCTCAAAACCGGTGGTCGACGGTTTCCCGGTTTGTCCTCAAAATCGGTGGTGGACGGTTTCCCGGTGTAGCTTCAAAACCGGTGGCGGATGGTTTGTCGGTTTGGGCCTTAAAACCGACGGCAGATGGTTTCCCGGTTTGGGCCTTAAAACCGGCGGCGGACGGTTTTCCGGTTTAGGCCTCAAAACCGGCGGTGGCGGATGGTGGTGCATGTGGCACCATCACGTAGGTAGCTTCGAGGTGAAGCTAAGTTGGGAAGGTCCCGACGGCGTTCGGGTGATGGAGAAAAAGTTGGACGGAAACGCCCTTATTTGTGTAAGGGTGTGTTGTTTAGTGAGGGGCATTTCCGGGATGTGGAAATGTCCAAGAGGATAAGGAGGAGGGGCAGGTTGGCTGCCCACTTGGGGCTTTTGGTGTTGCCCTCACTTGTGTGTGAGAGAGTGCTTGGGAGAGGAGAGAAAGAGAGGAGAGAAGAGAGGAGATGGCTCTTTGATTGAGCTTTTTGTCATCCTTAGTTTGTTTGTGCTAGGGAGTGGCTTGACACATACATCTTTGAGTAATACAAAGTATCAATTCATTCTCAAAGTGTTCTCCTCATCTTGAATCCCGAATTTGTTATTTTCCCCATTTTCGGAGCTATTTTTGGGTGGTTTTCGATTCGCCGTGTATGATGCGTTTTGGGATGAATTTCTTTAGGGATTTTGGTGCTAGGATGTACTAGAACAATCCTTGGTAGGTCCTTGACCAAATCCATGGCACGAGCACCTTCGATTTGATGATTTGGTGAAGTTTCCCTCTCTAGTTCATCCAAACCCTATCCTTCATGTTAGAATCCAAAATCCGTATGGATTTCTTAGGGTTTTTGGTATGAATCCTGTTGGATGATGTTCTCCATCTCAAGACGAAGCTATGGTTTAAATTTCGTGATTTTTGGAGGTCGTTTGATCCAGTTTCGAGAATTTTATTGAGCGTGCGCGCGTGCTGTCCTGACAGGCTCGGATTGTCCGGCAAAATGCCGGAGTATCCGGTAGCCGGAGTATCCGGCATAATACCGGAGTGTCCGGCCCTGTAAGTATCAGGCCCGGAGTGTCCGACACATTGACGGAGTATCCGGTGGGGGTTCTCGGTGGTGACTTTTTCCAATCACCTTTTTGGGTTGTTCTTTTGTCCAATTGGCTTCCGCAATACTTCCTAATCACTTTTAAGGTTGACACATCACTTCAATTGATGTGTATGACCTTGGTGATCAAATGAGAGGTGAATTGGTGTAAGTTTGGGACATAGGCCAAGTTCTTGTGAAGAATTTTTATCGGCTCCCATTCACCCCCCTCTGGTCGCCTTCTCGGTCCTTCATAATGCTTCTAAATGATAAGATTTTTTTTTATGTAATAAGTCTAAACTTTAAAGGGTAGCAAACGAACAGGGCCCTAAAAGAACCGTAGCATTCCTCAAATGCGTATTGCATCAGCCGTCGAGTATAGCACTCAGTCAACTCACACAGCTGGAGACCCCACTTTGGGCCTTTGGCACCAACTTCTACATAGTGGACACGTGATGCTGACCGATGGAGCCATGCACACGTACGTTGTATGGCTTCTACGCGTTTGGATCTTGCATTTCTCCTAAAGTCGTACGCCCATGTCGATCGTTGCATTCATGGTCATTCATGTGGACATGCGGTTAATCTATATTGCTAGCCCACACGAGGTCTATACATAGATGGGAAAAAGAAAGAACTAGCCCACTGCCCACAGCACACAGCAAGACTCGACTCGTGAGTCGTGAGTCCCCGAGTCGCGCGCGCTGGGCATCGATCAGACCTCGGCGCCCACCGTCAAGTCTAATTAAAATCGCGTCTACAACCAACCCGAACATGGCGTGTTTGTCCAGCGAAGTCCGAAAGTCCAATAAAACTTTTAGAAAATGGCGCAAAAGATTAGGAAATTCGCGTGATGACAGACGAGAAGTTTGAGTCAGGCGTCCAGTTCGTGCTTGTGCCACCTAGACAAACGAATATTAGGGCGCGTTCGGTGTACCCCTCTAAAGTTTAGCTCTAAAGAGAATCTTATTATTTAATAGTATTAAATAAAGTCTAATGACAAAACCTTTTTACAGATGGGTATATCTTTACGAGACGAATCTAATGAGCCTAATTAATCTATGTTTTGCTACAGTGATGCTACAGTAAATATCGTCTAATCATGCTTTAACTACCCTCATTAAATTCGTCTCGCGATTTAGAGGGGGGTTCTGCAGTTAGTTTTGTAATTAAACTTTATTTAAGATAAAATTCTTTTTGTTTAGACCCCTCTAAATTTTAGACTTTAAGACGCCGAACACACCCTTATTATGCTAATGATATCGTTTCTGCTCTGCTTAGGTGTGACTCGTGACTTGGCCGGGAGGAGTGGCGTGCCTACTGATTCGGCTGAGCCAGAAGAGGTAGTACCACTAACCGACCGACCGATCCGTGGACCCGGCCGTCAAAGTCGCCAGTCGTCTGCTCGAGCAACTCCATGATAAAACGACTTGACTAATGTTGCAAACGCCCACGTACGCTAGTGTCTGATTTTTGTTTTGAAAGCTACGCTAGTGTCTGATTAGTAAAACGCCGATGTGATTATTCCATCGGAACCACTGGTTAGATATGAAATCGTTCAACAACCCCGAGCTTGCTCGATTTTCTGTAAGAATTTCAAACATCAATCGGAACAACCCTTTTACTTGAGTTTGTTTCTGGAGGCAGCGGTTAGACGTACGGTTAGCTTCGGCAGTGGACATATGGTAGTACTCTATCTGTTTTTACATATACGACACCGCTGATTTTTTCGTTGAACTTTAAGCAACAATATATAAGTAAATAATTAGTTGCTTAACGTGAAATAGATATTATTGGATCTATCATCTAAAGCACTTTAAGGTTAACTTATACATTTAGCTATTTACATAAATATTTATGAATAAGACGGATGGTCAAAATAACAAAAAAAAAAAATCAACGGTGTCATATATTTAAAAATGGAAGGAGTATTATGGTACCCACATTTTCCTACACTAAGGAGAAAGCCACAATCACACGGAGGAAGAAAAAAATTGACTCCTTGCAATCTCAGATACTTGTCTCTCCCCCCCCCCCCCCCCCCCCCCAAGACATGCATGGTTTCAACTGCTAAAGTCTGTCTAGTAACATTTTCTGTTGAACATCTTGTATTTACTAATTAAAGATTTTGAGCCTCCGTGTTAATTGTGAGCAAATCCTAAAAATTTTCACAGTTATATTTACCAAATGGAGTATCCTTCTAGAGTTCAATGTTAATCTTAAGAAAATCTCCGAATAAATCAAGGCATCAAGAAATCAAACTAGGCGTGTGACAATGATAGTTACTGGCTCTCTAACATGATCTAAATTGCCACATTTGCGAGTAAAAAATTAGTCAAAGGCACCACTTCTTTCTAAATAACCTATCCCTACTATCAAAATCCAGTAATAATTTAATTTGGAACAACAACAACAACAATATAGGGAGACTGTATCAAACTAAATCTTAAATTCAGATTAAATTATATAAAAACAGAAATCTCTATAGTTTTTAAGGCAAAAAAGCTAGAGTAAAATATGTATCAAAAAATAAATAGAGATTAGTTAGAACGATATTAATATTTTGATATGTTGATTGATAAAAAGAAATATTAATGGCTAATTTGAACAGTGTATAACATTTGCAGATCAGGTGTACTTATCTATGATTATAACATAAATCCAGAAAGTAAATCTAACGTTTTATCAGAATCAGTTATTGATGTGTATGTAAATTGCAAACTGTGCAGGTATTAGACAAATTTGATGTGTTGGTTTATATAAATTTTAAATTATGATTTAGAAGGAAATTTAGTTACTTCAGAAGTGGGATGGCTCATAAACTATATGGGTTGCGCCTCCCAGCACTACTAAAACATTACTATAGAAGTGAGTTAACTTATCTTGCATTTGGTAGGGCCCATATGCTCCCATCCAAGCACTGGCCACGTCAAAGAAGAAGAAGAAGAAGGGGGGAAAAAAAGGAAGAAGAAGAAAAGAAGATAGGATGTTCCAACCAAGTGCTCAATAAACCATATGTTAATTGTTCGAAAGAGCTGGACATTTTTTCCCCAAAAATTTCCTCTATTTTTTCTTTGCTTGAAGGGAGCCTATAGCTAGAAGGCTACAAAAGTGATATAATAAAGGTATAATATCACAACACGATGTCTGAAATGGCAAGCAACCCGATTTTAGGCGATTATATAGCCTCAACACCATGGAATGAACAGGAAAATAAAACTTTATAGTGCGTTCGTTGCACCCCCTCTAAATTTTAGACCTGTCACATCAAAGAGAATCTTATTATTTAAGAGTACTAAATAAAGTTTAATGACAAAATCTTTTTACAGGTAGTTATATCTTTACGAGACGAATCTAACGAGCCTAATTAATCTATGTTTTGCTACAGTGATACTACAGTAACCATCGTCTAATCACGGCTTACTTATCCTCATTAGATTCGTCTCGCGAATTAGACCAGAGGTTCTGCAGTTAATTTTATAATTAAACTTTATTTAATACTCTTAAATGATAAGATTGTTCCTTCTAAATTTTAGACCCCATGCAACGAACACCCAAAAAAAAAAGTAGAGAAACACTAGTAGCAGCGTCGGAGCCATAGTCGCCGTTCTTCGTCCGTGGCGTGTACAATTCAAACATTCAACGGTCAACGTTCAAAACCCGATCCCAATGAACAAACCCTTGGCAGTCCCCACTCGCCTTCCACTTCAAGCCAACGCAGCGCACAGTCCACACACATCACGGACAAGCTCCATAATACAGTTCAACGTTGTCGCCCGCAACCTATATAATCCCCCGTTTCTCACCTCCCCGACCTCGTCAGCTAAATCGCGGACTCCACCGAGCAGCCATCGTGCAACGCGGCAAGTTGGACCCGTCTTAATTCGAAGGGATGGTCACGCCAGTGTCCCGCCCTCGCGCCGGCCCGCGGGCGGCTCGGGTGGCCGTTTCCGAGATACCGCTCGCCGTGAGGCGAGTGAGGATGCAGCCGGCGCCCGCGCGGCAGGCGGCGGCGGCGGACGAAGATATCGCGGAGCCGGCCGTGCCGAGCCATTTCCTGTGCCCGATCTCGCTGGAGATGATGCGTGACCCCGTGACGGGCCCGACGGGAATCACGTACGACCGGGGCAGCGTGGAGGCGTGGCTGGAGCGCGGGCGCGCCACGTGCCCCGTCACCGGCCGGCCGCTCCGCGCCGAGGAGCTCGTCCCGAACCACGCCACGCGGCGGGTCATCCAGGAGTGGTGCGTCGCCAACCGGGGCCTCGGCGTGGAGCGCGTGCCCACGCCGCGCGTCCCCGTCTCCGCCGCCGACGCGGCCGAGCTCCTGGCCGCCGTGTCCGTGGCCGCCAGGCGCGGGGACGCGCTCACGTGCCGGCAGCTGGCGGCTAAAGTCAGGGCGCTCGGGAAGGAGAGCGAGCGCAACCGACGGTGCTTGGCGGCCGCGGGCGCCGTCCGTGCGCTATCCTCGGCGTTCTCTCAGCTCGTTGACCAGCCTGCACTGACAGCGTTAACCGCATCCGCTGGCGCGTTGGAAGAGATCCTGGCCGCGTTGGTGGTCTTCTTCCCGCTCGACGAGGAGTCACGGTTCTGCATTGCCTCACCAGCATCGCTGAACGCCATCCTCTCGATCCTGAACCATGGCGAGACGGCCGCGCGGGTCAGCGCAGTCATCGTGCTCCGGGAGCTCGCCTCCTCGTGCGACGCCCACTGCCTCGACGCGATGTCCAAAACCCACGGCCTCTACGACGCGCTCATCACGCTTCTCCAAAAGCCCGTGTCGCCGCAGGCCACCAAGGCGGCGCTGGTAACCGCCTACTACCTCGTCGCCAACAACACCGACGGCACCGCGGCCTCCCGCCTCGTCGGCCTCGGCATGGTGCGTCTCCTCGTCGAGCTGCTCGTCGACGCCGACAAGGGCACGACGGAGAAGGCGCTCGCGGTGCTGGACAGCCTGCTGCTCACGGAGGCCGGCCGCGGCGAGGCGTGCGGGCACGCATTGGCCGTGCCGGTGCTCGTGAAGAAGCTGCAGCACGTGTCCGACATGGCCACCGAGTTCGCCGTGTCCGCGCTGTGGCGGCTCTGCAAGAACGACGTCTCCGGCGAGGAGAGGCGGTGCGAGGCAGAGGCGCTGCAGGTGGGCGCGTTCCAGAAGCTGCTCCTGCTTCTGCAGGTCGGGTGTATGGGCGTCACCAAGGACAGGGCCAGCGACCTGCTCCGGATTCTCAACGGGTCCAGAGGCAGCGTTGAGTGCATCGAGACGGTGGATTTCAAGGGGCTCAAGAGACCATTCCGATAAGTGTGCAGATTCTTAGGTTAATCAATATGTGGATATAAAAACGCAATTAGGATTAGGAACTCTTCTCCGTTTTGTGGTGATCCTCTGTACGATCATACACACGAAAAGAACGCATTACTCGCACAATTGCAGTGCTCCATTTCCCCGTCAAGAAAAAAATAAATTGCAATGCTCCAAGCTGCTATCAGTAATTTGCAGGACGGTTCTTGATTTTCTTGGCTCTTCTAGTGTGGAAGAGATGACATGTCCCTTCGGCTGTCTGCCATGCGCCTAAAATTCAAAAGCTGAGAACACAGTATTTGACTCGACGGGAGGGCACTCCAAGTTCCCACCATACTGCATTTTTTCTATAACGGGGCCGGACAGTACAAACAGTAGATAGGTGTGAAGCAGTTGCACATCATATTTGAAAACTGAAACGTGCATCACAGAAGCAAAAGGCATAGGAGCCAAGAACAACGGCAAGAGACACGAGCAGTTAGTTAGCCCATCTACAATTTTCGTGCCATCATCCTGTCCCCGTTACTGCCATCGATGCAGTTCAGTCGGTGCTCTCTTTTAGACTAGAGAAGTTTATCTTGCGGCGCAAGCCGTGATTCATGCATGTAGGTCGAGGAAAGAGGCGCACAAACCCAACTTTATTTGGACATCGTCGCCGGCCTTCTGATCCATGGACGTAGTACTGCGTGCGCCGCGGCCATCTAGATCCCAGGGACCAAACGTTATCCATGTGCACTATTCCATTGGCTCGCCAAATATATATTCACACTGGAAAGAGATTCCTTTTTAGCTTTAACCAATTTTTTGGAACATCCTTTTTGCTTTAACCTTTCAGTAGGCCGAAATCACAAACTCTTTGTGCCAACCTATGAGGATCCCCTCTAGAAGCGAGGAGCACAAAGTTCAGGAGACACAAAAAGGAAGATCGTCACATCATATGCATCACGGATTCGTGATTCTCGAGCGATTCGAGCAGACGGCGGGTAGTTCACTGGCACGTACTTAGCGAGGCATCCTGAGCCTGTTCGTTTCCTTTAATCCTAAAGTTTAGTTTAGAGAATCTTGTTATTTAAGAATATTAAATAAAGTTTAATTATAAAACCTTTTTACAGATGGGTGTTAATTTACGAGACGAATCTAACGAGTCTAACTAAGTTATATTTTGCTACAGTGATGCTACAGTAACCATCGTCTAATCACAGCTTAATTACCTTTATTAGATTCGTCTTACAAAGTAGTCCAGGTTTCTGCAAAAAGTTTTGTAATTACACTTTATTTAATACCTTTAAATAATAAGAACTTTGGACTAAACTTTAGTCCTAAACGAAACGAACACGCCCACTCACGCCGCACAAGTTATCATGAAAGATTCAGTAACGAAGACTGACTAACTGCATTACCCATCTTGCCAGCTCAGCTAGCAAGACAATTACAAGTCTTCTTAGATGAAGTGTACAAGCATTATCAGTGTAGACCAGACTAGCAGAGTTCCAGTCTTCTAAGTGACACCTTGCTATATATAATGTCTACATTTTATTCATGAACCAGTACCGATATCTTGTCCCATTTTCCATCATCGATTAAAACAAGGAGGAGAGAACGAGCTAAAACTGCACGTACGACCTGGGCAGAAGAACCGTCACGGCACCGGTGGAACAGACGCAGTCGCCATATCCTATTCCCTCTCGACTGGTCTTCTGAACTGTAATCCCCGCCAGTTCGTAAGCACGTAGAAATCAGGGCACAGTGACACAGATAAGAGGACAAAGAAAAATGAAAAAGGAAAGTTTCTACACAGTTCAATTCAACCCAAAACAGTGCTTGCCTGAGCTAACCCAGACAGCTACGTTCGCCGATGGATGCATCGATCGGTGGAGTCCGACCGGAGACGGACTGACGGAGACGGGGAGACCGACGGACTGACGGAGACGGGGAGACCCAGCCGCATCTCTCATACAGAGTACTCCCTCCGTCCCTAAATGTAGGATCTTTTAGCATTCAAACACAGAAATAGTCAATGTGTTAAAAGACTACCATATCCTTCATTTTTAACTCAACCCATCACTGTACCAAACCTCCCACCTATCACAAAGTTTGTCTTATCCTTAAAACTACCTATATTTAGGGAAAAATTCAAAAGGCTAAAAGGCCTTATAAAAAAGGATGAAGGGAGTACTATTCTGCAAAAGGTAGATTTCATTTTCACTGGTGGCCAAGACCCATTGGCCGGCCGGTCCTGCATGGCATTCATCGATCCGGTCACTGTTGTTGAGTGCTTCAATTTACCCGGTCTTTGGACGAAGTTGTGATGATGCTGATTGATGTTTTTGGCACACCAGCTAGTAGATCGTTGCAACGACGCCGGCAGTGGACTCTTGTGGTCTGGTAAGCGTGCTTGTTACTTCGCACTAGCGATTGTCTGGTTGGGGTCATTTGTCGATGGTGATCTGGAATTCACTCTGGAAATTTGAGATTGTTAATGATTATTATCGGATCTGAGAATTCGGCAGGATAGCATAGAAGGATTTGTTGTTTCTATCAGGTCGGAAGAAAGGCATGATACCTGAACAGGGTTCTGAAGACCACGATCAGCTAGTAAACAAAAGTTTCGTGATATGCTAAATAAACAGTAGAAACAAAAGCATTTGCATGTGGCACCAGCATTGAGCAGCCAATGACATGCCGGCTTTACGGAGAATTGGAACCTGAACAAGACAGGAAGACGACATGATGCATAGAAGGAATGGAATAGTCTAAAAGAAGAAAAAGAGAAAATCCGAATCGAGTTCTTGATTAAAATTCGAAAATTTTCATGTACTGGGTCCTCGTCATGCTCGGAGGGATGAAAAGTTCCAGAGGCAACTGACAAACTCTACTGACCTGTACTTTGTACTGTTGTTCGACTCCCCGAATTGTTGACTTGGACTAGGCCAGGTCAATCAGTCAACTGCTTCATCAGTTCCAGGAGGCCTTATTGGTTCGGGCCTATCAATGATGGGCCGTGCTTTTGCCGTTCGCTTAGTTCCGAACTGGGCTGGAGCTGCAGCTCAATATGCCCGTTACGACGTTAAGCAAGACGATGAACCATGCTGGGAATGGAGCTTTCTTTTCACAAATTGATCCTTTTGATGTGAATAGTTTTTTTTTTTGCGGTGGTGATGTGAATAGCTTTACCCATATATATATCGATGCAGAAACTAAGAATAAAATTTTCTTTTATATATATAAAAAGAATTGTTTATTCTTTTCACAAAAAGTATATGTCTGTAGGAGTAATTTCACGCTATAACCAAGAACATGGCCACCACAATCTTTCTCATCATGGATGCGGAGGTGATAACTGACATGAAAAGTTCAGAGCTGTGTTCTCTCTCCTTTGAGGCTTCGAACTATATATATAATATACGATCTTTTTTTATAAGGTTTGTGGAGTAATACGATGGAGCTACCAAATCAACTTGGCGATTATGGTGGAGTACAAGAGTTGGAATGGGCGATGCTAATCCGCGCGCGCGGGGACGCCAGCGCGCGCACCACGTTCCGACAGTATACGACAACGAGGCTGTTTTTCTTCCTCCTTCGGCTCCGGTGCCATTTCCTTCCTCCGCTCCGTCTCCGGCGAGACGCCCCCGCCGCAGGCCGCCTCCTCCGTCTCCGGCGGCTACAGCCGCCGGGTCCGCCGCCCACGACCGCCGCCGCCGCTAAATTCTCCGAGATTCGCTCCCCCGCCGTCGGCCTCCTCCCCCGTCTCCGGCGGCTTCCGCCGCCGCATCCGCCGCCCTCGACCGCCGCCGCCGCTAACTCGTCCGACTACGACGCCCCCGCCGCCTACTCCGCCCACCGCCCTCCTACCTACCCGCGGCCGGCGGCGCCATCGCCGCCTTGCCGCCCCGCCGCCACCGCCACCCACCGCCAGGTCGCGGCCGCCGCCCCCCGGACCCCTCGTCTACAGCCGACGGCCATGGAAGGCCTCCCCCAACCACCAACCCCGAACCTTCCTCCACTCGCCGGCGTCGCCGCTCCTTCTTCCTCCCATCGCCGCTGCTTCGGAGCGGACACGCGAGCAGCGCTACGCGCGCACGCGCGTAGATAAGACTTTCCGCGTTCGAATACGTGATCACATATTTATACACATACGGGAGGTCGAGGCTATCTATAGCCCGTCTTGCATGCATGCCAAGGTAGGTCTTACTCAGAAAGTTCTGTAGTTTATACGTGTGTGACTGGTCGGTCTCTCTCGGTCCATCGATCTGACTGATTACATCACGAATGTTACGCAGAAGTCGGTCAGGCAATCCGTTCTTCGAACTTGCGTGTTAAGGACCATAGTAAGTTCTACAGATTATTCTCTTGCGACGAATGTAGCTTTCGGTCGCGGCGATCTTTGCCGTGGGCGATGTGTCTATCCGACTAAGTTACCGTAGTGCCATTGCGAGACCGGCATAGAGGACGAAGAAGTGAAAGTGTCCGGAATAGTAGTGGAATACTATAGCGGCGCATTTTTCCAAGATGGTGAACAAAAAAGACTGAACAGAGAATCTGTAACCCCAAAATAAACTGCACTGATGCTTCAAATTTACATGTTGCCCTTGTGAACACGGCACGTACGTAGCGCTGTAGATTGTTTTGACGTTTCGTTGAAAACGTTCAGAAGCAAAAGGTTATGTGACGAATTGAGCTTCCAAGGAAGTACGAACCACTCTTTTTTCATCGTAGAGCGGTATAGCTAGGTCTTTTTTCTCAATTCAAATTTGGCTAACTATATTTAAGGTTGGTCACATATTTCATAAGAAATGAATATCTTTGGTGAGATACTTGTACTAGCTTGTAAACGTCATATGCTTACAAATATGGAGGTATTGGTTGGCGACAAAACGATTATATTCATATCGTTAGGCACACGGCTTAGCTTGAATTTGAATTAATTTTTATTCTTAAGCGTTAATAAAAAAATGTGGAGGTAGCAAAGCATCCACCTGCGTGCCTGAAAACGTCACCAGCTAAAAGCTGGGAGCCTAGGACCAGTGGTGCCATCACCCATCAGCAGCGAATTGCGTGGCGAGTCAAAAGTCCAATAGTTTGACCAGTCAAAAAAAGTCCAATGGTTTGTCCATTGATCACCCTTTGCCAGTGTTCACGAGAAACTGACCCACGTTCTGGCCGTACGGCCTTTCATTGGCTGACCAGGTCCACGGTCCAGTGGGGTATTCAGACGTACGTAATGTATAAACTTTGGTACAACATACAGTATATATATTTTTAAGACAAAAATATTGTCACTTTATTCACAAATCTATATTCATCGAGATTCATTCGATCGAGAAAAAGGTAAAACAAATATGGACTTATCACTTTCGTCCTTACAGTAAATAAGAAGTATCACAGCCAACCATACCTACCCGCCTAGTGATCAATGGCATGCTGGGTTGTTCGGGTCCCAGGTCTTGCACGAGGGACCTGGGCCGCTAGACAGTTGCTGCAGGTACAGGTTTTTCAGAAATTGTATGATAGGATGGTCACCGGAGGAGGTGGCCACGCCAGCCAGCGGTTTATCGCCTTCCAGCCGCCGTGCCGACCCCGTCACAGCCAGGAGCATCAGCACGGCCATCAGCAGTGGCCAAACGAACTTGCTCGTCGTAACCATCATGCAAACTGCTCCTGGTACTATCGGTCGGTAGTTGTAGTTGTAGCTAGCCTCTAGCTAATAAACTGATGTATGTATGCTTCCCCTCGAGCTACCAGCTGAACTTATCTTTGTGTCTGCTCTGCCGGCGCAGACAGTTACTAGATAAATTGTGTAATATAAGCTCGAGCTTATTTTGTGCACGATGAATGCTGATTGATCTGCGGGGGTATATATAACCATATAGGCGATGGTAAAGGCTTTGTGAAAAATCCATGCTACCTCCTTACTTCCGTGTGCGACTCGACACAGAGCGGTAGACTGACAGAATTAATCAGCAGTTGTTCATCCACGCGGTTCTACTTCTATACCGGGTCTTCTTCCGAATCAAGGGCAAATTGCAGTCGCAGTCACTAGACTTCGCAGAGGTAGACGGAGCGAAACTGATGGGTCGTTGGTCGCCGACGTTGCGTTCAGCGGCGATGCCGCGTGCCGTGGGGCGCTGACACCACCATGCATGTCATGCCCGGGCAGATCGATCGATCGTCGTGCATGCATGCATGCATCTCACTAGGTAGGAACTCAGCCTGTGGCGTCACGCATCAGCATGCACCTGGTGCGTGCTGCAAAAATGAGCAGGAAGTGCAATCACAACCGAAGCTGGGCAATCTTAGGGCTAACATGATCGTCCCGCACGGGGCTGAACACCGGAAATATATATATTACTAGGTGAATGCCCGTGCGTTGCTACGGGTGATAAAAATTTCATACAAGACAACAACACAATCTACCTCAATTTATGAGTCAAGTGCCCTTTACTCCCCTAACGTTGATTTATGAGCAAGCTTTTATAATGCTGCCACTTAAACTACCATGCCCAACAAGATGGTGTTTTAGCTGCTCACCTGACAGTACATTGCTTGGGCAACAAACGTAGAATAGGGCAACGAACCTAATACAGATATTAAGTATAGCAGGATGTCAGGTCCTCTCACAGATGGTATTTCTCTTTTGGACTTGAAGCAAAGCAAAGCTCAATTTATGCGATAGACGAGTTACTCATTTTTGTGATAGAGGCATAATAATTTCAAGTACATTGTTCATGGCAAAAACAAAAAAAATCAAGTACATTGGTGGGAAAGGCTGAGTACCAACAGCAAAAAAAAGGCCTGTTGAATTTCGTGATAGTATGGACTCTTAAATATTCAGACTTATATTTCATTCAAGCTTACATTAGCTACTGTCCAACAAAAATGGTAAACATGACTGCATCTTAATTGTTCAGGATACAGAGAATTTTTATTAAGTAATCTTGGGATAACATCCTGTCCAACTCACACAACAACCTGCCTTTTCCATCGCCATGCCCGTTCTATCTGCGTCCCTGGCGTGGCTAGAAGACGAGGTATCCATATCCAGGCCACCGCGCTCCACCGCACGTTGCAATGGAGGAGCTGCGGCTCGGAGGTCCACGGTTTTGCGGTGCATGGATGCATGCTAATTGACGGGAGGCTCACGCTCACCGGAGCCCCCTCAAGGTAATAGTGGGGCCACTTTCGGCAGCGACCAATCAGAGGCAAATAACAACGTAAAAAACTAACACAACTATCTCAATCCATATGAACAAAATAAGCTGACAATTGATAGATTATAAAAAAATAGTTTTAAAAATCAATTTGTTATTAGTCCAGCTGCACATAAGTTTCGGTGCATAGCTCAAAGAGCATTGCTATAGAGTACACCCGTTTGGTAGACTTTTGTACGACCAGGAAATCCAATGGTTAAGATCACTTGGGTGGTGGTTCACATATCAATCAAATGGCTTAAAACACTTGGTCGGACAAAAGTCGGACAAATGGGTCTACTCTGAAGCATTTTCCTAGCTCAAAGTTAACTGATGTCTAGATTTCCAAATTATTTCTATACGGTAACCCCACATTACCTTCCTTGCAACCTTGACTTGAAGATCGCTGGCATCACCGCATGGACTGCACACAGCAAAAGCAAACATAGGTTTGTCCAAATTAATCGAGATCGTAAATCCAGTGAGTAGTACTTGAGAAAATAAATCAGGCACATTGGGAACTTTCAGTTTATGTACTAACAAGTAAGACAGCGGCGTAGTCTGAAAGAATGCACTTCTATTCTAGCCCTTTATTCTAGGGAAGTTTCATCTTATACCAATTACTAATTAAGTTCTTTAAGAAATAGGTCAATATTCATAGCTATTGGGAATCGAAACTACTCACTGTGCGGGAATCTATTAACCTTCTAAAACAGTCTGAAATAGCATCTTTAGAACACAGTTTCCTGGCACCTTATATATTTTGTCAGGACTGAGTAGCAAGAAGTGAATTATAATGATCAGATCGATAAGCAAATAGCCAGCCATACTCTAACTCACAAACTATATATCGCACAAAGATCAAGAAGGCAACACCTATTATTTCTGAATAATAAAGCTAGCTTTATCTAACATGACGTCTGAGTAAACATGACACATGAATATCAAGCTTCTTCTTACTTGATCCTATGTAGCCAGCTGAAACACACAATCCAACAAAAAAGTAAGTAGTATGTGCCATGGATTGTATGATGTAAAATTATAATTTTCTGCCCTAAACACTACATAATATAGTTTCAGCCAACGAAAATGTCACATCCCGCAAATTAGTGGCCTAAAAACAATGTAATTAAACTCTAAATACAGTTGAGCTGAGTTTGAATTTCGAATTTGAGTTCATTTGAATTTTTAAATCATGCATGCATGGCATTCATATGCATACAGGAATTTCTCTAATTTTTCGTAGGAAATTGGCTTGGTCAAAAATCCCCAAAAATTTACCATAGATGCAATTTACAGAGCATTATTTTCTGTGAAATTTTCAGAATTTTTGGGAACCATTTGCTGAGGTAGAAAATTCTAAACCTTGTCAGTCTGTTTGAAAAATACGAAAAACAGTAAAAGGGTAATTGGGCTCAGCCCATTTCTCCAACAGTTGCGAAAGCCTGTTCGCAGCCCAGTCCAGCCCGCGCCGGCCCATCTCACCTTCACCTTCCCTGTGCGCGACGCGACGCCGCGATCCGCGCCGCCGCCTCACGCCGGCCGTCGTCTCCACGCCACGTTGCAGCCAGTTTCTCGCCTCTTCCTCTCACAACCCATGCCGCGCCCATGCCGTCGCCTGTTCCCGCGCTGACTTCGCGCCGCGGACAAGGCGAGGACGATCCGCGCAGCGTGCGCCCGCACGACGCCATTCGCCGCCATGGCGCCGACCTTCTGTTCCTCCCTGCTCTTGCACTGACGCGAGCCACCGATCCTTGCCACGCGTGCCACAGAGTCCCGCGAGCCTTCTCGTGCTCACGCTCGCAATCCCGGGCCTCCTCTTCTACTCCATTCTCTTTTCGCCACCAAGGGCGCAGAGCACGTCAGCGCGTCTCCACGGCAAACCGCCTCAAAACCACTACAAAAGCTCGAGCTACATCCCTGTGTACATTCTTTAGTCCTCCACAAGCTTCCCGAGCAGTCCTTGGCAAGAGAAGTGAAGAGAGCAACGCGAATTTTGGCTTTTCCCCAAAATCGCCCGCCGCCGCCATTGCCAGAATTCAAGCTTCTCCGGTGAGCTCCCCGTGCAGTTCAAGTGCCTTTAGAATCTCCACGAGATGCTGATGCTTTCCCCACAGACCTTTTTCTTGATTCTTAGGCGGAGGAGTGCCGTTGCCTTTTCCTCCCCTGTTTCGCCGCCGCCGCCGTCGTCGTCATCGTCTCCGGCCATCTCCATTCTTGTCCATAGCTTGGTGAGCTTCCTAAGAGCCCGTAGGTGCTAAATGCTTAACACAAACACGTCGCCGTGCTCGGTTTCGCGCATCTCGTCGTAGCTTCACCGCCGCGCCGTTTAGGTCATCACCGCGCCACCGCTACAGGGCACCAGCTCCGGTGAGGCGACCACCGGAGTGTAGGTCTCATTTTTAGTAGAAATAAAAATATTACATTTCTTTTGTTTAAATAGATATGCTTGTTACACACTATATGTATTTTCTTTAGGAAAGTAAATAAATTAAAATCTTGTCTAAGTGAATATGGCCTTTTTAACCCTAGGAATATGCCATGTTGTAAAAGAGTGACATGTTGGCTTTAAAATTCATTTAGGAAAAATTTGATCATCTATGGACTAAGTGTAGCCAATTTTGATTTATTTTCCCGATTTAATTTCGAATGCGCGTAGAATCGCCGTACAATCACCGAATTGAGTGATTCGAATTGCATAGTTCATCTAAATTCATGCTTCATGCATACATGCAAAATATGCATTAATTTCAGTTGGTTTTAATTCGGATCTTATTGGTATTTATTTGGATATTATTTACTTCAACGTGTAGACGATCCGAACGATGAAGAATATGTAGAGGAGCAAGAATCGGAGGATCCAAACTACGAGGACCAAGAGTTTGAACAAGACCAGCAGCAAGGCAAGCACCCCCTTGATCATTTTGAACCCATGTTTGTAATGAAATGATTTGCATAATGATTAGGGATAAACTATGCATTAATAGTGCCAATAAAATTTTGCGGGGAAAATATGAAAAACCCTTTTTACTGGAAACACTATGACCCCTTATTTCCCTCTACTTGTAGAATAGCTTTAGAATGGGAATTGTTAGGGAAAATATTCTTTTAGGAATCACACTATATGCTTTTATTAAAACAGTGACTTAGAAAGTTTCACTAAAGGATATATATATACATGTTTAAGCACATGCTAATCTATAAATTTCGGAATCATGTTACTTAATGGATTTATATATGTTTTGATAACTTTAGATGATGACGGGTTATGTTATGCTAAGTATGATGATATTTTGTTAATTGATGGAGACCCGTCACATCGCATAAGGACCGGTACATTACAGCTTGATTTGAGGAAACTTTCGTGCGGCCATGGACGCTTGTATGGGACGGCCATGGCTAAGTAATTAAATGGATGTTGTATTGTCTTCTAGAAGTAGAGAATGTATGGATAATTTACCCGATTTGGTATTTATTCAGAGGGACCTCCATTACTACGGTCTTGGACTCAAGGTTCGCCGATACAATGAATTGTACCCTTTTCCTGCATAACTGTCCATATTTGAAGGAGGGAAAAATTGTACCTCTGGGATGTTAGTGGTCAGGTTCAGAGGGATTTATACAATTTAGGGAAGGCAAGATTAGCAAATATTTAATGAAAACGTCATGTGTGATACCGATGTGCACACTTCGTGAGTGCACGGTGCTAGCTACACCATAGACGGTCACTCACAATCCATGGGTACAGCGTACAAACTCTGCAGAGTAATAATCCATTCGAATGGCCGTGCTTGCGGTCTCAAGCTCCTTAATGATGGAACTTTTGTTTAGAAATATGAATTTGATTATATGTTGATAATTGGTTAATTACTTACTTTATTACAAGCCTTTGATATCTCATTTTTATAGAATATGTATGTGCTTATTCATTTATGAAATTCTTTACTTTAAGTTACCATCATTTTAGTAACATTTATTTAAATTTACTTTCGGTGTTTACTTTTGAAACTTTATCACTTTCTTTCCACGGAACCTTGCATCTAATTTACTTGTCATACACAAAAGTCTTGCTGAGTACCAATGTACTCACCCTTGCTAAACATGTTGATCAGAGGAAGAAGAAGATACGTATGAAAATCCGCAGGATACGGGTTTTTATGCTTCGAGTTTTGACGATACTCCCGATGGATCGGTCTAGGTTCATCTATGTTGTTCGCCTGTGGAGTCTTGGGCAATAACCACTAGATGCGCTGCGAGTTATTTTGGACTTTATTTGCCTCTTCAAACTTTTATTTAGCCGGTCGGCTAGATGTATGTGTAATTAAGTTGTGAAGTTTGAATGTATGATGTAAAATAAATAAGGATTTTTGTTGTATGTGTATGTTGATATCAATTGCTTACGTGTGTACTTGCGGTTGATTCTGGGACAAGCACGATGAAAACACGTAGTTTTGGGTATTTAAATATCCGGGACACCGCAGTTGGTATCCGAGCCATACAACCTAGAAAGAGTCTAGATAGAGTTATCGGAACGATATTTAGAGTAATTCAAAATGTTTTGGTAGAAAATAATTTGGGTTTTAGTAGAAAATTGTTTGCTATTCTTTTCTTTGATTCTAGCTTTAATTATTTTAAATTCTTTTATACATGCATAAGTTAGGAAGAAATTTAACTCATGTCTTGTTCTTTCTTTTAGATGCCTAATTGGATACCCGTCTATGAGACCTCCGCTTATGAGCCCCATTCCTTTGCGGAGATTTTTCAACACATGTCCCGCTATTTTGGTTATCAGGAGGACCCCCACTATTTTATCTTTTCTGCCCCCTGGAACCAATATAATCGTGAGTTCTCGGCGAGAGTGACTCTCACTCCTCGCCATCCACTTGATCCACCTTTTGAGTGCTATGGCCGCGGATCTTCCGGACCTATGGCTATCCGAGAGGCAGCCTATCTTGCCATCACCACTATGCGTTCTAGCCACTATCTTGGTGGAGATGAGTACCGTTACTTTTGCCGCCTTGAGGAAGACCATGACAATGATTACCTTGAGCCGGATCACTATGATGAGAGTTCCTCGGTGTCCAACCTTGCTCGCTTGGTTCGAGCTATGGATGATTATATCTACCGTTTGGACCGTGAGCGAGTCGCCTTGAGAGTCAACGTGGCCCGTCTCCAGGACCATGTGAGTCAGCAGTTTGAAGCCCATCAACTACCCATTTCAGTCATGTATGGTGACTTGAACTTTATAAGTGAGCATGAGATGTATCCGCCGGGCAACTACATCGACCTTCCTCGTCGCCGTCAAGCCCGTATGTCGACCCGACCTCCTCGCCGCCACCAGATAGCTCCAAGGCACATGGGCAGCAGTTCTGCATCCTTTCCACGCTATAGCGATGGTTCGTCGAGCTCCGGAAGCGTTCGCATGTGAAGCTCGACACGAAGCTTAGGAAACTAGGGTTTCGCTAGCTCGGCGCAAATGAGCAATATATTTGAATAATGTATAGTTGAGGATGCCCCTGTTATGTAATGTAATGGATGTAAAAGTAGTTTGTTAAGTTAGTAGGATCACTTATGGTTATGTAATATAAAGACATATGGATGTAAAATGTAACCGATGTATAATTAAGTTTGTACTCTGTTTATTGTATGAATTTCTGTACGAATCTGGTAGCTCTTAATTTTTCATAAAATTTACTGCAGTTAGATAATATTAGGTGTAAAAATTCGCTCAATAGCAGTTACTCTGTTTTTCTGCTCTCTGTGATTTTGGGAGCAGCAGACTGTAGGATTTTTGTAGGCCAGTGGATAGTTTCAAACGGTCTGAAATTTTTATAGTAGTCACCTCATATGTTTGTTTACCCCCAGGAAAATTCACGAAAATTTTGGACATGTTTTAGTACTTTGAGAAATTTGACCAAACCGCATATCCCAATCTGTCCAGATTTTAGAAAGTAAATTTCGAATTTTGAAAATGCTTAGAATAATCAAATTTCTAGTTAAAATTTGAGTTGGTTGAACAACATGATTGTAAAGAATGACTTGTTACCTTTCCCATTGTATGAATCATTTGCTTATATAGATATTTCTGCAATTTTTGAGTCATAGTAGCTTAACTATAAGTTAAAGTTATATGTTCTCAAAATTGCTTGATTCTTCATTTGGATTTTATTGAAGTGTTTATTATGTCACAAAAGGCTACCATATCCATCTGACCTCTTATCTATTATTCATTTTCTTCCTTTACTAAAGCTTAATTGATCCGTGTTCTTGAACAGGATTGATTTGGTTTTTGAAAAGGAAATGTCTTCTCCGTCGGATCACTCGGGTATGGAAAATCGTGGAGCCCGACCTGTTCTTACCGGGAATGAATCACCTATGGAGAAGGCTATTCTCATGATGGAGGCTAACAATCAAAACACCACCTATATCCTCCAGCAGTTAGTTCAAAATTCAAATGCAAATGGAGCTGCGGGGCAATCTAAGTTCAATGAGTTTATGCGGACTCAACCTCCAACTTTTGCGTCGGCAAAGGAACCTCTCCATGCCGATGATTGGCTCAACTCCATCTCTCGTAAGTTGGAAATTGCTCAATGCAATGATCATGAGAAAGTGCTTTATGCATCTTATCGTTTGGAGGATCCCGCCGCTACTTGGTGGGATAACTATAAGAAGATGTTGCCATCTAATGAAGAAATCACTTGGAGTATCTTTTGCGAGGCTTTCCGTGCTGCCTATATTCCTAAGGCTATCATGGATGCTAAGAAACAGGAATTCTTGGCTCTCCGTCAAGCAAATATGCCGGTAATGGAATTTCTTCGCCGGTTCAATGAGCTATCTCGATATGCATCTTCCGAAGTACCCAATGAAGAAATGAAAGTTCAGCGCTTTATGGAGCGCATGAATGAAGAATTAAAACATGCTCTGGCCGCTCATGATATCTCGGATTTCAAGACTCTTATCAACAAATCTATCAAGATTGAACATAGTGCTCGGGAGTTACGGGAAAGCAACAAGAGGAAATGGATGGCTTCTAAGAGTGCAAGTAACAACAATTCGGTGCGACCTTGCACGGGACAACCATCTAACGCTCGACCTACAGCAGCAAAGGCTCCTCGACAACCAGCTCAAGCTTCTCGACGCCAAGCTCCAGTTCCTCGACTAAGAGCACCTCCACAACAACAAGATGTTTACAGAGCTCCAATCTCTGGAAATACCCGTCCTTTTCCGAGGGGATCATGTTTTAATTGTGGAGAATATGGTCACTTTTCTGACAATTGCCGACTTAGGCAACGTGGGAATAATGCTCCACCAGCCCCACCGGCTCAAAATACACCACGGGCACCTTCATTCAATCGTGGTGTGCAACAAGTATCTCGTCCATCCTCATCTAAGCCAAATCAAGGATATGGACGTGGTCGCGTTAATCATGTGACTATTGAGCAAGCACAAGAAGCTCCAGAGGTGGTCATGGGTACGTTTCTTGTCAACTCCACCCCCGCTACCATTCTCTTTGATTCCGGTGCATCACATTCATTCATATCAAGAACTTTTGCTCATCGACATCGCTTTGAAATTAGTCATCTTGAGCATAAAATGATGGTTAATACCCCAGGATCACATGTTATGACCGATTCTTTATGTTCGGGAATTAACATAAATATATGTGGGGTAGAATTTTTGGCTAACTTGATTCTAATACCAACGCATGGGTTGGATGTAATTCTTGGCATGGATTGGCTTCACAAATATAAAGGAGTTATTGATTGTGGTCAACGCTCCATCACTTTAGTTGATCACAAGGGTACACATATAAAATATTTTGCCGATCCTATACCTTTGAAAAATCACATCTTATTGAACTCCACTACCACATTGGAAATTTCTCAAGTCCCGATAGTATGCGAATACCCCGATTTTTTTCCGGATGAATTGCCGGGCCTTCCACCGGATCGAGATATTGAGTTTACCATTGATCTTATTCCCGGAACCTCACCTATATCACAAAGACCATATCGGATGAATTCCGAAGAATTAGCGGAGTTGAAGAAACAACTCAAGGAGCAACTTGATAAGGGATTTATCCGTCCTAGCTCATCACCTTGGGGTTCCCCGGTCATCTTTGTTACTAAGAAGGATGGTACTCTACGTATGTGTATT
Organism: Eragrostis curvula; assembly: GCA_007726485.1. Classification (NCBI taxonomy): domain Eukaryota; kingdom Viridiplantae; phylum Streptophyta; class Magnoliopsida; order Poales; family Poaceae; genus Eragrostis; species Eragrostis curvula. Next base: position 6,082,172 of record CM017439.1, on the reverse strand, counting down.
GATTACCGAGCTCTCAATGCGGTAACCATCAAGAATAAGTATCCTCTTCCTCGCATCGATGATCTTTTTGATCAATTACATGGAGCCCGTGTCTTCTCTAAAATTGATTTAAGACTTGGTTATTATCAACTTAAGATTCGAGAAGAAGACATTCCTAAGACCGCCTTTGTTAACCGGTATGGTTCATATGAATATACTGTGATGTCCTTTGGTTTAACCAATGCTCCCGCCACTTTCATGAATCTTATGAATAAGATTTTCATGGAGTATCTTGACAAGTTTGTCGTAGTCTTCATTGACGACAGCTTGATCTACTCCAAGAATGAAGAAGAACATGCTCATCATATCCGTTTGGTTCTTGACAAACTCCATGAGCATAAACTCTATGCTAAGTTTAGTAAGTGTGAATTTTGGTTTAAAGAAGTGGCTTTTCTTGGTCATGTCATCTCCGAAGGTGGTATTTCTGTTGATCCTAGCAAGATTGAATCCGTGCTAAAATGGAAACAACCCCAAGATGTTTCCGAAGTGCGGAGTTTCCTTGGACTTGCGGGATATTATCGCCGGTTTATTAAAAATTTCTCCCGCATCGCTAAACCTTTGACCCGTCTCTTACAAAAAGGAGTTCCATTCCAATGGACCGATGAATGTGAATCTAGCTTTCAAGAGCTCAAACGTCGGCTCACGACAGCCCCGGTGCTAGTGATGCCCGACATATCAAAAAGCTTCGACATATATTGTGATGCATCGAGACAAGGCCTTGGTTGTGTATTGATGCAAGAAGGAAAAGTCGTGGCTTATGCTTCTCGTCAATTGAGGCCACATGAGGACAAGTATCCCACTCATGATTTGGAATTGGCCGCCGTTGTCCATGCCTTGAAAATTTGGCGACATTACCTCATCGGTATCAAATTAAGGCGGCACAATTAGAAGATGAAGAAATTACTCAAATCAAGGAAAATCTTTTATCAAATGGTGATGAAAGATTTCATCTCAACTCCGATGGAATTCTATTGTGTGGACAGCGGTATTACATTCCTAAAAATCAGAAACTTTGAGATCTTATTCTTCATGAAGCCCACAACTCCTTGTTATCCATCCATCCGGGAAGTACCAAGATGTATGAAGATTTACGACGGCAATTTTGGTGGCCCGGAATGAAGAGAGACATTATCACATATGTTGCAAATTGTGATGTATGTCGGCGTGTCAAAGCGGATTATCAACTCCCCGCCGGACTACTTCAACCACTAAAAGTTCCCGAATGGAAGTGGGAAGATATCGGAATGGATTTTATTGATGGTTTACCCAGGACCCATAAAGGACATAATTCCATATGGGTTATCATTGATCGATTGACCAAAGTCGCTCATTTCATTCCTATCAAGAGCACTTATGGTGGTGAGAAACTCATTCAACTCTATGTGAAGCATGTCATTCGCTTACATGGAACTCCAAAATCGATCACTTCCGATCGAGGATCTCAATTTGTTTCTCACTTTTGGCAACAATTGCATCAATGCCTTGGTACTCAACTTGACTATAGTACGGCCTTTCATCCTCAAACTAGTGGTCAAGTTGAACGAGTAAATCAAATTCTTGAAGATATGCTCCGAGCTTGTGCCCTGACTTTTAAGGCAAGTTGGAAGAAATGCTTACCATATGCCGAGTTTTCATATAACAATAGTTATCAACAAAGTCTCAAGATGTCTCCATTTGAAGCTCTCTATGGAAGAAAATGCCGAACTCCTTTATTTTGGTCCGAACTTGGAGAAAAGAAACCTTTTACTCCGGTCGCCATACAAGAAGCTCAAGAAATAGTTGATATTGTGAGGGATCGATTGAAGGAAGCTCAAACCCGACAAAAGAGCTATGAAGACAAAAGAAGACGTGAACTGAATTTTGAAGTTGGAGACCATGTCTATCTCAAGGTATCACCGAGACGAGGTATACGACGATTTCGGCTTCGTGGGAAATTATCTCCTTGATATGTTGGACCTTTTCCCATCATTGAAAGAATTGGTGATCTTGCATATCGAGTGGAACTTCCGCATCAACTCTCGGAAGTCCACAGTGTCTTTCATGTCTCTCAACTCAAGAAATGTCTTCGAGTGCCTACCGAAGAAATTCCACTTGAAAGTCTTGACCTTCAACCCGATCTTTCATATCGGGAATATCCGATCAAGATTTTGGATGAAGGTGAACGTCGAACAAGGAATCAGCGAGTGAAGATGTATTGAGTTCAGTGGAGTAATCATTCCGAGAATGAAGCTACATGGGAGCGAGAAGATCATCTCCGAACCGAGTTTCCAGATTTTCTTCCTAGTCTTTTTGAATCTCGGGGACGAGATACTTTTTAAGGGGGGTGGAACTGTCACATCCCGCAAATTAGAGGCCTAAAAACAATGTAATTAAACTCTAAATATAGTTGAGCTGAGATTGAATTTCGAATTTGAGTTCATTTGAATTTTTAAATCATGCATGCATGGCATTCATATGCATACAGGAACTTCTCAAATTTTTCGTAGGAAATTGGCTCGGTAAAAACTCCCCAAAAATTTGCCATAGATGCAATTTACAGAGAATTATTTTCTGTGAAATTTTCAGAATTTTTGGGGACCATTTGCTGAGGTAGAAAATTCGAAACCTTGTCAGTCTGTTTGAAAAATACGAAAAACAGTAAAAGGGTAATTGGGCTCAGCCCATTTCTCCAACAGTTGCGAAAGCCTGTTCGCAGCCCAGTCCAGCCCGCGCCGGCCCATCTCACCTTCACCTTCCCTGTGCGCGACGCGACGCCGCGCGTCGCGATCCGCGCCGCCGCCTCACGCCGGCCGTCGTCTCCACGCCACGTCGCAGCCGGCTTCTCGCCTCTTCCTCTCACAACCCATGCCGCGCCCATGCCGTCGCCTGTTCCCGCGCTGACTTCGCGCCGCGGACAAGGCGAGGACGATCCGCGCAGCGTGCGCCCGCGTGACGCCATTCGCCGCCATGGCGCCGACCTTCTGTTCCTCCCTGTTCTTGCACTGACGCGAGCCACCGATCCTTGCCACGCGTGCCACGGAGTCCTGCGAGCCTTCTCGTGCTCACGCTCGCAATCCCGGGCATCCTCTTCTCCTCCATTCGATTTTCGCCACCGAGGGCGCAGAACGCGTCGGCGCATCTCCACGGCAAACCGCCTCAAAACCACTACAAAAGCTCAAGCTACATCCCTGTGTACATTCTTTAGTCCTCCACAAGCTTCCCGAGCAGTCCTTGGCGAGAGAAGTGAAGAGAGCAATGCGAATTTTGGCTTTTCCCCAAAATCGCCCGCCGCCGCCATTGCCGGAATTCAAGCTTCTCCGGTGAGCTCCACGTGCAGTTCAAGTGCCTTTAGAATCTCCACGAGATGCTGATGCTTTCCCCACAGACCTTTTTCTTGATTCTTAGGCGGAGGAGTGCCGTTGCCTTTTCCTCCCCTGTTTCGCCGCCGCCGCCGTCGTCGTCATCGTCTCCGGCCATCTCCATTCTTGTCCATAGCTTGGTGAGCTTCCTAAGAGCCCGTAGGTGCTAAATGCTTAACACAAACACGTCGCCGTGCTCGGTTTCGCGCATCTCGTCGTAGCTTCGCCGCCGCGCCGCTTAGGTCATCACCGCGCCACCGCTACAGGGCACCAGCTCCGGTGAGGCGACCACCGGAGTGTAGGTCTCATCCTCCTGCGTCGATTGGTGGGTGATGTTGACGTCGCCGCGCCGTAGTTCGCCGCCGGTGAGCCGTCCAGCCGCCGCGGTTACTGTGCGCGCGTTAATTTGAATTAAATCAACCCTGAGCTGCCACTTGTCGCGCTGTGATTGGCCAGAAAATGATTAAACGTTTTTAACTCGAAATAGATAGAAAAATGGTAGGGAAAAATTAGGAAAAATACTTGGAAAAATTCCTTATGTTTCTAGGCTCCTTTTTATGTAAAAATAAGATATATGTGCTTAGGAAAAATTCATAGTAGCAAATAGGTTAGTTTTATGTCTTGTTTAAAATTTAATACTTAGGAAAAATTTCATATGGAAAATAAATGAACTAAGGTTACTTTCTGAACTTTTCAGAGTCCATGTCCTCTGTAGATTCATAATTGATCATAGGAAAAATTTATAAGAAATAACTTGTAGGGTTACCTTATTTTCTAGAAAATCAAATGTTTCTTATAGAAAATTTATCTAAGTTTACTTAATAGATATGCATGCAATCACTATAGATGAAAAACTTAGTGTTCTACTTCTCAAACCACTGATAGTATTGTTTTAGTAGAAATAAAAATATTACATTTCTTTTGTTTAAATAGATATGCTTGTTACACACTATATGTATTTTCTTTAGGAAAGTAAATAAATTAAAATCTTGTCTAAGTGAATATGGCCTTTTTAACCCTAGGAATATGCCATGTTGTAAAAGAGTGACATGTTGGCTTTAAAATTCATTTAGGAAAAATTTGATCATCTATGGACTAGGTGTAGCCAATTTTGATTTATTTTCCCGATTTAATTTCGAATGCGCGTAGAATCGCCGTACAATCACCGAATTGAGTGATTCGAATTGCATAGTTCATCTAAATTCATGCTTCATGCATACATGCAAAATATGCATTAATTTCAGTTGGTTTTAATTCGGATCTTATTGGTATTTATTTGGATATTATTTACTTCAACGTGTAGACGATCCGAACGATGAAGAATATGTAGAGGAGCAAGAATCGGAGGATCCAAACTACGAGGACCAAGAGTTTGAACAAGACCAGCAGCAAGGCAAGCACCCCCTTGATCATTTTGAACCCATGTTTGTAATGAAATGATTTGCATAATGATTAGGGATAAACTATGCATTAATAGTGCCAATAAAATTTTGCGGGGAAAATATGAAAAACCCTTTTTACTGGAAACACTATGACCCCTTATTTACCTCTACTTGTAGAATAGCTTTAGAATGGGAATTGTTAGGGAAAATATTCTTTTAGGAATCACACTATATGCTTTTATTAAAATAGTGACTTAGAAATTTTCACTAAAGGATATATATATACATGTTTAAGCACATGCTAATCTATAAATTTCGGAATCATGTTACTTAATGGATTTATATATGTTTTGATAACTTTAGATGATGACGGGTTATGTTATGCTAAGTATGATGATATTTTGTTAATTGATGAAGACCCGTCACATCGCATAAGGACCGGTACATTATAACTTGATTTGAGGAAACTTTCGTGCGGCCATGGACGCTGGTATGGGACGGACATGGCTAAGTAATTAAATGGATGTTGTCTTGCCTTCTAGAAGTAGAGAATGTATGGATAATTTACCCGATTTGGTATTTATTCAGAGGGACCTCCATTACTACGGTCTTGGACTCAAGGTTCGCCGATACAATGAATTGTACCCTTTTCCTGCATAACTGTCCATATTTGAAGGAGGGAAAAATTGTACCTCTGGGATGTTAGCTGTAGCATCCCACCTCGAATTAATGAGGGGTTTGCTAACCAGGATCTTAATCGGGGAATACTTGGCGAAGCAAGTATGCATAGACCACACACATAAGCATAATTAAAATAATTTTACATTAAGTTCAGTTATTACATTGGTTCCATAATTAACATAGGACATCCAGTTCGAAGTTCGATTTATTTTACGTAAAAGAGTTCGAAATCCGATTACATAACACGAGCGGAAGCGAAACACACGACGATACATATATACAATGAAACCGTGTCCGGCCCGTAGACACGATCTCACTCACCTTGCTCCTGGCGGGGAGAAGAGGGAACCCACTCAATGGACCAATCCTTGGGCGGTTCACCCTCCCACACTATTTTACCGCAACACCCGCAGAAGTTGCAATCAGGGATACCTGCAGTACAGTTTTAAACATCGAAACCCTGAGCAACTAATACTCAGCAAGTCTTACCCGTCAAAATGGCCATCTAAGACCGACTTCTAATATGCAGGGGGTTGACCAGGGGTGAAATTTAATTGCGAGAAAACGGCACTAATAATTGATCCTTATTTTCATATTTTAGCCAAATTAAAAGGTTCTTGCATAAATATAAATATTAGCAACCTAACTAAGCCATACATGGTTGCAATACAATTAATTGAAGTACAATATCATATAAACATCATCATGTGCACTTCTTACTACGATGTGACGCAGTGAACAAGTGGTACTCAATAACCGCGAGGGACGGCGATTCGAATCGATTTACACCTGCAGGCGAAACCCGAGATACACGACGCACGTTACTCGAAAGAGCCACGCACGGCAACGTTTTACAAGATACCATAAAGTCGAGCCGCTTAACACCTCTCCCGAGTACACGTCTCCCCACGCGATAGCCATGCCTGGTCTAACCGTGGTTCACCCGGGCACCCTCCCTTCAAACACGGTCCCAAATTCCACCATAACCATCTTCATCACCAAAAGAGAGGTGGGTTCACGTCCAACAATATAGCATCGAGCTACTAAGTTTACTAGTTCCCATTCTCCTAGCATGCATCCGGTACTGTTCAAACTTGCTCAGCGGGGCCACAACGAACGGTCCTCAACCGACACAAACGGGGCTATGGCGAACAAGGCGAGCCTTGTCACCTCAACCTACACATGAACTTCCCCGTTCGGTCTCAAATTCATTATCATCATCAGGTGAGAACATAAATTAAATCCGACCCCACTTACACCGAGCGGTCTCCATACCACTCGATTTCCTACCGATGATACAACCCTATTAAGCATAGCGGAGTCTATCACGTGGCTGCATAAAACTGAACCCACCCATAGGAGCATGTAAATTAATGCAACTACGGTTCCATAAAACTCCTAAAACGTAAATGCACAATTCATGACTCCATATATAGTGATCAAAGGAAAATATTTTAAAACAGGGTGAGATGCACCGGGGCTTGCCTTGGGGCTGGTGGTTAGCACACTCGAGCACATTCAGGTCAGCGCCGGTCTCCTCGGCCACGATCTCCAAGTCCTCGAGTCCGGCGTCGGTTCCTAAATGAATGCAACAATATAAACACAATCAAAGATAGTTCATGGAACTTCCTTGACAAAAAGACATGGTGATGTTATGATGCAAATGCAACATGCTGGCAGGGCCATTCATCAGGTTTTTGCATTTTGGTCCCAAGTGATTTATAAAATTACTTTGGATTTAGGAATTTCTTTACGCGCAAATAAGGGTTCCTCTTCTAAATTCTTTAAAAAGGGTGCTGGAAGATCTAAAATTACATTTGTATTTTTATTTAGCATCTTCATCCTAGTTACAGTAACATACCCAAAATTTGGTGCAAAAAGGTGCAGGAATAAAATCAATAAAAAGATTTTTCTAGCAAATGCAAACTGCAATTACTCCTAAAAGAAGGTGCATTTCAAGATACCACTTGGTGGGATGTTCAGAGAACCAATTAGGAGTGAGCATACCAAAATTCAGAATTTTTGCACATACAGATCTTTTTATAGAATTTATTTCCTGATTCTCTTCTTTGAATTTTATAAAATTAACTGAGACGAATTCAGATGTTTATGTTGTACCACTGGATAGTTCTGCTCATGAGGAAACCAACAAATTTTGTTTTGGATTTTTCTGAGCTGTATACGAATTTCTATCGAATTTACAAGTTTGGCCAAAATTCTGAGAAAACAAAAAGGGAAAAGATGACGCGGCACTGTAGCAATGCCATGGCATGGCGGCGCGCGCGACAGGGCGACGGCGAGGATGCCGTTCCGGCTAAACGGCGGCGAGTCTCACGCGACGGTCAACGGCAACGTGTAGAGGGCAACGAGGCGATCCTAACGCATCTTGGTGGGCACGTGCGCGCGGCCGGGAAGAAGGTCGGCGGCGAGCGGCGGTGCGACGTGTTCCGGCGAAAGGAGGCAGCGAGGGGGAAAGTTAGGGCGCGCATGAGCTTCACGGAGTGATGGAGATGCTCACCGTAGCACGTGTGCACGTGGAGGAAGGCCGGAGAGGGGACTTCGTCGGAGGGGCGGCGCGGTCCGGTGAACGGCGGCGAAGAAGAAGGTGATTCCGGCGGTTCCGCTGCGTAAAAGGCGACGAGGTCAGCACGGGGGTGTGCGCGGGTGAGGTGTGCTTCACCCAACGCAAGGAATCGAGGAGAGGCTCACCGGAATGATCAAATTTCACGATGAGCTCGTCGACGGTCACCCGGCGGCCATGATCGGACTTCGCGTCGATTCTCGCTGCAGAGTGGGGGAACTTGGAGTTTGTGTTGTGGCTGAGGTTGAGGGGCTCCTAGCGCACCTTTTCGCTGTTGGGCTCGGGGCTGGAAGTGCGGCGGAGCGGCGGCGCGGCGGTGAGCTTGACGCGGCGGCAATGGCGGCTCGGCTCTGCTCCGTGCGCGCTCAGCGAGGGAGAAACGAGGGTGAGTGCGAGCTGGGGCTACGGCCAGGAAAGGGGGCTGAACCAGTCTTCGACGCTGTGCTGCGCTGACGGCGGCCACAGTTCGCCGGAATGGGCAGCGGACTGAAGATCGACGACGAGGTCGACACATGTCGCTACAGTAAAGTTTTTGAATTTTTCGAATTTATTTGCACGTGCTGACTTGATTTGATTGAAACCCAACTTTACTTTGCTCCAAAACATCTGATAAAATCAGTTCTGGAAGGTTTCACCGAGATAAACATTTTTCCTTATTACAACTTTTCCTAATTCGATTTAGATTTTGAATTAAAATTCAATTAAGACAGGTTTTGAATAAATAACTTTGATTTAATTGAGCCCATTTCCTTTTGTAGAAAAATCCACAAAATTCTCCAAAAATTTCTTTTTGGCCCTGGATGTCAAGGAAATTTTCAAATGGGCCCACTTGTATACAAAATTTTGAATTTCTAGTTCAAGTTCATATTTGACCATTTTCAAATAATTTGCTTTTAATTAACTTTTCTAAAGTGATCATTTAGCCTTTGTGATCAAAAAGCACTAATCATTAGATTTGGGTCTTCATTAGGGTGGGATGTTACATTAGTGGTCAGGTTCAGAGGGATTTATACAATTTAGGGAAGGCAATATTAGCAAATATTTAATGAAAACGTCATGTGTGATACCGATGTGCACACTTCGTGAGTGCACGGTGCTAGCTACACCATAGACGGTCACTCACAATCCATGGGTACAGCGTACAAACTCTACAGAGTAATAATCCATTCGAATGGCCGTGCTTGCGGTCTCAAGCTCCTTAATGATGGAACTTTTGTTTAGAAAAGGACATTAAACTGAACTCTATATATCACACAAATATCGAATCAGCCGCGGTATAGGAAAAGAACCTGTCTCTGACTAAATTATCAATTTCACACCTATGATCATGCCTGACTTCGTCCAAGGCTTTCGGGTCAGGTTTAGTACGAACATTCTGAAATGACATGTGAGCGAGTATTTTATACTTCTAGCTACAGTGAGTAGGAAAACCATTAAACTGAACAAATGTTCCAGGCATTTTGTTTTAGAACGGAATAACATACCAAATTGTGAATATTTTTTGCTGAAACCTTTTGTCCGTGAACCTATTCGCAAAGCATAGGGAAGTATAAGCAGTGACTTCAACATCCCCCTTCATTTGCTGATCTATTTGAGCACCATCATCTAAAAGTCGCAAGCATAAGTGTCAAAATAGTGAGTTCAACAATTAATCTCTATTTTCCACTCTCCATCATATTAGCCTAATCTATGTATCACGGTTAACGAACCTGATTGCAAAACAAATGGAACCAAATGATGGAATCGAAGATACATTCTGAATAGATGAGGCAGTGGGCAATTCACCAAACATGATGCAGGCAACACGTATTTAACCTCATTGTCATGCACTCTGCACAGTGGCGCCACCAGTCTGCACTACAAACACAAGATTTGAATTGGACAAATCCACCTAACTGCAACATGTTAAAGAGAAATTTTGCTTCACCTTGATGCCATGTATTGGCAGCACTGGGTGCCCACCTGCGCATCGCCATCACTACGAACCCGGCGACGGTGTGTCCACGTCGCCGCACCTCCTGTCCTGCTCCTCCGTCGAGGCATCATCAGGCAAGGAAATTTGCTTCACCTTGCTGCTTCGTTGTCAGAGAGCCCGCCTGCGCATGGCCATCAGCGCCGTCGCATCTCCATCGCTGCACCTCGTCCTGCCTTCTCATCCTCCTCCCTGGTCCTCGACCTAGTCTGGGAGTTTCACTGGTGGCGCCGCCGCCAAAGAGGCGGGATGTGGAGGAGCGCGCATGGCAGGCGAGGAGGCGGAGTGGAAGGGGATCGGCGGTGCTAGGGATTGAGCGATGCCGAAACTTGGATCGGGGGGCGGTGGCTCGCGGTGGCGGCGAAGGCGAGAGCCCGAAGGTGCTGGGACGGCGGTTCAGGAGCGGACGTGGATTGGGGAGAAAAAGGCAGTGAAGCGCACGACGCACGTAGATCGCGTGGGGCACGGGATTTTGGATTGCATGGCAGGATTTTGGATTGGAGGGAGCGGGACATCTGTTTTTCGGGGGCAGAATAAGCTTGGGCAGACGACCACTTCCCAATTCAAGAGTTGGAGAGAAAATGTGGTTTTGGAGAGTGACGGTGAACTTGTTATATGCATTCTCAATTAAACTCTTAATACAGCAAATTAAAGGACATCATGCAGGCTACATGCATATAGCAACTACCACGTTGTACGTAAATCAATAGGGGCCGGGACCTCTGATTAGTTTGCTCCTATGCAGCACAAGTTAAGCTTGTATAGGAATAAGCCAATAATTCCCTTACTGTAGTTCGCCACGTCTCTCCTTTACGGGCAGCATCCCTTGTATTGGGATCTTTTTATCATTTTTATTTTGAGAATATGCAGAAGAGCTGCGCATTTTTCTTGTATTCGAAAAGAAGAAGTTTGGCCTTGACGAGGCATTACAACACGACAGCCCGCAAAAGGAGAGATAACTTATTAAATAATACGTGGGAGAGCTGTGTATTTTCTTGTAATTTGTTGGGATAATTCCTTGTGCTCGATGGGTGTGACTCTGACAATTTCACCAATGGAAATAGCTTGTGCAGGCCTGTCCAATGCGATGATTGGCAACGCAATGTAGGAGGCGCAATGATTTATTCAATATGGATAAGGTGTACGTATATAGCCGGGAATAAAATTTCATATTAATTAACATACAAACTATTTTTTATTACATCGTACATATTATTCTGTCTATATAAGCATGCTACGAATTCATAGCAGCTATAGCAATAACTATAGGAATAAGATAAAAAATAAAAAATCGTATCCGAGCTAAAATTAAAGAACCGCAGCATGCAGGAGAGACAACCTCTGCGTCATCTCTCCAACAAATCGGTTGCCGCGAATTGGAGACCAATACGCTACTCGTACATACATCAATTCCCGGACTTTTCGCCATGCATATATCACTGTTCTTCATCTCTAACAATTGATGTTTGGACTATTAGTTATTGGACAGTGACGATCAGTGGCTTGCAGTTTTGACTCCTGCACCCGGTGCGACTTCATCGGCGACGGTGGCAACGCATTGTTGGCAGAACCACCGGAGGTGGCCGGCTGCTCCGCGACATAGCGGTCTGCCTGCAACGCCCGCGCTGCCGCAAGGGTGGCCGAGGCCGACGTGACCAAGAGAACCAAGGTCATGGCCACAGCAACCTTTCTCATCGTGGATGCGGATGAGATAAACGCCATATTACAAGCCCACAATTGCGTTGTCTCTCCTTGAAAGCTTTGAGCTATATATGTGATTTTCCCCCCTTCTTTGTGGGAAACGATATGATGGAGCTACCAATTTACTTGGCTAGTTGGGTGAGGTATGAGCGTTCGAATACGCGATCCTCTCATATTTATAAAGGATTTCGAAGCTCTTCTTGCATGTTCAAGTAGGTCTCACTCTGGAAATTCCATGGTTTTTACGTGTGCGACTGGTCGGTTAATCTGGCTAGTTCGCCATCATGCAGCGCACACAACCATATCTACGCGGTTTCTAGGTCCGTCAGCTTCACGAGTCATATACGCACCGGGGAAATCGGTCGGGGGCCGTCGGGCGATCCATTCCTACTGACTTAGTAGACTTGGTATAGACATTGCTCAAATTCTTCTTATTATCCATGTAGCTTTCGGTCGCCGCGTCTTTGCCGTGAGCAATGTGTTTATCGGACTAAGTTACCGTTAGAGCAGTTGAATGACCCGCATAGAATACGAAATACAGCTGGTGTATAGTTCCAAAGGGAAGAAGAGAAAACTTAACGCACAAGTCACAACCGGGAACGAAACTCTACTGATGCTTCGAATTTACTAATTGCCTTCGTCTGCACAGACGGCACACGTCATTATGCTGTATATTAATTTGCCGTTTATTTTGGAAAACCGTTCCAAAGGAGAAAGTTCTGAGAAACGCTACAAAAATGCCCCACTAGTATGAATCCTGAACCATCAAAAAGGATCATGCAGGTGGAAATGTGGCGAACTGATAAGAACTTGACAGCTGGAGAGATTAGATTTTTTTGAGAGAGAACAGGAAGGTAGAAAAAGGGATCGAGGAATCTAGCTAATCCAGTGACTTTGGTTGTTCAATTGGAGTGATTAAAGTGATCGAAGTGAAAGTTCGAGGGAAATAACATGACTTTTCACTTCAAATTTGGGAGCTATATTTGCGGCTGGTCAGACTTTTTAATTGAAAAACGAATATATTTGGTGAGGTAGGCACAGCTTCTTTGACATTTACCTTTTGACTTTCTTTTTTATGAGGTCAGCATCCTGATGACAGTCATGAAACGCTTGTACGTGACTAGCCCATTCAAAGTTCCCTGTTCAAGTCAAAAGTCTATAAGTCGGTCACATCAGGCATGAGATAGGGTAGGGACTCCATTTGTAAGGACTCATGATGCTGGCCCTCCAAATAACAATAACACTGGGATTTATTCCTTCAACTTACTAATAGTAAAATGGTACTATTGAACATAGTACTTCTTGAGGAATTTTAAGGTCCAAAATAATGGCCAAAAACTAATGGTCATTAGTTTAAGGGTAGTTTTGTAATTGCATTATTAATTAAAAATTTATGTTTTATGATAGAAAAGAAAAACCTTAACCCTACCCTACTGCTAATAATAAACAAATTATTTACTAGCTTAATATATATCAAAGATTAATCATACTACTAATTTGATTTTTTATGGACACACAACTATTTATTACAAGTCTGCCACTCTTTTTTTCCAATATTAACCTCAATTTGATGAAATAATGGCCATTAGTAGTGAATTTCTGAGATCAGATCTACACCGTCGGATCAAACTAATGGTCATTAGCTTTCAAAAGTAATAGCCATTATTTTGGACAATAAAACTTCTCTACTTCTATGTATACGTCAGTATTCACTTTGACCTGCTCTATTGCTAGTCCACGCAAATTAGCTAGTTGCATAAATGAGGCAACGCCATACATATTCAGTTTAGTAACTTTTGTGAACTATGAGGTCATCATCTACCGATGAAGTGACGGAACGTTTGTATCAAAACCAGCCGGGTCAAAATATTTGTATTCGAGTCCAACTGACAGTCGGTCTTCCATATCAGTCACAATCAGACATTCACAACCATATAGACAGCGACACCAAATATACGAGAGGGTCCTCGATATATCATCTGGATTTAAAATCTATAGGGAGGAATCCTGGAGGTTGGATGCACACATTCCAATTGTCAGGACCAGAACCGAGTAGCATGCTACTGTCCTCTCTATATATCGTGGAATATTCAAACATGCCAGAAGAAGATCATGCTAATATTTACATGTAGACACTGCTCGTCTCTTTTTTCAACACTTAAAAGCAACAAATAGAATGCCATGCTTATGCTGCATGGTGAGTAGCGGAGGGCTCGGTGGCACGTAACTTGGCGGCTAACTGAACTTATGCCACCCCCCCCCCCCCCCCCCCCCCCCCCCTCCTTTTACTCCCTCTAATGTTTTTTCTTCTGGTTGATGTTGCTTAGCTCATTACCAAAAAGGATTGGAGGTATTAGATAATAATGGAACAATCCATTTCGGCCTCTGTGTCGTCTGAATTAGGGGATGAGGCAAGTGTACAGTCCCTTAGTAGCTGAAATTATATTTCAGAATTTTTTTGGTTCGATTTTACTATATTAAAGTCCATCTCACATGCATATATGTGTTGTTCCGCGTGCGTTGGATTAAAATCGATGCACTTATTTGATAAAATTGTACTCTATGTGATTTTGGTGTCTGAGCAAAGAAATTTCCAAAACACAAACCCAATTGTTCTCTTGAATAGTGAATATAAAAAAGAGGTCATTGCCAATCTTCATTTTGTCATTGCACTTGCCATTTTTTTCTTGGGACAATGGCGTTTCAACCATCGTTTTGAAATCTAATTGCGATTTCACCATCTTTTTCAAATTTTGCGTTTTCACCGTAGTTTTTTCGATCGAAGGCTCCGTTAGCCATCCAAACCGAGCGGCGTCAGGAAATGGCGATTTAACGAATAAAAAAAAAGAAAAACCGATTGGGAAAATCCCCACCGGACTCTTCTACCCCTCATCGTTCTCTTCCCTCTCGACCGACTCCCTTTGTCTCTATTCTCTCTCTCGTTCGAGCGCAACTGGCGAGTGGCGGCCAACCCTAACCCTAGGGTTCGTCGGCGGCGGCAAGGGAAGGCGGGCCCTGTGCGCCTGCGATTGAAGGGTTTGGGCGGGCGGGGCGCGGTCGCGCGATGGGAGGCAGCGGGCAGCGGGCGCGTTAGAGGCAGGCCCTCGTGTGCAGGCGGGCGTGCAGAGCCGCGCGTACCATGCTGCCCTGCTTCTCGTCTTCCTCATCCCCGAGCCTCCATCTCCAGCGAATCTCCTCCCAAACCCCGTCCCCTCCTCTGATTCCCATCCCGACCTCCACCAGATCCCGATGCCGGCGCGCAGCTGACCCGCGGAAGCCGAGTAGCCGGGCCAGGGGTGATGCGGCCGAGCCGGCCGGCGGTGCATCCGGTCGAGGCGCTGACGCCGGCGCAGGCGGAGGGGCAGGAGCAGGCGAATGGTGGGGACGTCGTCACGCAGCCTCGCGGGGTGCGGATGAAGGATCTGCCGGGGGCGCCGGGGACGCCCGCCGGCCTCGGCCTCTGCCTCGCGCAGGCCTTCTTCGCAGCCGCCGCGCTCGCCGTCATGGCCACCACCAACGACTTCCCGTCCGTCTCCGCATTCAGGTCCGTCTGTCTCGGTCCCTTCTCTTGGATCCTCCAGCTACTGACATGTGAGCCGATTTGTTAGGCTTGTTGACGCGATGGAAAGTGAATGGGAAATTTCTCAATCCTAATTTTCACTAGATTAGTAGTACTGGTATTCACCTCTATTTTTAGATGTTGGGCGATGACATTCTGGATTTAGCTGAATTATATCGTGTGCGTATGTGTTGTAACCAACGGTTCTAGAGCATAAAAGGGGCATATTTTAGAAGTACCGATGTTCCTGAACCTTGTATCATTTATGTCCAGTGACTGCATACGAAAAGGTCAGAATGAAGAGTTTGCTCATTGCTTCTTATGTCGAACCATTCTTGAACCTTTGTCGGTTATTTAGTTATGTCTATGATTAGAACCATATTCTGAGGATTGTGCTTTCTTTTCTAATATGCTGCACCAAGCAAGAGGAAGAGGACGTCAAGGAAGGGGAAGTGGAGGGCGGCTTGCTGCATGGTTTGGTATTGACAGTTGAATGTGCTCTTGTTGGACATGTATTGCTGGTTTTGTTGGACAAATATCGGTTATTTTGTTGGACATATGTTTGTTCTTATGTTAGACATGTATCGATGGTAGAGACCATGTTATTCATGTCCTTTTGTCGAATATGATTATTGCTGTTTGAAAATGTGTGGAAAAACAGCAAAAATGCTGCCGAAATGCTGCCAAAATTGTGTCCAATTTTATTGAATTTTGAAATTTCGAATTTCTGTCTAGAATTTAAATTTTGATGAAATTTGATCAAAAATATTGAATTCATATCAAATTTGGTCCAGAATTCGAAATTACAATGCATTCACATGTCTCATGTCAAATTTGTGGTTGATTCACACAATACAGATCAAAATGATGGTAAAAACGCAAAGGGGCATTTTTGTCTTTGTACAAGCAAATTAACACCGTTAGAGCCATCTAATAGACCGATGGTAAAAGTGTTGTTCAGATTCAAAAAAGGATGGTGAAATCACAAAATCTGAAAATAGATGGTGAAAACGCAATTGGGATGCAAAGCGATGGTTGTTTTGCAATTGCCCCTTTTTTCTTTGATCATCAGTGAATCTAGATTACCACTTATGTTTATCAACCCCATTCTGTGACATATGACAAATCAAATACTTATATCGAAATGCTGAGCAGCTTATATGAAGATCCAAACAAGCAAACAAGCCAATCACTTTATTCCGATAAGTACAACTCAAAAGAAGAAACAATTGCAATTACTTACAAACAAAGGAAACCACACAAACTTTTAACCTCATCACGCTAAGCTAAACCAAGTTACTAAGCTAGTACTTTACATGCCGGCAATTGTATATCACATCCCATGGAGGAAATATAGTGCAAGCCAAACCAAGCTGCTACTCCTTTACGTGCGCACTCTGCATGCATGCTTAATTTGGTGTCGATCTTTTAAGTGAAGCGTGATGATGTGCACGGTGGGTTGTATTTGTCATATGTCCCGCACGAGGAGTGTGCCAGTTGCTGCAGGTACTGGTGCTTGAGAAACTGCCTGATAGGATTGTCGCCGGAGGTTGCCTCGCCGGCCCATTGATCGCATTCACGCCGCCAGCAGCAGAATCAACACTACTGATATCATAAATGGCAAAACGAACTTGCTCATCGTGGCCATCTGCTAATAACTATGCTAGCTCCTGTGCTACAATCTCTGGCGGCTCAGGGAAGCAAAAGATTTGGATTGCTCAATTGATCACACTCGTTAGCTAATATTACTAGCTGTGTCGATCAACGAGCTTAATTAATTTTGTGGTCGATGAATGCCAATTGATCTATACAGGTGGTAAAAGCTTTGTGAAAATACTGCGTTAGATAGCTCGTTACTATTTACGTGCGCGTGACTTAGCTTAATTACGACCGAATTACGTGCATGTTTCCCAGCGGGATCTAACTACTCTTTTTAATTTTCCTCATATTTTTTTGGAAGTGCGCCTGCTCGAATTCTACCGGTGTGTTTACAAGGGAATATTGCACCTGAAGTCAAAAAACTTAGTAAAAACTTGTAGTTTCAAGAAGCAAGAAATCGACTGGTGTGTTGCCGACCTATAACGTTCAGGGCTTCAGGCAGCTGCTAGCTAGTTACCGCGGCGGTATCATTCGCTACGCGCGTGAAAACGTCACTAGCTAGGACCTGTAGTGGCGTCATCAACTTTTGCATGGCCAGCTGAGTAACGTTTTTTACGTGATTCCTTTCCTCTCCGGAGAAGCAATGGCTTGTTCTGCTTTCGGCTTTCTTGGGATGACAAGGTCCAGCATGCGCGAACCTGAAAATTTCCATGCTCATGCGCGTTTCATCATCATACGCGACTCGGCAATGGCGAGCCAAGACCGATCGCGCGCCGCACGAGAGGCGCGGCTTGTCCCAGGAGTTCCATGTTCAGACATGCTCGCAGGTCACGACTACGTTGTCACTGGTAGCCTCTTGCTTCAGCATGGAACATATTGGGATTAATTAAGGGAGGTCGCGATTAGCAAATCACGTCAAGCCTACTCAGCATGGAGTACACTGGATGGCGGATGCTGAGTGGTGGAGCGAACGCACGTGCATCTGGCGAGATAAAGCTCCTTGTTTTTCATTAATTGTATCGGGGAGTGCATTTACCGGAACATACCGAAGTTTGGAGCCCATTGATATGGACTTTCCATTTTCTGTGAAACTAGTATGGTTGTCTGCGCATTTGCGCGGCTAGAGTTGATTATTTTTATAATAATATAGTATAAAATTTATAAACTTGTATGTAGATATTTCATAATATTTTGTAATAAATTTTTATATTATCTCTCCTACGGTCGCATCATTGCCTGCTTGTAATGATGCTCATCTAGTTATCATCTTGGCTTGTTGTCCGGGTCACTTGTTCCTCTGGTACTTCTATCAACTCGTTATCCGTCCCGCCTACTTGTTGCCCACTCCTGCAAGGGATACTACTTTCACGCGTCACCTTTCCCCCTCGCATTCCTACTGATAGGTTGGTCATATTGTCATTCAAGGCTCTTCATGTCCTTCTTTCTAACTTGTTTTTCGATTCTCTCACTCGCCCTTACTCTCGTCTATGAGGTATGACCGCCACGCGCTACCTCATCACGTCATAATTTAGCTATTTTATACTCATAATTAGAGATATTTTAGCTATCTTTTATAACCCAAATTTAGTTATTTTTTAGACTTATAATGGCATGGAAAGTAATTTAGAAATCGATGTGAAGTGTATTTTTGGTTATTTTCATTATTTCGAATTTAGCTATTTATTGACTCATAATGGTATGGTGGGTAATTTAGAAATAGGTGCGAGGGTATTTTTGGCTATTTTTTATTATTCCGAATTTAGCTATTTTATAAGTATTTATAGGGGGTTTTGACTAATTTTTTGTAATGGCAGTGGTGGGTAACTTTCTCTTCTTTTTTCTCGGATTAACGTGAGAATTTTTAGCATTTTAGAGCGGACGTGGTGGCTCCTTTTTCTCGTCAATTATATATATAATAGATGTTGGAACTTGAAAGTTGGGATAACGGAACTGGTTTCAAATATAATTGGTGCTCTAGTTGTTGAGGCGTGGTGCCATATTTGTCTACAAAAATAAAATAACAAGCCCAACATGTATTATCTTCCTATTTTGCCAATGGAAGAAGGCAACATGTTCCCTATGAAGGCCTATAAGTAGATAAAAAAGCGAGAAAAGAATTCTCACCACTGCCATCATGAATTATTCTGTTTAAAATACCCATATATATATATATTTTAAAAAAGAATCCACCACTAACATTATGAATAATTTAACTTAAAATATCTCTATATGTTTATTAATTACCAAAAATGTCATTATTTGATAATACTCAACTTTCTATATTGCATTCATTTAAGAGATCAAAATTGCAACTCAAAAAACTTTACCATACACTACCATTAAGACAAATTTAACTTAAAATGTGTGTGTATATATGTTTATTAACACCCAAAAATGACTTTCTTAGAAAATAGATACGTGCATTTTTGCCGCCACGCTATTGTTGTCCATTTCAGGATCCGATTTGTGCTTTTGAGAGCATGCTATATTGGAGTATAATTTCTTCTTCTTCTTTTTTTTGAAATAAGGCAGGAGCGCTGCCATTCGTAAGGTAGAAGGAGCATTACATCATAAGATCACATATTCTAACCCAGCATAAGTGGTAAGCCCAAGCCATGGTCATCACCACACTCGAGGTTTTCAGAATTAATCAAGACCATTGTTTTCACAAATATGAAAGATCAGGTGTACAATCAAAGATGTTGAAATGGTGAGCAACAAGCATGAAGAGTCAAAGTGTCAAATAAAGCAATATCTTTATTCTGAAATTACAATACATGGGTATTTAATAACGACAAATCAAACATAAATGGATTTTAAGAAAGAAGAACAAACCACAAACAGAACACTCATCACATTGTTGTTTATGGATTATTACATAACACGAAGAAAATACCACAAGCCAAACTTAGCTAGTATACGATTTTGTTTGTATGTGTCCATCTACTGATGGTACAGGCACCGTGCACGTTTGGCTTCCACCACCGTTCAGTCAGCCGTGATGGGGCGGAGGGCATGATGGGTTGTTCCCGCTATTGGTCCGGCAGGAGTAATCGGCGCCACCACCCAGTTGCTGCAGATACTGGTGTTTGACAATCTGTACCATCGGATGGTTGCCGCCGGTCCAGTGATCGCCTTCCAGCCGGCGCGCCGACGCTGACGCCGCCAGCAGCACGAACACTGTCATCATCATCAACAACAACGGCAAAATATACTTGCTGAGCATAATGGCCATCTGTTGGCTTTGGCTAGCTACTCCTGCGACAATCTCTGCCCGCTTATAGAGAAGCCACAAGTCCGGCCCAAACTAACACTGCTTAATTAAGGAATTAACGAGGTTTTCTGGACGATGAATGCCCGACTACTGATCCGCACGGGTATATATAGGCGCTTAAAGCTTTGTGAAACTCAAAGCAAGTAGAATGCGGCCTAGCTCGTTACTAACGTTTACGTGTGTTTGTGTGTGTGTGTGTGTGACAAGGCATGCACAGTGCCGTGGACTAAGATTGTGAGCCACTACAAGGAAGTTCAGAAGGGAAAACTGCGTTCTCTAGTCATAAAAGTACTAACAAAAGTAGAATGAGAGGTAGAAACCGAGCGCCGCCCGCCGGTTTGCTGCCGACCTAGCTGCCGTTGAGCTTAGGCGTGTATCATTCATACACGTCACCATATATGACATGAATGGCGTCAGCATGTTGACCAACAATAAATGGTGTTAACACAGCTATTCTTCGCTCTTCGATATTCCCAAATTTCATGGGCGGTAGAAAATGTTCATAAACCAGTTTTGCTGTTTTCCTAATTGCTTGAAACCAATTTGTTTTCCAATCACCATTCCACAGCTGCTCCCCGCAATGCTCGTCAGACTAAATGGTGATGCAACAATCGCCTAAGTTTTCAAAAGCTTACAAAACGTTCTGTACGTAACTACTAGCATGTCACGGCTTCCTGTTACGGTCAATCGCAGTCAGTCGCTAAATGACGCTTTTAGCTGTTCGCAAATCACAAAGATGGACAAATAAGCCACATGATTCTTTTTTTTTCTATTTTGCGAAAAATCCACATGATTATCATGCTCCTAATTAACGGCATGCTTCACCTTTCCGATGCTGATCTCTTTTTTCTTTTTTTCTTTTTTGAGGAAATTTCCAAGGCTGATCTGGTCCAGTTGGTTCTTGGCTCTGCGGAAAGCAGCGGGCCGATAGCCCAACGCACTACCGAGTCCACGGTCCAGTAGAGGATGTTCACACAAAGCTCAGAGGCAACAGTATCCAATGATCATTAACCTCAAAAAAAAAATCCAATGATCAAAAGCACTCAAAACAAAAAATCAGTCACCACGGGAAATTTCGTGCTCGGCGTCAGTTGGGCATGCACAGTCCCGTTCGCCACTGGACACACGAGCCAGCCGTCCGGTACTATGATGTGGGTTCGAAATCAACGGTCTCGGCAACCGGAAAGCTTGTTCGTAGCGACAGAGTCAGAAACGGGCCGGTTATTTTCGTGCCGGTGTCCCCTCTGCCGCGGGACATGAGACACACCCACCCGACCGCGCGTCGCGGCCAGGGAAGGCAAAGCTCCAAATTCGCCTTAGTCATGGCCAAACGGGCGAGACTAAATGGACAGGCACGAAGCACGATCATTTGGGCCTGCCTCAGAAACGTCACGATGTAGCGGGACGTGCTTGGGCTGAGGCTTCAGCCCAGTGGACGACACGTCACGGCCCGCCTAATAAAATATTAAACAAAGTTTTATTTCTATTTTTTTAGCCAAGATGTTGTAGTCTAGTGGTAAAGCATTTGTACTTTCAAATCCACGAGGTCTTAGGTTCAAATCCCCTTCTCCCTATTATCTTGCACCATTTTAACACTAAAATTCAATTATATAGGTTTGATGTTCTCTCACTGTAGCTGAGCCTATCGTGCTTAATGGGCCGGCTCAACATGATTAGTAGATGGTGGGCCGTGCCATGGACCAATCCTTCCATCCATGGGCTTGCACGTGCCACCCCGATTCTAAATGGGTTGTGCCGAGTCAGGGCCTCTGTGCCGTGATGGGCCTCTAAATAGGCCGTGATGAGCCGGGGCATGTGTCGTGCTGGGCCAGACCGTCTATTTGGTCATGACTAGTGCACGGCCACCGGGTCGCGACTCGCGAAGTGTTGGCGTGCGGCGCCACAGCGACACATGTACGCATGACTGGATCGATCAGTACACCTGGGTTTTCACATGTGATGATAACATACATAAAACTTATTGTACTAGGCTACATGTGCTAGTTGAACTAGTACTAGGCTACGGTTTGTGTGCCGCAATTTGTTTGGTGTGATGATCGATATGTGTGACCTATACTCCTTGTTTTCCTAATCGAAATTAAACACCGTTTAAACGGCGTCTAAACGCTAAACGGGTGACCACCGTTTATGCCTAAACGGCCGTTTAAACGAGTTTAAACGCTAAACGATGGTCGACCGACTGTTTACCGTTTACCGTCCAGGAAAACATTGCCTATACTGCGGATGGAGTTACACATAGTGAAAATTTATAATAAGATGATGGCTCAATACATCTTGCGTTGTAGAAGTCGAGATACTTTCATTCGGTTAATGAAATAGAATTTTCATTATCAAAAAATAAACTATCTACTTGTTGGTAATTAATTTGAAAGAAAAAAAGTTCTTTTGACCCGTTCTTCTTTGGAGGCCATTATGAGAGCTAGTGCTCAAACACTGGTTGGCCAGCTCCACCTTAGAAATTCACCGCCTGTCTTATGAAAAGTTCTTTGTCACTACAGATTAGCTAATGATCACTTCTGGGCAAGGGATATTCCCTCACCAAATAGATGAAAAAGACAAAGAACAACCAATCCTCTACTAAAATTCTCAATATCAAAGATAGGCTACAACAGAGGAGGAATTAACATGTCAACGGCAGATTTGGGGGGGGGGGGGGGGGGGGGGGGGGGGGGGGGGGGGGGGGGGGGGCTCAAGCCCCCTTCTCTCCCTAATCAAGCTCATTTTTGCCACATAAGAAGAGGACGAGAAGGAGAGATCAGGTGAACGAGGAAGATGAGCAGCAAGAGGTGGTAGGAGAGATTTTTGTAATGCCTTTATGTGAATCTTGTGTAAAGTTTTATGATCATTATATCCCCTTTTTCTCTTTTAAAATAGCTTTCATCTTTGTTGTGAGTCATTTTCCTTTCAATATGTTTAGCTATTTTGTCACCAGTTTTTTCTGCGGTTACCATTGAACATGAAACTTTTAGTACAGATCGCAAAACCGGAACCACCAGCCACTAGTCCCATCCAGGTTCATCGTGCCCGAGATCCCAGTTACAAACTCCAGCTGCGTGGCTAAAGCACGAGGCTATACGATGTACAGCGTGTTCGTCTCGCTGCTTTGCAGCGGCTGCTTTGCAGCAGCTACAGTGTTCGCAGTTATTTTTTCAGCAGCAGCTACAGTGTTTTCAACTGCAGCTACAGTGTTCGCAGTTATTTTTCTGCAGCCGCAGCCGCAGCTGCAGCGAAACGAAGAGGCCGGTAATCTCCTAACTCTGTCTCTCCTCCCCTGTAAGTAACTCCAAATTCTCTATTCATGTAGATGTAGGCTCCACTTGCATATTAATGGAAAGGTTCACGCAACTTGCTGGCTTTAGTTTGGCTTAAAAAAATATTTCTATAAACTGCATGCCTCTAAGGCTCCGTGTGCATAGCTGTTACATCAAGTAACTATAGGGAAAAATTCAATAATAAGAGCTAAAATCGGTTGCATGCATCATCACTAGCTTCTCACAAACCACAAATGGATCGAGTGAGAAAATTGTGTTGTAACGCCGCCTTTCCGAGGCCGACACAGTCCAGTCCAGGGCTCTTTGGCACCGCAGAAAGCCGTGGGCCGACAGCCCAACGCAGAAGTGCAGATCACACTACCGAGTCCACGGTCCAGTAGAGGATGTTCAGACACCGCGGGAAATTCCACGCACATGCACAATGCGTTCGCGACTGGACACAGGCGGTGAGTTAAGCCTGCCTGATCGCAGCACGAGCCGCGAACCGGCGCTGCTTCGACGCGTGTTCCTGATCGACGGTCTTGTCAAGGGGAAAGATCGTTCACAGATCGTAGCACAGAGTCAGAAACCGACCGGTTACTTTGGGTGTGTTTGGATGGAGGTATGAGGAGGGTCGGGCTGGGGCGGCCACCATTGTGCTCGTGTTTGTTTTGGGGTCAGTTGGGGGTAGAGTCACCACCCCAGCGAATATTCGCTCAGATTCGGTGGCAGCGTCATCCCCTGAAAACGAGCGGACCGCGCCGCCCCCGTCCGTCTTCACGTCTCACGTGAGTAGCACGCATGGCTTCGCTCACCCCATGACCAGCCCCAACATAGCTCACCGGTGACTGCTACTCAGGATACGATGCAGCACGAGTGGCTGCGCGTGGTCGAGGAGGGCGCAGGGAGCATGAGGAGGCCATTTGCAACCGATTTTGGTAGCCATTTGTATGAGATTGTTGAAGATCTTGAGAAATCCATAGGGGCGGCGTTGTTTATGAGAGGAAGAAAGGACATTGATGGTGCTTTTTTTTTTTAGTTGACATCGATGGTGCTGAGGAGGAAGAAAGCAACGGCTGTGGGATGCTCGAGCTAGGTTAGGCAAACGAATGGGCTTGCTGGGCTAGCAACGACAGGCCCATCACACGTTTTAAAATTTTCTTTTCTTGTTTGTATTCTGTTTTTTCCAATTTTTTGGGAGTTTGTTGATATTTTTGTGTATAAGAAAATCAACACAGGGTGAGCCGTAGTTATATGCTTGCTAATTATTTTTTAAGTTTATTTTGACTCATGTGTCAATAATTGTTTATATTTCTTGTTTTCATGGCAAAAGGAGGTAAACTCACCAAAGGTGTTCATATTTATATGCTTAATTCCATCCATTCATCGAAACAAAAACTGGGAGAGCCTCGCCCCTATTCATCCCTTCAACCAAACAAAAAAGTGACTCGCTCCATCTCTGCAATCAAACAGCAACAGGGACGGCCTCATCCCAAAAACATAACTGACCCCGCCCCAACCCACTTTCACTCCCATCCAAACACACCCTTTCTCGCCGGCGCGCCGGTGCCCTCTGCCGCGGGGCGCGAGACACAGCCCAAGATGACCGCGCGTCGCGGCCGGGTCAGGCAGGCAAGCTGGATCCAGCGTCCACGGCCGCCGTGTCGCGCGCGTCACAGCCTGTGACTCACAGGCCCTGGCGTGCGGCGCCACCGCGACAGCGACGGAACGCACGCACGCACGACTAGATCGGCCGGAGGTTTTCGTTCGGTGCTATTAGCAGTTCTGTGAAGAAACAGTGTTCGCGATATGGGGTTCACGGGAGTTCGACACAAAGGGAGGAGGGCTGCTGAATGCCTGAATGCCGAAAACGCTCTGTTGGCCCTGGACTTTCCGACACTTGCGTCTGCACTGCACGAGCAAACGTTAAGCGTGCCGGCGTTCCACGCACGCGGCGTCGTGCGGTCAAAAGCTGCTGAACTAAGATCTCTGGAGTTGTTGGGTCCTAAGGCCAAGAGAAGCAAACATTGGTAGCTAGTTGCTGTCGTCAACTCGTCTTCGTCAAACTCTGGTTGCAGACATTACCGTGCGGTCAGTCTTCGGAGAGAACGCGTGTGAGTGTCTCGATCGGCCCGGATTGCTGCTGTGAATTGAATCGTTCAAATTGCTAATACATAGGTCTTTTGAAACAATGCTGATATATATCCCACGAAGAACAATATTTTTTTCTGAGGCAGGATAAGAACACGTATAGTTGCGTTGTTGGCTCCGTTGTACGCTTGAACTCAGTAGTCAAAGCCTGGAGTAGGCCACGGTTGCTTCTTTTGGTGTCCTTTGTATTTTTTTCATTGGTTGGCTTAGGCCACCTTGTTTTTGTACTTGAACATTTGCTTTCAATCTATAATGAAAGGCAGAGCACCTGCCATTATGCTCAAAAAAAGAAATTAAATGCTGCCAAGAACTAAAGAAATGCTGCCGGCGAAACAAGAATTCATAAGTGAAGGAATACGTAAACGAACGGAATAGGCGCCATAGAAGCAGGATGCAAGGAGAAAACAAAATTGTACTAGTAATCACTATCTTTCGTTCCTGCAACAACACAACGGCAACTTACGCCTACACTATCCCTTTCGTCTAAAATTCTGTGTGAGGCATCTTTACACCTGACAAAAAATAAAACTAACTACTTAAAAAAGAAAAGAAAGGAAAACAACAACTCTGGTGTATACTGTACAATTACAACCCAATAATCTACAAAATTTACTGCACGGATGGGCCGCCATTCGTTAAGCTTCCGCAGCTCATCGGCACCCGCCGTTTGGGTTCCAAGTTGTGCACGAGTGACCTGGCCCGCTTAGCCGTTGACGGAGCAACCTGACGACGGACTCGCCGGCGGTGGCTCCTCCGGCCCATTTCTCGCCCGCAACTGTCAGAGTTCATATGCCTTATCCATGGTCCATGTCTCTCGTTCTTATCCCCCTTGTTCTACCCGAGCTCACCCTAGTGTATCATTCACACGGAGGACTCGAGATCTTGATTCGATTGGCTACTGGAGTGAATCGGAGCAACTGGAAAGCCATGCCCGCCATGCATGCTCGAGCCCAAGCAGCAGGATAGTGAACTCTGTTGCAGTGGCGAACAGGAGCGCGAACACTAGGAGGATGGTGCCGGCTTGCCGCCGTGCCAGCTCCGTGCCTCGTCGTGCCACAGTGCTGCTCGTCTCCATGCCGCGCTCGCTCCACACCTCGCCATGCGGCTACAGAGCCGGCTTCCCTCTTCTTTTTTCCCTTCTCTTCTGCGTGATTTGTCTCAATCTTGCTGTGATTTGCCTCGATCCTACGTGCGTGACAGAAAAAAGAGGTCCTGGTGGATGTTAGATTTCCTGCGTTTTTCTTGTGAATTCGGTGTATTCCTCCAAATTTCCTACGGTGCATTCCTGTAAACCAAAGGCTGCTAAAGTGCAAATTCCTATAGGAACCGGATTCCTACATTTTTCCTTCGAAATTCCTTCCATCCAAAAGAGCCCTAATACTTATCGCAGCACGAGCCGCAGCAGGCCTTGTGGTGCTTCGATCGGGGTTCGAAATCAATGGTCTCGGCAACTGGAAAGCTCGTTCGCAGCTACAGAGTTAGAAACGGGCCGGTTATTTTCTTGACGGTGGCGTGAGACACCCACAGGACCGACCGCGCGTCGCGGCCAAGGAAGGCCCGTCCACGGCCACCGAGTCGCGCGCGCGTCGCGGTGTGCTGGCGTGCGGTGCCACCGCGACAGCGACTCATGCACGCGCGACTAGTTCGATCAGCCGGAGGTTGCCAGAAACACATGCAAAAATAGACGTGTGGACACCTGGGTTTCCACATGTGATGGTAACATGCAGAAAGCTCATGTGGAGATCGCTACCTGAACTAATACGTAGCTGCAATTCCTGGAGAAAATATTAAGTGACAACTATACATTCGGTGAAATCATGAAAAACCATCTCAAAATACCTATTTAGATTTTTTGAAAAATTCTGAAACTCGTCATGCGTGTAGAGAACATGATGAGAAATAGGCACACAATTTTTTAGATCCAAATTCAACTTTAATTAAAGGATAAAAATAACAAATTATGGAGGAAGAGGGCAAAAATACTGTCACAGTTTTGTCCTTTTCCTCCCTTTTCCTTTGTGATTTCCTCCCTCTTCCAGAAGTGCCGCAGGCGCAAATAAGGATTCAACTCCAAAAATAAACAAAATAACTGCGAGCACTATAGCTGCTGCTGAATCACTGTAGCTGATGCCGAAGAAATAACTGCAAACACTATAGCTGCTGATGCTGCCTGCTGCAAAACATCCAAACGAACAGGCCGAAAGATATAAGCTCTGGATGTTGTGTACGCAAGGACAAAATGATGAGCAGCCTGAAATATGATCAAAGATTTTCACAAAGGAATGCCAGGATACAAGTAAAGCTCTTGATGTTTTGTACGCAAGGACAAAAAGATTAAACTTAGATTTTTCCAGGTGTGTAGCAATTTAGATGCAGCTATCAATACTTAACCACACGAATACGCGCACCAATTTTAAAGCAAGAGGACATGCATGCACTAAGAAAAGTGGCGCAGGCTATTAGAACCAGCTCGACCTCTCTGTTTTTCTTTCCCACCCCCCCCCCCCCCCCCCCCCCCCCCCCTGCTACGGCAGCAGGTTGTGGAAACCTGATTTTACTTCCTTTCTTTTTGTTCCAGCGCAACAAACAGAGAGTGCTTATGGACTGATATCGGTATGACGATCAATGTTCAAGCAATAAGTACGAGTATCAGATATTTTTATCAAAAATGAATATCTTTAGTGAGATACTTGTACTAGCTTGTAAACGTCATATGCTTACAAACATGAAGGTATTGGTTGTCGAGAAAACGATTCCTCAGCTAGCTAGTGTGTTGCCAACATATACCATTAAGCTGCTACTCACTCCCTCAGTCTTATATTCATGTCGTTGAGCGTTAACCAAAATAAATTTGAAGTAATTTTTATTCTTAAGCGTTAACCAAAATAAATGTGGAATCCACCCGCGTGCCTGAAAACGTTACCAGCTAAAGCTGGGAGACTAGGACCAGTGGTGCCATCAGCAGCTAATTGCATGGCAAGTCAAAAGTTCAATAGTTTGTCCATGCATTAATTGATCACACTTTGCCAGTGTTCACAAGAAACTGACCCACGTTCTGGCCGTACGGCTTTTCATTGGCTGACCAGGTCCACGGTCCAGTGGGGTATTCAGACGATCGAAGATCACAAAAGTCAAGGTGTAGTAAGACGTAATGTATAAACTTTAGTACAATATACAGTATATATTTGTTAAGACAAAAATAATATTATTGCCACTTTATTCACAAATGTATAATTCATCAAGATTCATTTGATCGAGAAAAAGATAAAACAAATATGGACTTATCACTTTCGTCCTTACAGTGAATAAGAAGTACTATATCACAGCCAACCTAACAATGACCATATATACCTACCCGCCTAGTGATCCACCACACCGTGTTTTGCCTTTTGCCCGTGTACCTTTCAATCAGCCGCGACGGGGCGGGCATGCTGGGTTGTTCGGGTCCCAGGTTTTGCACGAGTGGTCTGGACCAGACAGTTGCTGCAGGTACAGGTGCTTGAGAAATTGTATGATAGGATGGTCACCGGAGGAGGTGGCCAAGCCAACCGGCGGTTTATCGCCTTCCAGCCGCCGTGCCGACCCCGTCACAACCAGGAGCATCAGCACGGCCATCAGTAGTGGCCAAACGAACTTGCTCGTCGTAACCATCTTGCAAACTGCTCCTGGTACTATCGGTCGGTAGTTGTAGCTAGCGTAGCTAATCAACTGATGTATGTGTATGCTTCCCTCGAGCTACCCTGAACTTCTCTTTGTGTCTGCTCTCTGAGGCAGCTGACAGTTACTAAATAAAGTGTGTAATATAAGCTCGAGCTTTGTGCACGATGAAATGCCGATTGATCTGCGGGGGTATATATAGGCGGTGGTAAAGGCTTTGTGAAAAATCCATGCTACTAACCTTACTTCCGTGTGCGACTCGACACAGAGCTGTAGACTGACAGAATGAGCAGTTTGTTCTACCACGCGGTTCTACTTCTATACCGGGTCTTCTTGCGAAGGGCAAATTGCAGTCGCAGTCACGAGACTTCGCAGAGGTAGTCGACGGAGCGAAACTGATGGGTCGTTCGTCGTCGACGTTGCGTTCAGCGGCGATGCCGCGTGCCCTGGGGCGCTGACACCACCATGCTCGTCATGCCCGGGCAGATCGGTCGATCGTCGTGCATGCGTGCATCTCACTAGGTAGGACCTCAGCCTATGGCGTCACGCAGACACGCATCAGCAGCTGGTGCGTGCTGCAAAAATGAGCAGGAAGTGCAATCACAACCGAAGCTAGGGGCAATCTTAGGGTCAACTTGGTCGTCCCGCACGGGGCTGAACACCGGAAATATATATTAAAGTGTGGTTTTGGAGAGTAACGGTGAACTTGTTATATGCATTCTCAATGAAACTTTTAATACAGCAAATTAAAGGACATCATGCAGGCTACATGCATATAGCAACTACCACGTTGTACGTAAATCAATAGGGGCGGGGGCCTCTGATTAGTTTGCTCCTATGCAGCACAAGTTACGCTTGTATAGGAATAAGCCAATAATTCCCTTACTGTAGTTCGCCACGTCTCTCCTTTACGGGTAGCATCCCTTGTATTGGGATCTTTTTATTATTTTTATTTTGAGAATATGCAGAAGAGCTGCACATTTTTCCTGTATTCGAAAAATAAGAAGTTTGGCCTTGACGAGGCATTACAACACGACAGCCCGCAAAAGGAGAGATAACTTATTAAATAATACGCGGGGAGAGCTATGTATTTTCTTGTAATTTGTTGGGATAATTACTTGTGCTCGATGGGTGCGACTGTGACAATTTCACCAATGGAAATAGCTTGTGCAGGCCTGTCCAATGCGATGACTGGCGACGCAGTGTAGGCGGTACAATGATTTATTCAATATGGATAAGGTGTACGTATATAGCCGGGAATAATATTTCATATTAACTATCATACAAACTATTATTTATTACAGCGTACATATTATTCTGTCTATATAAGTATGCATGCTACGACTTCATAGCAGCTATAGCAATAGCTATAGGAATAAGATAAAAAATAAAAATCGTATCCGAGCTAAAATTAAAGAACCGCAGCATGCAGGAGAGACAACCTCTGCGTCATCTCTCCGACAAATCGATTGCCGCGAATTGGAGACCAATACGCTACTCGTATTTTTTGAGCAGTTACGCTACTCGTACATACATCAATTCCCGGACTTTTTGCCATGCATGACTGTTCTTCATCTCTAACAATTGTTGTTTGGATTATTAGTTATTCCACAGTGATGATCAGGGCCTTGTAATTTTGACTCCTGCACCCGGTGCGACTTCATCGACGACGGTGCCAACGCATTGTTGGCAGAACCGCCGGAGGTGGCCGGCTGCTCCGCGACATAGCGGCCTGCCTGCAACGCCCGCGCTGCCGCAAGGGTGGCCGAGGCTGACGTGACCACGAGAATCAAGGTCATGGCCACAGCAACCTTTCTCATCGTGGATGCGGATGAGATAAACCACTACAAGATATGTAGCCTTCTGTGACGATTTTGGAGTGACAACAGACCAAATCGTCACTAAGACACTCTATTTTATGACGATTTGTATGGTCAAGTGAGTTTAGTGACGAAAATTAAGTCTGTGTCATAAAAACCAGCTAAAAATCGTCACAAATGAAGACAAAGCCATCTTGTGACAAACACTTGCTCGTCACGTGAAGCCAACTAGGAATGTCACAATTAGACTTGTTAAAAAATACAAACACTTGTTCAAAATTATTATTATTTATATTGTTTTCCACTTCAGTGCAATTCAATTAGACAAAAAAGTGGACAGTAAAATATTTATTTATTTTTGTAATATTGACTATAATTATTGTTTGGAGTTTTTCCCACGTCATTGAGTACACTGGATTGTTTTTGTATTTTTTAGAGCAATAGAGTTAGCTTTTTAATAGAAATATTGTTTCATCAATTATTATATGTCAAAAACCAAATAAAATAAACACATCAGCCTTCGAGTGATTTCAGTCTTGGGGTAAAACTTCAGCCCATGCGGCTTGTTTCCTCCCTACCCGCCACACCGGGCCGCGCCTGGTCGGCCCATACAGCGAATGCGACCCACAAATGTTGGCCCAACCCGCGCAAAAAACAAAAATGAACTCGCTGCGTTAGAGATAGGAATGGAAAACCAGGCCGAAACTCGCTGCAAGGCCCATCTGCGTTGATCCGGCCCACTGAAACACACAGCCTACATGTTAGCCAATAGCCATCATAGCTGCAGCGGCTGACTTATGGGGCCCACATGTCGGCGCCAGTTCATGATGGAGTTCTTTGTGCGATGTCAATTTTTTCTTTTGATTCACAATTAAAACTTTAAACATGTATAGATTGCTCATATCTTGTCCAAATGCGTTGATTATTTTTCTATTTTTTATAAAATCATTTTCTATCACTTAGATTCATCTGCATAGTGTTGATTGAGTTGAAGCTTGCACTTCTCAATCGGTACATTAATTATCACTACTTACTAGTTGCTTCATTTTTTTGCAACTCTCCAATAAAATTGATTTTGGGAATGATTTTTTGGGAATATGTTTACCTAATACATCTCTACATATAGTATTTTTTGGGAAATTTTAGGAAGCACCTTAACCTGTGGGTGTTCACTTTGCAATGAATTTGCTTGTAAACCTCATATGATATCTATAAGATGCATCAGTTACAATAGACATATAGTTTCAAAAGTTTTCAAAAAAAAATCAAAATAATTACAGAGGTTGTAGTGCACATGAAACATGCTCACAACAAAATTGAGCTCATGACTCAATATATTATCTGAGATAAAAAAGATTAAAAATTGAAAAAAAAATACTTTTTGTTTGTCTTTTTTGTACTTCTAAACATAAAATGAGTTTAGACCTGAAATTTGGTGGATACATATAACACACTCATATACAGCTGCAGTAAATTTTGTAGTGGTTTTTAAAACAATTGATCCATGTGCACTTTAAAAAATTGTTGTCACATAAGTTAATTTTCAATATACATACGTGGCCAAATTTTATCAAAAATTTCTGAAACATTGACTGATGTTTCAGCGGACATGTTCTCAGATTATATGCAGTTTTCAAGACTTTTAGTGCACTTATACCTATTACAACAAATTCTTAATTTGATCCAAAAATAAAAAAACATTAAACAGTATTGGGTTGCGAGCACAATGGACGCGGCCCATCTCTCCTATTCAATCTAGTCAGCCCAAATCCATCCACCGCTCCATATCGTAGGCCGTTCGATCCGCATTGAACGATTGCGATGCACTCCGCGTCGAATAAATATCCGGACCTTCCTGCTTCCCACCGGCCGAACCCTAACCTCACCCCTCTCTCAAGTCTCAATCCCTTCCCCCAGATCCACTTCGCTCTGCCTCCTCCATGAGTTCCTCCGTGGCGGCCTCCTCTGTGACGCGCGGATGGGATCTCCACGAGCGTGCGCGGACGGCTCCTTCGCGACGCGGCGGCCTCCACGACTTGCAGACGGGATCTCCGCGGGGGCGCGCTACGGGCTCCTTCGTGACTGGCCCATGAAGCATCTGCAGCCGCGCCCCTCGACCTCCTCGCGCACTACAACTCCGTCTCCCTCTCCGCAGTGGTGTGGTGGTTCCTGGATCCCGCCTGGCGGCAATCAGAAGCTGCTTCCATTCTACTGGTAAGATGCTCTACTGATTGCGTTTCCTTTTGTAGTATTAATATGGCTAGTTACTTCGCGCTCACCGGTAGCTGCCGCTGACACGTTTCGTGCTCACCGGCAGCCCCCCGTGCGATTCCTCCTCTCGCCTCATGCCACGATTCGCACTCGCTGGCCGCCTATTGCAGCCATGCTCTGTCACCGGTAGCTTCCCGAGGCAATTCGAGCTCGCCAGCAGGCGCTCATGTGATTCGCTCTTGCCTCCCGTGGGCATGCGCAGGAAATTGGGGAATTTTTTTATTTGAGAAACGGGGGGTAGGAGAGAGAGGCCCGTAGCAGCCGCAAGCCAAGCCGCTCGGCAGTGGCATGCGAAAGCAATGTGTGTGCTTGGTGCTTGCTGGCCTGCTCCCTCTTCTTTGTATTCCTTTTCTTTTCACGTCACTATGCTACTAGTATTTTTTAGGATTAGAGACAGCATCGGTCAGGACAGGATTGGAATAATCAGTACTGTAGGTTTAGGACAGCAAATGTGCTGTGAATGTGAAAGTAAGGTGCATGCTTTCAACCATCTGAGTTTGTTCTATACTTTGTTCACATTCTAGCAGTCTTTGTGAGATTATCAAATAGTAGCTGTATAATATCTTCTGTAGTTATGTGCATTGATTTCGTAGTGTTACAACTTAAAGTATGACATATGCAGATCCATACCTGTGAGGTTACATCTGCTCAAGCTAAGGATTGGTGTTTTGCAGTTTGGATACTTTAATAAAACAAGGATGAAGGTTTTGCCTCGTATCCATAGTCTGTCTTTTTGTCTCACATGCTGCAGTACTAATTAATGGTTACATATATGTTGTTTTTGATGAAAAAGTAACCGCCTGCAGTATAGAAACATTGACCATTCTTTCGTTCAGAAACAAAAAGAATGATCTGAATTTAGTTGTAATAATTGATTCAGTTGTTTGTTTTCACTTTGTGAATGAACTTTACAATTGCTTTTTCGTTCTTGTCCAGCATTAATTTGATTCTTTGCTATCATATTCAACTGCTTTTAGGTTCCACATGTACTCTGATTTTCTGATGTTATTGGCTTGCATGTTCATATAGATCACATCATAATTTTTTTTAGCTTAATATTCTCCTCTGATTTCTCAGTGTAACGATTTTCATTTTGCCGTGCTGCTGTTAGCTATGTTCAGAAACAGAGTCTTTATTCTTTTGCTGACATTTTTACTTCACTTGTGATTTCAGGAAACCGGAGGAAGCATGGTCTGAGATTTGACAAAAGGGCAAGCATGATTTATAGTTACATTCTTCGGTTCTGTGAACTGTGTGTTGTGATTTTTATTCTACCATGTTATTGTAATCTGATGAGAAAATTATCACACTATGTATTGTTGGTTATGGATTGTGGTATGTGATATTAATAAAGTTTTTGTTTGCTGGATATTTGATTTTAATGATGATATTTACATATTGATTTTGAAAAAAGATCGAACTATCATGGCAATTAAAAAAAGGTGGGCCTGGCTAGAAACAACATTGAGTGAAATTGTGGGCTAGAAAAAAAAATTGTGTTCCATGGGCTTTCTTTTGGGCTCATGCTAGAAATGGGCTGCTTGTGTTGATCCATGCTGAAATATATGATGGGCTTTCAATGTTGCTCAGGCCACAAATGGGCTGATTGTATATGGCCCTGTTGGATTTTGTGACGGTTTGAGCCTGATCGTCATAAAAAATCTATGACGAAAGTATAAATTTTCGTCACAGAATATGTTTAAACACATATGATAGGTGACGAACTGATTTTTGTCACTAGTTCGTCACAGATTTCATCCAGTGACAAATTTTTCAGGTTTTATGACAAAAATGAAACGTCACCTATCATAAGATTTCTTGTAGTGAACGCCATATTACAAGCTCACAATTGCGTTGTCTCTCCTTGAAAGCTTTGAGCTATATATATGATTTTTTTTCCCCTTCTTTGTGGGAAACGATACGATGGAGCTACCAATTTGCTTGGCTAGTTGGGTGAGGTATGAGCGTTCGAATATGCGATCCTCTCATATTTATAAAGGAATTCGAAGCTCTTCTTGCATGCCAAGTAGGTCTCACTCTGAAAATTCCATGGTTTTTACGTGTGCGACTGGTCGGTTAATCTGGCTAGTTCGCCATCATGCAACGCACACAAACATATCTAAGCGGTTTCTAGGTCCGTCAGCTTCACGAGTCATATACGAACCGGGGAAGTCGGTCGGGGACCGTCGGGCGATCCATTCCTACTGACTTAGTAGTGACTTGGGACATACATTGCTAAAATTCTTCTTATTATCCATGTAGCTTTCGGTCGCTGCGTCTTTGCCGTGAGCAATGTGTTTATCGGACTAAGTTACCTTAGAGCAGTTGAATGACCCGCATAGAAGACGAAATACAGCTGGTGTGTTGTTCCAAAGGGAAGAAGAGAAAACTTATCGCACAAGTCACAACCGGGAACGAAATTCTACTGATGCTTCGAATTTACTAATTGCCTTCGTCTGCACTGACGGCACACGTCATTATGCTGTATATTAATTTGCCGTTTATTTTGGAAAACCGTTCCAAAGGAGAAAGTTCTGAGAAACGCTACAAAAATGCCCCACTAGTATGAATCCTGAACCATCAAAAAAGAACATGCAGCTGGAAATGCGGCGAACTGATAAGAACTTGACAGCTGGAGAGATTAGAGTTTTTTTAGAGAACAGGGAGGTAGAGAAAGGGAGGGATCTAGCTAATCCAGTGACTTTGGTCGTTCTTGGAGTGATTAAAGTGATCGAAGTGAAAGTTCGAGGGAAATAACATGATTTTCACTTCAAATTTGGGAGCTATATTTACGGCTGGTCAGACTTTTTAATTCAAAAACGAATATATTTGGTGAGGTAGGCGCAGCTTCTTTGACATTTATACCCTTTTGACCTTCTTTTTTATGAGGTCAGCATCCTGATGACAGTCATGAAACGCTTGTACGTGACTAGCTCATTCAAAGTTCCCTGTTCAAGTCAAAAGTCTATAAATATACACTGGGATAGGGTAGGGACTCCATTTGTAAGGACTCATGATGCTGGCCCTCCAAATAACAATAACACTGGGAGTTAGTCCTTCAACTTACTAATAGTAAAATGGTACTATTTTACATAGCACTTCTATGTATACATCAGTATGCACTTTGACCTGCTCTATTGCTAGTCCACGCAAATTAGCTAGTTGCATAAATGAGGCAACGCCATACATTCAGTTTAGTAGCTTTTGTGAACTATCCGATGAAGTCACGGAACGCTAGTATCAAAACCAGCCCGGTCAAAATATTTGTATTCTGAGTCCAACTGACAGTCAGTCTTCCATATCAGTCACAGTCAGACATTCACAACCATACAGAGACACCACACGAGAGGGTCCTCAATATATCATCTGGATTTACAAGCTAGGGAGGAATCCTGGAGGTTGGATGCACACATTCCAGTTGTCAGGACCAGAACCGAGTAGCATGCTATTTCCTCCGTTTCAAAATATAAACATTCTAGGGTTTGGTCAAAATCAATTCTCTTCAAATTTGACTATTAATAACAAAAAATTAAAATACTTGACTAATTATAAACGATGTTGTTAGATTCATCATGAAATCAATTATCATAATATGTAACTCTTCATATTTGGAATATTTTATTTTTATAGATATTAAAAGTCAAAGTTGAAGATGATTGACTTTGACCAAAGTCTGGAATGCTTATATTCTGAAACGGAGGTAGTACTGTCCTCTCTATATATCGTGAAATATTCAAACATGCCATAAGAAGATCATGCAAATATTTACATGTAGACACTGCTCGTCTCTTTTTTTCAGCACTTAAAAGCAACAAAAAGAATGCCATGCTTATGCTGGATTGTGAGTAACGGAGGCCTCGGTGGCACATAACTTGGCGGGTAACTGAACTTATGTTTTTTTCCCCTTTACTCCCTCTAATGTTTTTCTTTTGGTTGATGTTGCTTAGCCCATTAGCAAAAAGGATTGGAGGTATTAGTAATGGAACAATCCATTGAGGCCTCTGCATAATCATCTGAATTAGGGGATGAGGCGAGTGTACAGTCCCTAAGTAGCTGAAATTATATTTCAGATTTTTTTTTGTTGATTTTACTATATTAAAGTCCATCTCACTTGCATATATATGTGTTGTTCCGCGTGCGTTGAATTAAAATTGATGCACAAATTTGATAAAATTATACTCTATGTGATTTTGGTGCCTGAGCAAAGAAATTTCCAAAACGCAAACCAAATTCGTTCTCTTGAATAGTTGAATATAAAAAAAGCGGTCATTGCCAATCTTCATTTTGTCATTGCACTTGCCATTTTTTTCCTTTGATCATCAGTGAATCTAGATTACCACTTATGTTTATCAACCCCATTCTGTTTACCAGTCCTTTATGTGCGCACTCTGCATGCATGCTTAATTTGGTGTGGATCTTTCAAGTGAAGCGTGATGATGTGCACGGCGGGTCGTATTTGTCATATGCCCCGCACGAGGAGTGTGCCAGTTGCTGAAGGTACTGGTGCTTGAGAAACTGCCTGATAGGATTGTCGCCGGAGGTTGCCTCGCCGGCCCATTGATCGCCCTCCAGCCGTTGCGCCGACGCCGACGCAGCTAGCAGCAGAAAAATAACTGCGAACACTGTAGCTGCTGCTGAAAATACTGTAGCTGCTGCAGAAAAATAATTGCAAAATACTGTAGCTGCTGCAGCTGCTGCTGCAAAACCTCCTGCCGAACACGCTGCTACTGATATCATCAATGGCAAAACGAACTTGCTCATCGTGACCATCTGCTAATAACTATGCTACCTCCTCTGCTACAATCTCTGGCGGCTCAGGGAAGCAAAAGATTTGGATTGCTCAATTGATCACACTCGTTAGCTAATATTACTAGCTGTGTCGATCAACGAGTAATTAATTTTGTGGTCGATGAATGCCAATTGATCTATATAGGTGGTAAAAGCTTTGTGAAAATACCGCGTTAGATAGCTCGTTACTATTTTACGTGCGTGTGACTTAGCTTAATCATGACCGAATTACGTGCATGTTTCCCAGCGGGTTCTAAGGGCAGGTACAATGCTACACGTAAGCAGTCTCATAATCCGTCTCATGCAACGCCACGTAGGATTTTTGATGAGGTGGAAGAGAGAGAGGGTGGTGAGAGAAGGAGGCGGTTGTTTCGCGAAGCAACCGCCTAAAGCGCTAAAATTTAGGAGTATGAGACGGCTTACACATCATTGTACGAGTTATAGTTGCCATGCAACTCATAAATATTCCTTTGCTCATCCATAAATTAAGGAAAAATACAATTAATACAAGATAAGTAAAACAATCACCCATTGTACATGTGGTCTGATAAATTGTCTGAAGATTACGTGGCTTGTACAAGACGGCCTATAAGACAGCACCATTGTACCTGCCCTAACTACTCTTTTTTATATTCCTCATATATTTTGGAAGTGCGTCTGCTCGAATTCTACCGGTGTGTTTACAAGGGAATATATTGCACCTGAAGTCAAAAAACTTAGGGCCTGTTTGGTACGGATTCTGGAATGGATTCTGGATTCTGCTTCTACTACTGTAGATACAGTGAAAACACTGTAGCAGAATCCGTTTTTTGCCAGAATCCATAATCCAGCGAAACGTAGCTTCTCGCGGATTCTGTAGCTACTGTAGCAGAAGCAGAATCCGAAATCCCTTTTGCCAAAGAGGGCCTGTACAAAGTTGTGGTTTCAAAAAGCAAGAAATCGACTGGTGTGTTGCCGATCTATAACGTTCAGGGCTTCAGGCAGCTGCTAGCTAGTTACTGCGGCGGTATCATTCGCTACGCGCTTGAAAACGTCACTAGCTAGGACCTGTAGTGGCGTGATCAACTTTTGCATGGCCAGCTGAGTAACGTTTTTTACGTGATTCCTTTCCTCTCCGGAGAAGCAATGGTTTGTTCTGCTTTCGGCTTTCTTGGGATGACAAGGTCCAGCATGCGCGAACCTGAAAATTTCCACGCTCATGCGCGTTTCATCATCTGCTTTCGGCTTTCTTGGGATGACAAGGGTCCAACATGCGCGAACCTGAAAATTTCCATGCTCGTGCGCGTTTCATCATCATACGCGACTCGGCAATGGCGAGCCAAGACCGATCGCGCGCCGCACGAGAGGCGCGGCTTGTCCCAGGAGTTCCATGTTCAGACATGCTCGCAGGTCACGACTACGTTGTCACTAGCCTCTTGCTTCGGCATGGAACATATTGGGATTAATTAAGGGAGGTCGCGATTAGCTAATAACGTCAAGCCTACTCAGCATGGAGTACACTGGATGGCGGATGCTGAGTGTTGGAGCGATCGCACGTGCATCTGGCGAGAGCTCCTTGTTTTTCATTGAAGGGGAGTGCATTTACCGGAACATACCGAAGTTTGGAGCCCATTGATATGTGCTTTTATATATTTTCTGTGAATGTTGGAACTAGCTTGAAAGTTGGGGTAACGATTTTACGGAATTGGTTTCAAATATAATTGGTGCTCTAGTTGTTGAGGTGTGGTGTCATATTTGTCTACAAAAACAAAATAACAAGCCCAACATGTATTATCTTCCTATTTTGCCAATGGAAGAAGGCACCATGTTCCCTATGAAGGCCTATAAGAAGAAGAAAAAAAAGTGAGAAAAAATTTCTCACCACTGCCATCATGAATTATTCTGTTCAAAATAATTTTTTTATATATATTTTAAAAAAGAACACACCACTAACATTATGAATAATTTAACTTAAAATATCTCAATATATGTTTATTAATTACCAACACAAATGTCATTATTTGATAAAACTCAACTTTTTCTATATTGCATTCATTTAAGAGATCAAAATTGCAATTCAAAAAACTTCACCATCCACTACCATTAAGACATATTTAACTTAAAATATGTGTATATATGTTTATTAACACCCAAAAATGACATTCTTAGAAAATAAATATGTGCTTTTTTGCCGCCACA
Source organism: Eragrostis curvula (assembly GCA_007726485.1). Lineage (NCBI taxonomy): Eukaryota > Viridiplantae > Streptophyta > Magnoliopsida > Poales > Poaceae > Eragrostis > Eragrostis curvula. The sequence goes on along the minus strand of CM017439.1, from coordinate 6,041,909 downwards.
CTATTGTTGTCCACTGCAGTATCCGATTTGTGCTTTTGAGAGCATGCTATATTGGAGTATAAATTCATATATGTATATATTTTTTGAAATAAGACAGGAGCGCTGCCATTCATTAAGGTAGAAGGAGAATTACATCATAAGATCACATATTCTAACCCAGCATGAGTGCTAGGCCCAAGCCATGGTCATCACCACGCTCGAGGGTTTCAGAATTAATCAAGACTATTGTTTTCACAAATATGAGAGATCAGGTGTACAATCAAAGATGTTGAATGGTGAGCAACAAGCATGAAGAGTCAAAGTGTCAAATAAAGCAATCTCTTTATTCTGAAATTACAATACATGGGTACTTAATAACGACAAATCAAACATAAATGGATTTTAAGAAAGAAGAACAAACCACAAACAGAACACTCATCACATTGTTGTTTTATGGATTATTACATAACACGGAGAAAATACCACAAGCCAAACTTAGCTAGTATACGATTTTATTTGTATGTGTCCATCTACTGATGGTACAGGCACCGTGCACGTTTGGCTTCCACCACCGTTCAGTCAGCCGTGATGGGGCGGAGGGCATGATGGGTTGTTCCCGCTATTGGTCCGGCAGGAGTGATCGGCGCCACCACCGGCCAGTTGCTGCAGATACTGGTGTTTGACAATCTGTACCATCGGATGGTTGCCGCCGGTCCAGTGATCGCCTTCCAGCCGGCGCGCCGACGCTGACGCCGCCAGCAGCACGAATACTGTCATCATCATCAACAACAACGGTAAAATATACTTGCTGAGCATAATGGCCATCTGTTGGCTTTGGCTAGCTACTCGTGCGACAATCTCTGCCCGCTTATAGAGAAGCCACAAGTCCGGCCCAAACTAACACTGCTTAATTAAGGAATTAACGAGGTTTTCTGGACGATGGATGCCCGACTACTGATCCGCACGGGTATATATAGGCGCTTAAAGCTTTGTGAAACTCAATGCAAGTAGAATGCTGCCTAGCTCGTTACTAACGTTTACGTGTGTTTGTGTGTGTGTGACAAGACATGCACAGTGCCGTGGACTAAGATTGTGAGCTACTACAAGGAAGTTCAGAAGGGAAAACTGCGTTCTCTAGTCATAGAAGTACTAACAAAAGTAGAATGAGGTAGAAACCGAGCGCCGCCCGCCGGTTTGCTGCCGACCTAGCTGCCGTTGAGCTTAGGCGTGTACCATTCATGCACGTCACCATATATGACATGAATGGCGTCAGCATGTTGACCAACAATAAATGGTGTTAACACAGCTATTCTTCGCTCTTCGATATTCCCAAATTTCATGGGCGGTAGAAAATGTTCATAAACCAGTTTTGCTGTTTTCCTAATTGCTTGAAACCAATTTGTTTTCCAATCACCATTCCACAGCTGCTCCCCGCAATGCTCGTCAGACTAAATGGTGATGCAACAATCGCCTAAGTCTTCAAAAGCTTACAAAACGTTCTGTACGTAACTACTAGCATAGTCACGGCTTCCTGTTACGGTCAATCGCAGTCGATCAGTCACTAAATGACGCTTTTAGCTGTTCGCAAATCACAAAGATGGACAAATAAGCCACATGATTCTTTATTTTTCTTTTTTTGCGAAAAAGCCACATGATTATCATGCTCCTAATTAACGGCATGCTTCACCTTTCCGATGCTGATCTCTTTTTTTCCTTTTTGAGGAAATTTCCGAGGCTGATCTGGTCCAGTTGGTTCTTGGCTCCGCGGAAAGCAGCGGGCCGACAGCCCAACGCACTACCGAGTCCACGGTCCAGTAGAGGATGTTCACACAAAGCTCAGAGGCAACAGTATCCAATGATCATTAACCTCAAAAAAAAAAATCCAATGATCAAAAGCACTCAAAAAAAAATCAGTCACCACGGGAAATTTCGTGCTCGGCGTCAGTTGGGCATGCACAGTCCCGTTCGCCACTGGACACACGAGCCAGCCGTCCGGTACTATGATGCGGGTTCGAAATCAACGGTCTCGGCAACCCGAAAGCTTGTTCGCAGCAACAGAGTCGAAAACGGGCCGGTTATTTTCGTGCCGGTGTCCCCTCTGCCGCGGGGCATGAGACGCACCCACACGACCGCGCATCGCTGCCAGGGAAGGCAAAGCTCCAAATTCGCCTTAGTCATGGCCAAACGGGCGAGACTAAATGGACATGCACGAAGCATGGTTATTTTGGCCTGCCTCAGAAACGTCACGATGTAGCGGGACGTGCTTGGGCTGAGGCTTCAGCCCAGTGGACGGCACGTCACGACCCACCTAATAAAATATTAAACAAAGTTTTATTTCTATTTGTTTGGCTAAGATGTTGTAGTCTAGTGGTAAAGCATTTGTTTCAAATCCATGAGGTCTCAGGTTCAAATCCCCTTCTCCCTATTATCTTGCACTATTTTAACACTAAAATTCAATTATATAGGCTTGATGTTCTCTCACTGTAGCTGAGCCTATCATGCTTAATGGGTCGGCTCAACATGATTAGTAGATGGTGAGCCGTGCCATGGACCGATGCCTCCACCCATGGGCTTGCACGTGCCAGCCCGATTCTAAATGGGTTGTGCCGAGTCAGGGCCTGTGCTGTGATGGGCCTCTAAATATAGGCCGTGATGAGCCGGGGCATGTGTCGTGCTGGGCCAGACCGTCTATTTGGTCATGACTAGTGCACGGCCACTGGGTCGCGTGTGCGTCGCGGGGTGTTGGCGTGCGGCGCCACAGCGACACATGTACGCATGACTGGGTCGATCAGTACATGTCATACCCCATTTCTGGAATATGTTGTGCATCCTGTATCAGTCCCTGAATCAGTAGCGGATACGCACAAGAACACAGATATGATAATCAAAAGCATACTTCGAATTGGAAAATGAGCATAATACCTGATATAGGACCCTTAGTGGCAGTACGACAAGGAAATATCCAAGTCCAACCAACCAGCTAACGGTGAAGCAGACAGCGGAAACCTTGGCCCAAAGCCACAAGCACACTTGAGAAGCAGAACCGAGAACCCAATCGCCGTCGTCCTCTACGAAGTCTTCTCCTACTAAACCAACAATCGCAAACACGTGAGTACATAAGGTACTCAGCAAGCCCTACACTACACAAAGGTATATATATACATGCATACTTGGTCTTAGCAAGGAGGAAGCTATATGGTTTATTTGCAGCAAAGCAAGCTTTATGCAGGGTTCACTAAAGCAAGACAAAGATTCATAGATAAAACAGGGAATTGATTGTCAATATTTTAGTTGGTTGGCCCTGGGGGAGTAAGGGCATTCCCGCCAGTTCCGAAGTTTTAGTTGGGCCTTCTGACCTCAAGGATCATACCGACCCGGCACACTTGCCATCACTTCCAAAACACGGGCTGACTACAACCCACTCACACGCCAAGGAAAGAGAGAGGTGGCTAATCCATACGTGCGTAACAATAATGTGTCATATGCCGTGACAACGTCTATCCGGATGAATTTTACACTCTGCAGAGGTTGTACATCTTTTCCCACGGGCTATGCACCCTTTGCAAGGGGGTACATAACGCCTAATCCATCTCCTCCAGGTAGTCTCACAATTCCACCACGAAATCACACTCAGGGGCTTGTGACATGAAGGTCACATCCGGCACTGTACACCTGTAAAAGGGTACGTCATGCTCCTGTAACAAATAGCAGGATCCTGTAACACATACCAGGACGGGCGGCACTCCCATAACCTATAGCGGGTTCCGCGAGCCGGATCATAGGTACGTTTCCTATGTCCTTTTCCTGAGCTTTCGTTGCCTCGACTGGCCTCCAGATGGCATTTGCAAGAGTACCAGGGAGATAGGGTAGGTGCACAGCAGCGTGGAGAATCCGAAGCGCGCACGAGTAGAAGCGGAGGAGACCAGGAAGATGGTCGGCGTCGAGGGAGCGATGGCGATGGAGGTGCTGGTCGTCGATCTGCGCGTCCGGGGCGTGGCTGCGCGAACGAGGAGGATGACAGGGAGGAGCACTGCTCGGGGATGCTCGAGAAGGAGAAAGGAAGAAGGGGCGCACTTCCACGACGGAGGGAGGGCTCGCCGAAGGTTCGCCGGAGTTGAGGAGAGAGAAAAGATGAGAAGAGCTCTCGAGCGAGGAGGAGTGGGAAAGGGAGAGCAGAGCTGGCGCGGTGGGAGGAGGAGAAGAGGGACTCGAGGCCGTTTTATAGGCGGAGTAGAGGAAGGAAGCTTCGCGGCGAAGGGAGCTCGCCGGAGTAAATGCGATGCGGCTTTCCCGGCATGCGTGGCGGTACGGCGGCTCGACGAGTGGCCGGGAGGCGCGTGCTTGGGGTCTGCGCAGGGCACGGCGGCGTCGCAGTTGGCCGGGCGGCGCGCATACGCGTACGACGGCGTGGTCCGTCGGTCCGTCGAGGGAGGCCGGCTTTTGTCCAGACGAGGGGGATGACAAGTGGGTCCCGCTTGTCGGTGGGAGAGGGAGAAGTGAAGGGGAGCCGGGCCAGGCTGGGCTGGACCGCGGTGGGCTTCTGCTGGACTGGGAGAAAGGGAAGCGGCCCATAACCAATTCTGGAGAAAAGGAAGAGGGAAGGGGGAAGCAGGCTGGGCCGAGGTGAAAGGAGAATGGGGGTTTCGGCCCGAGATGATTTGGGGAAAGGAAATGTTTTATTCTTTTCAAGATTAACATGAATTCAAATTTGAATTGGGGAATTCAAATTTGACCGAGCTCAAAATAAAACCAACTCTCAAAAATGCATATGATGAAGTTTGTGCAAGTTTTCAAATATTCATTTAAAATTCAAGGTGAGTTAGCTAGAGATTAACATGCAATTATTTTAGTTTGTTGTAAATTCGAAAAGTTCAAACCTTTAGTGAATTTTAAATGAAACAAACACTTGAGGAAATTCAATATTCCAACTTGGTTTGAATTTATTTGGTGTATTTTGTTTTGAAAACTCATGACAAGATAAGAGTTAGACAAAAATTTAAATTTTGAGTGATTTTTATTCCTTTTGATTGCTTTGAGATTTTGGGATGTTACAGAGCTACCCCACTTAAAAGGAATCTCGTCCTCGAGATTCGAACGAGCTTCTGGATGGTGTAGAACTGCTCTTGTGTCTTTTTGCTTGACGGTGGTAACATCCAAAATTTCGCCGAAGACTTCTTAGTGTTGTGGCTTTGATCGTAGATTCTTGCCCTCACAGTGGTCTTCAATACGGCAGATCGAGGTTGCGGAGTTCCTTTCTTCAAGATTGTAGAGGGGTACTACCCCAGTTAAAAGGATTTTAACGTGGGTACCAAGGATAACATTCAGTTGCTGCTCTGCTTGTCTTATCCAAAAGATTTAGGCTTTTCTTGTTATTCCATAGATGACTTTTCCAAATGCCTATATTTACAAATTATCCTCAAAGGTGGTTTACTAGGGACTTTACCAGACTTAAGAGATAAGAACATTGATCTCACTTGAATTTTGCTCTTAACAAGGACAGAAAAAACACATATTTCATCACCATACAACTCTCGATACAACACTTGATTGATGAAGCAAAGCGTGGAGTTCGACGGGCTGCTTGTACTACAACATTCTTACATAGAGTTTGTAAACATCGGCATCCAAACTTAGGATAAAGTAGATTTGTACTTCAAACGAGGTTGTTACTCGTTGTCTCCTTGCGTGACAGCTCCGGGGCAGTCTGCTACGAAGTGGCCATGATTCCGACACAAGTAGCACTTCTGGTTTGCTCTTGGTGCCTTCTTTCCTTGTGGTTTGCCTTCACTACTCTGCTTACAAGTACTGAGAGCCCTAGAGACAGGAGGGGTGGCATGTGGTTTGTTTTTCTTCTTCCTTGGATATCCTTGCTTCTGGGGATGTTTCCATTCTTTTACTTCACTTTTTCTTTCTGGATTAGATGGCTGGATCTCCTTGCTTTTGTCATTTTCCTGATCTGTCAGTGCTTCTTCAAGCAAAATGGCTTTATTCATCAGTGTGCTGAAGTCTGGGTAGCTGTGACTGATGAGATGTACTCTCAGGTTATGGTTAAGACCTTTTCTGAAGCGGCTCTGCTTCTTCTGATCTGTGTTCACCTCATCTGGGGCGTAACGAGCCAACTTCATGAACTTTCTGATGTACTCATTCACTGTCATAGATTCCTGCTTCAGATTACGGAATTCATCTGCTTTTATGTCCATGATTCCTTCTGGGATGTGATATTCACGAAATGCTTGTTGGAATATATCCCATGTAATACCATCTTGCCCTGCAGCTGTTTCCTTGAAGTTATCCCACCATTCTGCGGCAACTCCAACTAGTTGGTGAGTGGATAACATAACTTTCTCTTTGTCACTGGCTGCGACTGTATCGAGCTTCTTGGTAACATTTTTGAGCCAATCATCAGCAGTTAAAGGGTCATCATCAGTGCTGTCGTAGGCAGGTGGCCTGAGTTTCATGAACTCTGTTATCTTAGAACTCGTTCCATGATTGCTCTGTTGTTCCCGAGAAATTACTTCCAGGAGTTGAGTCTGCTTGGCCATCACTTCAGTGAGGTTGACCCGTGGCGGGGATGGTGGTGGCATCTCGTTACTATCCTAGTTGTCATTACTTATGGTCTCTTGGTTGGTTTCTTCTTCGTCATGGTGACCTGCTTCGGTCTCCTGGTTGATTTCTTCTTCATCATGGTGACTTGCCTCAGTCTCCTTGTTATGGGCTACAGCGAGTCTTCTTTTGTTCTGCTTGCGACGCTATTGAGTGGTTGGCTTCTTCCTTTTGTTGGTTCCAACGGTACCATGGCCTTCAGGTGCTTTTGCTTTGCGCTTCTGGCGGTTCTGAGTCTTGGCAGACTTCTTTGGCACACGTACACTTGTTGCACTTGTACACTTGTTGCACGAATCTTTATATAGGTTACAACCTATATAAAGACTTAGTGTCGCAAGCGTACGAGGAACACGTACACACACTGTTTCTACCTACACACATGCAAGGATGCATTTATCATGGTTTAGCATCTCTCATTCACATCAAAAGCCCTAGTGCTCATACATGACCCCTAATAGCCTCTCTTAAGACAATAAGACCTTCCTAAAGTGAAACTTAATGCATCATGTATGATTTATGTCTTTTGTCTTTCTTCGGTGTTCTAGCTGTTCTTATTGGAGTTAATTGGATCTTATTCGCTTCTTCTTGATCTTATTTTCTTTTGCGGTAGTTTGTTTATACGGTATATTTCTACGCGCTAGCTTACGTGAGATTTGAAGAAGAGCCAGAAGAATTCAAAGAAGATCCAAAAGACCCAAACTTCAAGGACGAGCCGAAGAGCCCAAGACGAAGGACGAATCAGAAGATACGAGCTTCTAGGAAGGAATCTGAAGACCCGGATTACGAGGACGTGAAGCCTGTAGTGAAGGCAAGCTCTACTTCTCCTTGATCATGATTGAACCTACCGTTTTCGCAATGCACCTATAGAGCCTACTCCAGTATTATGCATTACTTGTTATTTTACTGCTTGTGTAGCTATGGTCCTACTAGCTTATTGATATTGATGTCTGTTACTTAGGCGTTAATATCTGAACCCTTGATAACCTTGTTTACCTGTCACCTTGATAACCCTAGGATAGTTCCATCATTTCTATGATGGCACTTTTACCTTGCTACTAGAATGCTTAGGACCCCTGCAATGTTTCTACATTGCTACACCTTACTCACATATATGTTTTACAACTGTGTTAAATGAGTTTGGTGGTGTGTGTGATATCTAGGGTGGGAATAGCACAACTGTGTTAGGTGATGATGATGATGGTGACGGTGATGTTGGGATGGGTTGGATTGCGGGCAAGGCCACTAGTGGATTGTTGTTGATGTAATAGACCCCTAGTGTGGGATATGGTGCTTGCCCGGTCATATAAGGTCCGGTTCTGACGCCCGTTAACATAATGATTCTCGTACAACCACGGAACCCCTATGGGAAGGACCTACCCTATCTACCTGGTACTCTTGCAAATGCCATCTGGAGGCCAGTCGAGGCAACGAAAGCTCAGGAAAAGGACATAGGAAACGTACCTATGATTCCGGCTCGCGGAACCCGCTATAGGTTACGGGAGTGCCGCCCGTCCTGGTATGTGTTACAGGATCCTGCTATTTGTTACAGGAGCATGACGTACCCTTTTACAGGTGTACAGTGCCGGATGTGACCTTCATGTCACAAGCCCCTGAGTGTGATTTCGTGGTGGAATTGTGAGACTACCTGGAGGAGATGGATTAGGCGTTATGTACCCCCTTGCAAAGGGTGCATAGCCCATGGGAAAAGATGTACAACCTCTGCAGAGTGTAAAATTCATCCGGATGGACGTTGTCACGGCATATGACACATTATTGTTACGCACGTATGGATTAGCCACCTCTCTCTTTCCTTGGCGTGTGAGTGGGTTGTAGTCAGCCCATGTTTTGGAAGTGATGGCGAGTGTGTCGGGTCGGTATGATCCTTGAGGTCAGAAGGCCCAACTAAAACTTCGGAACTGGCGAGAATGCCCATACTCCCCAGGGCCAACCAACTAAAATATTGACAATCAATTCTCTGTTTTATCTATGAATCCTTGTCTTGCTTTAGTGAACCCTGCATAAAATTTGCTTTCTGCAAATGAACCTTATAGCCTCTTCCTTGCTAAGACCAAACATGCATGGATATATACCCTTGTGTAGTGTCGGGCTTGCTGAGTACCTTATGTACTCACGCGTTTGCGATTGTTGGTTTAGTAGGAGAAGACTTCGTAGAAGACGACGACGTTTGGATTTTCGGTTCTGCATCTCAAGTCTGCTTGTGGCTTTGTGCCATGGTTTCCGCTGTCTGCTTTACCGTTAGTGGGTCGGATGGACTTGGATAAGTTATAAATCCTAGTCGTACCGCCACTAAGGGTCCTATCTCAGGTATTATACTTATTTACCTATTCGAAGTATGCTTTTGACTATCATATCTGTGTTCTTGTACGTATCAGCTACTGATCCAGGGACTGATACAGGATGCACAACATATTCCAGAAATGGGGTATGACAGTACACCTGGTTTTCCACATGGGGTGATAACATGCATAAAACTTATTGTACTAGGCTACATGTGCTAGCTGAACTAGTACTAGGCTACGGTTTGTGTGCCGCAATTTGTTTGGTGTGATGATCGATATGTGTGACCTATACTGCAGATGGAGTTACACATAGTGAAAATTTATAATAAGATGATGGCTCAATACATCTTGCGTTGTAGAAGTCGAGATACTTTCATTCGCTTAATGAAATAGAATTTTTATTATCGAAAAATAAACTATCTACTTGTTGGTAATCAATTTAAAAGAAAAAAGGTTCTTTCAACCCGTTCTTCTTTGGAGGCCATTATGAGAGCTGGTGATCAAACACTGGTTGGCCAGCTCCACCTTAGAGATTCACCGCCTCTCTTATGAAAAGTTCTTTGCCACTACAGATTAGCTAATAATCACTTCCGGGCAAGAGATATTCCCTCACCAAATAGATGAAAAAGACAAAGAACAATCAATCCTCTACTAAAATTCTCAATATCAAAGATAGGCTACTACAGAGGAGGAATTAACATGTCAACGGTAGATGGAAGGGGGGGGGGGGGGGGGCTCAAGCCCCCTTCTCTCCCTAATCCAGCTCAGTTTTGCAACATAAGAAGAGGACGAGAAGGAGAGATTAGGTGAACGAGGAAGATGAGCAACAAGAGGTGGTAGGAGAGATTTTTGTAATGCCTTTATGTGAATCTTGTGTGAAGTTCTACGATAATTATATTCCCTTTTTCTCTTTTAAACTAGCTTTCATCTTTGTTGTAAGTCATTTCCCTTTCAATATGTTTAGCTATTTTGTGACCAGTTTTTTCTGCGGTTACCATTGAACATGAAACTTTTAGTACAGATCGCAAAACCGGAACCCCCAGCCACTACTCCTATGCAGGTTCATCGTGCCCGAGATCCCAGTTACAAACTCCAGCTGCGTGGCTAAAGCACGAGGCTATATGATGCAATCTCCTAACTCTGTCTCTCCTCCCCTGTAAGTAACTCCAAATTCTCTATTCATGTAGGCTCCACTTGCATATTAATGGAAAGGTTCACGCAACTTGCTGGCTGTAGTTTGGCTTAAAAAAATATTTCTATAAACTGCATGCCTCTAAGGCTCCGTGTGCATAGCTGTTACATCAAGTAACTATAGGGAAAATTTCAATAATAAGAGCTAAATTAAATCGGTTGCATGCATCATCACTAGCTGTTCACAAACCACAAAATGGATCGAGTGAGAAAATTGTGTTGTAACGCCTTGCAGCTCTCTTAGTCTCTTGCTTCGCCTTTCCGAGGCCGACACAGTCCAGTCCAGGGCTCTTGGCACCGCAGAAAGCCGTGGGCTGACAGCCCACTACCGAGTCCACGGTCCAGTAGAGGATGTTCAGACACCGTGGGAAATTTTCCACGCACATGCACAATGCGTTCGCGACTGGACACAGGCGGTCTTGTCAAGGGGAAAGATCGTTCACAGCTCGTAGCACAGCGTCAGAAACCGACCAGTTACTTTCTCGCCGGCGCGCCGGTGCCCTCTGCCGCGGGGCGCGAGACACAACCCAAGATGACCGCGCGTCGCGGCCAGGTCAGGCAGGCAAGCTGGATCCAGCGTCCACGGCCGCCGTGTCGCTCGCGTCGCAGCCTGTGACTGACAGGCCCTGGCGTGCGGCGCCACCGCGACAGCGACGGAACGCACGCACGCACGATTCGATCGGCTCTCGGCGGGAGCTTTTTCGTTCGGTGATATTAGCAGTTCTGTGAAGAAACAGTGTTCGCGATATGGGGTGCACGGGAGTTCGGCACAAAGGGAAGGAGGGCTGAATGCCGAAAACGCTCTGTTGGTCGTGGACTTTCCGACACTTGCGTCTGCACGAGCAAACGTTAAGCGTGCCGGCGTTCCACGCACGCGGCGCCGTGTGGTCAAGAGCTGCCAAACTAAGATCTCTGGAGTTGTTGGGTCCTAACTCGTTTAGGACTTAGGAGACACAGAGGACGAGAGAAGCAAACAATGGTAGCTAGTTGCTGTCGTCAACTCGTCTTCGTCAAACTCTGGTTGCAGACATTACGTGTGGTCAGTCTTCGTAGAGAACGCGTGTGCATGTCTCGATCGGCCCGGATTGCAGCTAATTGAATCGTTCAAATTGCTAATATGTAGGTCTTTCCGGAAAAAAATGCTAATATATAGATATCCAATGAAGATTTTCTGAGATAAGAACACCTACAGTTGCGTTGTTGGCTCCGTTGTACGCTTGAACTCAATAGTCAAAGCCAGGAAATGCTGCTACACGTACTAACAAAATTATACGAAGTGCCTACGAAGAACGGTCATCGCGTGACTTGATGGGCCCTCCACACCTTCACAGGCCTACGGTCATCTGTCCTGGTCTTCTTATTTTTTTCGTTTTCTTTTTTTTGGAAAAAAAACACCTTGGTTTCCTTTTTTCTTCTCTACTCGCAGGTTACCTTTCTTGCAGCTTGTTACCCTGTTGTGCTCCGTACATGATGAACGGCTGGAGCTGCAGACCAAGCAAGAAAGTAAGCCACACAAGCCGTTTAAATGGTAGAATCAGTCGAAACACAGCACGCCTAAGCCCTTGGCTCTGGCCAATCACAAGCTCCAGCTAATTAACCTTGCCCGTTGCACAAAGATTAGTCTATATGTAAAATATTAATTTGATCTCGAGGAAGAAAATTCTAGATTCGAACGAAAGAGACATGAGTTTGCATGTCACCAACGAAGTAGTCCATTACAGTGCCCATGAGGGTGATTACACGAGGATGCTTTTTAAAAAAGAAAAAAGATCATATATTATATTATGCAGAAAACATAACAACATGATGATACAGTGTAAATATTTTGTAGTGAATCGTGGAGAGGCAGCTTGGTCGCAAGTGGGCTTGGCCCAAATACGTACGTGGTAAACAACAGGAGGGGATTGCCGGCCGGTCGTCAGCGTGTTCTTCTCGCTGCTTTGCAGCGGCTGCTTTACAGTAGCTACAGTGTTCGCAGTTATTTCTTCAACAGCAGCTACAGTGTTTTCAGCAGCAGCTACAGTGTTCGCAGTTATTTTTCTGCAACCGCAGTCGCAGCTGCAGCGAAACGAACAGGCTAGTACGATTAGTTTCGTACGTGTAGAGTTTTCCAAGAACTAAAGAAATGCTGCCGGCGAAATAAGAATTCAGATAAGTGAAGGCATACGTAAACGAACGGAAGAGGCGCCATAGAAGCAGGATGCAAGGAGAAAACAAAATTGTACTAGTAATCACTATCTTTCCTTCCTGCAATAACACAGCGGCAGCTTCCGCCTACAGTATTCCTTTCGTCTACAATTCTGTGTCAGGCATCTTTACACCTGACAAAAGAAAAACTAACTACTAAAAAAGAAAAGAAAGGAAAACAACAACTCTGATGTATACTGTACAGTTACAACCCAATAACCTACAAAATTTACTGCACGGATGGGCCGCCATTCGTTAGCTTCCGCAGCTCATAGTCATCGGCACCCGCCGTTTGGATTCCAAGTTGTGCAAGAATGACCTGGCCCGCTTAGCCGTTGACGGAGCAACCTGATGACGGACTCGCCGGCGGTGGCTCCTCCGGCCCATTTCTCGCCCGCCAAAGGCCGCACCGCGTCGACGGCGGCCACCGAGAGCACCAAGACCACCATGATCACCGGCAGGACGAACTTTCTCACGGCGGCCATGGTCGCGACCTTCTCTCTCCGCGTCTCGCACTCTCTCTTCCCTTGTTCTTCTGTTTCGTCTCTCACTTCTGTAACAGCTGGCTATGGACCTTTGCAATGTCAAGCTATAGACTTTGACACGTTAGGCTCTGTATGAAGGAAGGAAACATTATATAGAGGACCGCGGAAGTTGCTTGCTGGTCAAGTTGACGACCTGGCGCGTACATTTGAAATGAATTCGACGAGTAGGGTGCCAAGTCGCCGATAGCGCGGAGTTTACACCGAAATGTTGTGCTATAAACCTGATATTTTCTCAATCTGACAGTTCATTTTAGTGTGATGTCAGTAAGTGCGTACTGGCTTCCGAGTATTATAGCCGAAGCAATTTCGAAATTGCCTATCTGGCTCTCGACAGTGTGCAAATTCTAGCCGAAGTAATTTTGAAATTGCCTATTGAAGGCATATACCTTGTCATCGTAAACCTTTTAACTGGACGCAACACTGCAAAATAACAACAAAAATGTCCGACATGGTACGGTTGCGTTGCTGTCAATAAGACTTTCTTGCGTCTTGTGTGTGACTTCAAATCCCATGGGACGTACGTCGCTGGTCAATGCTAGTTCATGCAATCTATCGTAATTTATTCCACAACTCGTTTTCTATGGTCAAAACTTGGTTTTCTTAAGGAATACGACAGTGTGCATGCTCTTCCAACTATTGCTACTTGGTCTGAGTCGTCAGCTTATATCCTTTTATTTCAAGTCAAAGCGCCACCAAATTTCCAAGAAAAAATGCCACCCAAGATATTCTTCCCTTCAAGGCATGAGATCAGAGTGATGACTGATGAATAATCAAACTTTCATTTTCCTACCTCCATGAGACTATAATACACGAAACTCCATCGACCATCGGTTTCCTGTGATATATGAGCGCTCTGGCATTTTGTTCAGATGAGATCATGAGAAATTTCAGGAATTCAGCTAGTGCACTACTGTATTTGCCAAGTTAGGTTTGTTTTCCAAAAAGAAAAATGCTTTCAGCGTACTTGTTAAAATATCTGAAATTACGGAGCATGAGATCTGCTATAGTGCTAGTTACTCCAAGCTGAACCGGTGTGCGAGTCACTTGTATTTCCACGACTGACATCAAAAGTATATATATTTTGTATTTTCGCATTATGTCAATGAACTTGCTTTGACTCAGTGACAAGGTCACTGCTGTACAAGTATTTATGGGGTCAAGATCCTAATCTGCGGCAACACGGAGTTCAGTAACCAAGACAACTTTTTGACAATAAAGTATCAGTGAACAAGCTTAAATTTGGAGAGCAGACTTTTGCTCTCTCTAATCACTTGGTTATTTAGGCGCCTTGACTTCAGTTGCTAGGATTGCTAGTTATTTACGGAGATCTTCGCAGCGAGAGCGCATAGCGTGCAAGTCATCGTAGAAAAGAGAGTAGTGTTGTACTAGCACCACCCAATGCGCTTCGTTTTTCCTCATTTTTGACTAGCTTATCAGCTAGTACTTGAAAAACAATATGCTATTGTCTATTGGGACACCCATGTTAAGCTACATCATCTGTCATGCATGTGGTTCAAATAGTGCAACGTGCTAAATAGAGTGAATTCAATGTTTTACAATCATCATAAATCAGTGTTCAAATCTTAAACAAGATTCGTTTCATTGTCTTAGCACTCTTCCTATCAGATATCAAGTGGGTTAACCATGAAAAAATGAGCACTGACTTGATATAAGTCCAAGGATGCACTGCGTGCAATGGTGCCAAGAAGAAGAAGAAGAAGAAGAAGAAGAAGATGAAGAAAATGGAGATTATAACGAAATACAAGCCCTACCACGTGCAACTAATAAACACGACTTCATATGAGCCACTGTAAGTTTTCTTTATGATATTAGACATTTCACCTTCCAGTGTTGGATATTTGACTAAGAAAGTGAGCCGCTACATTTGCTCTCATCAAGAGCTAGAAATTACCACATTAATAGAAAATAAACAAGAATTTACCCATCACTGTCATTACAAATAATCAACCTAAAATACCACTATACATGTATATGTAGCTTTTGTGTACATTTTCCATCTCTGGATCTACCTGGCTAAATTTCTTATCCAGTGAAAACTAATTACAGCATATAAGATCAAACAAATTGCTCAATTGAAAAGTTAACATAAAAACTACCAAATTAAAGTGGCCCTCAAAATAAAAATAAAAACCACAGCACTCTCGTACGGTTACAACCAGAAACCTATGGATTTCTCAACCAAAAAAAAAAAAAAAAAAAAAAAAAAAAAAAAAAAAAACCCAGAAACCTATGGTATTAGCAGTATACGGCTACTGCATTAGCTTCCAGTCAAGCCCGCTTAACTCAGCATCCACCATTTGGATTCCAAGTTGAGCAGGAGTGACCTGGCCCGCTAAGCCGTTGCCGATACAGCTGGCGGAGAAAACTCATGAAGGATTCGCTCCCGGTGGCTTCTCCGGCCCATTCCTCTCCTGCCAAAGGCCGCGCTGCTGCGACCGCTACCACCGAGAACACCATGACCACCATGATCACCGGCAGGACGAGCCTTCTCATCGCGGCCATGATGTTGAGTTTCTCTCCCTGTGTTTCTCTCTGTCTCTCACCTCTGAAGCTCTGAACTTTGCAATGTGTGCAAGCTGTGTGAATAAACTGTTTATATAGAGCCGGAGCTGGGTCGAGTAAGGCTTCTTGCGCGGAAGTTGCTCTCCCTTGTTGCCTGGGTGACCTGGCGCGTGCGTTTGACATCAATTAAATGAGCAGAATGCCAAGTCGCCGATAGTGGGAACTTTACACCATAAATGCAGCGCTACAATAAAACCTTTGATTTCTCAACAAAACATTTGGAAGTTTTTTTGTGTGTGTGCGATGTCAATACGTAGCTTTCAACGATGGGCTCTGGTTGAAACAATGTGAAATGCGTACTGCTGGTACTTTGAACCATACATGTCAGTCGTTTGAGCCAAGAAAACCTTTTAATTGACTCAATTTGCAGTATTATTACTGAAGAGAGATTGAAGTGCCCTACGGTTACGTTGCTGTAAGCAGGACCATCTTGCAGCGACATCTCTACGTCCTGGTCAATGATCTCGCAACGCTGTAGTTTATTCCCATATGGTTTGTTTTGGTCAAAGTATAGATTTCTTAGGGGGTACGACAGTGTGTTCTTCCACTCTTTTTCGTTGGTCAATGTTTTCTGTTTGTAATTCGGGTCAATTTTCAGATATTTTCCAAGAAATACATGCCATGTACAAGATATTCTTTGCCTGAGCTCGAGTGAACGAATAATCAACCTTTCACTGTCCTATCAATAAACGCCTGTAGTATCTAAATTTCACATTTTTGGCAATGTAACATGCTCTAACATTTCAAGCGAAGAAAAACAGAAAACTGGAAATTCCCTGGAATTCCAGGTCACAGGTGCTGACCGATTTGGTTGGTTTTCCACAAATCGCTGCAATTCTACAGCACGATATTAGACTATCTAATTTGTTTCAGCTACATGTTTACACTTTTTTTCCCTTTGCGAACTAGCTATGTGTTTACACGTCCATGGCATCCATTTCAGACGTTGATTTCGAATTAGGAATTCTGACATTCCAAAGCATGAGATTCGACATTATTGAAAGTTACTCCAAGCTGAAACAGATGAGTGAATCATTTGTGTTTCCTTGCCTGACGTCAAGAGCCCTATACATTTCTGCATTACGAGTACCGCACGGTCGGGGAACTTGACTCGTGACGATGTGACTTGTACCCTTACCAAGTCA
The DNA here is from genome assembly GCA_007726485.1 of Eragrostis curvula. Lineage (NCBI taxonomy): Eukaryota > Viridiplantae > Streptophyta > Magnoliopsida > Poales > Poaceae > Eragrostis > Eragrostis curvula. The sequence goes on along the minus strand of CM017439.1, from coordinate 6,025,376 downwards.
AAATCCTACTTTCAGTGGTAGTCGCCGAGTTCAGTAGGGAAACCAAAATCTTAAGGGACAATTATGTTTTTACCCTCACTCTGAATTCTAATTGTGATTTTACCCTCACTTTTTTGACTTTGTGATTTTACTCCTGTTTTTTCAACCTGAAGCCAGAGTTGACCCCTACTAGGGGTAAAATCGAAATAAAATTATTCTGATTTTACCCTTACTGAGGGTAAGATCTGGCTTCATGTTGAAAAACCAGGGGTAAAATCACAAAGTCAAAAAAATGAGGGTAAAATCAGAATTAGAGTTCAAAATGAGGGTAAAAACACAAATGCCCCAGCGGGTACACATCACGATATTCCTCAAACACCAGGTCATAAAGTTGGTTTCAAAAATAAAAAGCACCAGGTCATAAGTTTGTTGAAGTACCTTGACTCCAGTTGCTGTTAGCACTGATATATGGATTCGGTCCTCTTTTTTTTTCTTTTTTTTTATCATACGGATTTCCCATCTTTTTTTTTTGACAAAACTGGAGGGGCAAGGCCCCAACAGATTATGATATATAAATAAAAAGATCAAAAAGTCTTACAAAAGTCTTACAAGGAAAATTAAAGAGAGCAGAGCTTTAGCATTTGCATGCAAAGTCATCAGCCTTTGTTTAGAAAGAAAAATTGTGTAATGTGCACAGGCACCACCTAATCCACGCCATTTTTTCCTTCATGTTTGACTGAGCTTAATGCTTGCAACAGAATAAGCTACGACGACACCCTACGACGACACCCATCTTAAGTAGTCCAACGCGCGTAATGTACTTATTTTTCAGCACTACAATCAGATACTATAAGCTAAGACGTACGATTTCTGGTGAGGTCGTAAGTGGAGGCAGAGCCAAGTCTTATCAATAAATCTTGCCTCATATTCCAACAAAAGGAAGAAAGAAAAAGAGTACAAACAATTCAATAGCTGTCGCTTCTACTAACATTCTCATGTACCGAGTTTCGGGTGTTCATACCTTTTATGTTCTTTCTGCTTTCTGTAGATTAAGTTGAAGCAACGAGCAGCGGTCTGCATCGTCCCATCTGCCTTGCTAGTTCAGAGAGATCATGCCTTGCAAGTTGCCAGTACAAAACTAGGAGTGTTGTCGATCATCTATCCCCATATGGCAACTTCTTGCGAGGTATTCGTTCAACGTTTTTTTGTTAAGAGATGAAGGAATTCGTTCAAGTAGTTGCAAATTTGTGATCTCAGGGGTCCATGGACCGCAGGCGTACCAGAGGCGTGTAGGATTTGAGGTTTGGAAGCCCAACCCACTAAGCCTAGGCCGTGTGAAGAGGGCTTATCAAAGGCCCAAATTTACTCGGTCTTCTGCGTAGGAAATAAAAGTGACAATGGTTCAATCACACTGGTTTTTATGCTTAAACATTAATTTTTATGTATAATTTTCAGTGGCTTCTTCGGATTTTTTCTGAATTTTTTGGATTTTTCTGTAATTGTATTAAAGGTGAGAACGCTGATGCTCAACTCACAAAGGAAGTTGCACCAGTTAGAGAACGAGTTCGCCATGCGACAAAAGGCCTTGCTTGAAAAAGGAAGGAAACCTTTCACTTTGGCTTCCTTCTAAATATATAATCATGGACCCATATATTTATTTTAAGAATGATTTATTTTTTAAAAATGAAGCCTATCATGGTACAAAGTATATAAAAAAAATTCCGGCCAACCCGTGGCAACGCACATGCATTTTTGGTATTATTACAATAGTGGTATACGGTCTTTCGCGGCGATAATATGGGAATGAAATGGAGTCCACCAAATCAACCGAGGTGATTAGCGGCCAATGCTCTACTCCTTGCGGGTCGGATAGTCTAATAATTCCCTGCCATCCAAGATTTGAGGTTGGCCGGTCCAATCTATTTATTTGTTAGAAGAACGTAAACGCCCTATGGTTAGTACTAGTACTCCGCAAAAAAAAAATCTTTGGTTAGAAAATCAACTTGAATTAAGCATTTCAGGTGATCCGGATCTATCAAAAAAAACACACACAAATTTTGGGTTTAACGTCTAGGCCTTATAAAACTGGGACTATTCAAGCATCTTGCCACGACAACTGTCACATCCCAAAAATTGTAGGCCCAAAACAATGTAAAAACACTTTGAATAATGTTGGATGATGTTTGAACTGCATATTCGAATTTTCTTGAAATTTCAAACTTCAAGCATGCATTACATTCCATGTACGCAGGAACTTTCTTGAATTTTCGCGGAAATTTTATTTGGCCAAAAATCTCACAAAATTCATCATAGGCATGATTCACAGAGATTTAATTTCTGTGAAGTTTTCATAATTTTTAGAGATCGTTTGTGTAGATATAAAATTCGTAAACGTCTCAACTAGTTTGAAAGTTTGAAGAATAGTAAAGAACCTAATTGGGCTTGACCCAGCCTGCCCCGGCCCATTATCAAATTCCGAAAATAAAATAGAAAAGAAGAAAGGCTTACCTCGTCCAGCCCGTTGCAGCCCAACACGGCCCAGTCGGCCCAACCCCGAACCGCCCCCATCTTCTCCTACCTCCGGCCGAAGTCAACATCCGCGCCGCCGCCCAACCACTGCCGTCCCGCCACCGTGACGCCGCCCATGCTCCGCCCTGTGGACAAGACGCGCTGGCTGCCGCGTGCCGCACTCTCTCTCGCATGCATCACCTCGCGTCGACAATCTTCCTGAGCCTGCGCGTGCTTCTCTTCCTCTCTCTCTCTCATTGACAAACATGGCCGTCGCCGAGAAACCGCCTCCGCTTCCTATAAAAAGAGCCTCTCAGCCTCCTATCATCTTCCTGTTATTTCTCTTGTCCTCTAGAGCTTGAGCTCATTCACCACCGTTGCGACAATTTGACGAATTTCTAATTTTCCCCAATTCCGGCCGCCGTCACCATTGCCGGCGATTCTCCTCCACCGGTGAGCTATAGATCAATCCCTTTGGTACTCACGACCTTCGCACCTCACTGATGTCGGTTGTGTGCTTGATTGCCTCCATTTAGGTTTGTAGTGCCCTCCCGACGAGGATATCCTCTGTTCAGCCGCCGTTGCTCGTCCCTCTGCCGTTTCCAACCCCCACTGGCTCCAGAGACCATTTGGTAAGCTTCCTTGCAACCCTTAGACGCTAGAATGGGCACATAAACTCGTGGCCGCACTTTCTTCCTCACGTTGCGATGAGGCCACCTGCTGCGCCGCCTAGAACCTCGCCGCGCCGCCGCCACAGGACGTCCCCGTCGATGATTCGACTACCGGACGATAGCTCTTGAGCTCGCGCACCGCCCTGCCCTATGTGTTGACGTCGTCCGGCCCTAGTTCGTCGCCGGCGAGCCCCTCTGCCGCCGCTTTACTGTGCACACGCCAATTTGAACTAAATCACCCCTGAGCTGCCACTTGTCACGCTGCGATTGGTCAGAAAAGAATTTAATCTTTTTGGCTCGAATTTGATAGGAAAATGAAAGAAAAATATTAGGTAAAAATACTAGAAAATTCCTTGATGTTTGTAGGACCTTTTGCCATTGTTGTTCAGTATTTGATCATAAGAAAAATTATTAGAAGAATAATTAGTGAGATTGGCCATATTTCTTATATAATAACATAATTCCTTATTAAAATTTAATTGTTCTTTGTACATTAGGGCTGTATGAAAACACTATAACTGAAAATATGTAAATTCTTGTCTTAGTTGTTGGATATAGAATTAAAATGGTAATCTCATGCAAATTTTACTTTGAATGATAAATTAATTAACCTAATTAAATAAGCATCTGATCTATGCATGAACATATAGCTTCATTGATACTATATGAACTTATTTTCTGGTTAGGTCGGACAAAATAAACTATAGGCTAATATCTCTAGTTTGTATGACGAGGGAATTAAATATGAATTAAGTAAGTAGAGTTTCTATTTAAAAAAGTATAGATCTAGCAATTTTATAATTAATAGCTTGTATGAACCCCTAACTTTTGAAAGTATAAATGTAAGTGTATGTGTATCGGAGATACAATAAGGACATTCCCTAATGTTACATAGGAATAAAAGAAATCTTAGTATAAGGCTCATGTTTAAAGTAAGGCCCAATAACCATTTTTGCATATCATGTAAATATGTAATTGCACATACATAGTCATCCATCCCTGAATTATATGAAGTAAAATAAAATAAGTAATATGTTAAACTATGTTATGTCTAAATAATTTAGTCAACTCAATATAACCTATCCTAAAGAGGTACACTTCCTGCCCATAGATATGTGTTGCACCTTACATGCATACATATAGGAAATGAATACTTTAACCTATAAGGGTGTTTCCATATGCATCAGAAGCATGTAGCTTCATTTTACATGCAAATCATTCTAGAAATAATTACTATGCAAATTTAGTTTATTTATTCATGTCAGCTTGAACAATGCCACGTTTATTAGTAGAAATAATTATGGATTTTACATAATAGATATGCACGCAATCACCATCGATAAGCCATATGTATCTCACCATATTTTCCTAGGGTTTAGTAAATGAATGTTTACGTGTACCATTATATTAATCTTGCATTAATCAATTTAAATAACACCCATGCATGTTTTCCTTCTAAGAGAAAATAACTTATAAATAATTTGTCTAACTGAATATGGCCTATATGAGGCCATGAGTATAGCACATGTTTACCGTAGAATAAATGGAATCGCGAGAACCCCAGTATTCCTTCTTCTATTTGTTTGTCGATAGAACTCGATAACGTGTAGTCCATTCGTACGAACTCCGAGTCCATATTTATTTTCATGAAATGCATCCCATGATCATACTCTTAGTTTTTATTCGAAATATTTGTATTTATTATTGTAGATTTTATTGGATCTTCTCGAATGGCTTTATTTGGATCTTCCGGTGTTTATCGGTCGTGGATTGATGCGCACGTGAGTGAATCGTCGAAGGACTACATCGCGGGAAGATCGACACATGAAGATCGTCGTATGAATTATGTATATAAAGGTGCGAGGCAAGCACACCCCCTTTGATCATTTTGATCCTATGTTTTGCAAGTGCATTTAAGTGTTTAATTTGTAGAAATAATGTGTGCATAATTTATATCACTAAAAATGTTCACTTGGGGAAATGGTAGATACTACCTATTGGTTATATCCATTATTTGGATCATATCATAATCCCTTGTAACCATAGGTTTGGGACTACCATATTGGTCAAATGCCATATGCTTCATGATAGAATTAATTGCTAATTAAGTTTGCTAGAATGAAGGACTATATATTTTGTATAAATGGAAGCACATGTACATTCATTAAATTTATGGATATTGTTGATGAAAAGGTCTTTGTGGATATATGATGGTAATTTTAGATGTTGACGGGTTTTGATGTGATAATGTTAAATTGGAATAATGGTTGTTTGATAATGATGATTTGGAGACCCGTCACATCACATAAGGACCGGTACATTTGTATCTTGATTTAAGGAAACAACGTGCGACCATGGATGCTGGTATGGGACGGCCATGGCTAAGTAGTTAGTTGAATGTTGCCTTGCCTTCTAGAAGTAGAGAATGTATGGATAATTTCCCTATTGTGTGGATTTATTCAGAGGGACCTCCATTACTTCGGTCTTAGGCTCAAGGTTTACCAATACAATAATTTGTACCTTTTTCTGCCTAACTATCCATGTTTGAAGGAGGGGAAAATTGTACCTCTGGGATGTTAGTGGTCAGGTTCAGAGGATTTTATTGCAAATTAGGAAAGGCAAGGTTAACAAACGGCTAATGAAAACGTCATGTGTGATACCGATGTGCACACTTCGTGAGTGCACGGTGCTAGCTACACCACAGACGGTCACTCACTGTCCATGGGTACAGCGTACAAACTCTGCAGAGTAATAATCCATTCGAATGGCCGTGCTTGCGGTCTCAAGCTCCTTAATGATAGGTCTTTGTTTAGAGAATGGTTGGGATTAAAACTTGATCATGATTATGGTTATTGATATACAAAATGGCTTAGATGATGATTTTGTAGGAACTTGACATGGAAGTCAAGTATCTCACTTTATTCATATGATATTTTACTTGTGCTTACATTTTTTCAATTTATATTCAAGCAATTCAATTTAGTAATTATTTCATTATACAAGTTTAGATTTCATATGCTCATTTACGCAAATATACCATATTATTCCTTCCTTCATTATGACTTTGCATATAATTATAATTTTTGTTGATATTCACATGCATGCTTGCCTCCGATAACTTTGTTTCAGAAATTAAATGGATCTCGGTGAGGAACGACTCCGTTCTTTCTAGGAGTTCAACTTCCAGTCAATTGCTTGTGGGATGAACACGGGGCACGCGCTGGAGATTTGAATTCCTTTATGTTTCCGCTGTGTTTATTTCTTAAGGTACTTTGTTGGCCGTCGAGCCGATATTTTGTAAATTTCAAATAAACTTGATAGTTGAATTTTGATATGGCTATGATTCCACTGTGATTACCGTGTGTACTTGTCATTGATCCTGGGGCAAGTACCGAAAACACGGAGTTTCGGGTAATTTAATTATCCGGGACCGCAACAACTCTCGTGTTAGGTAGCAAAAGGAAGGCTCGTAGTTTTCATGTGAGATGCGTGCTGACAGGTTGACTTGCTCGTCGTCTTCTGCCAAGGTCAGATCTAACCTCCCGTTGACATCAGGCACAAGCTTCTGTTACAGGTGGCACTGTACATTTGTTCTAATCGATCTTGCACCTAATTTGAAAACATGGATTTAACGGAGAGCGCATGGTAGATATAGTTCTTGCAGAAGGTTTCAGTTCCGACAGTACATATCTTTCGATCGCTAGGAAAAGCTACCATTCATCACTCTCCTTTCAGGGTCTGGCCACATAGAAACGAACCAAACCAAACCCAAGGTCGCCAACTGATCGACCATGTCCATGTCTCACGACTGTGCCGCCGTGCCGCTGCTCGACTCGCTGACGAAGGCCGGCAAGCCGCAGCGGAACATGTACTCTTTCTTCTGCGCCACGCTCGCTTCCATGACCGCCGTCCCGATGGGCTACGGTACGTTGCCCTTTCTCGAGTCTCGACCATCTCAACTTGTCAAGTAGTAGTAGCCCGGCCTGTAGCCATGACCGAGTGCCGTAAGTTTGCAGATCTCGCGGTGATAAGCGGCGCGCAGCTGTTCATCAGGGAGGACCTGGGTCTGTCCGATTCGCAGACCGAGGTGCTCGCGGGGTCCATCAACGCGTACATGCTCTTGTCCATCCTCACCGCCGGATGGGCGGCCGACGTGCTGGGCCGCCGTGGCACGCTGCTACTCGCAAACGCCTTCTTCATGGCCGGCGCGCTCGCCATGTCGCTCGGCGGCGGCTACGCCACGCTCATGGCCGCGCGCTTCGTCACCAGCATTGGCTCCGGGCTCTCCTCCGTCGTCAGCTCAGTGTACAACGCCGAGATCTTGCCAGCCTCCACGCGCGGCCTCTTGTCGTCCATGCCTTCAGTACGCGCGCGTGTGTGTGTGTAGCGCGTGAGACACATTGAGTTAATTGTTTGCTTGATTCCTACTACCATAAGCTATAGCCTGGCCGTCGTACGTCGTGCCCTTGCAGATGTTTGTCAGCGTCGGCTTGTTGCTCGGCTACGTGTCGAACTACGCCTTCGCCGGCTTGCCGGCGCACCTGGGCTGGCGCGTCATGTTCGGCGTCGGCGCGCTCCCGCCCGTGCTCCTGGCCGGCGGCGCCCTCGCCATGCCAGAGTCGCCACGGTGGCTTGCCATGCGCGGGCGCCGCGACGACGCGCGCGCGGTGCTCGTGCGCACATCGGACAACCCGGCCGAGGCGGAGCTCCGCCTCGACGAGATCGTGCAGGCCGTCGAGGCGACGCCGCTGGTCAGCAGAGGCGGTGCCGGCGGCGTCTGGAAGGATCTGCTCGTCCGGCCGTCGGCGAGTGTGCGCCGGATCCTGGTCTGCGTGGCCGGCGTTCATTTCTTCCAGCAAGCGTCCGGCATCGACGCCATCGTGATGTACAGCCCGCTGGTGTTCAAGCAGGCCGGCCTGTCGTCGAACAGCACCGCCCAGCTGGTCGCCACCATCGCCATCGGGGCGGTCAAGGTGTGCTTCGTGCTCGTGGCCACGCTCTTCTCCGACCGCCTCGGCCGGCGGCCGCTCCTCCTCGCTAGCATGGCCGGCGTGGGTGTGTCAATGCTGTCGCTCGGGATAACGCTCTGCGTCGGTTCAGCTTCAGCGTCGTCTCTAACTGCGGCGGCCAGCGTCACGTCGGTGCTCGGCTTCGTGGCGGCGTTCTCGGTCGGGCTCGGGCCGCTGGCGGGCACGTACAGCGCGGAGATCATTCCTCTGCGGCTGCGCGCGCAGGGCGCGAGCCTCAGCCATCGCGGTGAACCGGTTCACGAGCGGGCTGGTGAGCATGACGTTCATCTCCCTAGCGTATTGGATCACCATGCCTGGTTGCTTCTTCCTGTACGCCGGTGTGGCGGTGGCTGGGTGCGTCTTCTTATATGTGCGCCTGCCAGAGACAAAGGGCCGGAGCCTGGAGGACATGGACGTGGTCTTCGCTGCTAAGTAAACGTTCATGGCTGTCAAACGCTTGAATAGAATGTTTTCCGCTCGCCCTAGCCCTTCTACTACCCGCTTCAAGCCTTTGCTACAATCTTGTTTCCGGAAAAAAAACATCTTTCCTATCTTAATGTTTGAGTCAAGTCTAATTTCAAAAATAAAACGATGACTGATATTTCTTTGGGCACATCTAATTTTCAATCGCTTGAAAACTAGGGTGCCTTTCAAGCGATGAGCTCAGCCGTTAGATTCAGATCGTACGACTTTGGTATAACCAACCAGTTATTTGTGTTTGTGTCTGTTATCGGGCCCGCCAAAAGGATCCAATAAGGAAATGTGCTCACATAACAGGCGCGCCAAACAGCAAAACGTACCCGATAAGTGTTAATGGACTTTAACGAGCCAACCCGATAAGTGTTAATGGACTTCAACGAGCCAAACAGCAAAACGTACCCGAATTCTTTGTTGCCTTTTATGTGACAAATACAGTAACCGTTTTTTAAAAAAAAAGTAAATATAACAGTTTTCCCTGGTTATGCACATCATGCAATCTTACTGTCGGCGAAGTATATGTTTGTGTTATGCAGCATCAGCAAACATGAATGCGTCTGTAATTAGCTATATGTTGGCAATACCATTCTCATGTAAAAAGAGAGGACATCAAACAGGAACATAAACAACCTTCAATATGCATCAAACACTAATATGATGGATCTTTTGCTGCTACACAGCAGGAAAAGCACGAATCATTATTGACCAAAAAATGATTCAAAATATACCAGCAGTGATCATTCATGGACCGATCTCTTAATTTTACAGCCTGCAGCCAGGATTTCCTCACATGGTTGTGATAACCGAATACATCAGTTTGTGCACGTTTTTCATCTTTGTTTGTTCATGAAGCAGGGAAGAAAAAAATGACCGGCAATGCCAGCTTGCAGGTAGGAACAGAACCTTGAAGCTCAAGCACCTTGAATGTTGGGCAAACAATCTTCAAAAGTGACAAGAAAATTAGAGGAACAAAGTATAGATTAACTTTACAAAACATCAAGATAATGAAACTAGAGGCAAAGGAGTTAATAAAACATGCAAGGACGGTTACCTATTGAACAGAAGCACACCCTCAGGTTTGGTTCCACTTAATACATTATAGTTCAATAGTATAGAACCAAGGATTTGGAACACATGGATGTGCAGTTGCATGGTATAAGTCGAGTCATGAACTGAGTCAACCTTGCATAAGTGTAAAACATATGAAAGTAGAGACTGCTCAGATGCGTTACATAGAGGATAAGTGTAATTTTGTAAATTGCAAATAACAAATGCACAAGTTGCAGTATTTTCCATTTGCAATTTCTATTAAAGGAGTAAGCAATTATAAAAATTTCAGTGTTTACTCTTTAAACAGACACAAACAAGAACTAGCAATTTTATAATCAGCGAACAAACAAATATATGATTTTGCACAAGATGTTATGCTTGAGGTACAAAATAGACCACGAGCAACTAGAGGTACAAAAAAGTGGCTGGCCCAGGATTCAACAATCGAGAATTCTATGAAAAATACGAAAGTAATAGCTCAAGAAAACTAACAAATATTCAGTAATTGGCAACTCATCATATATCTCCATTTAATCTTTGCAGCTCAGTCTTAAAAAGCTCTACTGTCTAAATTAAAAATGTATTAGCTGCAAAAGGTCTACCATCTAAAAATTTGGAGATTTTGCCACAAAAGAATCTCTTGGGAGTACTAAAATAGAGACCCCATTTTGAAAATATTAACCAATTGAGTATTTGTTATTAGGGTAAATTGCATATAAAAAATACATTAATTGCAGTACTTCACAATTGCAATTTATATTATAAGAGTATGCAATTATAAAAATTAAGGTTGGATTATTTAAACATAACAAAGAACTAGCAAGTGCACTCAGCAAAGCTCACAAGCAAAAAGGCCCCATGTAGACACACCAGTGCAAAGGAGGAAGGGAGTCCTAAAACTGAGTGTAGAGTATAAGGAATCTGATCATATAAGAAAGTAAAGGTACAAGAATACAAAAGCAAATCATAATGACTAGTTTTCCACACTAAGAACTTACAGAGTAAACAAAGCTGAAAGAAGTTAGATTACCTTGTTGGACAAGAGTAATATCTATTCCACCAGCAGATAGTATCACTGATATTCAGAGAAACAAAATAGAAATATGACAAGATTAGTGACAAAAAAAAAGGGTAAAGAATGGTATGCTATTATGAAGGTAAAAGCTTATAATTGATCATCTCAAATAGTCTCATAATATATTTGGATATCTCAAAAACAAACAAATCTTATCTACATACTAAAATATGCCAGAGTATAAATTAGTCAAATTTCTGTCCTATGGATTAACCACTTACAAGAGTTTGGGGTTTCCGCATAAACCCATGTATGACATTGACATAACAAAACAAAAATATGACATCTTAGCACATGTTGATGTTTCTCTGTTACAGATTCCAAGGACATAAATTACACCTATGTGGTGCTGTAAATTAAGTTTATAAGATTTGTAGTGGTATGAACTACATCGTATACCGTAAAAATTTACAAATCAGGTTTAAATTATCATGTGTGCCATAGGATCACAGACAAAAAAACGTAATCAAATACACAAATAGAAATGGACTGTAGATAAATGGCGATGAATTGTAGGAAAAAGGCAATGGAGATCCAGATGCAAAAAAATGAAAAACCTTAGTTCTGTCGAACATGGAGTATTGTCTGCACTTAACCATATATGTAGACGGACGAGCCACTACAGGAACTAGCTTAAATAGTTTAAACAATGCTCCGATTGAGATAACTACTTGCAGCTACTCAAAAGTAGTAAGGATGATATGAAGAAAGTACTGTTGTAAGAAAGCAATTAATAGAGCAAGGTTGATCACCTACAGGCTACCAGGAAAGAGTCACTGAAATAAACTAAATAAATAAACTACTTTGATTAGTTCACCAAGATGAGAAAATAACAGGGCAGTTATATTGCTACAGGAACTAGATTCATATCTATAGTAGTAACCAAGCTGATTGAAACAGTGTAAGCAAGGAATAAGTAATGATTATGACATTGCATCTCATGATTAGAAAAACAACTTGAGTGACAGCTTGCTGAAACAGGAAACCTGAGCATGTGGCGCCCCCCTTAATACCTGAAGAGACAGAAAATACAGAAACAAGCTAGCTGAAGCTGACTTGCTCTGCGGTTAAAACGAAACAAGCAAAGGAATACAACAACATTTGGCAAGCACTGGCAATGACAAAGTACAACTGTTGTATTGCGATTGGAATTTATCAGCGAATTATTAAATCTAGACTACCAAGTGATGATTAAGGAGACACTAGTGCTTATTGAGAGCTAGCTAGTTTACCAAGCTGCGAGACTAGCAATACTAGGTTAATCATCTACAAGAACTAATGCAATAATAAAATTAACAGGCATTCACCACACATATCTCTGCATTAATCTAAAAGAGAAGAGTGCAAGCAAAAGGATAAATGGAGAAATGTAACAAAAAATTTAGAAATCAGAGAAGGATTGACCAGACTTAATGAATCGCATCAGAGGGCTTCATATCCAAACAAAAAAAGCAGTGAACCAAATAAACCTAGCAATCACACTCTCCAAGCACCATGCTTGTCTCCACCACCCACTACACTCAGCTTTGACGGTAAAATGGGGAGCCAACGTGACATGAGGGCAGCAAAATCCAAATAGCTAGGACAAACTGACAAACCGACAACCCGCAAGCACAAATTGCTGGTACATCGAAGGTCATGCTCTAACATGGTTCGAATCACACTAAACCCAGCAGAATCGAACACACCACAAACACAAATTAGATGAATCGGAATCCACCAATTGGAATCGTTCGCTAAAATGGCCACAAGCATAGGAATCAGCTCCCGTACACCCTACGAAACGTTCGCCAGATAGGAGGGGAGGGGAAGAATGGAGGGGACTATCTCACGTGCTCGGCGAGGATCTCGCGCTCCAGCTCCCCGGCGGCGAAGAAGGGGTCGTCGAGGGACAGGCGCCGCCGCGCGGCCGCCCATAACCCTAGCTCCGGTCCCGCCTCAACCGCCGCGGCCTTGAGCGCCTCGGTTGGCGCCACAAAAATGACGGTGGCCACGGCGACAGACCGCCGCCGCGAAAACTTGGCGGGTACAACCTTCACTGCGCCGGCGAGAATTCTCCGTCGCACGACCTCGCCAGTCGCCACCACCTCTCTCTCTCTCTCTCTCTCTCTCTCTCTCTCTGAAATGAGATTTGGGGAAGGGGAAGAACAAATGGACTAACGGGTTGATCCGTTAAGATTTGCGGGCCCGGTAACAAAGGAGGCCGTGTGGTGTGGGGATTGATCAGACGCACCAACTTCAGAACAGATCGGACGGATCACGAGTCGCTTGAAAACAAACGAGGTTTCAAGCGCTTGATACAAAGTAAATATGTATTTCTTTGGGACATCGACGTATGAGGTGCACGGGTAGGTCATAAACCCAACCCCCCCCCCCCCCCCCCCCCAACCCCACCCCCACCCCCACACACCCACCCACCCACCCACCAAAGAGAAATCATTGCCACAAAGAGCGCACTTCTTAATTTGTATCGCAGGTACACCTTGGAATTTCTGAATATCTTAATACAATAGTCTCGTAAACCAGTATTTCTGAATATCTTCGATGAATTTTCTAACCGAACTAGAGCAAGAACGAAAACTGAAAGAGGTATGGCGAGCTGAACGAGACATAACCACATTTAAACAGTTTACATGCCATTTTCACGGTGTTTGTTTCAGTGGAACATGCTGTAGGTTAGAGCTCCACAGACAGAATGCTTGTAGCAGAAGTAGGAGGCACGCGCAACCCAAAATATCAGCCCTCCTGCTCAAAACTGAAACCTGTAAAAGTTATGAAGAAATTAATACGTTTCATGGATGAATCTTGCAGGGAATGGAAAATTCAGAGTTGACAATGACATTTGAAGTTTTGAACTACATGAATATACTTATAAATGTTCAGACTCAATGTAATTGACTTTGTTGGGTTTTCATATCCTCCGCTAACTGCAGGGAGATAAGAATTTACTTACATGTTGACAATCTATCAATCTGCTGGATATCAATTAGCTCAAGCGGTACTCCAAATGTTCTCAGGATTTCCAAAACTGCACGAACTCTCTCATCGACCCTTGGACATTTAACTTCAACTTTTGTGAGGTGCTTCAGTCCTAAGGAATGCCCCATTGGGTTGTGACTTGCTTTAGTTTGAGCTTTTTGTTTAGTACCCTGAAGAAATAAAATATTAGTGCTACGGTCAGTAAGCATGCATGGTACATTTAATTGAAATATAATGACTATATTGTATCTACCTTGCAAAGCTGAAGGGTGAGCTTTTGTAAAACTGGTGAGTGTTGAAGAATGCAAACTAGAGCATCGAGGCCAGTATCCACACACCACTCATTAAGCACCAACGTCTTTAACTTGCTAAATGTAGGGCACCATCTCAAATCCCTTGAGAAGATAAACTGGAAGATTTTAAAGGGACACAATGTGATATTAGCAAAATGAACAACATATATGAAATAGGACAAGTTCTTTACAGACTATGCAAGGAATATCCCTATTCAATCACACTAGTTTTCATCAGCCTATGCGCCGAATGTTTAATTTATGTTTTATGGGTAGCTAGAATGTGTGATAAATTTATATACTTCAAAACTGCAAGAGAAAATGCTAGCAGATGAAACTGGGTTTGCAGTGAAGAGATTGGAATTGAATGCATACCACTTTTGGATCAGTTATCAGCTCCATACGCGTAGCAGATGACAATCCTTCAAGAAGCACAGCGGATTTATCATTGCTGGCACAAACACAACCCTCACATTGAGTATCAGCGCAGTCCAATGAAGCATTTTGACAGTAATCAAAACTTTCGCAGCCAAGTCTGACAAATGCAGTCAGTAACAACGGCATGCGTTTAAGCAGGGGAGTATGGCCCAACGAATCATCTATCTTCAACCAAACAAGATTCGGGGTAGAAAAACGAGTTCGGATATCATAGCGGAAGCTACAATCCGCCAAACTCAAACGCTTCAATGAGCAGGATGTGACCTCCAAGGTACGGAGACAGCAATCCGTCAGCTTTAGCTCCTCCAGCACAGGGCACCCCGAGAAGACGGTTGTTCTTTCACTTAGAGCCACACCATGAAGCTTCAGCCTTGTCAAACTGTTGGTGATAAGGGGCAAGTCCTCTAGCTGTAAGCGCTCGTCACGGGTCCACTCGACATAGAACCGCAGCACCCGAACACTGCACATCACTGCGTACCGGATCCACAGGTTGACGTAGGGGGCGTCCGTCTCCGAGGCATCACCGAAGAAGAGGTTGCAGGTGTCGATGGGGGCGCGGCCGCGGAGGAGGAGCAGGTAGTCCATGAACATGTGGCAGTCCTCGACGGAGTCCCAGTCGGTGACCCGCAGGCTGGGCGTGGTCATCCAGAGGCGGCGCCAGCGGCGGGCGAGCACGCAGGTGCGGACGGCGTCGCGCGAGGGCAGGAACGACAGCACGTGCTCCAGGACGCCGTCCGGGAGGGCGCCGAGGCGGTCGTCCCCGCCCGCGGAGGCCATCTTGCTCCCGCGCTCCTCCGGCATTCCGTCGAACAGTGAGCGGACGTCAGCTTGGGCGGCCCGCCAAACAGACTGATGCGTGTGATCGTACGCCAGCTTGCAGATGGAACCGCCGATCTAGCACCCGGCTCATCAGCAAGAGGACGCCAAGCCAGCCCGCCACGCAACCCGCGACGACAGCCAGCCCGCCACGCAACCCGCGACGACGCGGCTTTCGAGTCGGGGTAAATGGATGGTGGGCATGGTGGCGGGGCAAATCCTGAATTGGGCCCGTCACCGCGCGTGGGCGTTGCCGCCAAAAAGAAATCGCCACACAGAGAGAACTTCTTAATTGTATTGCAGGCACACTCAAAGGTTTGCAAAACTCTGTCAAAAAAAAAAAGGTTTGCAAAACCGATGGAAACCAGACTACCGGTTCGGTCCGGTTTCCTTGTTCACCGGTTTTCAAGTTTGAATTTGAAATAAATTTGAAAATTCAATCGGTTTCATTGATAACGTGAACCATGGGTGCACCTTAGAGCATCTCCAATGAAACTCTTATTTTTGCTCCCTCATTCTTCCATATAAGAGGCCTCTCATCCACATTTACACTCCTATTTCATCTTCAACTCCAACAATCCCCTCAAATATGCTCCCTTATCTTTAATTTATTATTTTCTTTTAACCAACCTCATCTCTTCCATCGCCCACCTGTACGCTCTCTCTCTCTCTCTCTCTCACCTGTTCTCCTCTCTCCCAAGTTCAAGCACCATCAGTTAAAAAAAAAAGAAGAAGAGCACTAGCACCACACTGCAGCTCCGTTCCCCTGCTCCGATTCCCCACTACCGCTCCATTCCCCCCTGCCCCAACTCTCTCTCTCTCTCTCTCTCTCTCTCTCTCTCTCCATCCAACAAGGTGAGTACGAGCACCAACCATCCAATCCACCACCGGCAAAACTCAAATCCACGCCGTGCAGCAGTGATGCAACAGCACCGCAAGCCGGGGCCCGCCAAGCAGCCTCGTCGCCTGAGCTCGGGACGATGGGCGGGGTGCGGCGCAGGAAAATTCCGCAAGGGCGCGGGAGGCAGGCAGTTGGGATGAGGGGTCTGAAGTTTTCTCCTACGGATGAGGGGCGGAGACTGCTGGATGAGAGGGCTCTCATCCTTAGGAGAAGGATGAGGGGATTGTTGGAGACCATTTTTTCCATTTCCTCCCTCAAATCTGGTATAAGGATCCATATAAGAGCTTCATTGAAGATGCTCTTAGGCCCTGTTTGGATGTAAAGTATTTTTGGAGTTTTTAGAGGATACCATGGTTTTGCAAAAATACCATAGTATTGGAAACTCCAAGTTGTTTGGATGGGAAAACTGTTGTAGTTTTCAAAACCAAAGTATAGCTAATACCATGGTATTTTTGGAGTTTCTAAAAATCCACTCCATACCTCTTTTTTCTAAAACTGAGAAACGGGGCGCTGTTTTCTACTACTCACGTCCATGTACAGCATTCACCTGCCTCTAAAAAAAAATCTGGCTCTTTTATATTACTTGTTAGCAACGGAAGTCATGTATAGTTTTGTTATTATTTTTTCTCCTAACTATGCACATCATGATCTGCTACATCGCCTTGCAATCTGAAGATAAATTAGTGAAGGAATGAACATGTGAAACAATTATCGATAACAATAATAAATAGCCATACATGTTAGTGCCATGCTCTGCTAAATGGCTTCCTATGGGCTTAGCAAGCATAAACCTACCCTTTTGAACACAATACTGGAGTAAAATACAAAGACTGCCAAACACATCAAGGTTTTAGTCAAAACTACCAAATACTATGGTATCTGAAAACTGTAGTATTTTACGGATGTGGCAATGAAAACCATGGTTTTCAAATACTACGGTTTCTAAATAACACGACATCCAAACAGGGCCTTAGTATTTCTAAATATCTTTGATGAATTTTCTAACCGAACTAGAGCAAGAACGAAAACTGGAAGAGGCACGGCAAGCTCAACCAGATATAATCACGTTTAAACAGTTTACATGCCAATTTCACGGTGTTTGTTTTAGTGGAACAAACTGTTGGTTAGAGCCCCATAGACAGAACGCTTTTAGCAGAAGTAGCAGGCACGCGCAACCCAAAATCTCAGCTCTCCTCAAAACTGAAACCTGTAAAAGTTACGAAGAGATTAATATGCTTATAATGGATTAATCTTGCAGAGAATGGAAAATTCAGATTTGATAAGGAAATTTGAACTACATGAATATACTTATCAGTGTTTAGGTTCAGTTGGAGAACCAAGCAGCAAAATTTTGTATTCACATTAGTCTGTAAGGTATTCCGTACCATGTGGTTCTGGAAAAGTTCAATTAAATGTCACTACAGTTTTTTCTTAGCCAACTGAACACCTCCGTCATATGACGAGTGAGTAATAGGAATGGCATTAAATGTGAAAAATGTACAGATAATAGAGCTCAACAAAATTGACTATGTTGGGTTTTCTCTTCCTCTACTGACTGCAGGGAGATAAGAATTCACTTCATCATTTTTCACGTAACATGAAAATTTCCATCCCTTACTATTTTCTCTGTGCAATTTGAGAAATTATTTCTAGCTAATTTAGTGTACAAAAGTAGAGTGACAGATATATAGAAAGCAATAGAAAGTGCCAGTGGTTAACTTACATTGTGACAATCTATCGGTCTGCTGGATATCAATTAGCTCAAGCGGTACTCCAAATGTTCTCAACATTTCCAAAACAGTAGAAACTCTCTCATCGACCCTTGGGCATTTCACTTCAACTTTTGTGAGGTGCTTCAGTGCTAAGGAATGCTCCATTGGGTTGTGAATTGCTTCAGTTTGTGCTTTTTGTTTGGTACCCTGAAAAAAATATAGAAAAAAAAATATAGGCGCTGTTCAATAACCATGCATGGTAGATCTAAACGAAATCTAAAGACTACATTGTATCTACCTCGCAAAGCTGAATAGTGAGCTTTTGTAAAACTGGTGAGTGTTGAAGAATGCAAACTAGAGCATCGAGGCCAGTATCCACACACCACTCATTAAGCACCAACGTCTTTAACTTGCTAAATTTAGGGCACCATCTCAAATCCCTTCTGAAGATAAACTGGAAAATTTTGAAGGGACGCGATGCAATATTAGTAAAATGAATAACATAAATGAAAAATGACAGTTTCTTTAGAGACTATGCAAGGAATGTTTTCGTCAGCATTAATTGTTTATGTACCGGAAAAGTATTTAATTTATGTTTTATGGGCAGCTAGTATGTGCTATCAAGTTATATACTGCAAAACTGCAAGAGAAATTGCTAGCAGATGACACTGAGGGTCAACAGATAAGAGATTGTAATTGATTCATACCGCTTTTGGAACAGTTATCAGCTCCATAATCGTAGCAGATGACAACCCTTCAAGGAGCACAGCGGATTTATCATGCCTGGCACAAACACAACCATCACAATCTTTATCACTGCAGCCCCATGAATCAGTGTTTGCACAATAATCGTGACTATCACAGCCAAGTCTGACAAATGCAGTCACTAACAACGGCATGCTGTCCAGCTGGGGAGTATGACCATACGAATCATCTATCTTCAACCAAACAAGATTCGGGGTACAAATACGAGTCCGGCGATCATAGCTGAAGCCACAATCCGTCAAATTCAGGCGCTTCAACGAGTTAGATGTGATCTCCAAGGATATGAGACAGCATTCGATCAGGTTTAGCACCTCTAGCACAGGGCACCCCGAGAAGTCAGTTGTTCTTTCCCATAGATCCACACCATGAAGCTTCAGCCTTGTCAAACTGTTGGTGATCAGGGGCAAATTCTCCAGTGGCAAGCGCGCACCGTGCCAATTCCAATCGATGTGGAACCGCAGCACCCGGACACGGCACATCAGCGCGTACCGGATCCCCAGGCTGACGTAGGAGACATCCCTCTCCGAGTAACCGCCGAAGAAGAGCTTGCAGGTGTCGATGGGCGCGTGGCCGCGGAGGAGGAGCAGGTGGTCCAGGAACTTGCGGCACTTCTTGATGGAGTACCAGTCGGTGACCCGCAGGCTGGGCGTGGTCATCCAGCGGCGGCGCCAGCGGCGGGCGAGCACGGAGGTGCGGACGGCATCGCGCGAGGGCAGGAACGACAGCACGTGCTCCAGGACGCCGTCCGGGAGGGCGCCGAGGCGGTCGCCACCGCCCGCGGAGGCCTTCTTGCTCCCGCGCCCGTCCGGCATTCAGTCGAACAGTGCGCGTGCGTCAGCTGGGGCGGCTCGCCTAACAGGCTGATCGTCGTGTCAACAAGCAATGATTGGCAGCTTGCAAATGGAACCGCCGGTCTAGCACCCAGTCCGTCAGCGAGAGGGCGCCGACCGCCGAGCCAGCCCGCCACGCAACCCGCGACGCCGCGGCTTTCGTTCGAGTCGCCGCCGCACAATGTCGTTCGAGTCGCCACCGCGCAATGGTGGTTGATTCACTCAAACCTCTGCCTTTACGCCTTTATAGCAATTTGCCCGTGCGTTGCTACGGGCCGGGCAACGAAAGTTGTGCTACGACGACCCCACCATGCATTTATGTAAATATTTTTATTTAATATATATTTAGAAAAATGTCTAGAAAAATATAAAACCAACTTCAGAGCCCTACGGTACGTGCCACTCTAATTAAAGTTACTTCACAATTCTTACTACTGCTAGTAACATTTATTGATGAATTTCAAAATCAAAAGAAACACCGGAAGGAGTGCCTATTATGGAAAAAGTTGACACATTGCATGGAAAGAAATCGCAGAGGGAAGTTTTAGTCTGGGCAGACAAACAAAAAACAATCCGACGACCCTAGCCAACCTTTTTATTAGTGTATGTATTGAAAATTTACTGTTTTGAGGTTATCAATGGAAGAACTACTAATTTAGCTAGCACAAATTCATCTATAAGTGTCTATTTTAGTAAGATGTTTGCAGCATAAATTGTGATGTGTTTGTAAAAGTTAATACATCAAAATGATAACTAACTGAAAAGATATTTTTTGAAAAATCATTTATTTTATATCTACAATTAAATCTGATGTAAATTCTTCATAATTAATTAATTTTTGCTGAATATTTTCCTTGCCATTAATTTGTTTAACCTGAAAGTGAAGAAAAAAAAGACATTGTTGCATAATCATACACAAAGTAAAAGTTGAGTAAGAAGCAAACAGACCCTATGTTCTGACAGGAGGAAAACAAAAAAGAAAAACCATGTTGCGAATGGTGGGATTCGAACCTGGGTCAGCGGCCAGCAAGTTGGATGCGCTAACCATTGGACCATGCAGTGGCTTGTGAAAATAAACGATTCGGCTCTTTTAAAACAATACAAAACTCGGACATTTGAATTCGAATCAAACTCGTTTTGAATTCGAGTTGAACTCGGATGCAGAGGTCTGAAAACTGAAAAACATGACTGAAATTGTGGCTGACGACTCTTTTGAGACTTTTTATGTAGTAGAGATTTATTCCTTCCTGCGACGGGCCGCGCGGTGCGACTTCTCTGGCCTGGCCCGCGCCCTGCCACGGCGCCACCACAGCCCGGCCCGCAGAACCCGAGGCGCCAGGGCCCCAACGGCCGGGGCCCCGTCGCTCACGCCCTGGGCGGAACGAATCCCCGCGTAGCCCACCCCTGTTCTTCGTCTTCCTCACGCCCAACACCGCCCCCCGCCGACCAAACGCCATCCCTGCCGCTCTGCCGCCTCCCGGCGTCGTCGCTGCCCGCCGCACCCTCCCCGCCCCCGCCCGCAACCACCTCCGGCGGCCGGCGGCGGCTCGCCGCCTCGCCGCGCCGCCCGCACTCGCCGCCGCCACCCGTCAAGCCACCGCCGTCCCCGCGCCGCCGCCACGCTAACTCGTCGGATCACGACGCCCCCGCCGCCGACCCCGCCCACCGCCTTCCTGCCGCCCACGGCCACGGCGGTGCCGTCGCCGCCTCGCCGCACCGCCGCCCACTGCCGGGCCACCGCCGCCCCCCAAACCTTCTCTATATCCGGCGGAGGAGGAAGAGGAATCTCAGGATACAAACCCACGCAGCTAAAGGATTCTCCGGCGATGGCGTCGGCGGCTGCGCCGCGCGAGCTCGCCGGGGAAGAAGCCTCACGGGGGGTGGGCGGACGGTGAATTCTTTTTGTCGTATGCGTCAGCGACGCGTTCCCCCAACGGCCCCCCTGACCGCGGACGGAAAAGTACGGCGACGACCCGGTCGCCATGCGCGCGCGGCTTAAATACCATCTCAGTGTCCGTAAATCGCAACTAGCACAGCAAAAGCCATTCCGACGGGCACGACACTAGCTCACGCGCACACTCGGAGCGCCGAGGTCTTCCGCGTGCCACGCCCACGCGAGCGGCAGTCGTTGGTACCGGCGAAGCTTGTTGTGATCTCCGAGCAGG
The DNA here is from genome assembly GCA_007726485.1 of Eragrostis curvula. Lineage (NCBI taxonomy): Eukaryota > Viridiplantae > Streptophyta > Magnoliopsida > Poales > Poaceae > Eragrostis > Eragrostis curvula. Next base: position 6,003,708 of record CM017439.1, on the reverse strand, counting down.
AAAGAGGCGAGAATGCCGGGCTGCCTCGGCGAGGAAAGGGACGGGGCCACGGAGCGCGGCAAGCACCCACGATACGTGCCGAAGAGGGGGCAGGTGCTCAGGGACGTGCTGGGGGCGGTGATCGGATGCTTCCACCCCGCCAAGGCCCGTCCGTTGCCGTCGCGGTAGGGGAGCTCGCCGCTATTCTGATCCATCTGGCTACCTGCCTGCAGGTGAAGGACGTTCCGAGAGGGCATGTAAAGCGCCCTGGCCTTTGAGCCCCTGCGCGTCTTGCCGTCTAGACCAGTTTAAAGACTAGGGTGATCAGGCGCGCTCCGCCGCGCCCATTTGATTCCTTGCTTAAAGACTTTGTGGTATTAGTGAATCGGTGTTCCATTTTCTCCTGATCAATGTTGTGTGCATTTGATGGGACTTTCTTATCTGGGCCTGGTGTGAAAGGCTAGAACCAATAATGCTGGCAGAAAAAAAAAAGCCAAGGTGAACAAAATATCAGGAGCTCTCTCGGTCATGCAGCCACGTTGTGCTCTCATGTCCACACGTTTCTATCGAACAAAATCCCATTCTCTCTATTTTTTTGTCCCTTTGCTTCCACACAGTCACACGCGATGAAAACGACGGCGGGAACGGACATACGGAAAGCGGCGTGGCGGGTGCGGAAGGTGTCCACGCCAGCCGGTGATGACGTGTCGCTACGGGAAAGAGGCCACGTCAGGCAAAATGCTATCGAGGGGCCTCAGGCTCTGTACTATCAGAGTATAATTATAACAGCATGTGCATAATTTTATTGTAAAATCATCCAATCATGGTCTAAGAAATAAAGCTATAACACGTCAAATGTGGGCAATGAATATAGCTGAAAAATTTCACCATCTCCATCTCTATGCAGACTACGAAGAGCATATGTACTTTTTGTTGCTCCTTGAAGGTCATTGGTTATGTTGTACTAGTATACATTTTGATGTTTCATATGCTCTGTAATCCGCAAAGCTTTCAAACATTGTGATGATCTTAATATGGTGTCTCGCATTTTACAATAAGTGATTCGCCTCAAAATGGTGATTTGACATATTAGTTTGACATATTTATAGCTTATTCTACTCGTTGAACAATCGATTCATTGATTTGGCTAGTTAATTTGACCTTAACTAAAAGACAAATTGGGGGGGGGGGGGGAGGGGACACGTGCCCCCTGTACTAGTAATATTTTATTTTGTAGTTGTTGTTATGATGAAGGATTTTCAGGTGGTAACAAACATAGTTGATATGTCACTTAACTCTGCCACCCGATATGCAGGTTTTTTCGACCATTTGTATAATATATCCATCTTTTACAATCTTTATATGTTATTATATACATGGTGTCATGCTTCGGTGTTGTTAACTTATACTTCGAATGTCATTTGAAATCAAACAAAATTTCTTGAAAAAATATATCGACACCTTACATAGCACCAATCATAGGTTCACCTAACATAACCAGTTATATAGATCTTTTTTTATCCCACCAAATAACAAGAGTTTTGATCTTTAATCTATCGAGCCTAAAAATTCACACTTTAACTAAAATTCAAAATATCAAGACATATGGATAACTACAATTTACCACGCTAGATGTTAGTTGTAGCACATCTTCTAACCCTCCTGATTTGTCTTTTTGAGATGTTGTGAGCGCCGAGGCAAGTCCATATGCTTCTCCATTCGTCATTTTCAACCAACAAATAAGTACCGAAGATGGACAAAATCTAACAAATTCTGTACAACAAATAAAAAAAAAGCATTACCCATGTTGATAAGAGGAAGAGAGAAGTGTATTGTTGATAAGATGAATGCAAGTACAGGTAGGAAGGAAAACAAAATGAATTGGACATTGGAGTGGATAATTTTTTGGGAAAACGATAGGTGCACTGCCCATCATTTAGCAAAAAAAGAGAGTAGAGTTTACAAGCCCCCCACATGGACCAGATAATACATTTACGATATTCTAATTCATTTTTTTCGTTGGATTTGGAGTGGTTAACATGCAAACATTGATACGAATACGGACTTTTCAGATGTCATAATGGTCTGACACATATCATAAGCGAATTTAAAAGGACAGATAATACATGTTATTATAGAGAGTTATATTTTGATTAATAGTTAATGTAACAAACTATCAACAACACATGCCATTAGGGCAAGTAAAAATGTGTTGTCTCATAGGTCATCTCATGCGTAACACGTAATTTTCAGACAATATATCACACCACATGTATAATGGGTAATTGTTTTAGTTGCCTCGTAGTAGTTGTATTTTTCCTTAATTATTTGTGGATCAGCAAAGGAATATTTATGAGTTGCATGGCAACTATAACTCGTACAATGGTGAGTAATCCGTCTCGTATTCTTAAATTTTAACGCATGAGTTAGTTGCTTCACGAAACAATAATATTTTTTTCTCACCACCCCTTTTCTCTTACACCTCATAAAAAACCATACGTGGCATTGCATGAGATTGTTTACATGAGATTGTTTACATGTAGCATTGTACATGCCCTTGTGCCACACAATCCTATCAACAACACATGAAACAAAGTATCAACTACACATGTCATTATGCCGCATAATCCTATCAAGAGATCCGAATAACCCGCTTTTAATTATCGGATAATCCCATATCACGAAGACGGTTGTTCTTTCCCTTAAATCCACACCATGAAGCTGCAGCCTCGTCAAACTGTTGGTGATCAGGGGAAAGTCTTCCATTGGCAAGTGCTTGCCGCTGTTCCAATCGGCGTAGAATCGCAACACCCGGAGATCGAGGGCACCGCACGGCCTACCGGATACGCAGTTTGAGACAGGGCACGTCCATCACCGAGAGGCGAGAACTCGTCGAAGAAGAGCTCGCAAATGTGTATATGGACGCACGACCGCGCAACAGTAGCAGGTAGTCCAGGAACCTGTGACGCTCCTCGACGGACTCTTCGTCCACACGCAAGGCTGAGCGGAACGATAACAGGTGCTCCGTCCGGGACGCCTTTACCTTTCCGAACGCGGCCTCGCTTACCGTCTCGCTGAATTCCGATTCCGGCCCGCGACGGGCCGCGGTGCGACTCACCTGGTCTGGCCCGCGCGCTCGCTGCCACCGCGACGTCACAATCCCGAAGCGCCAAGGCACCAACACCAACGACCACCCTGTCCGCGGACGGAAAAGTACGGGGGCGACCCAGTCGCCGTGCCCGCGCGCTGTGCATAAATACCGAGCTCAGTGCTCGCCCACCAAGCACACGCAAATCGCATATCGCAACCAGCTCAGCACCAGCCATTCCGACAGCCACATCACTCTCAGCTCACGCGCACGCTCGAAGCGCCGAGCTCCTGGTGCCTCGCGATCGACCGGCCGGCGAAGCTTGTTGCGATCTCCGAGCAGCAAGAGGAAGAGGCGAGAATGCCGGGCTGCCTCGGCGAGCAGAGGGACGGCGCGGCGGCGCGCGGCGTGCACCCGCGGTACGTGCCGGAGCGGGGGCAGGTGCTCAGGGACGCGCTGGGGGCGGTGTTCGGGTGCTTCCGCCCCGCCAAGACCCGGCCGCTCCCGGCGCGGTAAGGAGAGCTCGATCGCCGGTGCTCTGGTCCATCGGCGACCGGCCGGTGAAGGGCGTGGACAGCTCGTGCCGGAGGCCAGCGACGGTCGCCCGACCAGCTGGAATGAAACCGAAGCCATGATGCCATGGCAGCGTTTTCGGTCTAATGGAATCGATGTAACCTAGTACTACCAATGTAGATTAATTTGGATGTTCGTCGTTGAGATTTTCATCTTTGCTGCGTGAGTCTCTGTTTTCGTGGTCCATTATCCGACTGTGTGTATAAATCAGGATAGTTAATCCGTCCCAGAGTAAGCGTTTGTGCTGAATTGTACTCCTACTCCTATGTTTTGAGCTATAGAGGAAAGTGGTTTTCTTACCGTATACTACTACATGATCCCTGCTGCGCTCTAAAGTTCTTCGGTTTCAATTTTTCAAATTCAGTTTCATGTTCTTAATTTTAAGGATGAGCAATTATAATTTGGCTGCACCAAAGACTGTTAGGCTGTCACGATCGCATATCAATTAACCTGAACGAACACGAAAGGGAGAAAGAGTCAGCGGGTAGATTTGTCCATGAATTGTTTACAAGTGTAAGGACTGCGTGCAGGAGAAAACAAATGAAGAGAAAAGTCTGAAGTCAAAGTCAGCTTTTAGACTTGGCTTTCGGACTCTAGTTTACGAGTACTTCTGTCACTCTCTACTGCAGTGGTTGTTGGTCGGATTTCACATTCGGTACGATCGAGATTGATTCCATCATTTTCAGCACTCCCTTGGACGTGTACAGTATTGGCAATATGCCCGCTTCAGAAGCATTCTCATTTGCATCTGAACCCGACAGTTTTTTTCTTCACAAGTTGACCCAAAAGTCCGCGCCACGCATTCTCATTTGTACTACTGGCACTCTTCACAAGCAAACAGGTCATCTTTCTCGCAGTTGGCACTCTTGCAGTGCTGTATTCCATTTTCATACCTGGCTAGCCGGAGAGCGACAGCAGATCGTCATGGCTGCAGTGGGGCACAATCAGATTGGCAGGTTGCATATTAGTCAGAGTTCAACATTTGATTAAGCATGATTGCTTCTGCGCCCCACAATTTTTCTCCAAAGCATTGACTTAAGTCCACACTTGGTCACAGCCTGGTGGGCCGGCCGTCCCCAACTTCAATGCACCAAAAGTACTATGCTTGTACTAGTAGTATTACCCAGAAGAAGAAAAATACCCGTGACCTAATCAACATTCCATTTACGACCAAGAGTACTTATTCCTTCGTCTTTTGCTGCCCTGCTTCTGCTGCTGCTGGTCGTTCTTTTGAAAATTGCTGTCCCGACGTGCTACAATTGTCCAGTGTTGAAAAAGGGTCGATCGATTCCCGTTCCTGCCCCAACTCCCTTGTTGCCTGTGGGAAAGGTCGAAGATGAGCCGGACCATCCATCGGCCATCGATCGCCTGATCGCGTCCACGTCGAATCGAGCCAGTTGGAGTTTGCTTCGCATGGCGGGATGAGAACCGAGAACGGACAAGTGCACCCCCAACCCGTCGTAATCGGCATGTTCTTGCGAATGGCCCAAATATCTTGTAGTACGATGCAAAGCCAATGAGACGAAAAAACTGCCAAATTCGTTACACCTTTTGCTCACATATGCAGGTTTGATAGAAAGCGACGCAATCAGGCAAAAGGAGCTCTAGTGGACGGCAGCAGAGCGGCTCCTTTCGCCGCAGTCCGGCTCGGCCCGTGGAGCTTTTCCCACGGCGTCGGGCCCGGGGCCACCACCTGGCTGCCGGCCGGCCGCTGCTCCTTCCCTGAAGCTCTCCTCGCCTCGATCCTATCCCAAACGGGCCAACGCCTTTCCCTCGCCTGCGTCACCGTGGCTTACGCACGCGAGGAAAAAGAAGCTTCCGCTCACACTCCTCTCCTCACTTCACTACTAGCTCACTCGAGCTTGGCTTGCTTCACCGTGGCATCCGCCGATCCCGTCCGTCCGTTCGTCGCAATCGATCGCGCGCCACTTCGGCTGTAGTTCTCGCCTTCTTCCACCTCCTTTCGCTGCTGCTTCGACGTGCGGGTTCTCAGTACGCCGCCGCACAAGCGAGAAGTGGCAGTGGTGCCGTGTGCCGTGGGCTATAAATATTGCCGGCACGGCCCCCAGCGGCGTCCTCGCTTTCTCTACACGCTCGCGCTCCCCACCCGACCTCATCTTCAGCTCGCCCCTCTCCGAGGCGGCAAACGTCATGCGGTCTGGCAGCGGGCGCGTAGGCAGCGGCGGCGGCGGCGGCGGCAACGGTAAGAACAGCAAGAAGATGCTGCCTCCGCCGCCGGCCGGTGTCCACCAGCGCTACGTCCCCAAGAGAGGGGCGGTGCTGAAGAGGATCGTGCGCGGCATGCTCCACTGCTTCCTCCTCATCTCCCCGCCGATCGTGAGCTCCGGCAGCGGCCGCCGCGTGAGCCCGGCGCCGGCGGCGGCGGGAGCTGGAGGTGGTGGCGCGGAGCAGGGGAAGTAGTAGGTGGGGGCTCGGCTCTCTACGAGTCTACGGTGCCGATGGGGTTATGATGGCTCAATCTTTTTGCTGGGTCGTTAATTCAGTCACGTTTACCTACATTTGACTTGCTTGTGCTTCTGTTCTGTTCTTCGTACCGTGTGCTTTTCATGTTTCATGATTCCGTGTCTTCTTCAACTATTGCTTGCCTTCGTCGTGTTTGGTTTCTGCAGATGATTTTAAACAACTGAGCAGGTATCTCCGGAACATTAACGATGCTTCATTCGTTTCAAGTTCTTTCTCCTGTTATTTTGCATCAATCTTAATTAAACTTGTATGATTATTTACTACGTCCTCTGCTTCTCAAACCCCGAGCTCCTCCATTTCATTAGAAGCTCGTAGGATTTCTTGGCCATACGCTTACATAACAAGAACGAAAGCAAACTCCACAGGTAGAAGCATGTGTGAGACCCGAGCGTACATCCACCAGTACAGACACAAATAAAACATTAGCATGGTGATGCAACGAAGCGGATTCAGCAAAAAGTATACACTAGACAAGCAATCACAAATGAATGTAGTGGCAACCTGCAATAATCCTAAATTGATTCCTCGTGATGAGCGATCTCAACGATGCTGAATATTATCATCATGACAAAAATGTTTCTTTGTATCTATTCCTGAGTTTTTTGGGTATCTATTCCACTACAAGTACAGGGCGATGTTAGATGAGTCCGCAAAGGGTAACTCGTGACAGATGTCTCCACCACAATGAAGCCTACGTCAGTCGCAAATGCACCACAATCTCCTTGGTTAACTTTTAACTTTCTTGAGCTTTTTTGGGAAAAGCTCACGGCCCTCGAGAACAACCTCTTGGTGCATCTTCTGCCATATTACACCAAATTGGCTATGGAATTTAGCCTGGAACCACACCTTGATCTCAGGATAGAGAAAATTTGGATCAGCATTCCAAGCATCTCGCAGTGCTGCCCGGCTGTCAATTAACTTAGGACCTTTCCGCATCTTGTAAAGAAGATCTCCTACTCTTGTTTGACTGGAAGCCCCCAAGACAACAGATGGTGACAGTGCCAGCATATCCTTAACATCCCTTAGACATGGCAAGACATCCCCTTTAAGCAACGCATATGCAAATACTTTGAGCCGACTGTTTTTGTCTTCAACAGGTAAACTATGCAAGGGAAGTTGCCAATTATGTCGAGAAAAGATCGGACTGACATAACAGTATACTTGGTCATGGAGAGGGTCATAATAGGGTTTCGGATCTTCCAACGGCGCGGAGAAGGTGCAGAGAGAGCTGGCATATTTCAAAAGCCACCCTGGCTTTACTGCTGTGACACCATGCATGTATGACCTCTTTGTATTAAGTAGTTCTGAGTAAACTACAAGTTCCGGGGCAGTTTGAGCAACTGAAGATGATCGGTGGAGATATATCGTATCATTCAGCGCGCAAGATTGATAACGAACAGCTCGAACCTTTCGCTCTTCTTCTGATAACCTATAATAGATGTGATTTTTCCTTGCAACCCTATCAGCCCACCCAGCACAAATTCCTTGCCCTAGAAATTCCTCTTCACTCATTTGCAATGGTCTTTTACTGGACTCACTCCTCCAAGCCTGTTCAACATCCTCAGAGCCTCCAAAATTCCAAGCAAATTCCTCACAGAATTTGCTTTGGTGAAATATTAACCGAAGAAGCTGTTTTCTCAATTTTGACATCTCTTCCATTGTTTTCAGATGTAGCGAATTGATTCTGCAGAATTCCACTGGGTTATCAGACAACTCAAATAACTGTAGGGCATGTGCAATGGTCAAAGCATCACTGCTAGGGTTAGAAAATTTTCCCCGAGCCTCTTTAACCATGGCTTTCATCTTTTTATGTCTCTTCCGTTCTTCTGGATCAGAGTTATTTTCTTTTGATTCACCATTAGGATCAGATTCATCTGATTGCTTGAGAAAAGGATTAGTAAAACTCAAAGCTGATGCAGCAGCGGCAGCATATCCCAATACAAAGTTAGATCTAGCAAACCCTGGCTGGCTCTTCAAAATCTTAATCACTGTCAGAAGTAGACGAGAATGTCGTGGGCTCATGGGGTATTGCGCCATAGCCTTTCCCACTGGTGTAAGACCGCCCTGGCTATCAAGTGCTTCCAATGTCCTTAAGCAACACTCAGCTTCAATCAAACTTTCCTTGTCAGGAGGTGTAGGGAATGGAAAGTTTGCAACCTGAAATTCATCATATGGTGCATATTAGCAAAAAAAAAAAAAAAAAGGCAATACATCAGAAAAGAGGATTATCTGACAAGACACAAGAGGTAACTTTTAATCTCTTTACCTTATCAATAGCCATAAACTTGAGCATAAGAACAATGCCTTCAACTGGTGTTTTTTTTATCTCAGGTTCGGCAAATTCAGGAAATAAATCATCTTTACCATATGCTGCAGCTGAGTAAAGACGGTAACAGTGCCCAGGCCCTGTTCTTCCAGCTCTCCCAGCACGCTGGGACGCTGATGCCTTGCTTATCCACCGGATTTCATAGCTTGACATCCCTGTGACAGGGTCATAATTCTTAACCTTTTCTTTCCCAGTATCGACTACATACTTTATGCCAGGTATTGTTAAAGATGTTTCTGCAACATTTGTTGCCACCACAACTAATCTTTCCCCCTCAGGGATATCCTTGAACACTTGAAGCTGCTGTGAAGCAGGTAACATTGCATATAGTGGCAGGACACGGAGTCTACCCTGCGAAACAGGCTTCTTTTCTGTCCTCTGACTGAAACTACTAACAGAAGGACTGCACTTTTCTTCACTTGTAGGATCACTTGATTTCTGAACACTTCCCGGCACTCCTGATGTTCCTGATAGAGCTCCAAATGACTCCTTTAGCACAGATGAATTTCCAGCATCTTTCAAAAATGCTAATACTGGAGTATCCTCTTCAGTTGTTTCAAATGTGACAGAATCTTCATCTTCAGTATCAGTATCCATTTCGCTCTCGTTTTCATTGTCAAAAGAATCAAAATTTGGTTCAGCATTCATATCATCTTCATCATATGCGGAAAACATGTCATCTTGCTGCTCAGATTGATTCCTATCAATATCATATGCTTCAAATATTTCCTTCTCATCTACTTCTGGGCATGGAGCATTACTATCAGTGTCAATTTTTTCAGGCTTCTTAGCCGTTTGTTCCTTGGATGCCCTTCGTAATTTCTGGCATAAGTAATCCACTTCGCGTTGTCCAGTGACAAATACAAGGATTCCACCAGGTGGAAGCTTCTTGTGGATTGACAGAACCTTTTTATAAGCTTGCCCCAAATAATCATCACGTGTCCTCTTTGAAAAGTGAACTGTTACAGGAAATTGCCGTACAGGTACCTTAACAGCCGGAGGGATCACATCAAACAATCTTCTGTTTGAAATGAAGTCCTTTAACTGCAGAGTAGCACTCATGAGCACTACTTTCAACGGACTAAGAATTTGCTTTGGCTCGATGATCAACCCAGATCGTATTTTTTCCTGCTGGTCTGCATACAAAGTCTGCCATGAGCAAGAAAGTTAGCAATGTATTCTTTTCCTTTCAATCAAATGAAGTGAAGTCTTAAGTTTTGACCTTGCGCATTTTTATAATTCTAGATAGCATTCCAATAAGTATATCAGTGTTCAAGCTCCTTTCATGTGCCTCATCCAATATAATCACTGAATAGCGCTTCAGCAGAAAGTCACCCTGCACAAGATTAGTAAATCATGTCAATTATAAGGAACAAATTTGTCGCATTTATATGTCATATGGCCAATAATCATATCTTGTCCATATATGTGTAAATAAACTCTACAATTAAGGACTCATTCAGCGATCACACAATCGTAGACTAACCTAAGTGAGCGATCAGAATAGATTGGTAGACCAACCTAAGTGAGTGATAAATTTTGCAGCAACAACAGTGACGGTCTTGAACTGCTAACACATCGCTAGCTGTATTTTTTCTTATAAGCTATCTTTTTGGCATAGTTGCCAGGATCAAGAACTCAAGTGAAGAAAGTATGTCTCTTAAATGAATAGATTGGTAACAGATACACAACCTGGACCTCTCGCAGCAAAATACCATCTGTCATGAACTTGATGGAGCATTTACTTCCTATCATTTTATCATGCCTGACTTGAAAACCAACTTCTCTTCCCAACTTAAGTCCTAACTCATAGGATACCCTCCTAGCTGTGGCAAGAACAGCAACACGCCGTGGTTGTGTGATACCAATTATCCCTTTTCTGTCAGCTCGATCACTAGTGCCAAAGCCAGCTTCATATAGGAACTAGAAAACAGAAGTAGAATAAGAGCATGAAAAAAGAATTGACAACTACTGAGCAGTTACCAGAAGCAGGTAACACCATAGTTCTTAGACTGTGCACATTCAAGAAACAGCATATGTGCACACATACTCACCTGTGGAACCTGAGTAGTTTTACCGCAACCTGTTTCTCCACACAGAATTACTATAGAATTTTCAAATATAGCTTCCATTATTTCCTGCTCCATCATTATTATAGGGAGATCTTTCCTTGCCTCCTCAACCTCATGTGGCCTTGACACAGGCACAACTATAGGAGGATTTATGCACTGCAGTACAGCAGCTTTTCCTTGTTCCGTGCCTTTATCCTGTCAAAACAAATAGAATGATTATGATCATAGCACTACTTAAGAAATATGCAAAACTAGCATTCCACTAAATAAGTAAATAATTTAAATATTCACAAGCATGTGAAAAACAAAAACAAGCCAAACATAGTTTCAACGCATACTAATCACCTGCATATCAAGCTCTGCTCCAGAACAACTTGGAGTTGATGTCTGAATCTTATGATTGGCCAACATATGAGCATCATCACTAGGGTCTCCAGCTTTTTGTTCTCGCATACTTACTGCAGCATCCATCACTGGTTGACGTTCCATATCTTTCAATACATCTTTCTTCATGTTATTCTTATAATCTATGCCACGATCCTCGCATTTTGCAGGCTCAACAAGATTGGCTGAGCAGACTTGTTCCGGAACATCAGTACTTCCAGAAACTTTCTGGCCACCACTCTTCTTGAATAGTGAGAGCTCTTCAGGAACATCCAAACCAGCCTTGGAGAACTGGACAGCACGCCTTCGTTTTTCTTTCAAAGTCTCAGCCTGCAGTGTATTAGAACTCATTGAGCATATGCCCTTGCATAGCGAGAAAATAGTTGAACTGTGATAGTTGCAGGGAAGTCTACATACTTGACCAATAGTCCCTGAAGCGTGCAGTAGTGAATATGCATCATCTGGTATCTTGTGCTTCCTATAGTATGCAACCAATGTTTTACACAAAAGTCAGAAAAAAATATATATATTACCACAGTAAATAAGCATACATCATACTGTACAGAGTAAATTATGGGCAGCTTTACCGCAAAATCGCAATGCTTTCAGCTTGTAGCAGTTTCTTTTTCTTTTCTTCCTGATAGCAACGAGAACCGGCATGGCTGTAAACAACTAAAACCAACCAAAAAGAGAAAAAAAAATGGCAAGGCAGAGTAGGCGAACCTCCAATCTCTGCAGCTTTTTTAGCTTAGTCTTGCTCATCTTTGGGTCCTCCTTGATCTTGCCTTTCTTTCCATCCTGGCAATTCAGAGGTCACAAAGCTCATACAGTCACATCCTTGCATTACGTGCAGTTGCGACGAACTGAGAAATCAGAACTCCAATTCAATTCAAAAACTACCTTGCCTGTCCCTTGCGCTTTGTTCTTCTTCTTGCAGGGCAAAATCAGGGCGTTGCTGTCTTCCATGCTTGAGCTGCAAATACCGCAGTCTCAAACAAAGCTCGCGCTTAAAGGGAACACCCCAGCACAGGTGTACTGTGACTAAACTCACCTCGATGCTTCAGAGCAGCAGTGGAGCCAATGGTGAGCCGCGCAGAGAGCAGCGTCGGCGGAAGCGCGCCCCGGTCGTGCTCGCTCGCTCGGCGTCGCTGGGAAGGTAAGGGAGGAGGCGGTCGGGTAACGCTCCGCAGGCAGACCGGATTGCTCCGCGGCAACGGTGGACCAAAGGCGGCGTTTCGTCGGCGCCGGCGAGGGTGTGGATGGCGGCGGCGAGTTTACCAGCTCCCGCCCGAGCCGCCTTGGTGTCGACGGTGGGGGGTAGGGACTAGGGAGACGGACGGTTGAGATGGCCTGCATCCGCGCCATAGGAAGTTGGGCCGGCTCATCGTCTAGGACCGAACGACCCATTTACTCCGCCCCCTCCTGTGCGGCCCATCTGACAAGGCCCACCACCCAGTCCGTCCTCTCTCTTCCAGTCTTCCGGTCTCTCGTCGAAACCAACAGCCTCACCTCCGCTTCTCCACTCTCCATTCCCCCCAATCTCCGACGACTCTAGATCGCCGTCTCCTCGCCCGGCTCGGCTTGGCCATGGCGGCCGGCTCCGGGGCGCCCCTCCTTGCCGCCGTTGTCTGCGTCGCCCTCGCCTTCTTCGCTCCCCGCGCCGCCGGTGAGTTGGCTCTCTAATACACTAATCGCCTTCTCCCCTTGTTTATGGGGAAACTATTGAGTCGAATCGAAATGATCGCTTGCTTCAGTTGGATTGTCTGGCCTGCGAGCTAAGTCTCTTTGGGTGGATTTTGTGGGGTTTTGGTGTAAGTGGGTTTCGGTGCGACCTTGTGGTGAATTTGGTGGTAGAGTAGTAGACCTAATTAGCTCGGAACTCTTGCTGTGCTGGTTATTTGAGCTTTGAGTTATACACAGGGACCTTTGATATGCTCCCCTGCTACTCTGTTCTTCTGATTCTAGTATCTGTCATCCGTTGCCGAACTACAGTACCTACTGACTGTAGGATTGAACTTGATGTGAATTATCATGGATCATTATAGTTTATGTTTCTATACAGTGACCATGAGCTGTTTGGACTGTCAACTAATTCTAAATTCAGTAGGTATAACTTGTGTTTGCTTTCGTGTTTGTTCACCAACTTCTCACTTGCTTGCGCTAATGCGCATACCTGGGAGATGCATTTGCTCTTGCTCGTAAAGTGGCATGTTATGACTCCTTTTGTGGCTCTCTTGTTTTCATTGATGCCTGTCTTAACTGGAGGTTGTTGTCGGCTTTCCCTTTCCTAGGAGATGCTGCCACATTGGAGTCAGTTCCTGACCTTGTGAAGGCAATGTACACAAACATTGAAAGCTTCCCTTGTGTGCGACTGCTGAATCTTTCTGGTGAAATCGGCTGCTCAAGTGAGTCCCCACTCGCCAGTTTATTCGTTGCTGTTTACTTAAATTGAGACACTTATGTCATCATTAAAAGCTGACCTCGTCTGCATTGCTATTGGAATCTCTTTTATTCTGCAAGATCCTGGGAGTGAAAAGATCATTGCACCAATTGTTAGATTCAGAAACAGCAGCGGCCACTTGGTTCAACCATCTACTATTCTTCTTTCATTTGATCAGATGTCAAATTTCTTTCTGAGGTAAAAGTAATCAGAAATGTATTCTTTTTGTTTGTTTTGAGTTTGCGTGTGCCTCAAAGTCATGAAATTTTGAAGTTTCTGAGTCCCGTCGCCTTATTGTAAACACAAAGACAATTGTGCTTGTTCATTTTTTTATCAATTCAAGGTGTTGAGTTATGATATCATTTGATAACCTCGTAATTTGATTACCCAGGGTATCTTATGATCCAGAACTTCATGATAAGGTGGCTGGTGTACTGGTTGAGTCAAATGGTGTGAAAGACTCCTTACCAGGTAAGTGGCTGCATCCCCCTTTTCTTCGTGAATATTATTTGCCTATTTGGCTGCATGTCTAAACGAATGTACTGTGATGATTGTGTAGAGTTCTCACCTGATAGAAAATTTCCTCAAGAGGCTTTTGCACCATACTCTAACGTCAGCCACAACTGGAATCCTGCTGTAAGTTATGGGGTTGATTAGAATGGTAACACCCTATCAAAAGTCAAACATGCTGCTTCCCTGCAATGTAAAAGCTCATTCCTGCTTTTAATATACCTTAATTACTCTATTATATTGTAGGGATCAGGTATTATGTGGAACAGATATGACTTTCCTGTATTTCTGCTCTCAGATGAGAGTACACTGATCCTGCAAAAGGTAATTTTGCTGATGCTTTGCTGTATAATGTTTTATGCCTAAAGTTTGTTTTGGTTAAAATCTAGCTACACACTATGCTTGAAAATGAAAATTTGCGTTACTTCATGATAACTGTCAATTAAGGTTGCAGAAAAGAATGAGAAGGCCAACAATGGATATCAACCTAATGTTGCAGAATTTGACCTCGTTATGCAGGTTTGGATTTTTTTTAATGTTTGTTCTGTCCTCCACTAACACATTTTTATCCATAAAGAAGTATTTTTCGATCAATGGGCAATTTATGATTTATTTGGATCACGTGAACTTTCAGACAACTAAATCTCAAACACATGATTCGGCATCCTGCCTCAAAGGACAGACATGCCTGCCCTTAGGAGGACACAGGTGAATGCTTTTTCTTGCTAGGCATATTGCCATTGTGTCTTTTGTATGCAAGTTCATGTGTACACTACATAATTAAGTTCTAAGGTCTTTCGCTACCTATAATTGTTTGAGTCTTGAGTGTCATATTTTGTACTTAGTTTGTACTTATTTTTCTTATCCCTGTATTTGAAGGGCAGTGTGTGGGCTTCATTACCGCCAATAAAAAATGCATCTGCAGAGCATCAGAAACGAATAATATTGACTATTGCATCTCAAGATGCTGCATCCTTTTTTCGGGACCGTAGTCTCGGTGCTGATTCTCCCGTATCTGTAAGTCGGTACTGATTTCGAGTCCCTTTATCTGTCTTACTTGTTTTCATCAGAAAGTAATTAATCTGTTGCACAGGGATTGATTGCGTTGCTCACTGCTGTGGATGCTCTTTCTCACCTTGATCTAGGAAACCTTAAGAAGCAGGTATAGTATGATTATTGGTTGTTTGTATTAGTTGTTTCCATGTTATTACCATGCTGGATATTCTTCCATCTCTTACTTAGAGCAGGTGTCAGCATATCATCTCTGCTTAGCGTAGGTTTATTGTTTGTTTGGTTTGAGGAATCACCCCATCCTATATGAGATGGTCCATCATGGGGCCATCCCATATTTTTTGCCGGAATGACACTGTTCCTCTTGTTTAAACTAGCAATGTTCTGTTAGGAATGATGTGGTGATAGATTAACCCATCCCATTCCTCAGATCAAACGCCCTATTAATGTGGTTCTTCGTATCACTCATTTTATTTAGTTGTGATTGGTTTCTAAATCAATATATTCTTCCTGATATTTTTCATATGCCATACAGCTTGTATTTGCTGCTTTCAATGGTGAAGCCTGGGGTTATCTTGGTAGCCGGAAATTCTTACAGGAATTAGACGAAGGTGCTGATTCTGTCAATGGAATTAGCAGCTCAATGATTGATCAGGTGAGTGCGCCATGTATTGACTGTGGCAATGGTTGCACACACTATTTATTATCATTTTCAAACACATAATTTTTTTTAGTGAATGCCATGTATTGACAGTGGGAATGCAGCATCTAACTATTCATTATCATTTCCAAACACATGAATGTTTCGTTTGCGACAGTTTTGTTCTTTGGTCTTTTGTCACAATCTAGGCATTAGAGTTTGTTTGCTACAAATTGTACTCAATATTCATTCGTGAAATTTACTTATCATGCTAACATCCTTCCCTAGCTCTCCTGTGTAATTAAATGCACATATTCTTTGGACATGATTCAGGTATTGGAGATCGGTTCTGTTGGCAAGGCCATAATTGAGGAATATCCATCATTTTTTGCACATGCTGCAGGGGTAAGGTCTTTTGAAGTGTGACTGTGAGAACCTATATAGTTTATCTGTATTAAGTGCCAGTACATCGTTATATGTTAAACAGCCATACTATTTCTTGACTCTTGATGACATTTTAATTGTACGAGAAATGGAGATTGTGTTCATTCTATCCACATTATTCTTGATGTTGTACAGACTGGTAATGTAAATACCTAGTGTTGTACTGGTAGGTAGACCACATTTAGAAAAATAAATAATAAATATACTGAACATCTATAGGGTCTATAGGATGTCCCTACAATTAATATAGTCCTGCAGTCCTTTTGACTGTTCTATTTTCTTGTGGAAAAGATAACACTTGCCAAATATGTTTCTTAAGATTATGCTATGGAGATACTTATGTGATGATATTTACCAGAGTTATTGTCATTTATTTTCTTGAGTTAAGGCAAAGCACAATTAGTATCTGAATAATAGCCATGCATGTATCTGGGATTAAAGTTTTAAATTTCGAGGTAATACTTTTAGACGCCAACCCTTCCTATTTATATAGTTGTCTTGTGCTTGTACAGAACTCATCAGCTTCAAAGAAAATAGTAGATGCTCTGCAAAGTGCCAGCGACTCGCTTAGTTCTGATAATGTTAAAGTAAAGCAAGCTGCTTCATCAAATCCTGGTGTTCCACCATCCTCATTAATGTCATTCGTGAGAAAGGTACATCAACTTTGTTTAGCAAACATCCATGATTCTCTGCCATTTGCTTTTGTTGTCAGTGCATTCTGCAACATCAACTTTGTTGGAAGACCTTTTTTTTTTAATCTCTCTTGGACAGTTGTGTTATTATTTTCCATCATGTTTTTCTGAAGCATTTTTTTTTCTCTTCAACATTCGTAGAAATGTGTTCCCTATATGTTTTTATTCGAAGACTGTTGTCTCATGATCTGTTTGTTATTGACTAATCAATGCAGAACTCATCAACTTCTGGAGTTGTGTTGGAGGACTTTGATTCCCAGTTCTCCAATAAATTCTATCATAGCTATTTGGATAGCCCTGGTAAGCTGATAGTGCATAAATGTGACTATATGTCTTCAAAATCCATCTGTCAACATGTGGTCTTTCCTTTTTTGCCTGCAGCAAACATCAATTCTTCATCTATAGCGGCTGCTGCTGCTTTGGTTGCAAGATCGCTGTACATTCTTGCTAGTGCCGAATCACCTGTCAATCTCATGACACTGAACAGTATAAGAGTGAATGTTTCGTTGGTCCAAGAGATTGTTGGATGCCTACTCACATGTGATCCTGGTCTTTCTTGTGGACTGGTGAAAAGGTTCATTTCTCCAAGCAAATCCTGCCCGAGTCATTATGTTGGTGTTTATCTGGATGATCCTTCTGGCACACAGTTCCCTTCGTATGCAGATGATACATCTCGGTTTGTATGGAACTTCCTGGCAGACAGAACTTCTGCTTCAGTAGGCAATGGAAGCTCATGTACTGGAAAATGCAATGAGGAAGGTGAGGTGTGTGTAGGGGCAGAGGTTGAGGGTGGAGGCAAATGTGTTGTATCTACAACCAGGTAACCCTCTTCTATGGTTACTCGTTATGCAGCTAGTTTTTGTGTATAATGCCAGCTAGTCTCTGCTGAGTTCATTATCAATCCTCCCTTGAATATTTACTGATTGTTATTTATCATTAATTCCCAGATATATCCCTGCATATTCAACCAGGCTGAAGTTTGAGGACAGTGTATGGCATGTTCTTTCAGTAAACTCGTCAGATCCAATGGGTGCTGCAGATCCTGTGTGGACTGAGAGCTTCTGGAACACTATTGGCCTCAGGGTGTATGCAGTGCAATCGACAAGTTATGATTGGCTTGTTCTTCTTGCTGGGGTCAGCATCACTGCAGCGTCATATCTTGCGGTGATCATTGGAAGAACATACATCTCAAAGGTTATAAAACGCGACTGAAGCATTATTCGCGAGCTCCACTGACTCTTGGAATTTGGCATTGAAGTCCCAGGAATTGTATGCAGTGTTTCTTTGGGAATTTTGAGGTTGACAATAGAGCTAATTGAGTTGTGAAAAATTGTGTTGTAACCTGTATGTAGCACGTGTGGTAGGAGATGCGATGCCAAAACTCGTATGGAATTATGGGTCCTTACAGCTACGGAGCGGCAATCCTCCAGCATTATGCATGGATTATGCATGGTTCCAGCTAAGGAGCCTCATTTCTTGGACGATTGTAATCTAGTGTAGTGATGCCTCTTGACACTTCATTGGCACTTGGACCATTAGATATTCAGATGCCTGAAGGAAGATGCTTTCAGGAAGATGTGTTGGTGTGGATATGTGGATGGATGATATATGGGTCACTAGGTGAATGCTGCTGGACGTATCGTCATTCTATTTCGGTTGCGTAAGTATGTTCCTCACGTCTTCTAAGGAGTTGCTCACTCCAATTATAATACTGATACGCCCGATCATGAGGTGGTTTCCCGAACCAGATCAGAGTCTATCCGAGTTGTTGCTATCCTATCTTATCCGCCACCGTCACCGACGTTCTGATTCAGCACGTGCCACATGTGTCGTGTGAAACCTGTTGCTCATGTCTCGCGGGGAGGAGGAAGCACCAAATG
Source organism: Eragrostis curvula (assembly GCA_007726485.1). Lineage (NCBI taxonomy): Eukaryota > Viridiplantae > Streptophyta > Magnoliopsida > Poales > Poaceae > Eragrostis > Eragrostis curvula. The sequence goes on along the minus strand of CM017439.1, from coordinate 5,985,185 downwards.
CTTTATACAACTGGATGATTTTTACGTCGGTTTGAGATTATACTGCTGGATCATTCCAGGCCGTGTAAATTGTAATCCTGTGTGGCAATATAACAAATCCTGCCGGAAAAAAGCGACAGATCGGAGATTCCGCTGGCAGCGGCGGGTGGTTGTTCGCAACTGCGACAGAGCAGCAGGACAACGAAGTCAATCATCACCCTGCGGGGCAGTTCGTGTTCTGTAGTCGCAATGAGATTGCTCTAATCGCGTTTGCCGCTTTCGGGAGAGGTTAGCCACCGTGGCGAATCTTTCTGTTGAGCAAGTCGTAGTGTTAACATCGTTTCTCCTTCACACGCCAACAACATTTCTTGCTTGTCAAATCATATTACCTATTCTGATCGGTGATTGTGACTATTAATACCCTGTTTATTCCACATTAGATTTGAGTTTACAAGCTAAAATAAAGTGCTTTAGATTGTTTACCTTTAGTCCAGAGTAAGACAAGAATTGCTTAACCAAAAACCTTTCAATTGTCCAATGCATCAGGTCCACAGATTTATGAAGCTAGGTACGACCAGCCTCAAGAAATCCATCAATATTATGAAGTTGGAGCTCTGCCAAACAAAACAGAAGTCACATAATTTAAATTGAGAGAACTTGTATAAGTTGTTTGTGTAAATGCATACTATTAAACATAAACAAATCAAATAAATACATAACTGATGTTAAAGGACTTAAGTGATTAAAATGGAAATTCACACCTTCACTCGACGCAGCATTTTTAGTACATAAGGTGATGCTAAATAGTCTGTTTTTAAGAGACGTAGAGAGTGGACATCAGAGTGTTCCAGGGAATAATTATCTGAATTAAATAACTGTGAGTGACGTGTAGGGCTGGACTACCGAGCCAGCTCGGCTCGGCTCGGCTCGGTTCGGCTCGTTAGGATAACGAGCTGGCTCGGCTCGGCTCGTTAAGAGGCTCGGCTCGGCTCGTTATCTTAACGAGCTAGAATGCTGGTTCGGCTCGGTTCGTTACGAGCTCGAGCTGGCTCGCGAGCCAGCTCGTTAAGCTCGTCACTCGTCTCCAGCATCTCTGCTACGACCTGGGGAATAAGACGATAACCATGCCGTTGGGTATATCTTCACGCCTTTAAGCACAATGACGTGTCGGGCGAGGAGGCGGTGGCCGACGACGCAGAGGTCGTCGCGACCGAGAGGGGACGGGGGCTGGAGATGTGGAGGAACCGACACCACCGCACGAGGGAAGTAGAGGGAGGGGTGGCACCGCCTGGCTTGAGATGTCAGCCGCCGCGCTTCACGTCGCCTATCCATAGTTTAGATCTTGACTCAGTCCTCTTCTATCATCGCCATAGTCATGGGAAGAGCGGTGAGGACAATGAGCTCATGTTCATCATGAGCTTTGGCGTTGATGGCTGCAGCGTCGATGACGAAGGAGAAGGAAGAGGCGAGTGCTATGACGGGAGAAAGGACGCCGACAACCTCGTGGAGCTCCTCCGGGCAAACTCGCAAGTGGGCGACGAGGGAACAAGGTGACAGGTCAACGAGGCAAGCGGTGCGGTTCACGAACGGAGCAAGGCAGGCATGCGATGGGGATTTGGGAGGAGACAAGGTGTGGTGGCGGCGTGATTTGGGAAAGGAATAAGGTGTGTGGAGGGAGGAGGAGACCGAGGGGTGCTGAGCCTGTTGGAGCATGCTGACTTGTTTGGCTCGCGAGACAACCTCGTGGAGCTCCCCCGGGCAAGCTCGCAAGTGGGCGATGAGGGAACAAGGTGACAGGTCAGCGAGGCAAGCGGTGCGGTTCACGAACGGAGCAAGGCAGGCATACGATGGGGATTTGAGAGGAGACAAGGTGTGGTGGCGGCGTGATTCAGGAAAAGAATAAGGTGTGTGGAAGGAGGAGGAGACCGAGGGGTGCTGGGCCTGTTGGAGCAAGCCAACTCGAGCTGGCTCGTTAAGCATAACGAGCTACAAACCTAACTTGACTCGTTAGAAAAAGTAAACGAGCCGAGCTGAGCCGAGCCGAGCTAGTCACGAGCCGAGCCGAGCCGAGCTAACGAGCCACGAGCTTTTCGTCCGGCGTGTGCTCCTGACAAAGTTCCTTCGTAAAAAGATTATAAAAAGGCCGTGCCTTTCTCCCTCATCCGTGATACTCCTCCCACAGATTCTTATCGAAGAAAGGAACCCCCCGCAAAAAAACGAAACAAACCACCACCATGGAGTCCCTGACGCTTCGCGCCTCGCCGGCGGCCGCTTCGCCGCTGCAGCGCCGGCTCCCCGGGCGCCGCGCGACGTCCGTACGCGCCACCGCCTCCGCCAGTGCCGCAGGCGAGCCGGACCTATCGGTGCGCGTGAACGGGCTCAAGATGCCCAACCCGTTCGTGATCGGGTCAGGGCCGCCGGGCACCAACTACACCGTCATGAAGCGCGCCTTCGACGAGGGCTGGGGCGGCGTCATCGCCAAGACCGTGAGCCACTCACCCTTTCGCCCCCACCGCTATGCGGCCGCTTTGATCGCTTGCTTGCGTCGCAAAGTTGCCATCCATTTTTGCTTAATTTCGTGGTCGGTACGGTGTGTGTGGGTAGGATCTATGGGCTGTGGTTGAAAAATCCCGTGTGGGATTACTTTGATCACGTAACTAGAGCGCCGTTACCTTTCAGCCGTATAATTTTTTTTATTCCAATTTGGGTCGGAACATGCAGTGTGGACCAATTCCGAGGATGCTGAAAATGCTGTTAACTATTGAACTAGTGCTACCTCTTACATTGATGTAGAGATGGCGGTAGTGGGGTATGCAAATGGTTGAGGGACGAAGCTTGAAACCGGTAATGTGTCGATCACTTTTGTTTAATAAGTTTGGGAACAGATATTGTGCTGGCTCTGACGGCAATTCGGGTGGTTATTTTTTGAAGAGAAACAATTCGGCTGGTTAAGAAACTGATCTTTGTATATGAGCATATGACGGGAGACCTGGCTGCAGCACATATTTCTTGTACATGCTGACGGGATTAGACTATTAAATGTAGATCACTTTATCCTAATTGATTACGAAATGTGACCAATCACACTTCTCGGATAATTCGTTGATCCTCTTTTGCAAAAGGATGCCCCAGTTTCTCATTCTTGTGAAATGTCTGAAACCACATTGCTCAGATAATTTGTTGATCCTCTTTTGGGATAGGATGGCCCTGTTTTTCAGAGGAATTTTGTATCCTTACAAGCTACTAGTAAAAATAATAACTAACCTTTAACTTTGTAGTCCTGTTCTGCATTTTGCCTCCTCAATCATGACTTTAACTTTGTTGACCCAACTCGGCATTAGACCTATGTAGTCACCACTTTCACCTGATCTGTTCCTCGGATCTCTTGATATTGTGACTAAACGTTGGCAATTTGGCATGATTCTTAGGTGTCTTTGGATGCCGAAAAAGTTATCAATGTAACTCCACGTTATGCAAAACTTCGGGCAGAATCAAATGGGTCTGCCATGGGGAAAATCATTGGTTGGCAGAACATTGAACTGATCAGTGATCGTCCTCTGGAGACCATGCTGAACGAGTTCAAGCAGTTGAAGAAAGAGTATCCTGACAGGATACTCATTGGTTCAATTATGGAGGAGTACAATAAAGCTGCATGGCATGAGCTGATTGAACGGGTTGAAGAGTCTGGAGTTGTAAGTAATTTCTTATGTTTGTTTCGGTGCTCACTTCATCTTAAGAATGTAACTGATATATGTTTTGTGTTAGGATGCTCTTGAGATTAATTTCTCATGCCCACATGGCATGCCAGAGAGAAAAATGGGTGCTGCTGTGGGACAAGACTGTGGTTTGTTAGAAGAGGTTTGTGGTTGGATCAATGAGAAGGCCACCGTGCCTGTTTGGGCAAAGATGACTCCTAACATTACAGATATTACACAGGTTAGTTGAAAATATACTGATCTATGCTATACTTAATAGTCATCTCTTTTGACCGTAGTCGAGAACCAATGAATTCCTAAGTTTCTACCCCTACCTTCTTTTTTTCCCCCTTAAGTTGGTTTCCATGATTCAAATAGTTTGGTTTTTCTGATTTAATTATGTTCGATACTCCAGATTAAGTCATCTTACAATATTGCACTTTCCTGAAGTAATATTTTGGCTATCCCTTTTTAGCATTTTGGGATCCAGTAGTGAGCTCGAGCCATTTTCCCTAATGGGGTCAGAATATGATATAAGTAGTGGCTACGGTAAGCTTTGACTGGTTAACTGTAGTTATTTTATTGATATATCTCATTCATTTGGACATTTTTACAAAACCCTGAGCCCCTGTGATCATATTAATCATTGAATCATGAAATTCACATCATAGCTCTATCACTTTGCCGTCCTGGAATATGGTATTATGAATTCATAGGATCATGGGTTTCATTTGAATCCGGATCGGTACTGTTATTTCATATATTAATGTTGTGTTGCTATGTTTTTAGTTTGTTTTTAATTTTTAAAACTCATGTTCACACTTCACACTTATTTCTTGACATAACACTGTGCAGCCTGCAAGAGTAGCTCTGAAGTCAGGGTGTGAAGGAGTTTCTGCTATTAACACAATTATGAGTGTGATGGGAATAAATCTCAAAACACTGCGACCGGAACCTTGCGTGGAGGGGTTAGATTCAACTCCCTGAGTTAATTTTAGTTTATTATGTTTATTGTTACCAATATGAGACACCATTGTGCTCCACAGGTATTCTACACCTGGGGGATATTCTGCAAGAGCTGTTCACCCTATAGCACTTGCTAAAGTCATGCAGATAGCAAGGATGATCAAAGAAGAATTCGCTGATGGACAGTCCCTTTCTGCCATTGGTGGTGTTGAGACTGGCAATGATGCTGCTGAGTTTATTCTTCTTGGTGCAGATACAGTACAGGTGAACTCTTGACAGGAGTATTTTTGCCAGAGTTAGTGTTGGGTTGTGCTGTAGATTTTTCTACAACAAATATTTTCAGCTATCACCATGCATAACTTGGGATTTGCGTAACCATGACTTAACTATCCATCACAATTCACAGGTGTGTACAGGGGTAATGATGCATGGTTATCCCCTTGTAAAGAAGCTTTGCACAGAGTTGCAGGATTTCATGAGAGAGCACAATTTTTCATCGATTGAAGATTTCCGAGGGTATGTAACCACTTCCATTATTCTTAGTATTGTGTTTGATATGGTGTTGAAAATCATCTGTAAGAATTACCATATATTGTGCATCTTTTGCGTGATTAACATGTGCTACCTTAAAAAATTCAGCTCTCTGTCCAAGCATCTAAGAGCCATGTATTTCATTACTAAAGCATAACTAATGAGCTTTTCCTGTAAATCATCAGAATTAGAGCTCGGGCTCTGTGTAAAAAATGAGTAATCAGAGCTACATGTTTATTTTTTTCCATGCTAATCTTTGTGCCACATGTTGTCACTAAGTAGCCGACATGATTATCAAAGCAGAATGCCCCTTATCAAATAAACAAAGAAAGTAACATATACTGTGAAAATCGGTTGGGCTAATCATTGAATGAGGACTTGGTAACAACCAAGTCATAATTGAATCATACCTCTTACAGATAAATAATCGTACTCTGCTTTGCACGCCTGACCCTACATGTGTGAATGATGTTGAATAAAGTCTTGCGTGCCCTATGATAATTTCCTTGTCACTTTGACCTCGTTTTACTCTGTTATCACAAGGAAGTTTCTCCGAAGTATCAGTAGCTCAGTGCTAGATATGAGCCACTTACAGAAATAACTGCACTACCCCTTTTTGTATTGAAGAAAAACATAATTCTATTTCTGGCTTTGGATTGTCACTGAACTGCTCTTAAAAATGAAAATAGTGTTATTGAACTACCCATGATTCGATTATTTTTCGTTAAAAATACATCACTTTTTAATAGATACTCGGAGCTTCACCTTTAATCATGTTTTCTTATCATCTCAGGGCCTCGCTTCCGTACTTCACGACGCACACTGATCTGGTGCAGCGGCAACAGGAGGCCATCAAGCAGAGGAAGGCCATAAGGAAGGGCCTGCAATCAGACAAGGACTGGACAGGTGATGGGTTCGTTAAGGAGACCGAAAGCATGGTGTCCAACTGATGCATCCCTGAAAGTCCCATCCTGCCCACCATACTTCAACATGTGACTAAATCGAGTTCACGTTCGTAGAATGCTTCACCTTGTTAAATAAAGTCAGAATGCCCATTCCCCAGCATGTAATCCTATCTGTACACGGATCGGAACCTTGAGCCTTCAGGCTATAGAACAAGTCAAAAGAGTTCACAAGTCATTTTCAGCGTTCGATGATTTGTGCCCACTAATATGGTGGCCTATAATGTCATGTGAACATGAATTAGCCGCACTGAGATAGGGGATATCTTGACCTGACCTGGTAAAGCTTCGAGACCTGAAGTCTAGTTCAGGGTCTCTGGAGTTTTGTGCCTGTGTTTGTGAGGAAATGATGTCCTCAGCGTCAAGACAGATTCAACCGAAAGTCTTTACCAAATACACCTGCTGTTTAGTGCAGCACTTGTTGCGTAACAAACATGCTGTGATTGCGATCGACACGGTGTCCTAGTGGGAGAAAATTCGTTTCAGTATTGATTCTAGCTTTGAGCGGAAGCGTACTTTTCTGAATCGAAATGGGCCTACGCCGTTACATTATTCACAAAATCTCAGTTCATATTTGGTCAAGAGCCCGAGATAGTTTTGAAGTGCGTAAAAAAAGGGTTGAAATCGAAACTGGAAATCATCCCAAGAGACCCCGTGCCGTCAGTCAACAGTTACCCCACGGAAAAGCTCAAGAAAGAACTTTCATCAGTTCCCACTGGCATCTACTCTCCTGTCTCCTCTTCATACCCAGTTATCTGCCCATATAAAACCACCTCTCACTCCCGAGTCACAATTCACACCTCAAGAACCAACCTCATTTCAACAGACAAAAAAAAAAGGGGAAATAAACAAAGAAAATTTTCTTTGATTGGAGAGAGAATGAGACACATCCCTCCAGTTTGACAGCAAGAACAAATCCTTGACACCCTTGTAGTACAATCTCTGAGTTTCTTAGATATGTTACTTGGCGCAGAGCAAGCAATGGCATATATATAGTCAACTACTAGCAAGCGACGGACAATACATGGCCGGGGCATAGTCGACCAGCAGGCAGAGACACAGGCGAGGGAAGGCGATGGCCGTTGCGGCGGCCGAGAAGGCGGTGAGGTGCCTCGGCCGGGGGTTCGACATGGCGTGCGACATGAGGCTCAGGTACTGCAAGGAAGCCGGAGGGTGCCTTGTCGAGAGGAACGGCGGCGAGACGGCGCCGCTCGCCGTGCCGGGTGTCGGGACGATCGCCGGCGTGCCCGTCGACGTGAAGTGCGGCAAGGGCGACCGCGTCCGGTTCAAGTCCGGCGCGCTCGAGTTCAACAAGGTTCGCGCTTCATACTTACCACCCTGCATGAAATGATTCTGATGTTCAGATTATTCGTCCCGTTTGAGCTCAGCTTTTTAGAAAATTGATTTGCTTAAGGTTGCTACGTTGTAGAAACTAGAGCAAAATAAAACTAAGAAAGAAAGTAAATTGAGATAATTGGTGTAAGTTCATTATTTGGATCTTAACAAGCAGTTCGCTCTTTAGTTAGAATCAGCTCTTTTAAACTTGCATTGTTTATATTTATCTTCAGTCTTCGGCCCTGAATTCATTACTCTCTTTTAAGATGATGAAAGTGATTTGATGAGACTTTTGCTTAAGAATTCAGATGCCAAAATAGTGCACATCTAAGTAGGTGAAAGTAGCGAAACTAACAAGTAACAACAAAAGATTTTTAGGGTCGACAAACGACGCTCCAGCGGATATTTGTTCTTGAAATTATGTGTTTGACTAGACTTGTGCAATTCTACGTGATCTCACGTACAGAAACAATCATCAAGATGCCTTCAGCACTCTGGAGGGGAAATAAACATTTATACTAATTTCTGTGCACAGTCAGTGTCAAGGAATATATGCGGCATTTCAGTGGAATAATACCAACCAGAAAGAGTAAAAATATCGAAATGAAACAGAAGAGTCAAGCGTGTTCTTAGTTCAATACATTTTGACAAGGTGGTCCAATTCCTTTTGCATTATCCATTACATTGTTCGTACATTTGAATCAAACTTCGTGTAAATTAGTCATCTTCATATAAACTATAGCACGTCTTATTGGACAATGCATCGTTTGACTTTGACCGTACAGAGCCGCATTGTGCAGATGATTTCACTTTCCTTAATGAGTAAGTAGCTGAATATGATCACAGAAGGTGCATATATACATAATACACTATGTATAGAAAATGAAAAATTCAGATCTCGAGGCATTGGTGCAGATGTCGGAGCTGTTCAACCAGAGGAGCTCGGTGGAGGGAAAGATCCCGTCGGGGCTGTTCAACGCGTCCTTCGACCTGGACAGCGGCTCCTGGGCTCAGGACGCTTCTGCCACCAAGTGCCTCGCCATGGACGGCTACTTCATCTCCCTCTTCGACCTCCGCCTCGACCACCGCCGGCTCGCGCTCGCCGACCATGTCCTCAGGGACGTGCCGGCCGCATGGGACCCCTCGGCCATTGCAAGGTTCGTAGCACTGCACTGTAATTTACATGTCATTGCAGCATTCTTTTTTCTATTGCTGTTCATGTTATTTCAAAGGGAGCATGGAAATTAGGCAACCTTTTAGCCGGCTGACCGATGGCGCGACTGCTGCGTTGGCACTTTCTTGCGGTCGTGATCTTGGCAGGCAACTGCGCATCATCAGAAATAATAAGTTCATACCTAAAAGAAGTTAAACTTTCTGAACCAAGACTTCTGCTTCGTTAGATTCCAGACATGAAGCCTGTTCACAATCCGGTCACGCAGAGCCATGCACGACGGCGGCTGTCGCGGTACGGCTGTCCAGAAACGTTCGCGATCACCAAGTACGCCACATGACACAGTTGTGCCATGTGGTGATGTAGACAAGGATTGAAAATGTTAGTAGATGCTTGCGGAGCAACGACGCAGACTTCCTGGTGCCTGAACGAGAAAATTTTCACCTTTCCGATTGCGCTAGGCAGTGAAGAGCGAAAGCATTTGCAGAGCTTGACTTGTTCCAGGGTCTGGAGCAATTGAGCCAATGAACTGAATCTAGCAGTTGAGTAGGCAATAACATGGCATTTGCTCAACAGAATGAATAGGTGGATTTAATATCATGATACCAGTTCAGCTAATTGAAAATACACCATGCACACTGACCTGTAACCACTTGTATCATTTCCCTTCATTTCTTTTTGTCCGTCATTGTTGAATCTGAACGAGTCTGAACTCCGAGCTTGTCGGCATTGACAATGGAAGCATGACTCACAACCTGAATTGTATTATCAGGCAGACGCGTTGTTTTCAGATACTGAAAACTGACAACGACACTGCACTGCTTACATGTGAATTATTCCAAGTTTGAAGATGCTACTGACAACATGTTCTGGAAATTCTGAATGCGACGTGATCGATCCTGTGGGCAGGTTCATCGAGAAGTACGGGACGCATGTGGTTGTCGGGCTCAGCATGGGCGGCCAGGACGTGGTGTACGTGAAGCAGGACAGGTCGTCGCCGCTGCCTCCGGCGGAGATCAAGGCGCATCTCGACAGGCTCGGCGACCAGCTCTTCACCGGGGCGTGCGCCGTGCCTCCCCTGCACTGCAAGTCCAAAGACAAGTTCAAGGTAGAAATTCAACGGTGCCAATAACTTTGTTCACAAGAATTTTCATCTTAAATAAACTGAAAGTCTATGCTAAAAACTGGTGAAACACTGAAATGGTGTCAGATACCGGAGGCGTTCAACGTATTCGATGCTCAGTTAGCACAGCAGAGCCTTCAAGCAGGGATCACCACCCTGGTATCGTCCAAAGAGGTAGGTACAGCAACATCCTGTGATCACTGACTCTGAGCTTTTTTATTTCTTTAGTAGGAGTAGTTTTGCAGTGGTTCTGAGGAAATTTGTCTTTTCTTTAATTAGGGTGTGACGGTGATATACTCCAAGAGGGGAGGAAACACAACGATGAGCAGCCACTCGGAGTGGCTCCTCACCGTGCCGGTGATGCCTGACGTGATCAACGTCAAGGCCGTGCCCATCACCTCCCTCATCAAAGGCGTTGCTGGCGCCGGCTACCTCTCGCACGCCATTAACCTCTATCTCAGATGTAAGAACAGCAGCCCTGTTACACGCATTTGGCTCACAACAAATGACCATCGGTTAAGCTGTGCATAATTGGCACACGAACCAAGCAAATTTCTCTTTCAAGGAAAAATAACAGACAAAATGATTGTTACAGATAAGCCTCCTGTAGCTGACCTGAGGTACTTCCTGGATTTCCAGCATCACAAGATGTGGGCCCCGGTGCTCGGCGAGCTGCCTCTCGGCCCCTGCTCGCACCGGCAAGGCTCCAGCCCGGCGTTGCATTTCAGCCCGCTCGGTTCAAAGCTCTATGTCAGCTCAAGTCAGGTGAGAAATCCTTGACAAATATTCTCACTTGTCAGAGAAGAGTTTATGTTCGATTCAACTGATTTCACATGATCACCGTTCGTTCCAACGATGGCATGGTCACTGACAAAAGCAAATGCAGGTGATTGTACCTAAATTGCCGGTTACTGGGATGCGACTGCACCTGGAAGGCAAGAAACACAACCGGTAAGCAGGGTTGACAACATTTTAAAATCCTTATCTGACATCGCTGAAGACTAATTAACGCCTAGGCACCACACCACCACGATCAGAGTCGAAGAAGTATTGCAAACTGCACATGCACACAGTGAGAAGAGCTTTCAACTTTGTGCGGAATTCCAATTCTTCGTTTGCTACTGCAGCACAGTAGTAGCACACGGTGAACTGGCTTGTCTCACCTGGCGGAGCACAGGGTGAACGTTAGGGGCGGACGACGGCGGTGTCGTGCGTGGCAGGTCCCCGCCGCGGCGAGGGAACGGCGGCGGAGCCCGGGGGGAAACGTAGGTGGCTAGAATAACTTGCGGCTTCATCGTTGAAGCAAGGAGCTGCTGTAAAGTTATGGTGGCCTGGTCGCCGGCGCCGGATTAGCGGCGGCGGGGTGACCCGAACCTGAGACGCCGAGGAGGAGCGGCGGTGCGGGAGCGGCTGCGAACTGGCAGAGGATGCGGCGGCGGTGGAGGAGCCGTAGGTAGCCTTCAGGGACGCCGGCCGCCAATCGCCGTCCTGCTTTCCGACGCGTGGAGGTCGATTGCCGCCGATCGCGATCCAACGTTTTACGGAGAACCCCTTACATTAGGACTCTAAACAATCGCGATCCACAAATTTACAAATAACCCCCTATAATGGATCGCGATTAATAATCGCGATTCGATATTTTGCACATAAGTCCTTAATCTGGATCGTGATTAATAGTCGTGATTCAATATTTTACGCAAACCCTTTGAATTGGATCGCGATTAATAGTCGCGGTCCAATATTTTTCACTACCCTCTGAACTGCATCGCAAGTTTTTGCATAAACCCCCCTGTACCGGCTGGCTCCCCTGTTCCCCTCCGGCTACGGCGAGGGCGGCAGCGGCCCCGCAACGGCGAATGGAGTCGCGCTCCTCCTCCGGCCATCCTCTCCCTGTTACCAGACGGATCTCCCCAGCGTAGGCCCCCGCAGACTCCGACTCCCGCCGGCCGCCGCCGCTGTGCCCCTCTTCTCCCAGCTCGTACCTCGTCGCCGCTTCTTTCCTAGAGTACGCGCCTGTAGCGGCGGCCGATTCCTTATTTGACACCGCTGCCGATACGTCTGTCGTCATGAGGAAAGTTCTTCATCCCCATTGGCATGGGCTTCTTGGCCAGGTAGTACTGTCGACGGCATGCCAACGCCGGAGACAGAGAAGAGTTTTCAGCTTGAAGAGATGGTCAAGGAAGCTAGCTCGGTGGATCGATCCGAGCGATGTGTGTTTCCACTAGCAAATTAACGATGCATTCGGTATCTCCCGAGGAAAAATGGCGCACGATTTATGCAGAAAAATTTGTACAAATATTTTAATTTTGACAAAACTGCCTCGAACTGAAATTGAACGTACGCGCTTCTCTGTTCGTGCTTCAGGTTAGGCATCCACCTGCAGCACCTGTCGACCACCCCATCGTTCATCGCCGCGGCTCGGGCCGACAAGCCGCCGGTGTGGCGAGGGACGGAGGCGGCCAGCGACGACCGGTACTACGAGCCGGTCCAGTGGCGGATGTTCGCGCGCGTCTGCACGGCGCCGGTCAAGTACGACCCGCGGTGGTGCACCGGCGACCGGCGCGCCGCCTGCGTCGTGACGGGCGCGCAGCTCCACGTGGCCTCGCACGACGCCGCCCACGTGCTGCACCTCAGGCTCCTGTACGCCGAGCTCCCCGGCTGCGCCGTCGTGCAGTCCAGGTGGGCGCGCGGCGCGACGCGGTTGTCGGGGAAATCCAGCTTCCTCTCCATGTCCCTCCCGGGGACTTCCGGCGGCGCGCAGAAGGACGGCAGGCAGCAGACCGGCTCGCCGGAGCTCGTCAACGTCGACTCCGGCGTGTTCGCCGGCGGGCCGCCGGTGCCCGTCGGAGCGCAGAAGATGCTCAGGTTCGTGGACACGGCGCAAGTGACCATGGGGCCGCAGGACAGCCCCGGGTACTGGCTCGTCACCGGCGCGAGGCTCGACGTCGACAAGGGGAGGATTTCGCTGCACGTCAAGTTCTCCCTGCTCGCTCCGGCTTCCTGACGATGGTGTTCATTCAACCAGAGCTGTACAGTTTTCTTCCTGCTCAAAACTAACCACTGTAAGGGCACACATCTTGTTTTCCTTTGCATTTTTTCCCCAACCATTCTTTTGTGCTTTGGTTTTGCCACGGGCTCATGTGTAAGTAATTGCGAGGTGAAGCATGTGTATGTTATTGCGAGGTGAAGCATACTGATACTGAAAACAGATGTATCATTTTTTTTTTGTACGGAAAGAAAAGGATTATGGATGATCATGCAGTTCAGTGCAATGCTTGCTATTTGTTAAATCATTAACACGATGTACGGCATGAACGGCAAGCAAACATTGACCCGATAATGGAAATCCGATGTTAAAAACAATAGTTACATATTTTTGGTTCATTGCCATACTAACCATAGAAAGTTTACACAATTTAGCAACAGGGGGAAAATAACACAAGTTTCCAATACAAATCATGCTAAATTCATGAAGTGAACTACATCATCCAAAAGTTTGAGGATGCGCTGCGTCAGATGTCAGCTCATAGCATCCCTTGTCTTCGTCGGTCATCATTCATGAACCACAATCAACATGCTTATTTCAAACGATCAATCATATATATATATGCATACGGGTCAGCAATTACTCAAAAAAGGCTCATGCTATTCAGGAGGGATGCCAGGTCAGGATTCCTCTTCGGGAGCAAATTGCTCCGCTGCTTGATGGATATAAGCCTGTCACACAAGCACCACGGAAAGCTAATAAGATGCGGCCGTTCAAATCCTTCATTGTAGCAGCCCCAGTAGTCTGGGTGATATGTAACGTGGTACCAAGCAGAGGCCTTGGCATCTAAGACACGTTCAGAATCTGTGCCCGTGTCAGTGAACCATGACCTCGCTTCTTTCCTCAAAGATCTCACTGCCATTCTAATTACATCGGCGTCATTTTTCTTGGTGAAATTTTTTGCCATCTTTAGTATGCATCCACTTATTATCTCAGCTTCACTTTTTATTCCATAGTGGTCCATAAGATTACCCAATTTGAAATCATACTCCTCCTTGAACTCCATAGCCTCAGTAATGTAATCTTCAAAGCCACTGACAATCAAGTCAGCGTCATAAGACCGTCGTGCTACATCCTTCGTGAAGTATTTGATATGAGGTGTATGCTTCTTTATTTCCCTGTAGAGCTTCCCAATCACACCCTTTGATTCATAGGTGACTTTGTCAAGTTTCTCCATGAAATCTGGATACTCCTTGACATGTAGCTCAGGGGGAATCAGAGCCGGGACCCCTGTCTTTGGGAAATCAACAGCTACAGAGAAGAGCTTGGCCAGTTGAATGCATGGTGTGCTTTCAGCCTTCATAAATTCCTTATCTGCAAAGACTACATGTGCGTTGGCGATAATCCCCAGGCTCTCATTGACTATGTAATTTGTGAAGTACTCCTCTACTTCCTGCATGATATAATAACATTGTTCCAAAGCATGGTGTGAGTTTACGTCAAAAAAAAAAAGCATGGCGTGGGATTTGTCATACATAAAAGGTAAGGGATTAAATACATAATATCAATCGTATATAAAGAAAAACATCAATCAGTGGCAAGTATACATAATACAAACTAACTTTCCCAGAAACTAAACTAAGTCATCAAGAAGTAGTTATTAAAGAATCCCCATCAAAAGTACAGAAACAGGATGCATTGATTTTTGTTTGAAAATTTGAGCTTACAAGAAAGTGATGTATCCTTTCTACAAATATCTAAGACTGATTCTATAGTCACAAGACAGACAGTAGAATAGTTAAAATCAATATGTAGCAATGAAGGAACATGTGTGTGTCGCTCTGCAAACCAAGGAAGTTAAAGCCATGCAAGACTAGGAAAAATAGGACTAAATCTTTTATTGTTCCGGAGAATGAGAACTAGGCCCATGAGAGAGAATTCACACCAACGCAAATGTTAATGGTAGCATTGATGCCAATAGATGAACTGTCAGCACGCATGACATGAAGATGAATGGTCTTTGTTACCTCAATCGTAACATCATGATCTAATGTTTCTGTTGGCGCTGGACTATAGTCCATAGGCTCCACCATACGATTTGGAATGAGAGACTGATCCCAACAAACAAAATATATATCTCCGTCAAGATCACTCCCTGAACACTCATTAGGATGAGGCCTGCACGCAGAACAACCGGTTTTGAAAATTGCTTCGGTAACAAATGAAAAAAGAATACAACATACATCTAATCGATATTTTGCAGAACTGAAACAGGGTAATGTCCAACAGGGATTAAAGTTCATTCAAATAAAAAAAACTTTTATTACTATAAATACCGTATCAACTGGAAAAATATCCCACAAAAGGAACTTGCAGAAAAGTTCGAGAAACAATATAAGAATAAATGACTTGCCTTGATCCCTTTTGTGGAAATACAACACAGTCAAACATGTGGTGCAGAACAGGAACATCTACAGCCTGGAGAACCCGGACATCACCTGGATGGAGGCACGGGTTTTTGGCAACAACTACTTTTCCCGTCACAATGATCCTGTGAGGATCATTTGCACTAGAAGAAGCTTGAACAAATACCTGGCCATACTTCAGTGTGCCAGTTTCATCCAAGCATCCCATCATTGATCGTCCCTGAGGGATGAATATCCTTGACTTTGTTTTCAGTTCGAGCAACTTGGACGCTCTAAAAGTTTGTAGTAGCATGGAAAGATATGGTTCATGAGAAGGCTGGTAACCACATATCAACAAGTCTTTAACTGCATTGGTGATTTCTCCCATGGGCATAAGTTCAATTGCTTTGATAGCAGCCTGTGGTTCGGTTACCATTCTGTCTAATTGTCTCACAGCTTCCTCTTGCTTTACCTCAAATACAATATCTCGAACTCCGAGTGTTGAAAGAAGAGTAATTAGCTGCCGATTCAGAAAGCATGGTTGGTACTTGCTGTATGCGAGAACATCGAGCGACGTGTTGTCAGAGTCGAATTTTATCATGCTTCTTCTCAAAGAAAGCTTCCAATTGGATCTTGGGTCAACAGCGACAACACCTTTGCAGCCACCATACCTTATTTGAAAAACAGAAGGAGCAAAGCGTTTTAATTTGCATTTCATGGCCACCTCTCTTGCAAATTCAGCTGAAATTTTTCCAACTCCATCAGAGAATATGTACTTTGTGCCATTTGTTATATCTGGAATTTCGGCCACCTCATATTTTTGTACTTTCAAGGTTTCTGTTGAGGAACTAAAGGACTGGCCAAGTCGGGCAGCATACTTTGCAACATTCCTTATCTTGCGAAAGTTGCCCATCCACTCCCTGATGTCACTTGCAGTTAATCCAGGACGAGAGGCAAACATCCATGCAGAGTTATCTCGGAGCTGGCTTGATGAGAAGGCAAGGAACTCAAAGTGCTTGTCACCAATACTGATGCCATTTGAAAGGACTGACAGAACTCTATTGTACAGAGCAGTTCTCCTTGCATCATATTCTGAAGCAGAACGGGGTGACAAATCAGCTGAACGGAGCTTCTCACAGTCCTCATCAACAAATGAAACCCGAAGGAAGTTATCTAAGTCAGTAGAGAAATGCCGCACAACACGATTGGAGACATTTATCTCAGGTCCATAAAAGTACACTTTAGCAGGAGTAACTTGCACCCTGTGCACATACACCAATCCATCATCCAGAGATATATCAGGTGATCTTTGCAGTGCATTGCGTAATTTCCTGATTTTTGAGTATTGCGCAGATAACCAGTTTGTTGGATTCAAGCACGTGCTTTTCAAATATGACATATTTTCAAGTGCACGCTTTATATGAGCAATTGGTACAATTTTTGGGCTGACCAGACGGAAGAAATTGTCATCAATAGCTGGCCCACTGAGCGTCCCGTTCTGAACCAAATGATTGATTTTGAAGAGTATCTCATAAGGAACCTCCACATGAGAAGATTTCACAACCGGAACGAGGCGGGTACCACAAGAATATGAAAGCCCCATCTGACATTCAAAGTCAAGATTGTACTCTTTGTAGTAAACAAAATAGTCACCAATGTTCGGGAGATCACACTGTTTTGGCACCTCCAGACAAAGAATAGATGACTGCCCGATGCTAGCTGATGGAGTAAAATCAGTTGTTCTGGTCCATTGATCATCTATGTCATCTCTGAAATAGTTGAAGAATGGATCCTCAAACATAATTCCAGAACGACGAGGGGTCAATCCATAAATTTTAGGAGCCGCCTGAACCTGAGACATGGCAAAGTTATGAGTCTTTGTAAACTCTGAATCTTGAAACATTCACCAAAACAGTAACTCGGGAGTTGAAAAATACGAAGGCAAGAAAAATGCTTGAAATAACTCATTCTCAAAGTCATTAATGCCTACTTTGATCAGTTCTGAATCTTCAAAAGGATAAAAGAGGTAAAGGATAACAAGAATGAACCTAAAGTGTACACAAAAAGTATCAACAAAACTACCATTCTTCGAAGAATTATAGAAACCTACCTGAATCAAAAGGAACTTTGTCCGCGACCTATAAGCAGGTGGACGATGAAGCTGCATCTCCCATATACTCTCGTAGGAAATTTCAAGTTTATATTTAGTAAAATTGTATGATAGATAAAAGTGAATCTTTCTCATATCAAATCCAAACTGAACTGATACTTCCTTTGCACTCCAAAGAACAGATAGCACATTTTCCTTGACCAGACAACCAAAATGCAGCACGGCATCATCCAGAGAAAACATTGAAGTTCTCGGTCTAGGAACAATGTCACGATCTGCGGGTCTGGCTTTCAGATAAAATCGTCCACTCCGAAGAACATTTCTTTGAGCCTCACTTAGTACCAATGAAGCACTTTCCTGTGTCTGGAACTGAACTATCACAAAGGCCCTTGAGGTTGCAGAGATGTTCTTGGGATGCCTCAGTTTGAGAGCATAGACAGTCCCAGTGCCAGCAACTCGTTCCAATAAATCCTTGACATAGTCGGCACTGTCAGTTAGAGCAAATCCGTGCACCTGAATAGTCCTGCCCATTGTGCATATCACAACTGCAACAATTCGCATATTGAGAAAAGGTTAATTAGTCATCTAAAAGTTCACATAGCTCTGGACATATAGAACAAATAGTTTACTTGTCTCTAGTTCCAGTTAGAAACTTATATGGTAAAGAAGCAAACAAGGACAGATAAAAGAGAATAAACACAAGCGTGAAAAACAAGCAACCCTCGCTACTTTAATGGAATTATATATAAAAAGAATTCTTCATATATTCGTATAATTGGATGCGGATATGCATACATCAGCATATCCACAAATTAAAATCATCTGTTTTTTTTTTCTTCACTCGAAATCTTCGCAATGCAGTTGCACAAAAATATAAGCAGAGCATAAAACATGAAACGCCTCTTCTTCAAGCATTAATAAACAGCTAGCACTAAGGTAAAACATAAACTGATCGCGATACTTAAATTTGCTCAGATCATTGAAAGTTTCACTGAATAATTCATCGGCTATTTGCATTAACCCAACTTCTCCACCATGCCCCTCTCCACCATTACTCCTTCCAAAGATAAGACGCAGCAGACAATCATCACTCTATTATTGCAACTTTCCAAACTGAGATATCCCAACCTAAAAACCGTCCAAAACCCTTCCGCTTACCCCAAGTAAAACACTACGAATAAACGAAGCATTGCCACCAAATCACTCTCCTTCCCCATCCGGGAAAGTCCGAAAAACGGCTGCAGTCCAATCAAAAATCAGTGACCCCAAAAGGGACCCCGGACCCCCTAAAATTTGCAGCACCCAGTGAAGGCAACAATCACAGGCACCACGAAGAGGAAAAGGCGAGATTCCATGACCGTACACACTCACCGTAGAACCGAAGGACGGCCGGTGATGGGATGCGGCGAGCCGCCGCTATAGATCGCACCCTCCCTCCCTTGTACAGTTGTGCTGCTCCGTCGGCGTCGATGAGCAGAGCGCAATAGGAGTAGATGGCTTTTATCGCCAACAAAAAACGATGGAGTGGAAAGACCAGGGTGGAGTCAGGTCAATGTGCTCGTAATTTAACATTTAAATGGGACCGGGAGTGGGCCCGGAGAGTGGGAGGAGGAAGTGGATGGACCTGAGGTAAACAAACACCGTCGGTTCGCCTCGAGATTCGCTCGGGAATCTAGCAACTCATCAGGGATGGAAGATACATAGCAAGAAATGGGCATAATTGATCGTTTGGACGGGTTCTTTTTTATAACAAAAAAGGAATTGTACTAAGAGAAATAAATGGAACAAAGCAGATACGGATGCACTCAATTGACAATGTTAACATGTGTTTAGAACTAGCCTACATGCTGTCATTTGGAGTACGTGCGCGTCTAACAAATGGCTGAGTCGACAACGCGCTCTTGAAAATGTGACGTATAAAGTTGGAAAATCCATCGGTCCATGACTTTCTCACATAACTTCGAGTCTCAAATATAGCAACAAACTCACATTGGATATCGTTCTTTGGTTTTTAAGGATCATGGAGTTTTATTATTTTGAGCCAAAAGATGTATGTAGCCGGATTTTTTTTAGGGGGGGGTGCGACATAGGATTTGGGCAATTTAATGGAGCGTTTGGACGGATTCTTTTTTATAACAAAAGGAATTGTACTAAGGGAAATAAATGGAACAAGCAGGTGCAGATGCACTCAACTGACAATGTTAACACGTGTTTAGAACAAGCTTACACGCGGCACGTGCATGGCTGAGGACTATGGTTTAATGTCGCGCTCTTGAAATTGTGGCATATAGTTCTTAAATTAAAGTTGGGCGTCAATCGGTTCATGACTTTCTCGCAGAACTTCGAGTCTCAGATATAGCAATGAACTCACATTGGATATCATTCTTTGCTTTTTAAGGATCAAGGAGTTTTTGAGCCAGAAATGGTGTATCATGCTAACAAATGAAAGAGAGCACAATAAACCGGGGAGATACCACCGTATTAACTATGTATCATTCCTTTATCTTAGGTCAAAGATTGAAAATGATGTCATAATTCTGCATTGATAAACACACAACCTCCATTGTTTTTTTTTTGACGGAACAGCACACAACCTCCATTGTGCTTACCAACTTTTTGAATCATTTTCAACTATATATGCTTAGTACTTTCATACGAATTTTTCATATATTATGTGTGCTTTCGGAGTTTGTATTGGGATGATCTCATTTTTATTTCTTGGCGAAGAATCTCCTCTTTATTTTATTTTTTCATGAATATGCAGTAGAGCTCCTCTTTATATTGCAACAGGGAAATAGTGAGTAGGAGCACGTAATTATCCCCCATATCTAAAAGGGAGTAGATGGCATGTTGTTATTCAATGTTTCCACCAATCCAAGGCCGACAACGAAAAGGCAACAAGTAGCAATCCATGATCCCGAGCCGTGATCTCCGCAAATAGCAAGGACGATGCACCAAAGAAAGCAGAAGTGTTAACACCCATAGCCCCATCAAACAGAGATACTCCCTTCGTTCAACTTTATAAGTCATTTTAGTTTTGTCAATTTTTTTAAATTATAAAGCGTTCTCACTTTCTAAAACATTTTTCTCTTTTTCTCACATAACTCTAAACGTCTTATAAAGTTGAACGGAGGGAATATCAGAGTAGCCAGCTCCTTTGGCTTTTCTCGTGAGCCCATTGTGTTTGCAGAGATTCCTGGTTCCACTCCGCTCGCTGCTGGAATATTGACCTGACCTGTGCTGGGTACGGAGGGGGCTTGCAAGCGAAGCAACCACGTTTCATTGGCTTCAAGAACTGTTGTGTCATAGAAAACAAAAGCAAAACAAGGACAGAATTCCATCGTGGAAAGCGAAGGAGAGGAGAAAAAACGGCCCTGGACCAAAAAGATTGTAAAGTTTGTAACGGATGAAGATGCCCCCTGCTCCCTGCCCCCGTCCCATTCGTTATCATACACGAGTTGGAGGATTGTAGCAGGCTAGCAGCTTGCACGGTCGGTCTGCAAGCCATTTTCAGGAGCTAAATACTCAACTGATCCTTCAAGACAACGGAGAACTGTGAGGTCAATTGGGAAAAATGTCGGTAAGCACTTTTTCAAAGCGCACAATATAATTGGGTTGTACACTTATGGGCATCATGCAAAATGACGAGTATTTGTAAACTAAACAGAGTAGCTAAGATAGCAGCCCAACACCCCAGAGAAGTCCGAGCATAAGCTGCTTGCACTTGATCGTTGGCATTTGTAGCTGCAAGTTTGGTCACTGCATATAATAGTGATGCATACATAATCTCATAAAATGTTAGGACACTCAATTAAGATTCAGCTCGATGTTGAACAAGATGGAAGTTCAAACGGTGTCCCAAGAACCAATTCCAGCCCAACTAGCATAATACAATGATATTCACAGCCTGGACATGCAAAAGCCAACACACGTAGCTCAACTACATAAGGAAAGAAGACACAGGATCATCCAACCTATACAACCATAATGTGCACTGTCTCGACAAAATGAGAGCGTGCCGCAAGGCTAAACCTCACCGAAGGATTATCTTCACTACATTAAAGCAAGTCGTGTCAGATGCAAGCCTACTCTTTCCCCAATCTAGGTATCGCAGGGTCATCTGTTCTATCTCATCACAAAATGAATAGGAACTGGGGAACAAATACAATGGGAAACAAAGCCAATGGAGAGCTTCTTGATGTTAGAGGTATGCTATTGGACATTGCGCGTCAACCCACCCCGTGGTGCTGGCCTGTAGCAACAAAATCAGAATTCAAGGTGATTTAGAAAGGCACAAGAGAATGAAGATGTAAATTAAGAGGATTGTAAAATATGACAGAAAGCTTAATGCTGGAAACAATTGCAAAAATCAGAATGCCATGTTTATTTCAGGAAATAACTTGAGTTGTCAACATAAGTGTTTGCAAAATGAAATATTTTAAAAGGCTAGTTTAGTGTTGGGACATAAAAAATCTTACTATTTAAAAATTACCACAAAAAGGTAACTGTTTGTTTCTGCACAAAGAAACATACAATGAAACCAGAAAATTTATGCCCAAGAAAGGAAACTCCCACGATCACCAAACAAGATACAGTCAAGTGAAAAAATGAAGGTCAACCTGCTATATGTTTAAACAGATTAAGCATGATAGCAATTAGAAGGTTAATCAACAGTAACTGACTTATGAATCCCTAGAACTGAAGTATAGTTTTTAATAAAATTCCAAACAAAGGTATGTATGTTTCAACATTCCAAAAAAAGAGAGGTTAAATCATATATTCAAATGGTAAATACCTTCCAGAAAGTGCCTGAGAAGCCGTTCCAGGTCCTCTTGAATTACCGAGTCGTTTAGCTTTGTTTTCTTGTTCCTTCTCAAGGCGTATAGCAGCAACTTCTTTCTCCATAGCAGCTACCTCCCGCCTCATCTTCTTAGCCTCCACCTCCATTGCTTTGTTTAATGTATCTACTTTCTTTGCTAACATCTGTATCCAAGAACCAATAAGCAAATGTGTAAACCCAGACGCTTCTGTTCCTTCTAACACATAATAATATTACTTCTATAGTACTACCTCCACCATTTTATTCTATAACATGTTTTGGACATGCTTAGTCACGACATTGATGTGCAAAGAACAAAGGTGACTAGTACTGAGTCTACTGACACATATATTCTAGCACATATAAAACATAATTTTATGCTGCACGTATATACTAAAGCATGATCTTCCAAAAAATGAAGAAATACAAAGCATCATACCTCAATTGCATCATCCTTGTCCTTTAGACTTTGGTCCTTCTCATGGCATGCCTTTCTCAAGGAAACCACCTCCTTTTGCAGCATGTCATAGAGTACACCGGAGACCATATCGCTTGAATCACTATTTGAGGTTTCATTGCTTTTTTCTTCTGTGTTAGCCTTCCAGTTATCAGTTGTTTCACAATCTTTAACAGCATCTGTAGATCTATTGAGTGAATGAGGTCCATTCCCAAGAATTTTTGCTCGGTCTAACGATCTGGTACCGCCATCGAAAGATCTTGAAGTTCCTTTTGCATGTTTGAGGACCAAGCTGCTACTAGTTGAGATAGAGGTCCTTGAATTGAAAGATGGAGATCTCCTCGCAAACAAACCGTTTGGCGATACTTTGGACATATTATCAGCACCACCTAGTGACAGTCGACGGGACGGTCCATTACCTATACTCTTTCCTTCTGTGGGAGGACGACCAGAACCACTAGGTGCCCTCAATCCATCTTCTAAAACTTTCAGGCGTAACTGATACTTCTCCTGGATCCAGAATTCAACATAATATATTAAAACTCAGCTCGAATTCATAAATGTCATATGTAAGTTAGACCAAAACCAATATCATGACTTTTACCTTTAGTTGGGCTTCAGACCGTGCAGTTCTCTCAGCAATAGTAAGTTTGTCACGGAGTTGCTGCATCTCACCCTGCAGAATAAGAGGATTTCAGGACCAGTTCCCCATTGCATTGATAACCAAAGCTGGGCTCTAAAAAAAGGCAAAATTGTCTGAGACACACTGAGAAATAGTGGCTTCGTCCGCATCACATCAACAAAATCGAATTTGTCTGTAGCACACTACCATTTTGAAAACTCTTGTCTGTGACACATTATTACCATTTTGCAATTGTTTTCAACTTTTTCATCTCAAATCATAAGATACATTAGAGTTTAAAACTTGGCACAAATGTACATTGGTGCATCGTCTATCATTAAAAAATGGAGCCAGATTTTTTTCGATTGTTTGCATCGTGTGCTTATTGTTTTAATATTTAGTTTGTTGATCAAATCACGTAAATAATCGGAAAAAAATCAGCCTCTATTTTTCAATGATAGACAATGCAACAATGTACATGGGTGCCAAGTTTCAAACTCTAATGTATCTTATGAATTGAGACAAAAAAGTAAAAAAAAATTACAAAATGGTAATAGTGTGTCACAGACAAGAGTTTTCAAAATCGAAGTGTGATGCAAACAAATTCAACTTTGTTGGTGTGCTACGGACGAAACCATTGTTTCTCAGTGTGTCTCAGACAAATTTACCCTAAAAAAATGCAATGTATATGCAGCTCACCTGCAGGAATCTGCGTTCTTCAAGCCACTGTTTAACAGGCATTACTTTGTCATTAGCATCTTTCCAGTCATTTGCAACTACAACAGCTACCCTGTTTGCGTTCACTTTTGTCCGAGCAAGTTCACGCTCAAGAATTTTCTTTTCTTCCTGAGCATCATGATAGAAAAACACAGGTCATATGTTTGTGTAAAGAAGAAAATAAAAGGAATTGCGGAAATTAAAGTAAAGGACGGTGTGTTACAATCAGTTCTTGATTTTTCCGCTGGTAATCTCTAACAGCATTGGCAGCTGCACCACCAGCAAGAACAGCTTCTTCCAGCTCTCTGACAGTTTGACTAAGTTTTTCTACTTCAGCAACTTTTTGGCGGTGCAACCTGTCCAAGATCTTATTTTCTTCCTGCATTCAAGGAAGATGACTGATTGAATATCTTAATTCGACTGGACTAGACTGATTGTCTATTAAAGGCCTAATAAAATGGTCATAAGGGGAACAATTACCTGGCAGATTTCAATTTGCTTCATCAACTCTTGATTCTTGTTTTGCATGTCATCAACCATAGCAGCTTTTGCCAATGCAATTTGCACAGTCCTTTCTGCTTCTAGTAGTGCTGCCTCCTTTTGTTTTGTCAAACGATCTAATGCTCTATTATCATCCTGGAGTTTTGCAATCTGAAAAATGACCACATATTCTTTTTGTCAGTTATAGCAAACATGCATCCTATTATATGCCCAAAAAAAGAGGGAGGGGGTAATTAAAATGAAGAGCAATCAATACATAAAAGAACAGAAAGAAATAAAAATTGGCAAATTTGTCGCCAGATAAAATGCAGTATAGCATTACCTCCTGCCTAGCAAGTTTTAGCTCTGCTTCAAGTGGTGCAAGAATAGCTTCAATAGGTGGCATGTCATCATCTTTCTGGGCTGCATGTACCCTTCGTAGTGTTGCTTCAGCGGCAAACTGAGCAGCCATGGCAGCTTTTTTCTCATCATTTGTTTTCTTGAGTTCTAGGTTCTGCATAATTTCACTTTATCAGAGAGCAAGTTGAGCAACTAATAAACAGGGCAGAAACATCTAAATAGAGTGACAGTTACATACTTTGCTATCAAGAAGAGACTCGGTCAACTTGAGTTTCTCATCCAGCTTCTCTAATTCAGCAGTGAGCTGTCACCACATAAATGAACAATCATGTCATCCATAAATGAATAATATGTCAACAACAGGAACAAAAACATCAGTGCACAATAGGGAAAAATTGCTTTTTTTAGCTTAATCTTTCAATTCTTATACAGAACAGTGCAGCCAATTTTCATTATGGAAACAAGAATGATCTAACTTTGTAAGGCCATAGTACCTTTTTTATGTGTACTAGGTAATTAAATACATCCAATGGTGATTTCAAATCAAACTAATAAAATTGTCCCTTAAGAGGAGGTTGTATTGTAGCAAGAATCAAAAGGATAATAACAACAGTACAATATGAACAGATTGAAGACGTACAAGGTGTTTTCATGTTACCAATATTAGTCAGGTGGTACAAAATTTACTTTGAAACATCTGTTAAGGTAAAACAATAACAACCAATTTTGCTAAACTATGCCATGGCATCATTAAAAAAAATAAAACCTCTATGAATCGCCTGATTTTGTCAAATTATTCAATGGTCCTAATAACAAAAGTTGAATCGATCACTTTTTCATTAGCTAATTGGATTCAACGGCTAAAAGAATGATATAAAGGCCAAAGAAATTTAAGTGATAAAAAAACCCATGAGATATTGGGAATTAGAGGAAAACCAGAATGGACGATAGAAATTTAGGATCAAGATGAATCATCAATGCCCACGGATATCTCATTTCATGGTAATACCAAAGGAATAGCTAAAAACAATGAAGGTTTTCATCATAATTTTCCAGAAAATGGTGACAGAACTTTGCTTGCAAAACTCATTGCAGTGTATGTGGTTATTTCCATACATAGTCTGAACAGAAATGGACAAGACCAACAAACTTCAAAACCGCAAGTAAAATATTGTGAACCAAACAGACTACAAGCAGGAATGAATTCAGGAAGCTATAAATGCAAATCTTGGGGTACCACTGATTATGCTAACATTTGTTGGGGGGTGGGGGGTAGCTTCAGGCGGCTTCAGGAAAAAATAGGTTCTTCAAATGTAGTCAAACAAGCCCAAGAATCAGGAAACAAAAATCTATTCACCCTAGCAAACCTGCATTTTTTAACCAAAAAAAAAAAGCATATGCATAACAGTGACTCCAATATAGTCCCAAATACTATTATTCTGCTAATTACACCTATCAACACTCTCAGGGCATCAGGCAGAAAATAAAGGAAATCATTAACGTGGAGCAACATGCTATTTAAAGTTATTCATCTAACTCGGGGGAAAAAAAGAAGAATCTGATCTGGCTTCTCAGACAACAGAAAAAAAAACTATATCAATGAATAAAACGGGAAATTATTTAATGTTGAATTATTAAATCATGCAACCCAAAATGATCTTCTGAAAAATAATCAGAATCCATCAATCAAACTGAATAATCTACCAGAAGCAAACTATGTTTCAAATATCTAGCCCCGGAAACTCCTGCTAAAATCACGTTACTTGCCCAACACGAGCCCCTCAACGGCAGGGCTCTCTCCCCTAAATAAACAAAACATTTACACTTCACTCCTTACACTAGTTTGCTACTCTAGTCATCAGATCAAACGAAATGACGGTTTTGTACAATCCTGGTGAACATTTGGAGCTTACCTCCTCGACGGCCTTCTCCCGCGCCCTCTCTGACAGCCGCAGCGCCCTTATCTCGGCGTGCGCCTCGCCCAGCTCTCTATCCTTATCTGAAACCTCATAAAAAATCAGAACATTGCCGCATGAGACCCTAGAATACGGGTAAAAATCAACAAAAATTAGAGTCGAAAGCTTAATAGGCACGAATCAGCTCACCCCTGACTTCATTCTCCAGCCGGTTGAGCTCGACCTTGACGGGATCCGACCCGTGCATCAGCGTGAGGAGCTCGTCGGCATCCAGGCCCGCCTGCACCGGCGCCCGGCGCCGCGCGGAGCCCTTGTGCGCCGAAGCATTCCCCTCCTCGCCGCCGCCGTCGGCCATCTCAGATCTGAGCCCCGGCGCCGCCGCGACGCAGCGTCCAAATCAGCCGACACCGCCTCGCCGCGGAGCTCCGAACCCTCCGCGCGTGGGCGTGGCGTGCGGCCTCCGCAATGCCCGATCGGGGGGAAACCCTAGCCGGCAGTGTCGGGCTCGTTGCTGCTGCTGCTGCTGCTGGGCCGGTGAGCGCTTTGCTTTGCTTCACTAGCTTTGTCTTGCTCGGAACAGTACGTTTAAAAACCGGTGGAGCGAGAAGGGGACGGAGAGGGGTGTCCCCGGATTATTTAAAGGACCATGTTTCGGGGCGGTGATTAGATTACGTCGAAATTACGACGAGGTAATCATGGCGGTAATTGATTGGGCAGTAATTCCCGGATTATTTGCGTCTTTCGTATTTTTTGCTACTACTAAATTATTTTGTGCCGTGATTGTCGTCACTCGGGTGATTTTGTGCGGTGATTGCCGTCACTCGGGTGATTTCGTGTTGTGATTACTCGGTGATGGTGTTTGTGGTCTATGTTGCCCGGATATGCAGATACAGATACCGGTACGTGATACGGCGATACTTCGATACCTCATTTTTCTAAAAACAAAGATACGGAAATACGCCAATATATCTATAAAAAATAAAATTAAAAAAGGTTCTAGAGACTAAAATATGAGAAATGATGCGTCATAAATTCATATATTCATATGTTGTATAATTATATTTTAAAAAAGTAGGGGAAAAAATAAAAAAAACATCATTATCTTATCTGTTCCACGAACAAATGCCGGTTCTCTTCTTCCTCTACCTCCCATCCCACACGCTGTTTTTTATTGTGACGGACGCGGCTCATCCCGTACGCACTTTTACGGTTTGCACTCTTTTTTTTTACGGCCGCGGCTCATCCTCTCTCTCCGATGATGGCTGCACGGTATCCGAGAAGTATCCAAGTATCTGAGTCTCCGATAAGGTATCCGATACCGGTACGTGAGTTTTGTGAAGTATCCGTGTTTCGGAGTTCGTGGTTACTACTTTGGAGCACGGTAACAACTGTGCTCGTATCTCCCCTCCGTTCGCACGTCGGTCGACAAATGCACCTCGTGTCGCTTTCGTTTTTGAGTTGTTTACCTGTTCGGTGGAGTGGAATCACTATTTCGTGGTCGTCTCCGATCATCCAATCGGTGCGGATGCTTTGTGCTACCGCCTTCAGCATCATAACGTCCGCACAGGCCATTTGCTTTTGCGTCGCTAGGCCGTGTTCGTTTCGTTTAGGATTAAAGTTTAGTTTAAAGTTCTTGTTATTTAAAGATATTAAATAAAGTATAATTACAAAAAAATTTATAGAAACCTAGGCTACTTTGCGAGACGAATCTAATGAGGGTAATTAAGCTGTGATTAGGCGATGGTTACTGTAGCATCACTGTAGTAAAACATAGCTTAATTAGGCTTGTTAGATTCGTCTCGTAAATTAGCATCCATCTGTAAAAACAATTTATAATTAAACTTTATTTAATACTCTTAAATAACAAGATTCTCTGAACTAAATTTTAAAACTAAAGGAAACGAACACGCCCCTAGCAATGTTGCACATACAAACTGTCCAATGTTGTCGTCCTCGAAACCGTTGTTGAGTTCAGCCTACGCAGAGGTTGGAACAGGTGTTGTTCTCGGCGCGGCTGTTTGACGATACCGAATGTGTAGTGCAGCAGAAGCATGAGACCGGTGTGAACTGTTACGTACGCTTTCTGTGTCTGTTGATGTCTGCTTAGCCACGCAATGTGGATCTTGTGTGCCTCTGAAGACACGTACGAGATGGGAACGAAGAATGGGTCAAACACTCAAGCTGAGTGGAGTGGAGGGGCACCGTGCACTGATGGTTCAATAGCTAGAATGACCACTCCAAATAATGTTACCATGATTGCTACTTATGGAACAATCAATCAAGAGAACAATGTGTCGATCGACGCCGGAATGATGCGGATAATCAGGCAAACATCAAGTGAAAAACAAGCAAAGTTTCGATTGCCCGCCCATCCGACGTTAAGGCCCCCTTTGGAATGCAGGATAGGAAAAACGCAGGAATAGGAAAAACGCAGGAATTGAGTTGGCATGCTTCTCCATTCCTATGGGAAATGAAAACACAGGAATTTGGTTAGAAAGCCCTTTGGTGGCACCATAGGAAAAATAAAGGAATTTGTACAATCTTTGTTGGTCTCAATTTGAATTTGAACAATTATCTTTGAGAAGAACCTCTTCGGGACATCACTTCCCTAATATAAGAAAAAAGAGCAATATATATCATAAAGGAACTAGGTTTGACATCAACTCCTGCTAATAATTTGGTCAAATAGAATAAGATATATTCATTGTAGAATACATCAAGCTGGCTCGTGTTCTCAAGAAAAAATAGAGCTCAGATAACTGCACTCAGACCTGACCTATTTTAATTCAGAGTTCACATGTCATGCTCAAGCGAAGTGGAGAAAGCTTGTGTGCTCAGCTTCGGGGACGAACGGAAGCGGCACCGGAGAAAGCTTGCCAGCCGGGTCCTTTTGGATTGAGGTGTCACTATCCTATTTCTTTTCCCTGGGCTAGGCCGTGTTCGTTTCGTTTAGAACTAAAGTTTAGTCTAAAGTTCTTGCTACTTAAAGGTATTAAATAAAGTGTAATTATAAAACTTTTTACAGAAACCTGAGCTACTTTGCGAGACGAATCTAATGACGGTAATTAAGCCGTGATTAGACGATGGTTACTGTAGCATCACTATAGCAAAATATACCTTAATTAGGCTCGTTAGATTCGTCTCGTAAATTAGCACCCATCTGTAAAAAAGTTTTATAATTAGACTTTATTTAATACTCTTAAATAGCAAGATTCTCTGAACTGAACTTTAGAACTAAAGGAAACGAACAGGCCCAAAACGTGTCCCTGCTCTCTGCTCTTTGTGAAGCCGTGCCGGAGAACAACGTGTTTTACTGCCAGGCGCAAGCAGCATGAACAGGCACGAGCGCGCGCGCAAGCGTCGTTTCGCGCCAGGATTTTTTCCAGAGGTCAGAGCTCTTTCTTGTTTTCCCGTGAAATCGAGCTCAGGAATGGATTCCTCAGGAATTTTTCCTTTGCTTTTCCTGTGAACCAAAGGACCTATATAGGAAAAATTCCAAAGGAACTGAATCCTCCAAAATTCCTGAGAAATTCCTCCAATCCAAAGGGCCCCTAAAAATGTGCGAAGTTTTGAGTTACACGACACACGACGTGTTGATCATAGGATGCCCGGCTTCTCATCAGAGCAGAGCACTGCTCATAGGCACGCGGACATGATTCGAGTGCGGTCTTCAGAGAGTTCAGAGCCCAGGACGCTACGGAGCATAGCAATCTGTGCCGATCTCCGCTGCCCGAGACGAAAAGCGCGGGCACCATCAGGAGCACGTGGACAAAAGTGGTTCTTCGGCATCTGTTCAGTTCCTACGGGCAATGGCCGATTAAAAAAGCGCTTAGGCTTCCATGGGAATGCGGGATTTTTTCCTATTCCTGTGTTTTTTCTGTGAACAGTCAACTGATTCTTATGAAATTCCTGTACAATTCCTGTAAAAATCCTGCGTTCCAAAGGGGGCCTTAACTACGAAACTCTGAAAAAAATGGTTAACTGACACTACTCCCTATATATGGTTCATCTGTTACTGAGGGCCAAATGGATGCTTATGTTCAGAACTTAACCACCCACGTTACGACAGACACCGGATCCCTCCGTCCATACACCGTTACACGGTGCCTGACCTTGACGCGAGTAACAGCAGTCCAGCTACCATGCATGATGCTCCGGTGCGGTAACAATGTGTTATCATTCACCACCGTTTTTTTTTTATCAAACATACTTATATTTCATGTTAAGGATACAGTACACGACAACATACGCGTATAGGTACGCAAAAGGATACGGATACACAGCTGTAACAGCCAACTTGCAGAGAAGCCCACCAAGAAAAACAAAAATACAAGAAGGTCCCTGGGCAACCTGCTCTCCGCTGCCAACCAACACCACTCGCCGACGCACCGCGTGAAGCCGCCGCCGCCGAGGAGGAAGCCAGCCAGCCCGCGGATCTGGAAAAGTCCTTCGCTTGCAAGTTTCACGGAGCCGAAGTAGACACCCGTCCCACCGGACGGGATAAAGGCGTCGCCGGTCGCGCATCGGCCGGGGCGGCGCCCCGACCCCTCCAGATCCAGGATCTCTGCTCGCCGCCACCGACGAAGGCCGCGACGGGGTTGCCGAGCTCGATCCACTCGCCCATCTTCCCAAACTGGAACCGCACCCTTGAACAAGAACGCCGCCGGCAAAGACGACCGGCGGCGGGGACTCCTAACCACGGGCCGGCGAAGCCGGACCCGACCTCCACACGCTCGCCGACGAAACGGGAGTGACGCGCCGCCGAGGCGAGGAAGAGCGAGAAAGGACCTTATTCCATGGCGAAGACGCCGCCGCCGCCTCAACACCATCGCCGGAAACGAAAACCTAGACAAGCTAAAACCTAATCTACACGCCAGCGACAAGAACGCCGTCTTCCCCGCCTCCAGGCGACCCGCAAGTCGTCGGAGGCGAGGAAGACGAACGCTCCCGGTCACCGCCTCCTCTACACTGTAGCGATTTGGGGATTTCCCTTCTGCCGCTCGGAGCTTTTTTCCATTCACCACCGTTGGTTGTACTCCTTGACGGTCCTCGAACGCACGGGGAGGGGACAAGGCAACGGGGTTCAGGCGTCGGCACCACACCCTGCTCCCTCGTATCAGCGGCAAGTGCCGTACGCGCGTGGACGGACCACGGCCCCCCGGCGCCGTGATCGATTACGCGCGCGGGGACCGGACTGGGGCCACCCCAAGTACGCAACCCATGGCCCTCCTCCGCGCGCGGAGGCTGCTGGTGTCGCGCGCGCGCGCGCATACGCCCGGCCGGCGCGCGTGGTCCGGTCCACGGCTACGCATCTCCTCCACGCGGCTCTATCCGCATGTGACGCGCACGCTGTTGGCTTCCGCAGATCGACCTGGTACGAGTACGAGAGAGCGCTGGTACGCTCGCTGCCTTGCCTGCCGCCGCGCTGTGCCGGACTGGCCCCGCGTGATGCGATCTTGACTTGCTGTCTGCCCGCGCGCGCTCCTGCCGTGCGCAGGCACGCGAGCGCGCGAATCAAGCTGTGCTGCGATCTCCCCAGCGAGGGTCGGAGGATGGGCGGCGCCGCCTCGCTGTCGCTGCCGCTGCCTCGGCGGCCACATGCACCGGGTAGACGCATCCATCAATCCATGTGTGCGTGCGCCACTGGCCTCGGCTCGGAATCGGATGTGACCGTGTTGCCCTGTAACGAAGCGTGAGAGGCCGAGCGAGCAATCCTTGTAGGGATGCAAATGGGTACCCAATGGGTAGTAGCGGGTCACCACCTTAGTTCATTTGCTTGATGGATTTGTGAAGGTGAGATGAATTTCTAGTTCATTTGAGGGAAGTTTTGGGTCGACCCATGACCCAAAATCTCAAAAACTTGCATCCCTAAATCCTTGCTCCCGCACGCAACGTGAAAGCCTGCAGATGTTTGCTACCCCTTTTGCGGCTTTGCCAGGAGATGGACCACGCATGGGTTTACGGGTGACACGTCGTTGTTACCGATCGCACAAACGCTTGAGAGCAAGCCCAATAACTGTCGGTAAGACAAGCCACGTAAGCAAAATCCAACGTGGGAGAGAGAGAAAACGAGTCTGACACACCGCTCGTCGCATCTGCGAGCGACGGTCGCGTCGCCATTGATGGGCCCCACCACCTCTCCCACCCTCTCCTCCCCGCCCCTGATGCCAAGGACGCGCTCGACGGCGCCGCCCCGACCAGCGCCGCTCCAGCTCGCCGCCGCCGCGCGGGGAAGGCGGGGTCGCGCGCGGAGGAGGGTCGCGGGGACGCGCGGTCACGCGCGGGGAAGGGGGCAGGGTCGCGCGGGGGAGGAGGTTCGCCGCCATGGCTCGGCACCGGCGTCGCGAGCGACGGAGGCGGCGGCGGCGGCGCCTGCTCCGACGGTCGTCCTTGAGATCCAGCGGAAGGAACGGGACGGCGTCAGGGCCTCCACGGACGACGCCGGCGCCTCCTTGCAAATATCCGCCATCGACAGGAGCGACACGGTGTCCGTCGCCGGCGCCGCCACGTCCAGCGCGTCGACCGCCGTCCCCACCACCGCCGGGCCGGTGCTGCTGCTGGCGGCTGCCGCGCAGGCCCTGCGCTGACGTCGCAGGGTGGAGGAGGACCCTCTCGTAGACGACGTCCTTCCACTGCACGGGCAGGTTTGACGGCACGTCGCTCTCGACGACGACGACGGCGAGTCGAGGAGCCAACTGCCCCAAAGGGAAGCTCCATGTCGAGCTCCGTCCCGCCTTGGCGAACGCCGCGAGCTCAGCCCGGCATCCATGGCAGGCGTCGCGAGCTCGAGGCGCGCAAGATGCAACGGCGAGCGGCCATGTCGAGCGACGGGGCAGCGAGCCATGGCGCGGCGCGGCGAGCTCGGAGCCCAGGCCACCACACCTGCTCCTTCCGCGGACGCGCGACAATAGGAGCCCACGGCAAGCTGCTCCAGTTGTCTCCGGCAGAGCAAGCATGGATGGTGCTCGAGGTAGAAGAGAGGATAAGACGGGGCCCACAGGAGATAAACTATTATTTGCTTGGAGCCAGTGTGAAGACAATTTGTTGTGCAGTTTGGCGGCAAGCTTGGCTCTGGCTCGGCTACAAGACAAGCTTATTGGGCTTGCTCTGATGCTCCAATTGTAGAAACCTGAAAAAGAGCTGGCTCAACAACTTGCAAATGTCAGCAAGACAGACGTCCTAACGTCTTGCCGAGCCTCAAGGTTTAATAACCACAAAAGACCATGATTAACAAGCATGTTCTTTGAGCCATACTAATGTTTAGGACAAGTAATTTAGCGTAAAATGAGACTTGAGAACGGGCGATGGAATATTTCAAAAATCGGCTCTTGGCTAATCCAAGTTCCAAACTGTGACCAAAAGCTCGAACGGAGTCAAGTGCTGAAGCCCTAGTAGACCCTATAACAATCAGTGAGCTAGTAGTACTTGTTTGGCGCCGCCTCGAGAGGATCCAA
The DNA here is from genome assembly GCA_007726485.1 of Eragrostis curvula. Taxonomy (NCBI): domain Eukaryota; kingdom Viridiplantae; phylum Streptophyta; class Magnoliopsida; order Poales; family Poaceae; genus Eragrostis; species Eragrostis curvula. The sequence continues at coordinate 5,951,097 of CM017439.1, read as the reverse complement.
GGCGGCCGGTAAAGGCTCGCATCGTCACATCATAGGAAGAGTACCGCTCTTAATCATCATCTCATACCCGGGCCACCCATCAAAGCAGAGAGAGATGCTTAAGGATTCTTATGAGACAGATGTGACCGATCAAGCCGCGCCATTTTAAGGCCGATCAATGATGTGCGCTGCCGTGCGTGTGGTTGTTAATCTTTTAGGTGCACGTCAAAAGGTGCTTGCAATACATGTTCAGATGCTACGTGTCTGCCTGCGCCAAATTTCAGATGTTAGCTACTTATTTGTACGTAGCGTACACCAATACATGTTGTCCGTATTAACTGGATGCAGGTGAGATTAGCCTTTTTGGTCAACATATTCATGCACTAATTTTTTCACTTTGCTGAAAGACGTTTAATATAAATTCATGGCAGATGGAGAAGAAAAGGTGGGCAACAGTGGTAGTTACGGAAGCAGAATGAGACAGCATTTGCCATTCCTAAACTACCATCCACGGATCTAATATAGTAGTATAATCTTCGGAGTAATGAATTCAATTGTTGGTAAACAACTTTGCTATCAGCGTTAGATTGCGTGGTCCCACGACGACCCAGACACACGCACCAAAAGTTCAAACCAAGAGGACAGCAGTTGGCATCACAAATCAGTGATTAGTGTAGTAGTGTGACAGCACAAACCACATTCTTCGCCTCTAAGACTGACTCCAACGCTGGGTAAGACCTAAATCTTATATTGGGTCGATTCTCCTCCTTGGTCGGAACCAAAAAAACATTGATCTCCAACCGAAGACCTACTGTCTTCTTCTTCCTCCTCTCTCTCGCGCCCTCCCTCCCATGCCGCCGAGCCGGAGCCGATCGCGATGACCGCGCCGGTGATCACCGACGACCAGCAAACGCCCGGCAAGGTGACGATGCAGTTCCTGCTGCCGTCCAAGTACACCAGGGCGGAGGAGGCGCCGGGGCCGACGGACGAGCGAGTGGTGATTCGAGATTCCCGAGAGGAAGTTCGGGGTGGTGAGGTTCAGCGGCCTGACGGGGGAGAAGACGGGATCGCCGCCGCCGCCCTCCCGCGCCACCTCCACGCCGCGCCCCTCCCGCGCCACCTCCCTCCCGCACCGCCTCCATGCCACGTCCCTCCCGCGCCGCCTCGTCGCGGCCCCTGCCGGCGCCTCCATGTCTCGGGATCCCGCCTCCACGTGCAGCCGCAGCCGCAGGAGGAGGGCGAGGCCGGGGGAGAGGAGGGCGATGCGGCGCGTCTCCGCGCCTGGCGCCAGGGAGGGGGAGGGGGAGAGGGGCGCCGGCGGCGCGCGCACATCCCGGTGGTGGGCGGAGATAGCGAGGGGGGAGACGGGGAAGCGGGGCGGAGGCTGCAAGGGGGCGTCGGTCGCGACTGGGGCAACACGCGATTCGCCCCATTTGTTGGTCGTTGGGCGTCCGTGCGCCGAAAATGGGTTGCGCACTGGGTCGTCGGTTGGAGGGCTGAATTTCGAGTTTGTTGACCCATTTCGGGTATGGGGTGCCTAATAGGGCTCGCGTTGGAGTCAGTCTAATCCAGATATGTGAATGGGGGGACCCAAACCGAACGTGGATAAAAAAGGCAGAGCGAAAAAGCAACGATATGGACACATCGCACATGTCATGCTTGTGTTTGAAGGCTTGTAGAGCATAACGCCTCAGCCATGAGACCCTATAAAGTATTTGACGAAGCTCTTGCACTGGTGAAAGATTCATGCCTCCAAACCGGGGCGAAGCAAACCAATCGGCAGTGCACGATCAAAAGCAGCGGTCACTGCCAACCCATATGATGGGCGCAGGAAAGAAAACCCCACTTTGTTCAGGCCACTAGCAGCTAAAAATCATGTGAACTTATGCTTCCACCACGTCCTTCTGTAACTTTGTTTACAGTTTGGACACATGGAAACGACTGCTCAGCTATACTCTACCTATACAGCGGTTGTTTCTCCATCACGTGAATGGAGTATTTGCGAGACCACAATCATATGTCCGTACGCGTGGTCTGTCAGAATGTAAAATGTCGGCGGTCAAGAGTCAAGGCCTGTCAGTCAGTAAATGCTCAGAGTGCACGTAATCCTATACTACAGCTCGTGTACTGGAGTCCTCCTACCTGCCAATCTTTAGGCTCCGTTTGGAACGCAGAAATTTCACAGAAATTTTGCAGGAATTTCACAAGAAACAGTTCAATTCTTGTAGGAATAGAGAAGAAATCCTCCATTTCAAACGGGGCCTTAACTTTCACCCAGTTGCACACTGCTCGACTTCCATCGCTTTCCAGTTTAGGATTCCAAGCTTGTCGCCGCTGCAAAGGTGCCCGTCGTCCCTGAGCTGATCCGCAACAGGGACAGCCATCGCGCGCGCCCGCTGGCATGCATGCGGCCTCAGCAGAGCTCAGGCGCGCGCAGGCCACCGCCAGCCATCGCTTTCCTGAAAAGATAGTGCGGAGGCGGGCCCTCCTTGGACACCCACAGTACAGTGCTTGGCGCATGAGCGAGCCCGGCCCGGACCACCGGCCGTCGATCGGCAAGGGAATCCGATGCTGGCTGCCGGTGGCCGGTGCGTGGTGGTCCGGTGCAGCGGGTAGCCGGCCGGGTTGGTGAGGCGCCATCGTGCACGCACCGCACCAGCAGAGCGGAATGACAGCGAGGTGCAACTGCCCAGCTAGCTAGCCCAACCGCCAAGCGACCGAGCCGGCCAATGGCACGGCAACGTCGGCACAGCTAGCAGATCAGAGCTCAGCGCAGGTAGATAACGGAAGCTATACTAGCATATATGGAAAGACGTAACTTGAAGGCACCGTCGTGGCGTCTGGCTGAGAGAGCCTGGCTGATGGGCTAGATCCTCCACTTCTGTGGCGGTGCGCGGCCGTGGACCGTGGCCCAAGGCTAAAGCAAGCGTGTGCTAGCTGGGAGTAGTAGGAGCTGGCTGGCTAGCTGCCGGAGCAGTACAAGCCAAGTCACCGTCGTCGTCGCGGGCAGAGCACCAACCAGCAACGCCTTAAAAGCGATCGGCTTTGGCGAGAAAGAACTTGGTGATCAAGGCTATGGCGTTGCCGACGGCCGGAGGCGGGGCCGTGCGCCCAAGCGCGCACCTTTGGTGACCACGACACGAATTAGATGTGGCATGGCATTAGTGTTAGGCCGTCCTTACCTTTGTCGCGGCTACGTGATCGAGCGACCGATTAGACGGATGGGACGGAGGCTATGGTCACGACTCACGCGTAACACTGTACCGTGAAGCATGGGTACCCGTGATGAAGCATGGCGGCTCGGCGCCGCGTGTTCTTGTTGTGACGGGGAGGCGTCATTTCAAGCGCTCAGCTGCTACGCTATAGCTCTAGCATAGTGAGGGCATGCATCTCAGCTATCGCAATTGCGTCTTTTCTTTCCCATTTCCTTTTTGGACAATGATGACACGTTACTTTCGTGTGCGGTTGCCCCCGTCAGGTTGGAGCGTCGTTTTGCGTAGCTAGGGTCGTTTTGACCTGTCAAAAGAGTTCACTGATCTTTTTACCTGTTGAAAGTAGTTTTTGCCCTATTTTTTCAAGAACAAACTTTCTATGAACAGAAACTATTATTTTGATGAACCAGACAATGAGATAGGCAGGTATCCAATACCTCGAGATGGTAACATCATAACAAGCGTTCTTGCCGATGATGAATCAAGTTCTTTTCAACTGGGCAAAGCAAGGGCTCGGGCAATAAAATGGGCCTCGAAAAGGTACAAAGTGAGCCTTGGGCTTTGTTTGGGCCTTTTGCTTCCCCATAATCGGTCCACGCAGAATTTTACATCCACAGAAATATTGCGCGGGACGAAATGTGAGCAAAATGGCAAAGATGACGATCAAACTTTAGTGTTACCAAGGGTGCGCTATAAATTGTAATTGTCCTCTGAAGGACAAGAGGGTACAAGGTTAATTCTTACCCGGTACTATACAAAATTCTAGTCAGCCCAGCTGTACCCAGACCTAGGAACTGATATGTTGTTTTGTCGTTGTTGACAGTTGTAGAGATATGTGATCCTAACGGCCTAATTCTTTTTTGGAACCTACTAACAACCTAATTTGGTCGAGTCAAACTATGAAAAGTGTTAGGTTATCGGCGGAACGACGGCACGTAGATCACGACAGATAACAAAAAGTAAAACTGGAATAGAGGAGACGAAATTCTTTATTGCGAAATTCTGATGTCAGGTTACAGGGGGGTCTCCTCAACTATATATAAGGGGGGAACCTTAACTTCGTGTTGGGCCTGGATTCGATAAAGCAGCCCATATGGACCAGGACTCCTTCTTCTAGAAGGTGGGCCTGGCCCAATTAAGAGTTTTACAACACTCCCCCTTAGGCTCTTTATCGTGATAAGTATGCCTCATAAAAACTCCTAAAAACCCAGTGGGAAAAATTGGAGAAAAGAGCACATATTACCACCACTTGTATGCACACATTGTCTCGTTAAAAACCTTATTGAGAAAACTTCATGTGAAAAACTCATAAGGGAAAAAGAGTGCAATGTTTTTAATCTTCATGATTAATGCTTATCAATCTTCATGACTGATATGAATTATCTTCGAGATAACTCATTTAGTTCGGGAATGTGATGTACTTAGGGAAGTTCTCCCCCTGTTCCAAGCACTTCTCTAAGTCTTCTCATGCCAATACCACGCCGACACTCTTCGAGAGTGCGGGAAGGTAAGGCCTTTGTGAACATATCTGCAAGATTGTCACAAGATCGGACATGTGTTACTAAAATCTCTCCCTGCTCTTGCATTTCATGCGTGTGGAAGAATTTAGGTAACATATGCTTTGTCCTGTTCGACTTTACGTATCCCGATTGTACTTGTGCAATACAAGTTTTATTATCTTCATAGATATTTGTAGGGGATGGAGTATACGCCACTCCACTGGTCTTCATTATATGGCTTGTCATCCTCCTGAGTCAGGCGCACTCCTTTGCAGCTTCAAACAATGCGATGATCTCTGAGTAATTTGTCGATGTAGCAACCAATGTTTGCTTCGTTAACTTCCACGAAATTGCAGTTCCTCCAAATAAAAACACATATCCCGTCTGAGATATTGATTTATGTGGATCAGATAAATATCCAGCATCAACATAACCCACAAGGGTTAATTCCCCATTCTTCTTGAAAAATAATCCAAGGTCTTCAGTTCCTCTCAAATATCGGAGGATTTGCTTGATGCCATTCCAATGCCTTCGAGTTGGTGCTGAGCTGTATCTTGCAAGTAGATTAACAGCAAAAGCTATGTCGGGCCTTGTACCATTCGCAAGGTACATCAAAGCTCCAATGGCACTGAGGTATGGATATTGAGGTCCCAATAATTCCTCATCTTCCTGCTTCGGTCTAAAAGGATCTTGATCTATATCAAGTGATCTCACCACCATAGGTGATCGGAGTGGATATGCTTCGTGCATATTAAATCTCTCTAATACCTTCTTGGTATAGTTTAATTGGTGCAAGAGTACTGTGGGGATACCGGAAGATATCCCATTTATATGCGACCGCCCAGGAAGTCAGCCGCACACAGAGTAGCACAAACCAGCTTCGTTACAAACCATAGTAAATTTTACATAAGTTAAGGTCTTTCAACTAAGTTTACAACCAAAGAACCAAACTAATTCACATAAGTACAAAAGCCTGTATACTACAAAGACCACAGGACAGTGCTCGAGCGCGGACAAGACCTAGAACTCATAATTATCTCCATCGAAGTACACATCGTCCCCCACGACATTCTCCTCAAGTTGCTCATTCTCTGATCATCATGTTTAGGCAAGAGTGAGTACTTTTGTACTCAGCAAGCCACACGGAATGGTAATAAGTGCAAGGTAACTCTGAAAGTAGTAGGCTATGCAAGCAGCATAATTACTTCAAGTCATTATTCACTTATAGCATAATTCAACCTTTTTATCTCAAGTGATATCAATATAATTGTCCACCATCATCATTTCCATCATACCACGAGGAGAAAGTACGACCTTGCCATGAAACTGGTGCCACCCATAAACATAGCTTCATTCGCCGGAAGCACGACACATTCGAATGATTTAAGACTCTGCAGAGCTTGCCCAACTTTACCCACATGATATTCACGACTTGTACATAGCCGGAATAACAAGATCCAAGCTACCCTCTCACTCCCGGAACGTGCCCGATACAACAGGAGACCATCTTAACAATCTACAGTTGTTTACATGGTTCGTACCGTGGCAGGCTGGCCAAGGGCCTACCCATGGAATAGGTTGGACAATATCCGACGACCTACCCAGGCACGCCCGCAAAGCGAGAGCAATAACCGAACCAAGTCCGAGTAATCGGTCCCGTGGATGGGCGATAACTATGTTCTTATCTTGGCTTAGTTGACAATTCCTCAAAATGCTTCGGACATAGCCCAGTGATCCGCCACATAACCACTGAGGTACATGTGCACGCAATCACTTTCGAACTCATGTCCTCGGCCAATCCATACGTCCACCATCATCCATCATTACTTGATCTCCCCAAACAATTCCTCAATATTAACCTTAACCTGTAGTTCAAATCATCCATCTATTGGTGAAAGCTCAATCTAGGTTGCAATCTGATAAGTTTGGCCATTGTGGAAAGGATGGCTTTTTGACACAACAAGTGGTTTGGAACGTCTACCACATTCCCCATATGTGAAGACATGACAATCTCTAATCTGATAATAGTTCAGTAATGCAAAAGAACTAAAGAAGGAAGATAGGCGATATATGATCAATCGGTGTGTGACTTGCCTTCTTGCTCGTCGGTGTTCCACTCAACAACTTCAGGATTCTGCCCCTCTTCCACACTAGCCCCCGATCCGAGCTCGTACACGTCACGATCTAGCGTTGAGTAAGAACAAGCCATAATAAATAACTACTCTAGAAAGAACCAGATGAAACTCTAAAGAAATCCTGAATATTCAGTTATGCATTGAAATCATTTTTGTCAGAGCATGATGTATTGAAAAGAAGCAAGTCTGCTGACTTGATGCATTTGTATGTGCTTACTGTAGCATTTCAGGCAACTACAGCTTGTAAATCAAGTTCTGGCACTAGTGTTTACAGGATGCATATGCTTCACTCACAATAAAGCTCTTATATGCAGGTGACGCTTATGCAGGACTGTGAATGTAAATAAAATGGTATGAGCTCTCATATGACTGACATCAACCCTCATTGACATAGATTCAGCTAAGTTTATTTAACTGTATGCTACTGACAGCACAAGGTTTCAGATTGGCATGGCATGGTCGATGAAGCAAGAATTCATTTTCAGAACATGCCAGCATGCACTATATACAGGTTAGAATTATTTGCTAACTGATTAAACAAAAATGCATGTTTGGTTAACTGAAAGTGTGCTCAGTTTGAATTCTTATTAGTATGACTGAATAAAAGTGTCAGTCTAATAAACTTGCTCTATTTTCTTTTCTGAAATATTTATCCACATGAATGCATGAGTTTTCTTCAGTATGAGATGTTGAACTCAAATAGTCATTGTGAGATATAGAACACATTATGTCAGGGTGTGCACCCACTGACAAGGCCACATCCCCAACATTTTGCTCTGTTTTTATACAGCACATGCTCTGCTTTTCTTTTACTTTCATGTTCTACGTATGAGAATGCATCTGAGAGGAATTACTAAAGGAACTACAAATCGACAGTCACTATTGCACTTCTCTATCTCTGAACCTAATGCTCTGAAGTGCACTGCAACATAAATCCTATTAAAGCTACTGATGCCTTGCTATTTCTGAAGCCATGTAGAGTGGGTACAAGAACTGAAAGTACAGAGCCACCAGCTAATTGCACAAAGCTGCAAGCTTCGCCGCCGGTGACGGCAACAAGCCAGAACATATGGATTGCTCATCGAGCTCAGCTGCTACGTTTCTTTCCCCTAACTGCTGGATAAGAAATGATCAAAGTTACAGAGAAAGGTGCAGAGCATACCCCTATTACTACTTGCCGATGTGCTGCAGAACAGGGAAAGGAAAGAGCCTCTCGAGCTGCAGCTAGACCATGGCGTCTGCTCCAGAGGACAGGGAAAGTGCTCTTGTGTGCTGACTGGTGCTGAGAGCTAGAGAAGAACGAAATGAGAAAGGGACTCAGAGTAGAAGAAATGTGCTATGCCCTGGATAAGAACAGAGGCTGCTGGTTTTGTTTGGAAGAGAAGCTACCGGAGTAGCAGAAGCAAAGTGTCTTACGACTGTACAGGGACTGCTGGGCTGCTAGGAATATGGGAAGAATATGCTGCCACATATCTGATATTTGCCTACAGTTAACTCCCCTATTTCTTATGATTACTAAGTGCATTCAAATTACCAACTGAACAATTGACCTCTCAACTGCATATGTATGCCACGACATGGATGCAATGTATATGTACTGATGTCTAAAATATAAAGAAGTTTTCAACTGAAGGAAATGCAAATAAGCCAAAATGAATCCAAATAAATCAGTGAACATATGCCAGGCATGTTGAACATTCAGAAAATGATGAAAATGCATCGGCATGTCGATTTAAAATAATTTCTTGTAAATTCGAAATTTGAGGCTGTTACAAGTACCCCTTCAGGAGTATGTTCAAGTTGCAAACCTAAACAATATGTAGTCTTGCCCAAGTCTTTCATTTCAAATTCAGTCTTCAAGTATGAGCAAGTTTCTTCAATTTCATTGGTAGTACCAATAATGTTCAAGTCATCAACATAAACAGAGATTATGCAAAAGCCTTTCTCTGATTTCTTTATGAATACACAAGGACAATCTTCATTCTTCACAAATCCCTTTTCCAAGAGAAATGTACTGAGCTTGTTGTACCACATTCTCCCTGATTGTTTCAAACCATATAGTGACTTCTGTAATTTGACACTATATAATTTGCGGTCATCTTCATTTGGAACTTTTATACCTTCTGTAACTTTCATATAGATTTCTGTATCTAATGGTCCATATAGATATGCTGTGACCACATCCATAAGTCGCATCTGCAAATTCATATTCACCGCCATTGAGATCAAATACCGGAATGTGATTCCATCCATTACGGGAGAGTAGGTTTCTTCGGCCGGGCCGGCGTGCGTCTGCGCGGTGGCTCGCGCGCGGCGCGGGCGCCTGCGTGCGGTGCGACGACTGTGGCCCGCGGAGCTCGCGGGCGCGGCGCGGCAACGAGGCCGGCGACAGTCCGCGGCGTTTTTTTTTTCTTTCTTTTGCATGGATCTTGAAGCTCGGGTTAGGGTTTGGAACCCTTAGCCCTTTTGGTTCTCTGTGATGCTTGTAGATCTCGGATCTGTGGACGAACTAGGGTTAGGTTTAGAAACCTTGTTCCCTTTGCTTGATGATACGGATCTGTACCGGACTTCGTGCCGGGTAGGGGTAGGTTCTTCGTGAACCAGTAGATCGCTATCTAGAGTTTATGATTCTTCATGAACCACTCGTGGATCTTAGAACTCCGCACTTCGGTGATGTTACACTGGAGGTTTCGTCCTGGTGACGTTGCACCCGATCTAGATCTGTTACTAGGATTATGTAACAGATCTCTTCTACACGCGGATCAAGATCTGCACATCATGAACAGATCTGATCGTTGTGTAGGGTTTTGCTTCTGTTTTTCTTCTTGTTTTTGACGATTCTTCAGATTCAGATCGTCTTCGGGCGGCCATAGTGCCTAAAGCTCGCCCTCGAATCTGATCGTTTGATTTCTGGACAGATCTTGGCTGCAACGAGTCAAGATAGCAAAAATCATACGTAAAAACAAGAACGTACCGTAGCTCACCGATCTGCTGGGCGAATTCCTCGTAGAGCGTGCTGATAACGTGTTAGGTTATCGGCGGAACGACGGCACGTAGATCACGACAGATAACAAAAAGTAAAACCTGGAATAGAGGAGACGAAATTCTTTATTGCGAAATTCTGGTGTCAGGTTACAGGGGGGGGTCTCCTCAACTATATATAAGGGGGGAACCCTAACTTCGTGTTGGGCCTGGATTCGATAAAGCAGCCCATATGGACCAGGACTCCTTCTTCTAGAAGGTGGGCCTGGCCCAATTAAGAGTTTTACAACAAAAAGAATGACAGCGCAAATGACACATTATAGAACGGTTGAGCTAAACAATTACAGGTCTCCTGTCGTGAACTTGATCCGGTCTGAGACTGGTGGTCTCCCAAGCTACCTTGTTCTTCATGATGTCGCACGCTAATCGACATGAACATGGAGGAAGTTCGGAGAAGCCATTATCGCCAGATCTGGGTGAGATTTCAACCTCGACGGGTCGCGCTAGATCTCATCTATTCCAGTGCCTAGAAGCAATTTGGTGTTGAAGTGTTGATGTGGGGATAGCATTTGATAAAGTATTAACTTGGAGATAGCAGTTCCGGCGAAGTTTGTGGCAGTAATGATCTGTGGTGGCTGAATATCTCTTGTTCGGAAGAGGTCATCAAAGTCATGGACATGGTTGTTCATCAACTTTGCAGATTTGTTCTTCTTTTCATGTCACTTGACTGGCTCTGATGCCTTGGATGCACATGGACAAGAGGCAAGGATTCATCGGTTCATCTGCAAGGATTGTCGGAAGATGGTGCAGCGAAAACGTCGCATGAAGTGCGGGAGGTGCTTCACCTCCGCATAGTCTGACTTTTCTTGTGTATGACTTCAGATTGTGAAGCGAAAGCGTCGCGCGTGGTGCGCGGGGAGGCGTCGAGACTTTGCACAACCTTACCGTGAAGTTCAGGATTAAATTTGAAAGTGTTGTTTAAGCGGCGAAAAGACATGTGGCTGAAACAACAGCGTAATTGACACCATATGTTTTGTTTTAGGTGTTGTGTAAGATTATAGATGTTTTCTAGGGTTTGTTTTGGTGTTCTAAGGCTGATTTAGATCGGCTCATCTTGGATGTTGACATGTAAAGGCTAGATGTATTTTGGTTGTGCAGAGGCCGGAATATTATTTCATCTTGAAATAAAAATTTCCTTTATCTAAAAACAATTAGCTTCGTGAAGCAACGGCTCGCGCTGTGTGTGCATCTTTCGCATACCGGGAGATCGAGTGGATTATCGGAAGAGTGAGATAGGGATGATCTGGATCATTATTTTACCCCCTGCATGGATCACACGCCCCGGAGATTGATTACAGGGTGGCGTTGCAACTGACACGCTGAAATATTTTTATCGGGAGGAACAGCGATATACTAACCTGCACACGGTATACGTGGGCACCAATAATCCCCTGTACACGTTTCTTTGCTTCCCGTTTCCTAATCCTTCCCACGGCCGTGGGACTCATGGAGCATTTTGTTTCTGTTGAAAGAGTAAACGAGACTCTAAGCCATGGCTTCTCCAGCAAGCATATATTTACAAACAATATATAATCTGACGAAATGAACATCAGACGAGTTCTGACTTTTCATCCGTGCCCGTAGTTCGTTAGTACACCACTTGTCATCAGTTTCCGTGTGGAGTACTCCCTCCGTTTTTAAATTGTTGTCGCCGTTGACTTTTTTATTTACGTTTGACCGTTCGTCTTATTCAAAATAGTTGTTCGAATATGCAAAATTATAAGTTAGGTTCAAACTTACTTTAGAGATAAAACAAATCATCACAAAATATATGATATTTTTAAAACTTTTTTGAATAAGACGAATGATCAAAGATAACAAAAAAAGTCAATGGCGACAACAATTTAAAAACGGAGGGAGTATACTACTAGCAACATGCGCCTAAGTCAAAGACTTAGCACGAGTAAGCCAGTATAACATTTTCTGTGCCGGTGTTTACCTGTCTGCACGTTCGGAGCCGACGAACAGTCCACACGGGCTGATCCGTTAACCACGTCGTGCCGGCTCCAACTGAATGCTAATCATTCTTCCGACGCGTCATAGAGTAGCGTCGACTCGCCTTACCAGAACAACCAATGCAGCTGGCTAGCTGTAGGCTGTAGCAACTAACCAAGCTTAACTTTGACCGAGTGCTTCGGTTAATGGCTAATCCACACAACTTTTAAATTTTAAACCCATCTAACCGAAAACGCTGCTTCATCTCGCCAACAGAAAGTTCTGTTTCTATCTATTCGAAATTTGAGTTTACTGCAGCACGGATTTTAGCCGTCTTCGTAGCACGGTCTGTTGCAAACCAAAATGCAGAGGAGAAACCGAAGGAAATGGCCATCCTTGCATGCAACATATGCTTCGTGCGCCGCGGTCCCGTGCAGCACGTTCGCCGTGCGCCATGACACCGCGGAATCCCCGTACTCGGTGGACAGAGTTGACCACGCTGCTTTCCACTTCCGCAGCATAAATGCCTCCGGCCCCACGCTGTCAGCCTCCGCACCGCGACCCCTTTATTTTAAACATGCCGGCCGCCTCCGCCGCGCGACTCCCTCTCCCTTCCCGTCTCGATCGTCTCACTGACTCACCCTCCCGGCCTCTAGCCTCCTCCAACCTCTTCTCGTCGAGGAGCAAGCCATGGACGTTCCAGTGAAGGCGACCCCGCCGCGGCCGGGGAAGGCGGAGACGAAGCCCACGACGCTGCTGGACGTGCACGAGGTGGAGTGGATCACGCGGGAGCTGGAGCGGCTGCTGACGAGGGAGCGGGGCGGGGGTGGCGACGACGGCGGCGCGGACGGCTGGCGTCACAGCCGGAAGAGGGCCAAGGTGAGCCCCGCTCCCAAGAAGGGAGGCTTCCTGGCAGAGCTCCTTGGGAGGCACGCCGTCTCCATATGCAGCGGCGATGCCGTGGACAGCACCTCCGCCGCCGCCGCCGGGGTTGATAAAAGCCGGCGGCCGCGAGGACGGGGGAGCTTCCGGGAGGTGGAGAAGGTGTAGACCAATCTACAATTCAGCGTGGTAGATTGCGTGTGTGGATCGTTGGCACGGAGGCGCAAGTCTCGCACGTTCTTCTGTAATCAAAATTGTCGATAAACTCGTTCTTCTGTAAATTCCGCGCGCGTGCTTTACCGCGTGGTTAGTGGATTTTGTAGTGGTTGAAATGATACTATAGTGCTTAGTATGCTTTACGGAAAAGCAAATAATCACTCACTACCTGTTCAAGTGCTGCTATGTTATGCAGTCCCCTGCACTGTCAAGCTGGGTACCGATAATCTGGTTATGATCCGAACTGCTAGTGCGTCTGCTTTTCATTCGAGTAGAACCTGTCGAAGGTTGTTCGAAAATTAAATTTGAAAGATTGACGAGGATACGCCGTGGTAACGATTGCATCATTCCAATGTTCGTACTGCTGCTAGTATTGAACCCCTCGCACCGTTCCTCGAGCTACGATACACGACAACCCGCTGCAAAGCTCAAGTTCCCAAGAAGCACAAGTGAATGCTACAGTTATTACTATGTCAATTCTGGAGTTGATCGTGTTGGGGGCGCACGGATTTTAATCTTGATTGATACTCATCGTGTCCGGCACGCCCTCTCTCTGCCTATCTCCTTCCAAACCGCAGGACTCGAACGGGAAAGCAGCCAATTTGTATCAGTCTGAGCTTTTGGGCTGGCGGACGGCCCAGTACAGGTAGCTGGCCTAAGCCCAATCGAGAGCGAAGCACGTCGAAGCGTAGAGAAGAGATACTGGTCTTGGTGGTGCGGAGTGTAGTGGAGACGGGCCAACGGCGAAACACCGAACACCGCCAGGAGAGTGACGCCGCACGCGCACAGAAGAGGGAGACGAGCAGTCACCCAAATGGAGGCGGCCGACTCGTCGCCGTCGCCGGAGCAGCCGCTGCTCCGGGCCCCGCTGCCAATCCGCGCCAGCGCGAGCTCCGGGGGCTCACTTTCTCCGTCGCCCCCCGCCGCGGCGAGGCCGAGTCGCCTCGCGGCGCTCATCGGCCGCGCGGCGGGGCGGCGCGGGCCCTCGATGCTGGTGCGCGAGACGGCGGCGCTGCAGCTGGAGAGGAGGCGCGCGGATTGGGCGCACTCCCGCCCCGTCGTCGCGCTCGACATCGCCTGGAACGTTGCCTTCGCCGCAGCGGCGGCCGCCGTGCTCGCGTCCTCCGCTGAGGAGAGGCCCATCAAGCCGCTCCGGCTCTGGCTCGTTGGGTACGCCGTGCAGTGCCTGGTCCACGTCGCGCTCGTCTGCTCAAGCACCACCCGCCGCAGCCCCGCCCGCGCGCGCGGCTCCGCCTCAGACATCGAATCCACGGCCGACGCCGCGGGCTCAGGGGTCGACAGCTCGGATAGCGACCTCGAAGATGACGAACAGCGGAGCAGGTATAGAACCCCAGCCGCAACTGTTATGGGGTTTCGTGGAGACTTGGTTTTGGGGTTAGGGTTTGTGCAGTGAACACTTAACTCGTAATCACTCTTTTTTTTTTTGAACTCAACTCGTATCACTCTTGTCAGTCGCAAAAAAAAAAACTCGTAATCACTCTTGTGTATTCATGTATGTTGACTTTGTAACCGCTTTTGATTATTCTGCTAACACCTGCAGCTTTTCAAGTCGATGCGAGTCGATGAACACAGTGATATCATTCCTGTGGTGGATCATTGGATTTTACTGGATAGTGTCCGGTGGGGAGGTACTCGAGTATGGTGCTCCAAGGCTGTATTGGTACGCCATCTTCAGCGTTGACTGCAAACTCAAATCCCTACATCTAATTAGTTCGAATGTTAGTTTCAATGGAAGTGTCATCAGTGGAATTTACTCAATTCGGTTGCAAATTACCATGCAACTTATACATGGGCAACAAGCCACTTACTGGTATGCGGCATACCAGAGTTGCCAAATACTTTTGCGTCGTCACCCCAATGCTTCATACATCTGATACATGTATATTATTCTTCATCATAACTAAAGGTGTTGGTGATTGCACCTGCCATTCTTAACTGACCGAATCCCTGATTGCAATTGTTTTGCAGGTTAGCCGTAGTGTTCCTAGCATTTGATGTATTTTTCGCTGTCTTCTGTGTTGTTGTGGCTTGCTTCATTGGAATTGCACTCTGTTGCTGCTTGCCCTGTGTTGTTGCTATTCTGTATGCTCTGGCTGAACAGGTGAAATTAGAAGCTCAAGAGATTTATTTGTTTCTACTTTCTATGCCATCTCTATTGATGTTGCACATAGCTTATTTTGTTTCATATTAAATCTGTAGGAGGGTGCATCAGATGCAGATATTAGCATGCTTCCCAGATATAGATACTCTTTTCCAAGTGAGAATGGACAAAAGGGGACAGATGAGGGAGTGATGATCCCCATCCTGAATAATAGTGGAACATCAACAAGTGAGCGTATTCTCCTTCAGGAGGATGCTGTAAGGATTTTGTTCCTTTCTTCATTGAGTTCCTTTTTACCATTTATAATTACCTTTTGCAATAGGAAGTTAGGAACCTTTTCATTACTTATCTTTCTATAGCATTTAAGGAATGTACCAAAATTGCCACAAAAATGACAATAGTATTAATGTATAAGCACTTATAAGGCATAATGCATAATTGTTATACATTTCAAGTTCCTTCTCCGTATCTAGTAACGAATCAGCGTAATTTGGCCACTGTATGCCAGTAAAAAGTTTCCAACTACATATTTGGCCGTTATATTTTGGCCAGTTCTCAAATCTATAGAAACAGCTGATACTGTAGTATGAACTTCTGTTACAACATGAATGACATTCGTTCACTTCTTATGTTGTCTTCTGTGTTTTGCTGACAGCCTTTTGTTCCCAGGAATGTTGTATTTGTCTCTCATCATACGATGATGGAGTGGAGATATCCGCTCTTCCTTGCAACCATAATTTCCACTGGATGTGTATTACCAAATGGCTACGCATGCACGCAACCTGTCCACTTTGCAAGTACAACATTCTCAAAGGCAGTGAAAGTGCATAACCAACTTATGCTGACATAATTGACATACCCAAAGCATGGGTGCATCAACATCCGACTCGTAGATCAAGCGTCTGTAACCTCTTTATGATTTGGATCTGGTTGTATGCTGGCAATTTAAGTGTTGTTCAAGTGAGAACTTTGATGTATGTTTTCCTGTTTAGATGTGGTGAGTGGTGACAACATGTAAATGAAAGGTTTCTAACTCAAGTTTGGATCGCTAATATCACTTGTAAATACTTTTGAGCTGTGCTGTTTTCTACATATGATGGAATTGAAAATGGCGAGCACTTCATGATAAATTCTTTGCCTGCCACATTATTTGGCTTTTGTGCATGAATGGTGCTGGGTTCTTCTCTGGCCTGAATTCAGAGAACAATATTGTGCCCAGTATTTCATGTCTGCTCTGACCTGTTCACAAGTATCAATGAGCTATGTTACTGCTAAGCTCCATTCATGTCCGGAATGAGAATGACTGAATCAGAATTTAGCCTCAGTTTCTTCCATGATCCCTTTTTTTATGTTGAGCTACATTGCTTTCCTTATCTGAACTACAAAACGTGAGCAGTTCAGCTAGATGACATTCGAGCACTAGCAATAGAACTTCAAGAACATGGATGTGATCTCTGCTATTTTGTTGAAAAGTATCAGATCGCTACTCACATTGCATGATAACTTATGATAGTTTTCTCCTCCGATTTTGTGAAACCACCATCCTCACAACAAATGCACGCGAGCCATTCTGATTTCTTTTTTTTTTAGGACAAATCAGAAATCAGAAAAAATTCTGATTTCTTTCTTCATCTGACTCAGCAGTGGCCCTAAACCCAGAACCACAAACTGGTCAGACCACAGTCGGCCGCGAGCGACCAGCGGCGCGGCATCCTCCGCCGCGAGTCGCGATGCTCCGGCTCCGAAACCGCCTCCTCCCCACCGTCCGCGCGGCTTTGCCTCTCCCCGCCGCCGCCTCCCTCCACCGCCTCCTCCTGCTCCCACTCTCCACCGCCACCGCGTCCTCAGCTCCCTTCGACGCCGAGGACTACCTTGTCACAGCCTGCGGCCTCACGCCCGCGCAAGCCCTCAAATCGTCCAGGCGCCTAGCCCACGTCAAGTCCCCTTCCAACGCCGATGCCGTCCTCGCGTTCTTCGCTGACATTGGGCTCGCGAGAGCCGACATCGCCGCCGCAATCGCCAGGGACCCGAATGTCCTCTGCTCAAAGGTGGACCAAACCCTACTCCCACGCATCCGCATGCTCCGCGACGCTGGCCTCGCCATACCACAGATCTCCAGCCTTATCAGCACAGTCCCTTTAATACTAAAGAATCCGCTCATGATCGCCCGCCTAGAGTTTTACCTCTCTTTCTTAGGCTCCTTCGAGAAGGCGCATATAGCCCTCAGGAGGAGCAACAGAATTCTCAGTCGAGATGTTGAGCGTGTGGTCAAGCCCAATATAGGTTTGCTGAAGCGGTGCGGCCTAACTGATCAAGATATCCTCCAGATCTTTCTGCTGCAGCCGTATGTGGTCTTACAGCAGCCAGAGAGAATTAAAGAAACTTTGGTGTGTGCTGACCAGCTTGGCGTGCCACGCGATTCAGCGTTGTTCAAGTGTGCCCTTGCAACTGCCTACAATGTCGGCCCTGAGAGGATCGCTTCAAGGTTTGATTTCTTGAAGAAGGCTCTCGGATGCTCGGAGGCTGAGGTGGGCATTGCGGTGCGCAAGGACCCAAACATTCTGAACTTCGCAGAGGACAAGCTGAGTCGCACCGTTGAATTCCTGAAGATGAAGGTTGGATTGAAGGCTGAGTACATTGTGCATAGACCAGCGTTGCTTCAATATAGCTTGACGAAGCGGCTTAAACCCCGACATTATGTCTTAAAGGTTCTTCAGTCAAGGGGGCTCGTGAAGAAAGACATGGACTTTTACAATGTGGTTTGTTTGACCGAAAAGAGATTTGCCAACAAGTTTCTTGATCCTTACAAAGAGGACATTCCTGGACTTGCGGCTGCTTATGAAGAGCAAGTTGCTCTTCAAACCAAACCATGACAGATTGAAATGGAGATGTTCACTCTTCAGTGTCCTTTGTGATCCGCCTCCGCCTCCTTAGTGTAGCAGGCATCTGTTAACATGTTAAATCCATGCTGGGTTTAGTTTGGGTTTCTTAGTGAACTGGTTACTCATTACATGACTAAGATTGTACCTTGAACTTTGATTGAATCATTGAGGCATTTGGGAGACCTGACTTGGTTATCTGCTGCTTGTTGTTTCCTTTTAACAACCTGCTTGGCATTTTGGTCTCCTGCTTGTTTGAATAAAGGAGTGTTCTCCCAGTCTCGTTATGGTAGTGCTAGCTATCTAATTTGAGAACTCTAGATTCGACGCACAAAATTATGTATTCCTCGGTATATACCTTACCGGTTTAGAGACGACAAACTTCTTGATACTACACTCTGTTAAAAAAAGAATTACTTCTGTGAGTTTGCCGGTTTCATCACTTCGTTTTTTTAGGGCAGTTTCATCACTTTGTTGAATCTTTTCACTACAATGCCAAAACGAAACAACCCTTTAATTTGAGGTTTTAAATATTATATATGATTACCCCCGACATGCTTGCTGGATTGGAAATGTAATTTTTTATACTGCTGCTTGCCTGAATTGTATGTTCTGTTGGATTATTTGTTTAACTCGTCACCTTTTGTTTGTTTATCTTCGAGAACTCTAGTAGAAATTTATGACACCACTTGTATACTGTGTTTGATCATCAAGCACCTGCTTCATAAACCTGAGTGGACTGCTGTTTTTTTCCCCTCTCGTTAGTAAAAATCTATTGAACTGATTACTCATGCTGTGACTAAGCCTTTACTACCTCATGCTGTGGCTAAGCTCGTACCTCAATCACTTTGTGGAAGCATTTAGGAAACCTGGATTTGGTGGTTTTTCATGTTGCATGTTCTTGCTGGAACTCATCAACCCAATTTTTCTATATTCTCTATGCCATACAGGATATTTGGGCAGAGGTATATGGCACAACAAGTTAGTTCGCCATTCTTTTATTCTGATTTTCTCATCTTTTTATTGTCGACAGGGTAAATTGAGCAGTGATCGTGCATCTTCCATGATTATCACTTCTTTCGTTGAATGGAGAAATGTGAAAACAAGTTCATTTGCTCATTAGCTCTTTACTTTGAAAAGCTTGCATCGATGCTCGACTCAAGAGTAAGCAAGTGAAGCTTCTGCGATGTCTCTGATTCTGATGTGGTAATTTAAGAGCTGCGGCAAGCGAGAATTTAATGTGTCTTCCAGTTTAGATGTGATGACAGTACGTAAATGAGTGGTTTCTATCTCAAGTTTGCCTTGCTAATACTTTTGAGTTGTACTGTTTTCAGTGTACAATGGAATTGAAATCTGTGAAGACTTGGTGATAAATTCATTGTTTGCCATATTATTTGATTGAAATTGTTAGATATTTTTTGCGAGTAAAATCATTAGATTGTTCTTGTCGTGCGGAGCAGCCTTACAGTTATAGGTGGACAAAGTCACCATAAATTGAGGTGAATTTGTAATATTCAGACTGAATCAACATGTGTAACATGACTAATGAGTTCAGAGAACAAGCTTGAGCAAGTTTGGCAAAATAGAGCATTCTGTTCAAATAGAATTTTCGCATCTCTTGGACTTCAGCATGGGTTTACATATCCATGTTCAAATGGCTTGAATCTGCTGGAATACAGTGGTTCTGACTAAAGTAACCACTAACCACGAGAAATTTGCTGTTTTGCCCATCTCTTTGATGGGCTTCGTTATAATGCCCATCTAATATTGAGCTTCGCTATAATGCCCGCGATTACATTGCCTCATACGCTAAAATGCCCATATCGACTTTTTCTCTCTTTTTTCTCTCTTTTTCACTTAAAATGCACCGGAAAGGACCAAACTGCCCTTCACTCTACATGAAGAGTGCCATTTTTTGCTCCCAGAACATACAGACGTGCATTAAAAAAAAAGAAAAAAAACCGCCCAAACTGAAAAAAAGGATATTTCAGCACCTCTTTTTCCTCTCTTTTCAAGTTGTCCTATTTTCTGTGGAAACTTTTGCTCAGATATAAAATAGTTCCTTTCAGTACTTGGAGCAGACGGTTCAGAGTGTGTTGCCAAAATTTGCACCGCTGGCAAGAGCCCGAGAGAAGGAAAAACTTGATGGGCCGATCGACGGAATGGTCAAACTGAGTGCTATCAGCTTCCGCAGATCGTCAGTTGGAGGACAATTCTGATCCAAGACGCGGTGGAAAGTTTCGTGAGCCGGAATGAGCCACTATTTTCGGCTTTGGACCCACAGTGCATTTCACTGAAGCGCTTCTTCCTTCAAAAGCTAATAAGCGCTTCTTCTCTTTGATGTTTGGCACGGCTTCTTTTCTTTTTTCCATAAGCTGGCAGCGAAGCAGCTGAAAAAGCAGCTGCCAAACACACCATCACTCTTATCGAGTATGTGATCCAGTGGAGTTTGCCATTCGGATAACAGAGTGAATCTAGTTTTGAGCAGGATGTGATTCTATTCAGAGCTCAGAATTACCAGTGAATCGAGTAAGCAAAGTTCAGCGAACCAAACATGAATTAGCATTCATAAGCTCCGAGGGCCCTCATCCAACGCAATCGCTTCCTTCTTCCTTGACCCGCCGCCGCCGATACTGCATCATCTGCAACATCTCGCCGCGCTGTGTCTGTGCTGCTTCTTCGACGGCTGCCAGAAATTCTTGTTCACAACCTGGAGCTCCACCAACTGGATTTTGGCAGAAGCTGCGCCGGCTCGGGACCAGGCGCGGACAGCTCCGGCGAGGGGGCCATCCCTCGCGGCGGCGCATCGGGCGTGGGGTCGCGGCACATTAGCGCAGGGCTGCCGCGCCCATTCGCGCCGTCGCCGTCCGGCGACATCGTCAGCGGCAGGGAGTGGGCAGCCGTCGCCGGCGCCATGGAGAGCGGCGAGATGCGGACGTGAGAGGAGTCGGGAGAGAACGAACAGAGGAAGAGGCATTCGACTCCGATCGATCCAGCCAGGGGTATTTTGGTCCGCTGATGTCATCAATAAATCGAAATTCATTACGATAAATTAAAAAAACTGAAATGAGCATTGTAGCGTATGACACAGTGACGGGTATTTTAAGGAAGTTCAATATTAGATGGACAAAATAGTAAATTTCTCACTAACGAGGGACAGAAGACCACAGTCGGCCGCGAGAGACCTGCGGCGCGGCACCCTCCGCCGCGAGCCGCGATGCTCCGGCTCCGAAACCACCTCCTCCCCACCATCCGCGCGGCTTCGTCTCTCCCCGCCGCCGCCTTCCTCCACCGCCTCCTCCTGCTCCCACTGCCCCTCTCTACCGCCACCGCGTCCTCAGCCCCCTTCGACGCCGAGGACTACCTTGTCACAGCCTGCGGCCTCACGCCCGCGCAAGCCCTCAAATCGTCCAGGCACCTAGCCCACGTCAAGTCCCCTTCCAACGCCGATGCCGTCCTCGCGTTCTTCGTTGACATCGGGCTCTCGAGAGCTGACATCGCCGCCGCAATCGCCAGGGACCCGAATGTCCTCTGCTCAAAGGTGGACCAAACCCTACTCCCGCGCATCCGCATGCTCCGCGACGCTGGCCTCGCCACACCACAGATCTCCAGCCTTATCAGCACTGTCCCTGTAATACTAAGGAATCCGGTCATGATCTCCCGCCTCGAGTTCTACCTCTCTTTCTTGGGCTCCTTTGAGAAGGTGCACTTGGCTATCAGGAGGAGCAACAGATACCTTCTCAATCGAGATGTTGAGCGTGCGGTCAAGCCCAATATAGCTTTGCTGAAGCAGTGCGGCCTAACCGATCAAGATATCCTCCAGATCTTTCTGCTGCAGCCGTATGTGGTCTTACAGCAGCCAGAGAGAGTAAAAGAAACTTTGGTGTGTGCTGACCAGCTTGGTGTGCCACGCGATTCAGCGTTGTTCAAGCGTGCCCTTGCAACCGCCTACAATGTCGGCCCTGAGAGGATCGCTTCAAGGTTGGATTTCTTGAAGAAGGCTCTCGGATGCTCGGAGGCTGAGGTGGGCATTGCGGTGTGCAAGTCCCCAAACATTCTGAACTTCGCAGAGGACAAGATGAGTCGCACCGTTGAATTCCTGAAGATGAAGGTTGGATTGAAGGCTGAGTACATTGTGCATAGACCAGCGGTGCTTCACTATAGCTTGACGAGGCGGCTTAAACCCCGACATTATGTCTTAAAGGTTCTTCAGTCAAGGGGGCTCGTGAAGAAAGACATCGACTTTTACAATGTGGTTTGTTTGACCGAAAAGAGATTTGCCAACAAGTTTCTTGATCCTTACAAATAGGACATTCCTGGACTTGCGGCTGCTTTTGAAGAGCAAGTTGCTCCTCAAACCGAGCCATGACAGACTGAAATGGAGATGTTCAGTGTCCTTTGTGAGGAGCCTTCACCTCTGCCTCCTTAGTGTAGCAGGCATCTGTTAACATGTTAAATCCATGCTGGGATTAGTTTGGGTTTCTGAGTGAACTGGTTACTCATTACAGTACATGATTAAGATTGTATCTTGAACCTTGACAGAACCATTGAGGCATTTGGGAGACCTGACTTGGTTATCTGCTGCTTGTTGTTTCCTTTTAACACCCTGCTTGGTATTTTGGTCTGCTGCTTGTTTGAATAGAGGAGTGTTATGGTAGTGCTAGCTAGCTAATTTTAGAACTCTAGATTTGACGTACAAAACTATGTATTCCTCGGTATATACCTTATCGGTTTAGAGACGACAAACTTCCTGATAGTACACTCTGTTACAGAAATATAATTCTGTGAGTCTGCTGGTTTCATCACTTCGTTGAATCTTTTCGCTACAATGCCAAAACGAAACAACCCTTTAATTTGAGGTTTTAAATATTATATATGATTACCCCGACATGCTTGCTGGATTGGAAATGTAATTTTTTATACTGCTGCTTGCCTAAATTGTATGTGCTGTTGGATTATTTGTTTAACTCGTCACCTTTTGTTTGTTTATCTTCGAGAACTCTAGTAGAAATTTATGACACCACTTGTATACTGTCTGGTCATCAAGCACCTGCTTCATAAAACTGAGTGGACTGCTGTTTTTTTTTCTCCTCTCCTTAATAAAAATTTATTGAACTGATTACTCATTTTGTGACTAAGCTTGTACTACCTCATGCTGTGGCTAAGTGCGTACCTCAATCGCATTGTGGAAGCATTTTTTCAAGTTGCATGTTCTTCAATGGTTGCTGGAACTCATCAACCTAATTTTTCTATAGTCTCTATGCCATACAGGATATTTGAGCAGTGATCATGCATCTTCCATACTTATCACTTCTTTCGTTGAATGGAGAAATGTGGAAACAAGTTCATTTGCTCATTAGCTCTTTACTTTGAAAAGCTTGCATCGATGCTCGACTCAAGAGTATGCAAGTGAAGCTTCTGCGATGTCTCTGATTCTGATCTGGTAGGCTGGTAATTTAAGGGCTGCGGCAAGCGAGAATTTAATGTGCGTCTTCCAGTTTAGATGCGATGGCAGTATGTAAATGAGTGGTTTCTATCTCAAGTTTGTCTTGCTAATATCACCTGTAAATATCTTTTGAGTTGTACTGTTTTCAGTGTACGATGGAATTGAAATCTGTGAAGACTTGGTGATAAATTCATTGTTTGCCATATTATTTGATTGAAATTGTTAGATGTTTTTTGCGACTAAAATCATTAGATTGTTCTTGTCGTGCAGAGCAGCCTTACAGTTTGTGGACAAAGTCACCATAAATTGAGGTGAATTTGTAATATTCAGACTGAATCAACATGTGTGAGTGAATAATATTTTGTGCTTGGTTCTTCTCTGGCCTATGTAACATGACTAATGAGTTCAGAGAACAAGCTTGAGCAAGTTTGGCAAAACAGAGCATTCTGTTGAAATAGAATTTGCGCATCTCTTGGACTTCAGCATGGGTTACATATCCATGTTCAAATGGCTTGAATCTGCTGGAATACACTGGTTCTGACTAAAGTAACCACTAACCAGGGACAGAAGAAAAATACCAGGGCCAGATGGCAGAAGTTTGATTTATCAAACATTTTGGAGCCCAGATATCATGGAGGTTTACCCATAATAAAGATTCCGAAGTTGCAAACATCAACAAAAAGATACAGATGCTCAGGAAACATCAGCAAACCAAAATATGAATGCAGAACACGAGAAACATTGGTGAAAATGTACTTTTCATTTTTCTTATTCCTTTGATCCTGGAGATAACTCCTCCTTTCTTACAACAATTAGAAGATGGTGATAGATGTCACCCGTTCAAAAGTGAAAAAAAAAGGATAGATGTCACTGAGGTTAGTGATAAAGAAAGCTAAAAAGCAAAATACGAATCATGTCTACAGCCAACATAGTATCTGCATCTAAGATGTATTCACAATGACGGTAACAACATTCTCGTTCTAATTCCAGTGCATAATCTGTCATCCAATTGTCCTCAGATCAAGTAGTCATCTCCATAAATCTTGAAAAATGCTTCGTGCACATAGGAATTTCTGTCTCTGATCAATGTGCAAACATTGTGAGCATCACGCCATCGCCGACACTTGAAATACATATGGACAAGTAAAGTTTGTAACACAACATTCATTTCAGAGCCCGTCTTGATGAGACGAGCATGTATCTGCCTTCCATAACGTAAAAGCCCGTGGAACCGACACAGGTTTAAAAGCCCTCCCAAAGTGTAATGGTCGGGCCTTACACATGCTAGCTCCATCTGGCGGTAAATGTTTATTGTGACAAGTGGTTGTCCATCCCTTACGGAACCTGAAAGTAATGTGTTCCATGATATCAAGTTCCGCTCATTCATCCTGAGAAATAGTATCTGGGAGACTTCAGCACAGCCACACTTTGCGTACATGTCGATAAGCTCAGTTTCCAGAACTACATTCATCTGGTTGATGACCTTAATGGCGTGTCCATGAATTTGCCTTCCATATTCTTTGTACCTTCTGTCACCACACATCCTCAGAAGGTTTGCGAAGGTATGCTGGTTAGGCTTTATATTAGCAGACTCCATCTGCCTGAAAGTGTCAAGTGCAGCCTCAACCAGCCCATTTTCAACATATCCAGATAAAAGTGCATCCCATGAAACATAATTCCTCTCATCCATCCTGTAAAATGCCAATCGGGCAAGTTCCATGTTGCCACATTTACCATACATGTCAACAAGTGCGCTGCCCCGGATGACATCAGTATCTAATGCTCTTCTAATCAAATAACCATGGAATGCACGACCACTGTTAATGTCACCCAAGTGGGCACATGCTGCAACTCCGCTGCCAAGGGTGAAACGATCAACAGTGAAACCAGACTCTTGCATTTGAACAATCATGTCGAGTGCCTCTTCACAAAGACCAAAACGAACATAACTTGAAATGATGGTATTCCAACTCACTTGATCCCTGCAGATAGTTGTATCAAATACCCTCCTTGAGCTGTCCATGCTGCCACACTTCCCGTATAAGTCAATGAGACAGTTACAAACGGTAGCATTCCTTTCAAATCCGAGGACAGTAGCAATCGTGTGCATCTGCTTCCCACGAACCAGGGAGCCCAATGCACCACATGCCTGAATTGCCATTACAATAACAGAAACATTTGGAAGCACGCTGGCGCGCTGCATGGCGCAGAATGCAGCCCAGACTTCGTTCCAGCGAGAAGAACTGGCATAGCTGCCAATGATCACACTCCAAGAGACCACATTGGGTTCGCTAATCTCGTCGAATGACTTCCTTGCATCATCCACCAATCCAAAATCAACATACCCGTCGACCAATGCAGTGCCCACAATAACATGTTGGTGCAACGCACATTTGATGACAAGGCCGTGCACGGCTTGGAGCATCCTGCTGCCCCGGAGGCTTGCGCAGGCTCTGAACACGCTTGGCAGCACAAACCTGCTCACCGGGACGCCCTCCGCCTGCATCCTGCAGAAGAGCTCGACTACCTCGGCGTGCCTGCCGGCATGCGCCAGCGCCACGACCGCCGCGCTCCTGCTCTTCTCGCCGCTCTTGGGCGTTCCGTGGGGCGAGTCACGTCCGGCCGCGCCCTTGCCCCTCAGCCGAGGCGTTTCGTCGAACAGGCTAGCCGCGTCGGCGTTGCTCTCCGGCATTCGGTCGAACAGGTTGCGCGGGTTGGCCACGCCGGGGGTCGGGGCAGTTCTTGTACTGGGCAGCATAAGGAGTTCCCTCTGCAAGGTGGCCGCCGAGACGGCGGCGCATCGGAGGAGGAGGTGGCGGCGCCGGCGCCGGCGGCAGAGAGCCCATTCGAGGCATGCAGGTTGGTGGGGCTCGGGAGTGGCATGAGGGAGCCCCGGTGGATAAGGGTGGAGGCAAGAAGCCATCTATCGGCTATGCTTGGCTCGGAAGAGCAGGCGTGAGAGAACGCTGGCATGAGTTATCAATGAAGACGAAAGCGAAGTCAGTATTTGGCGATATTTCATCCAAAATTTTGTATTGCCCAAGTACACAGGATACTGCGAAGCTTTATAGGAAGAATGCAGTAGAGTTGCGAAAAACATTTTTTTTAAAGACCGAAAAACATTTTAAGACAATGTTTTAACTACCTTTTGTGGTGTCTATCTTGGGACTTATGAAACCAAACAATAGTGAATATTTACCAAGTCGTCAAACTACGATTTCCCAAGGAGCATAATTTCTAAGAACTTACAATGCTTTGGTAGCTGGATAGTATTTGTCAACATACTGCAATACAGCAGCCCTTCATTTCCAAGTATTGTACATCTACAAGATTCAAGTTCACAAACCATCAAGATGGTTCGAAGAAACGTCTGCTTGCGGTGCCTCACAAGTCACAACAGACTTAACACATCCTAGTACATATATACAATGAACATGCCTTCCCTAGTTCTACAGTCTACAGGGCGTAAATTCTCTTCTCATGATCAGAGAAGGCTTCCAGGTCTGAAAACCTATCATGAAGGGACAAGGAGAAGGATTTGCTACCGCCTGCCCTCTTGATGCGCCGCTGTCTGTCTTCGCCAAACTTGAATCGCGGACGCAGCAACAAATATGCCAGGAACAGGAGAGTTCCAATCATGATCGGCCCTCCGATGGCTGATATGGTGAAAGCCATCCAGGCATGCTGTGGACCAACAACAACATACGCCAGTGAGACAAAAGCAGCGCATGTGCTAAGGCATGCTGACCACATGAGCTTATTTACAATCTTGATAACTTGCTTCTGGGCACCTGTTTCCCAGGCAACTAAGGTGATCTGCACCACGACCACCGCAAGGGAAATGAAAAGAGCAATGGCATTCAGAAGGCAGAACACGCGGAAACCAGCAAGCTTGGCTATTTTGGCCTCACCAATATCTCCCCCTGAAGTCACATCCTGGAAGTATTGACCTGGTAAATTGAATATGGCAACAAATGCAATGGAGGCAATCAGGGTTGCGACCATGGTAACTGAGTTGATGGTGTTCTGAACAGCTTCTCTGTGTAGTTTACGCAACTCTTTTGCAATCCCTGTCACTCGTTTATTGGTCTTACGATTCTCGTCAAGCTGTGCCTGAACATTGTGCTTGATATCACTCACAGTTCTTCTGAGTTCTGATGCCTCATCAATTTTACCCACATTTCTGGCATTCCTTGCACCAGCCTCTGTCAGCCACTCCATTATTTCCATTTTAGATTCCCCATAAGGGACTTTCTCTGCCAAATCCATAGCTGTTTCATTTTGACTGTTGATAGCATTTACTTCGAGGGTCTCATAGCTAAGTAGAAGCTGTACCATCTGAAAGAAAAAGGTGATTGATAATATAAGATGGCCAGTCAAGTTAAAGTATGCTGAGGCATAAGTATGAATAGTTTCAATAAGTTCAAATGTAAATAGCATATGGAATTCACATAAGATGTTTTTTCCTACTAGTACAAGCCCAGCCACGGACAATATTGAGGCAAATTACATGAATTTCAGTATGAGTGGCTATCAGCTATTAACTTCGCATCACTGGAGGTGGCAAATGTCTTTCCCATTCTTAACTTATGTTTAGTCTAGTTGATATACGGATTACAGCCTGCATGCTCTGAAAAAGAGAAGCAAATTATCTTAACTGTGAATCTGTGGATGAACAAATCACAACCACTTAACAAGTCACCCTTCTATTGATTGTTTTAAGGCCCACATGGAGTGGGCTGTGCATGTGCAACTACAGGAACCATGTTAAGTAGTTGGCCACTAAAAATAATAATATACTTGCACCATAATGATCACATATGGTATAAGCCTCCTTATTTATTTCCGCGTCTTTGCAATAACTTAATAATAAATTGGCGGCAGACAGTCAGAAACAGCAACAACTGATGTTTTATATGTTTATTGATAAAAGATGATTGTGCATTGTTATTTACATATGTTTTGCACTTTCCTCAGATGCTTTATTCCACTAAGTGCCAAAATACTTACACATAGCATAGAGTGGCTTCAATCAGCCATCCAACAAAACTGAGCATGACATTCTCAATGCTCCAATCCCGTATCATTATATTAAAGTATTACTTTTACATTTGGAAATCGGGAAATGTTTGGTTTAATAGACAAGTAGAAGTAGTAATATGAATATGTGTTATTCTCCAATATCTATGATTTCTTTGTTGTCACCCTTGCCGAACTCCAGGTACAAGACTACAATATATGCATCACATTACTAGTCTACCATTTAGAAGCCTAGGAGTATAACCAATTTTTTTAGTGCGTGCATTATGCCAAGCTTTTGGCTCCAAATGTCAACAAAAAAAAAAGGGGGGGGGGGTATAAATGCAGAACTTTTGATACTAATGTTGTCATAAACTCTACTTGCAAGTAGAAGTTGTACACAACGTATAGAATGACACATGAGAAAATGCCAATTGTTACTCCGCATCTTAAGTAGCTAGCAATATTATTGACAAAGGGGAGCGGACAGACTGTTTATGCCTTTTGAGTAACGAAAAATAAATAAACCAATCATTAGCTACTCAAAGAAAGATGGAACACCTAACAGATACAGCAGTTTCATAGTTCTCCATTCATTCTACAATTTACAAAATCTATCACAGAAAGGTAACTTGAAATGATCCTAAAACGGAAGAATTGAAGAACTATACCTGAGGCCTCCATTTTCTTGTTGCTATGTGCAAAGCCGTATTCCCCTTCTTGTCACGCACATTGAGGATGGAGACATCAGCCATCAGCAACTCTTCCACTACATCTGTGTTTTTACCTTTGACAGCCATGTGAAGTGCAGTTTGTCCCTTCCTATCCCTGATCGGAACAATCCCGGATCCCTCTCGATGAGTTCTTTGACAATACGATGGTATCCAATCCTCGCAGCAGTGTGTAGAGACGTCTTCCCATTTTTCCGCACAATCCTTACGCAGCTATCATCAACATCCATTATGGCAGTAACCACATCCAAGTGATCCTTTACAGCAGCAGAGTACAGGGGACTGGTGTTGGAAGAGTCACACACTGAGCAAAGCGTTGGCCACCGCTCCAGGAACTCTTTCACGACTCCTGTTTCCATTTTTTAGATATCCATAAGTTACACATTGATTTAGGTCAGGAGGGGAAAAAGAGATGAGCTAAATTTCATATGAATAGTTGGCCACCGTATATCAGAATTCCAGTGCGTCATTAACAGAAACTACAAATCGTGAAACTTTCCTTGTACAGCCAGCCGATTGCTTGAACCAATCAGCAGCTCATGTTTGAAGCATAAAATGACTGAAATGCTACCCCGAAATCCGGATCAACCTAATCGAGAGCTCAATCACAGGGGTGAAGCCTTCAGCCCGAGGCACAACTACAATACCCAGCTCACTAGATTCGCGCCACCGATCAGCTCCTAGAACCCAGACGAACCTAGGTACTAGAACAAAGGGGGAAGCTCACCGGCGTGGCCTTGCTTGGCGGCGACGTGGAAGGCATCGAGGTCGAGGCGGGAGCGGACGGTGGCGGCCTCGAAGTCGTAGAGCGGGAGGAGCATGCGCACGAGCTCCTCGCTCCCGGCCTCCGCCGCGACGTAGAGCGCCGTCTCCCCGGCGTCCGTCTGCGCCGCGGCGAGCGCGGCCGACGTGCCCGATGCCTCGGCGTTGGCCAGGAGCGCGCGCACGGCGGCCGCGTCGGCGGATCGGACGGCGGCGAAGAGCGCCTGGTGGGAGAGCGGCGGGAGATCCATCGCCGGGGGGTCACGGGTCCGGCCGCTCCGCTCGCCGCGGCGTCGGCACTCTCCACTGCTGCGTGGTTGCCTGATTGATTGGTATGGCGTGGACTCTCGGGATAGCTGGCTTTGCTGTTGTCTCGTTCCTTTTTTTTTTTTTCTGTTTTCTTCGTGGTGGTGAAATGGGGAGAAAGAAAGCGAAAGGAGAGGCCGGGGGTGCGTTCGTTGCACCTGTTCAGACCCCTCTAAAATTTAGCTCTAAAGAGAATCTTATTATTTAGAGTATTAAATAAAGTTTAATGACAAAACTTTTTTACAGATGGGTACATCTTTACGAGACGAATCTAATGAGCCTAATTAATCTATGTTTTGCTACAGTGATGCTACAGTAAATATCGTCTAATCACGGCTTAACTACCCTCGTTAAATTCGTCTCGCGATTTAGAGGGGGGTTCTGCAGTTAGTTTTGTAATTAAACTTTATTTAAGACAAGATTCTTTTTGTTTAAACCCCTCTAAATTTTAGACTCTAAAACGCCGAACACGCCCCAAAAGCATCCACGAACCACGATCCACCCACTAACGAGCCTTTTGGACGGACGCCAGACGCGCATCGCCTCACCTGACGACGCAGATTTCTTTTTCCCTTTCATTTTGCCTGATGCGTGTTCTCTTCTCTGTTTTTTATTTATCGAAAAATGATGCGTGTTTTCGATGGGAATCAACGTGCGCGTAACCCGTAGTATTTGTTATGTGATAAATCAACGTGCACTTAGACCATATCATCTTTGAACGATGGCCTCGGAATCTGATTATTCTCCACTGCATTTCGTCAAGAAAATGTTAAACCTTGCTACGCACAGTCTGAAATCCTGCTTGCTGTTACTTGTGTGCCTCCTCGCATATCTGCAGTTTCTCTAGGAAAGAGTTTCAGTTTGGACCAATGCAACAGAGCAGGCAGTACGACCACGGCATCCCTGCACTGCATATCATCCCGGGAAGAAGACACCGTCACGGAGTGGCAACGACGTTGTGCATGGCGAGGAGGCAAATTTTTTTTTTTAAGGGAAAACGCCCATAGAGGGCTAAAACTTCATTGCTCCCACAGGTATATATGCCATATTGCATGGAAAGGCTTACAAGATTTAAGAAATACAACTAGGTCCATGCAACTATGGGCGGAGCTACAGGGTGGACAGGGTGGGCCGCGGCCCACCCTGAGATTTGGGTCGCGGCCCACCCCCACCCCATTCCCACCCAGCCCACGGCCTGTTGCAAAAATAAAACCGAAGCTTACCGCTGAGGAACAGAGGAAGGGGAACGCCAATGAACGGGCGACGCGCATGAGCTGGCAAACGGTTGGCCGCTGACCCGGTGGCGACGGCCCACCCTGAGATTTGGGTCGCGGCCCACCCCCACCCCATTCCCACCCAGCCCACGGCCTGTTGCAAAAATAAAACCGAAGCTTACCGCTGAGGAACAGAGGAAGGGGAACGCCAATGAACGGGCGACGCGCATGAGCTGGCAAACGGTTGGCCGCTGACCCGGTGGCGACGGCGAGTCGGCGATCCGCGGCGACGGCACGACCTCTCCTCGACTCCTCCCCTGCGCAGCGTGCCTGCTCCCCTGCGCGGCGGCGACCCGAGGCTGCTGGCAGCGGCCGCGCGGCGGCCAGGCCAGCGACGGCGTGGCTGGCGGCGGCCTGGCGCCCAGTGACGGCCCTCTCCTCTACTGCTTTGCTCATTCACCTACGCAAGGTTCTGCTGCTCTTCCCTGCCCTCTTCAATCTCTTTCAAGTCAATCCAATTTCAGTTGAATGAATTGCATAATGTACATTAGGATTTGCAAGTTTTTTTGTTTGGTTGCTCCTACAAAAACGCATCTGGACGGCAGATCGGTTGTAGCAAAGGGGTTGGCAAAACTCGTACTTCTGCCAAATGTGTGAGCGCAACCTGGAAACAACTCACCACCTGTTTTTTGAATGCCCGAGGACAAGGGAAATATGGTCGGTGGTTGCAACATGGATTGGATGTCCATCCTTCTCACCATCCGAAAGGGAAGACAGCGGCAGACTGCAGGATTGGTACATCAGGCTGTCGAGCCAACAAGCACAAAGGAAGGGCCTCATGTCCCTTGCAATGCTAACGGTGTGGGCGATTGGAACGAGAGCAACTACAGAACCTTCAGAGGAGCTTTCAAGCCAATTGCTAGGGTCGTTGATAAAATCAAGGATGATGCAAGGAACCGGATCATAGTCTTTTGAGTTGAAGCTCAGGATGTTTTTCTTGAATATGAAGGAAGATGAGATTATTGAGACATTTATGGCCATTAGAAAGCGAAGGTCCGATAAAGAGAAGTAGTCTCTTATCTCGTTTTTATTATTTTAATCGTGTAGGTTTGTAACGAACCATTACTATGTTTGTAAGATATTTTATCTAAGTTATTGAACTTCTATTGTATGTTGGCGCTTCAAATTTGTTGTGCGGTGAATTTTTTTTTTTGTCGGCCCACCCTTAGTTTGAATCCTAGCTCCGCCACTGCATGCAACAGGCAGTAAGGACGTAAAACAAAATACAAATTACAACCAGGTCCTTCATGGGAAAAGCTCGCCGACGCAGAGAGAGAAGACCGCCGCGCTGCCGAGAGGAACCCATGCAGAAGGTGGCGAGCAGCCGAACCACAGGCGCTGAAACAGCCGAAGAAGATGCCTCCATCTTCCCTAGGATCAGTCGGTGTGGACGAAAGAAGGGAGCAGTCCAGCCACCGTAGTGAAGATGGGAGAAGGCCTCACCGTGCCATTTGATTATCACGCCGACGGCCCAACCGACAGACGCCTCAAGGATGGCACCAAACGAGGTAGAAGAAGTCGCAGCCGTAGATCTCGAGGAAGCTTCACCGGACTCGACTAAGAGAGGATCCACCTGATGAAGGAAACGGGGATCAAGCCGGCGGCAATCAACCCGAAACAGGGGATTCCAGCGACCTTCGACTAGATCAGCACGAGCAACCCGGCCAGCAGAACAACCACCACAACATACCAAAATCGGAGCAACAAAGGAGAAGCAAAGGGGAGGAGAACACCCGTCGGGGAGGAATCCAGCGAGGACAAAAGCCATGACGGCACAACCACAAGAGAAACTAGGGAGCACAAATCCGGATGACAACAATGACAAATCGAAACGCCGGAGATGACGACGATGGCCACAGCCGGAAGAGAGCTCCACCTACAACTAAAACGACAGAGAAAGAGAGAAAACTAGGAAGAGGGACTGTACAGGGAGGGTCCCTCACCCTTTACCTCATCACCGGCAAGCCGGAGACGGCAGGGGAGGGGCCGAATCGGCCGGAGAAGACGAACTCCGGAGGACGCCTGTTTTTTCGCCTGCGAGGAGGCAAATTGATGAGGCGATCGCAAATTCGCAAGCGCCATGCCACACGCCCCCAAGCCCGGCCCTGCCGTCGTCGTGATCTCCAACCCGCCTCGACGCACCGTGACACCCAAGTCGTGTCGCGTGCTGCCATGGACTGGCAACGTGATCGGCCCTGCCACCCATCACGAAGCTCGGACGCACCTCGCCGTGCGACTTTTCCATCGCGCCACAATCCACAGCCACAGGGCACGCTCGCTCGACAGTTCGTCGCGCCTCGCGGATGCAACCGGCATCGCTGTTTCCATCTGACGGAAACACTGGCAAGCAGCCACTGTCTGAACCTCCACTAACTTCTCTCACCTGGCTCGACTTTTCCATTAATCCACCACTGCAACACCGTCAAGCGGAGCCAAAGCGCGGTACCCGGGTCACATGCCGTGCGACGGGAGATCAACGTATTCGCGGATCGCAGATCGACGAATCCCCCAGGAATGCATGCCACGCCATCTAGGGCAGGCCGAGCTCATCGTCATGGCTCACGGCGACCGGGGCTGGTCGCTACACCCTCTGGGTTGCCGTTTGCCGTCCGATGCTTATCCCGCGGTCAGTATTAAAGGTAGGGGAGATTCCTTGGGCTTGTAGCCCAAATTTTTTACATTTTGGCTCTTTTCAGAAAACATTTTCACATATGAACCCCTTAGAAAAATATGTCCAGAAATAGACCCTTTTCTGAGCGCCATATGATTTGGCGCTCAGGTTGAACACCTGGGGGCCGCAACAATTGGCGCCCACCCCTGCCACGTCAGCTGGAGGGCACGCGCCCGTTCTGCTGACCTGGCAGGGGGTGAGCGCCGGAATCTATGGCGCCCAGCCTGTGAGCGCCGCACCATTTGGCGCTCACCTCCGGGCACACAAAAGTCCTCTCTTTCTTTCTTCTCTTCCTCTCATTTCCTCACTCCTCACCGGTCGCAAGAAAATGCCTTGTTGTATGTTGTGGACTATGATATGGAACCGTTGGTTTCAACTAAGTATTTGTGTAATTGTAGTACTTTGCTAGCTATATTGCAATGGTAAAGATGTAGAACCCGGCTTCATTGGCTTAATTGCAGTGAAATGGAATTACATACGTACATAAATTGCAATGGCATGTTCGGTACACATGATGAGTAACCTATACGTGCACCGTACTAATCCTGACATGCCTTTAGGGAATTGAAAAATGCAACACTTGAATGATGAGAATGTAACATTTAGCCAGGTTTTGGTAGGAAATCTAGTCCCATGGACTGTAGTTTGACTCTCCGCCAGACTGAGAGTAGCCATAGTTATTATACCCACCACCACCGTAGTAAGATGGTGGTGGTGCTGGTGGAGCTTGTGGTGGTGGGTTGGTTGGGCCTGACTTGTGGTGCGGACATTGGCAGTACGGATCAAGGCAATAGGTGTCGGGGCCAGCAATGCCAATCACGAGCTCTTGGCTTTGACGTGGAGTTGCCGTCTCAAGTTCTTGCTGTAGGTCGAAGATGCGGTTTTGCAGGTAGCTAATGTATTCAACGGTTGTGCTGATAGGCTTAGGATCCACCCACAGCGTGAAGCCACAATTGTCTTGGTCCTCGTTATTCTGTAAAAAAAAGGTGTGCAAATGTTGAATAAAGATGAGGAGGCTTAAAGATGATACTTAAAGGCGAATGAGAAACAAGTAAGAATTAAAACTCACTTGTCCATTTGGGCATCTGAAGAAGCGCCGACCTCCATCGCATTGGCCGTCGAACATTTGGACGACGCA
Organism: Eragrostis curvula; assembly: GCA_007726485.1. Taxonomy (NCBI): domain Eukaryota; kingdom Viridiplantae; phylum Streptophyta; class Magnoliopsida; order Poales; family Poaceae; genus Eragrostis; species Eragrostis curvula. Next base: position 5,915,849 of record CM017439.1, on the reverse strand, counting down.
ATCCAGGCCATGACCGCATTTTGGCCATTTGAACTTTCTGTTGTCGTACCGTCTAATTGGATTGGTAACATAGTCAAAATCATCTTTCGACTCTAGAGAAAACTGTTGAATAGGTGGATCATATGTGAACGGTCCGTGTTCTCCATCCCAAACCCACTCTTCCGGTGCTGAAGAACTCCCCGCTCTTCCTCCTCTCTTTCCTCCTCTCCCTCCCCCTCTGTTAGCCATGGATGCGTTGCTCAGTGTGTTGCATTCACGAGTGAAGTGGCTCTATTTAACGAAAGGGAGAAGCACCGAGTTGAAAAGCTGAAGCTGCATGTCTGAAAAGAGAGATGCATGCTTTGTGGCAGTCATGCATGCATTGCATTGAGGCAGTGATGCATGCAGTAGAGTCACTGTTCGCGCATGCATGCTCTATCAATGTCACCTTTCTTTTTTTGACTACATGGTCCTTGGATGCCCTGCGTGTTGCTGTGGATGCAGTGATTGTGACCCTGCCTGCAAAGTCATTGATTGGAAGTCATTGACGCAGTGATAAAAGGAGAAGAACACGCCATGGTTTTATCATTGAGAAGCATAGGATGCTCCGCGTTGTCTGATGCAATCATGGTGCGCTGCCTCCTTTTACTGTGGTCGTGTGTGGTCGTGCATGCGATGTCCTGTCTGGCACCGGAGTGTAGTGATTGATTGTGGCACTGCCTCCATTAGTTGCATACGCTGCCTGCCACCAGTGACAACGAAACAAAGGCCGCATGCGCTGCCTGCTTTTTATTGTGGCCCTGTCTCGATTACTTGCATGTACGTAAAGGACTGGTCCGCATTCATAGCAACCAGACAACGAATGGACATGAAAATAATAAAAGCAGAAGAACCCGGCTTCAACATTCAAACTTAGGACGCAACATACATACAATGAGGAGGGAACAATGGCGTGTTTCGATGCACATGACAAAGCTACGTGTCCATCGATCTACTCCTAACACGCCTTAGGGAAATAAATTTCACTCACAGTGAACGTAGTATTCTATGAGGTGGAATGACATATTCGGTGCACACAATTGCTGATAAGCAACATGGAAATCAAAAGACTAATCATCGCCTGGGTTAAACGACGCGTATCCCTCGTCGTCCCCTTTCGACTTAGATGAACCTCCTTCGCTTTTCTCGCGAAGCTCGTCCAACATCGGACCTATTTATCCTCAGTGTCTACTGAGTGCAACGGGGATATTTCCCCTTTCTGAAGGCATCCGGACCTGCTGCCCTAGCGCGGCGAGCTCTCTCGCGCATCCTCTTCCTTTCGGCCTCGCGGGCCTCATAAGCAAGCCGATCTTCCTCTTGTTTGCGCCTTCGTTCCGCCTCTCTCTTTGCTTGCGTTCCGCTTCGTACTTGCGTCGACGCTCTTCGTCCTCCTGCCTCATCTTCCTGCGTTCCTCCTCTCTCCTTTCCTCAGCTTCCATATCAAGCCAATGCCTTCTTGCACGTTGAGCGACACGGTACACATGGGCTATATCCTCTGGTGTCTGCTCAGTGTCAACATACTCGATGAACTCACACAGAGGCGGCGGGGACTGCAATGTTATGAACGTATTAGTAAGTAAGAATCAATGGTGGAAGCAAAGAATGACGAAGTACAAGTAGTTACCCTTGATCTCCCATCGGAAAAGTAAAGACGTTGCGAAGGGTCATATTGGTAGTTCTTGCACATCCAAAGCCTTTTGCCGTAGTCATCACCGAGAACGAGTGACTTCACTAGCCTGCATGGAGTGCCACAGAGGCACATAGGAGCGATGAAGCCATCTCCGAGAGGTAACGTCTCTTTGTTGTGGGGTGGGTCGTTGGGGAACTCCATAGCTATGGGAGAAATTTCGGTGTTGGTTAGATTGCGAAGTGGCTGAGTTTAACGGACAGACGATGTGTGCATTTTATAGGCATAACTAACGTGGTCTATAGACGAAGACTACAAAGAAAAGAAGAGGAGATGTCATCGGATGCTCTGCAAAGTTACCCGTGAATGGATGTGTCGCCATGCGAAAACAATAAATGCGTGTCGTCACGACAGTAAAAGTTGCACGTCTGAAAAGAGAGAGTATGCATGCTGTGTGGCAGTCATGCATGCTTTGTGGCATGCATGCATTGAGACAGTCACGCATGCTTTGTGGCATGCATGCATTGAGACAGTCATGCATGCTTTGTGGCATGCATGCTTTGGGGCATTGGATGCTCTACGTCTGATGAATTGATGGCCACCAGACACATCGATGCAGAAAAGCAAGTGCATTGATGCATTGGTGCTTCTGGCAGGCACTGCGTCGAAAAAAGCTTTGGCCCATAGGATGCTCTGCTAGGTAGTGATGCACAAGAGGACAATCAAAGCATAGATGCTCTGCGAGGTATGACAAGGCGATAATGAAAGGAAAACAACCCGGCTTTAACATTCATACTTAGCATGCAACATACATTGATTAAAAGTGAACAATAGCGTGTTCCAAGCACATCATAAACCTACTGGTGCATGGATTTAATCGTAACACGCCTTAGGAAATTTAAATGGACTAACAACAAACATGATACAACGACATAATCCGGGTATCTGCATAACAGCAAGCACTAATCATCGCCCAGGGTGGACGAACCTAAGTAGCTGTCATCATCGTCATTCCTCTTGGAAGACCCACCTGCCTTGAACTTGTCGCGAAGCTCGTCCAACTCCCACTTTCTTTTCAAGTTCACCCATTCCTGGTCTTTTGGAGAGATGGTGTCATCGATCCATTGTATGAAGTCACATCCCTTGGGGAGGTTGGAATATTTCTTGGCCTTCTGGCCACGTTTTGCTAGTTTCTCTCTTGAAGCCGTCTGTACAATAAAATTTGTGTTAATCGACATTAAAAGGCCAAAACGTTTGTATTGATATTGATATATCATACCGTCGAGGGATATGTCTCCAAATCGTTCAAGGCTTCTTGCGCGCACTTCCACATGCGCCGGCCCCAAGTGTCGATATCCTTGGAGGCAGAAGAAACACACCTCCTTCCGCAGTGGCACTGGGGGGCACCCTCGAAGCCTGTTGGTGGTGGCCGCGGATTGAGGAAGGTATCTCTGTTGGGGTCATTTGCAGGAGGTCCATCTTCCCATTGTGCAAGCTCCTTATTGCGATGGCAATAAGCATGGTGCCCTGATATTTCCCAGTGAGGAAGGTGCCATCAATAGAAATCACAGGCCGATAATGCTTGAAAGCCTCAGCGCTTTGGGCAAAAGACCAATATGCTCGGAAGAAAATCTCCCTTCCATCCGCTCTCTTTATTTGTGACTTAGGGACATACTCCATATGCATGCCCGGGTTTTTGGCTTTCATGGCATGTAACATTGCAGGCAGGCGCTCATATGCTTCTGCCCAATCGCCGTAGCATGTCTTCAGAGCGCGTTGCTTTGCCCGCCAACCTTTCCCGTATTTAATGCGGTACCTCCATTTCAAACGTACCATCTCAATCAGGGAAGCCACCGGCATGGTTGGAGTATGCTTTATGATATTGACAAGTCTCTGAGCAATAAATTTGGAGCTCAGCTGTGGGTGGCTGTCATCCGGATTGTCAGAGCCACAAGTATGAGGCTGCACCACATTTGTAATCTTCCACTTCGCATGACGAATCTTCCGAGCGCGTACTGTCCAAGGGCAGCCACGCTTGCACACAACAATGAACTGTCGCTGCTTGTAAGAATGCTTCACACTATGAGGACGGCAGTGCAACACGGAGTACTCATTCAACCACATCTTCATTGACTCCATATCCTGAAAGATAATACCCTTCTGAATTATTTCAGCTGTTTCTACCCGTGGCACAACATTCTCGGTCTCCTCTCCATCAGCAACAGCTCTATGACCCTGCCTCAAATCCCGACAATCAGGGACCAATGGATCACGGTCCGTAATCACTTGCCTCAACATTTCCTTCTCCCATTCTGCCAATCCACCGATAGGGCGATCATCATCCGAATCCTCCGCTCTCTCCTCCTCATAATTTGTATCATCACCAAAAACCGGGACATCCACTAGATCGGTAGCAACACCATAGTTATCTTCATTAGGTGCCACTACTTCATTAGGTGCCACTTGAGGAACCGTTTTAATGTCCGGCAGAGTTTCATCCCTACGATCATCACCACAATTCGGGACGATCGGAGGCATTTGGTTTCCAACCGAATCAGTCATCACTACGGTTGCTGCAGAATTCCGTGCCAAACCGTCATGCACACTTGCTTGTGATGGCTGGGTTAGGTCAATTTCTACTTCATTCGAACAACCAATACCTACGCCTCCATCCACCACTACCTTCCGAACCACCAAATCTAAAGCTCGAACTTCTGAATTCATAACAATCTCAATATATGCTTGCCATTACTCCTCGCTACCCACTGGAGCCATTATCTTCATGCGTGGCCCATTCGACGAACCCACATCAATTCTTCCTTCAAAATCCAACTTAACACCCTGCTCAATCCATCCCAAACGTTGCCTCACTCGAGATGCAACAATACATAAAGTTGGGGTCTCAACAAAAAGAAACACATCCTCTCTCATACCAACAAAATCAACACTACCATCTTCAGTCCTGACAATTGAACCACCGTGGTGCACTCTCACACATTTAGCCATCTACATCCATTTCAACAAAAAATAAAGACATTTTCCAATTTAGCATTCTTCATATCAAAATAAACCAAAAATTTGCCCTACCAATTTTCCTACTGCACAACACATCCTATCCATTTAAAATCAACAAACTACCTCCTATCATGCTAAAAGCAACAAACAAGCACCAAGAAACCTACATTTCTCACTAATTCAACCATACTACCCTATGTCAATAACATGCCTACTAACAATTTATTGCTACCAATGAAACCAACTACAGCTGGACCATCCAAACATCAACATATCAACCACATTACGTTTACAATTGCAAATCTAACAAAGAAACCAATCAAATTGGTCAATTTCATCCTCAAACCCTAGGGTTAGGGTTACACGAAATTGGAGACATACAAGCATTTCTATTGGACGAAATTCAAGGAGGCGGAGGAAATTACCTTGGGGAACTGATTCCTCGGAAAGATTTGGCTTCAAACCATGCGAAATTGAGGGATTTAGAGGAGGGGATGGAATGGGGGAGAGAGAGGATGAGCCGCCGGCTCTCTGTTCGTGAGGAGAGTGAGGAAGGAGAGGGAGAGAAAAAAAGAGAAAGGCCCGCGGGCCTTTTGTGCGCCCGGGGGTGGGCGCCAAAGGATATGGCGCTCACCCCCCTGGGCGCCAAAGGGCCTGGCGCTCACCCCCCGCCAGGTCAGCGCATCAGCCGCGTGCCCGCCAGCTGACGTGGTCAAGGTGAGCGCCAATTCTTTCGGCGCCCAGATGTTGGACCTGAGCGCCAAATAACACGGCGCTCAGAAAAGGGTCCATTTCTGGACATGTTTTTCCCAAGGGTCCATTTGTGAAACTTTTTTTCAAAAAAGACCAAATTGTAAAAATTACACAAGCTGGGCTTGACCACGCCTCGCGATCACCAATTTAGCCCAACACGTAAAATACAACCCAACGCAAGGAAAATACAGCCCAACTCATTAGAATCCAAGAGGGCGCTGCACCCAGCCCATCTCCCTCCCGAAAACACCAGCACACCTCAACGCAGGCCATTTCTCGCCTTGCTCGTCTGCCATGGCACCCGCAGCCGCCAGTGTGCCGCTCGAGCACGCGTGGGAGCAGCGGCCGGAAAGGAGGGAGGAAAGCCGGGTAAAATGATGGGCACGGTTTGTTTGCGCTGAATGGTTCAACGTACCAGTACCACGGACGGTACGGGTGCTTCAGGGCCGTCAATCATGTCAGACTTCAACACCAATCATCTGGCTCTTCGTTCGATGCAGCATTACGTGCAAGTGCCAAGATGCTCGCGGTCAGATCTCATATGGGGGAATCTACAGCAACATGCCAACACGCAGCGGTGGCCTGACGAGGCTAACACCATTGGCAGCGAGAGCGGATCCTTGCAAATCTCCAACCTGAACATGGGGCTGGAGCAACATGCCTTCGAGATTTCTTGGCTAATAAAGGATCAACAAGTGCCCGGAGCTGCATCTATGGGAACTTCCAGATGAATTCGGTCATTGGTTACGTGCAAGTGTCAAGACGCAGGGATCATACTGTATCAAATTGAGCGTTTGTCCAACATACTACACCTTGTCACATGTATGGCGCTTAGCTAAGGGATCAACAAATAGTTTGGTGAATGATTCCGTGTCTACTAGTAGTACTTGCATGAGAATCATATAATGGCCGCAAGTCCAAAGAAGATTCCTGACCTTTGCTTTCTTGACCATACCGCTAGGGGCTGGTGGAAGGAAGATTCATCACGCTACGGATCGGAGTGGCGGCAGGTCAACCCAAACCTACTTACTTCTCCCTACATCGGCGTAGCAATCAGGCGACGTATGAGCAGCTATTAACGCAAGCAGTACGTAACAGCAAACTTGTGATGACTTCACTTGACTCGGTGGGTGCTTCAGGTCCAGAACAAAGAAACGACGACTTGAATACTTGTGTGTGTTTTTGTACTGGTATGTTTTATTTTCCTTTTTTTTTGTGAAGACTATGTGTTTTTCTGAACAGACGACTCCCGGGCTTGTGACAGGCAGAGATTTTGCCCGTGATCGCTGGCAAGAATACTGTGAAAGAAAAGGTGGAGGCAGTAGTGGATAATTTGTGGTTCATAGTTTACCCCGAAAAAAAGGAAACAAAAAACTGGTGATCCTTGTTATGCCGGGAACAAGTCCGAAGGCGTAGCTTTCATTCCAGGGGCGCGTGTAGGAGATGCATACCTGTATCGATCACTGCTACTGTAATACGGGCGACAGTGACGAGGGGAAATCGATGGGTTCGACGAAAGGGATTGGGATCAACTCGTACTGTCGTACGTATAGTACTATGCAGCAGCTGTTGCGTCCGTTACTCCTCGTGTTATCTTCACCATGGTCCGTCTATGAAACTCCGGGACAAAACTGAGAAATCAACATCCCAGGAAGTCGAAATTATGACTACTTGGTAAGAATGCACACGCCAGCGCAAAAATGGCAACTAATGCATGGATTAGAGTGGGAACAGAGGTCAACTGGTAAAATTAAAACACTTTGCTACTAGGTTGATGAATGATGCTGGACAATACATACTACCTAGGCATCATTCTTTCTGATTATGTATGTATTGGCAAGAAACATATAATTGAGGCGACAACCCTGATGAGAACAACTGAAACTTCAATGTCTCGAGCAAGGTTGGTAATTTCGTTTTGACCGGAAAAACCGGACCGGACCGAGATGTCCGGTTACCGCGAAAACCGGAAAAACCGGTCGAAAACCGGATCAAAATACAAATAACGAAATTTGAACAAAAAAGTGTCGAAATTTTTGGTAAACTGGTCCGGTTCACCGGTAACCGAAATCGTAACCGGACTAGAATTCGGAAAACCGGTTTAAAGAGAAAAAATGAAAAAAAATACAAAAAATGAAACATTGAAACAAATTGAAACAAAAAATATGTTAAAAAACTAGATCAAATTTACAGCCCAATGGTGGAAACAGAACACGTAGATTCGATCGTTTGGTTTGTCAAAAAAATCAAGGAAGGTTGCTAGTTTGAATTTTTCTTCTTTTTCAACCCAGAAAATTTGCGTGATTTTTTTGACATATCAAACGATCGAATTTTTGTGTTCTTGTTCCACCATTGTGCTTAGAATTTCATCTAGTTTTTTTTACATATTTTTATTTCAAATTTTGTTAATTTTTAAATTTTTTTAAATTTTGAATTCGAAAACCGGAGAACCGGGTAAACCGGACCGGACCGGTTTTTTCGGTTTTCGCGGTAACCGGTCCAGTTTACCGTGGTTTTGTAAACCCTGGTCTCGAGAGGCGCCTGAAACTTCGATGCCTCGAGAGACATGTTTAGCATCTCAGAACACAGAGAGACGTGTTCGGCCGTTGACTCCAAGATCGACATTTACAAGATTATCAACGAAAACTCATCCCTCCTGAAGATGATAGTATTAAGAAGAATCGTGACAACTCAAAACAATATATAGCTCGCTTGCAATCAGACCAATCATGTCTTACGCAAGCCAGATGGTACTACGACTTGAATTGTTTGTCAGTTCTTATTTCAGCTATTCCCATTTCTTAACATAATTTGCTACTTTGAATATTGTTCGTATTGAAGTCAGCAATATACCTACAATTTCTGGCTGTCGATTCGTCAGCAGATGAACATCTGCATCTCGGAATCTTTGGGGTTTGTTTAATATAAAGGCAGATCTCAAAATTATTCCTGCAGAACCATTGATTCAGTGAATAGGGGGCCATATGGCTGCATGCAAATGTGCCGCGTAAAACAAAGCGTTCTGTGACTCGTGTGATGGTATAATTGAGGATTCGGGATGCGTGGCCGGCCTTTGGCCTAGCGTGCAGGCAACTGCTCATGAAGCGCATGTGTGATCTGTCACTGTCCTGCAAAAATGCGTGCAATCACTGTACATCAAAACCAACACCTCAGCTCTTCTTTCCTCGCTAGAAAATTTCACATTAGCAGGTCGTAGGATCAGCTATTCACCGTACATTAACGCACGCAGCGTTATCCAAAGCTGATAAGTGATAAGGACACGAATGAGCACGTTAATTTGGCAGACACACTATAGTGCATGGATCTGCCTTATCGAAATCTTGATCTCCCGGCCGAAAGGAATCAGTCGAACTAAATTGCCAATTTTCTTTCTGTTCGTGCGTTGAGTGTCTTCAGTTGAAGTTTGGGAGGCTGAAGCCATTATATTCCTTCCCGTCTCTGGCAACTACATAACGTGACAGCAATAAATTCCTTGCGAATAAGATTTCATCAGTTCGTCAACACCAAAGAATTCAAGAAAAAACAGAAAGAAAGCAACGCTGCAACAGCCTTTTCTTGTCCCTGCACGACGCGGGGGCCTTATTGGCCAGCACGAACCAAATGATATTCTAAATCCAGTTGTGAATCGTGATGTAACCAAAGGGGGAAAAGAGGTCTTACTATGAACCCAGTTATGATTCTTCCATTTCGTCAGCACAAGTTGTTCTCCCAAATGGCTCAGGAATCAGTGAAACTGAGTATTCAGTGGTGATAACCTAATAATCTGATGCAGGTTGGAATTAGAGGGTGATCTGATCTAGTCAGGCCGCATTGATGCGGTGTTGGAATGGGGGATAGATGCACCACTGATGCATGAGAGTGATTCCGATTCAACTGAGGAAAAGATGGCGTGGATTCGAGTTGTTGTACAATCAGCTAGCATGCATGATGAAAGCAGGGCAAGGACATGTTCGTCGTACTAAATTAGTTCCATTATATACATAAAAGATGAATAATGCAACGTGATCGGTCAGGTTGATGCATTCTTGATGGAATCAGATGCCATGACAAATAGGTCCGTCTGAAGTGTTTCATATGAGTGATTTGCTTCTGGAAGACCCGCTTGAAATTCTGTGGAAAATTGCTGCGGCATTGTGCTCGATTGCATCAATTCGGATGTTGAAGCTGCCCTGACAGGAATGATAATCAACCGCACACCTCAGAACCGTGTCAATCGTGAAAGATGTTTGAACGAGACAAACTGATATGAAAACTCCTTTTACTGGTTTTCTCCTTTTAACATACAGATGGCTCTTTTCAACTACTCCATCCGTTTTTAATTATATGACGCCATTGATTTTTTTATTGAACTTTGACCAACAATATATGTGAAAATAATTAGTTGCTTAACGTAAAATGTATATTGTTGGATCTATCATCAAAAGCACTTTAAGATTAACTTATACATTTAGCTATTTGCATAAATATTTACAAATAAGACGAAAGGTCAAAGTGACAAAAAAAAGTCAACAACGTCATATAATTAAAAACGGAGAGAGTATATTATATGGGTACCGTTGGGGGCTGCAAAAGTGCAAAGCAAGACTCTGGTTTATGCACGTGCACGTTGGACCACGAAACCCACGTTTTCTGGCGAGAGAGTAAGGAAAACAAATTCAAACAAAAACTCCCTTTTTATATTTCAGTAAAATTTAATATTTCAGAAGTCCTAAAACGCCTAGCAAGTGTAACTAAAATTGGCAAGTGTATATACGGAATCAGCAATTAATACATTTGTCAAGATTCGTCTCAAGCATGCAAAGATACGGCAACATTCACCATAACCGTGTGATGACTCACCATGTCCTTCTGTACTCCCGTAACTGATGTGCTGGCCATGCATCGGTACATGCCATTTCCACCTCGTCTCTATCAAGGTTTGAATTATCGACCGTATCAATAAAACCGAGCCGCACCGATACGACCGATTTTCACGAAAATCGAGGAAATCGATCGAAAACCGAACAAAAATTTAAAATCCGAAATTTGAATTCAAAACCTCGAAAATCGACCGATATCGTCGAAAATCGACCGGTTTTCAGTGAAAATCGACGATTTTTACTGAAAATCGAGAAAGTGAGAAAAACCTCGAAAAAACATGGAAAAAATGTAGAAAAAATCGCCATGACTTTTGGTAAATATTTCCAATATGCTTAGAGACACATTGACAATATAGTATGCATAAAACATAGCACAAGTCATAATAACTCGAACATAAATTGTCTGACATAGTTCACGAATAAATACAATATACAACATAGTTTTCAATATGCTACACGTAGTTTTGGACATATTACAACAACGGATACAAACATACATCTCAATACCATGGGACGTCGGATTGTGGATTGTTCATGGAGTTGTACTCGTCGGTTGACATGATGTTAATTCCTTGTTTAGCCAACAACTCCGCCTTGAACTCATGCCAACTTTGATTAGTCCAAGCATGGTTTGTTTGCCATTGTGAGACCAACATGTTATAAAAAGCAGGCTCTTCCCACTCAAAAATCCATTTTTGACGTGGTTGGTTATTCAACTCAGGAATAGAGTATGAGTAATAATCATTTGAGGACTCGCTACCACCATATCCATAGTTATTTGAGGTATCGCTTGTTTGAGGAAGAGAGTAGTAGCGGTAATCATCATTAGAGTATGAGGACTCACTTCCATAGCCATGACGATGTTGCCTACTTGTGCCTTGCGGCATGGTCGTCCTCGGCGATGTTGGAGCGCCATGGTCCGAATCTTGCGTAGCGTGTGTGAAGTATGTCTCACCTGCAAAAGATAGTGAATAATTAGTGAAGAATGAAACTGATGACATGAGATACATATGTGCTATAGAGGTACCTGTGAAGTGGATAGGACTTGGACCACATTGTGGCTGCGATGTGTCTCCCGCAACGGTTGTGTGACCACCTCCGTCGTCCTCAGGTGGGGAGTCGGAGCCATGATCACTAGCGGTGGACACATCGCTACTGACCACCTGTGCTTCAACACCCTTATGCCTTTTACCTTTCTCTTTTCCTGATGTGGATTGGTGTTTCCTCTTGCCTATGTGTGTGTCACCCACAACGTTCTCCGCCCACTCAACAAGAGACTTACCACCAATGATGGTTTGCAATTGTTCTGATTCTTGCACCACCAAGTTAGAAGGCATAGGGGTATCACTATGAGTGTCTTCCTCATCAAGTAATGGAGGGGCATTGGACCGACCATGCTCCATCCAATCCCGAATGGGATTTGACTCATCAAGCAACGTAAGCTCCATGAGCTTATCGAATGGATTATCTTCTGGTGGCTTGTATAGTCTAGCTTCCTTCAAGCGAATGCGAAGGTTATAGTTGACGTACACCAACTTGTGAAGTTTCTGGTGCGTCAACTTATTGCGCACCTTAGTATGGACCAAAGCAAATGTACTCTAATTACGCTCACATCCGCTGGACGAACAACACTGAGACACTAGCCGCATCGCTAGCTTCTGGAGATGCGGTGTTTCACCACCGAACATAGCCCACCATGCAGCTGTAACCAAAATAAAGTGACACCAGAAGTTAGGCATAACCATAGTTCATCGAGTTTGTCAGTTGACTTGGACGGAATTATGACAAACCTGGAGAAGTCTTATTGTCACATGCCATATGCCGAGCCAAGTCTCTCGAGAACTCACCCATCTTTCTTTTGTATTGTTCTATTTGATGAAGTGCTGACGCAACTGTTTCAGTGTCCGCCATGTACTCGAATGCTTTTCTAACATCAGCTAGGAGGGTATAGCTTGTCCCGTAAGCATAGTGGGTCATCGGGTGCAAAGCGGCAGCTGATAATACAACAAGAAAAGAAGTTATAATATGCATCAGAAGTTTGCAATGTACAACATGTCATTACCTGCATTGACATAACTCTCGTTTGCAATGTCACCCATCCTTGGGTTGATAACTGCCATGTAACGATCAAACTCTGGTACATTGTTATGAAAGTAACTTTCAAGCTCATTGCGCATGAGTTGAAACTTTAGCAGCACCTCAGACAAATTAGGAGACTTGTCCTGATCTGCAAATCGAAGAAATGCATACAATGGCTCCACAGCTTTGCAAACGATCTTCATGTTGTCCCACCATTCCAAATTGGAAAGGCATGAATGGGCATATCTTCCCTCAACTGTCTTTGCATAACGACTCTGTAAGAATCCAGAAGATCCCATCCATGCCATAAATTTGTCTCTCCGCCGAAGCATACTATCCAGAAACATGTAGTTTGTGCCAAAACGAGTTGCACACCATCTCACCAACTCACCTCCTATTGCATTCTTCATCATGTCATGCAACTGGTTGTGATTGTACAGCCAACGAGAGATTCGACGGGCACTTTCAATGACAGCATAATGCTCCGGGAAGTCTCCAATTGACTTCAGCATCAAATTAATTGTGTGTGCCACACATGGCTGCCACACAATGGAATACTTCTTACTAACCATCTTGCAAGCCTTCTTGTAGTTTGAACCATTGTCGGTTATGATTTGCACGAAATGTTCCGGGCCAAGCTCCTTCAAAACTTTGACAATTTCCTGCAACCATGACAAACCGATCAGTTTATTGAACATTGATGGTGAATTACAAATCCTAGCACTACAATATACCTTATAAATGTAGTCCGCGTCTTGGCTTTTTCCCGTTGCATTTACTGACTTGTGGAAAAACATGACACCATTGCAATATACCATGAAGTTGATAATGCTCATCTTCGTCGGCCCCGTCCATGAATCACACATAAGTGTAACACCATACGTGTTCCACTCTAGCTTGAACTTGTCAAACTGCTTCTTTATGTCCGTTTCATTTGCATCTAAATAAATTCCGTTAATCTCTCGGCCCGTGGGGCTTTGGACGCCCTCACCTGCAAGTATGATATAGTTAGAATGATTTAGGTTGGCAAATGCTGACTCAACATCAATATGTAAGTGCTTACCTCATCTCTGTGTCTCCTTGATAGCGGCATTGAAGTAAGGATTGTCAGCCTTGTTTCCAGCGATAGCTTCTATGTGCATCCATTTCGCCCAAGCCTTTCCAATTGCCCTCCTTGCATTCTTACTCTTCTCTGACGGAAGCACCACATCAATCCTTGGTTGATATGTCGGTTCAGATGATGCGCCTCCTTTTCCCTTCCTTGACGTTGTCCTTTTAAGAAAGCCCATAAATCCACCACCTTTTTGGTTGTCCCCTGCCTGCGATGAACCACCACCATGCTCATATTGCCCACCTTAGGCACGGCTACGCGTCTCATATTCATGATGTTGTCGAGAAGCATGCATGGCAGCCTGCAGCTCATCGTCATCCTCATCCTCATCTTGGCTCACATTTCCCTCTCTACAAACTTCCTCTACTCTCAGTTTCTCCTTTGCTCTGTGCTTCGACCTCTCCTTAGTTCTATCCAGCTCACGACGAAAATAATCACGGACTTCATTTGGACATAAGGTGCAATGAACCACATTACTGCCACGTCCAGCCAAATGTTGCTTCAATCTTGTGGCGCCTCCGCCCTTCCTCTCTAACTTGCAATACTTGCATAGAAACCCGGCCCCTTTACTCTCACCATGTTCCCAAACATGATCTTTTTCACGATCACCCATCGTTTCTGCATGAAATTTACGTTCAAAAAAGCCATGTTCAGTCAATAGTGTCAGTGCAATGTACATTAACATCAATAGTTCATTTTTCATCAAAGTGTCCTGAGTTACTTCTTTTTTTTTGGCATGGATGGGATACGGAGGCTCTTGTAATCACAGGATATATGCCCTTTTGTATGTATTGTCGAATTTGAATAGCAAATAGTATTGATTATCCATGGTGTTAAGTGTGCTAGGCCCAAGTATATATGTTTTCCATTGGAGTAAGAAGCCTGAGCCTCCGAAGCAGACCTAAAACTCGCGGAGGTGTTCTAAGCTAAGTTGTCCGTGATCAAGACCCGAGAAAAAAAAAATTCCTTCCTCACCTGCACGACGCGGCGCCTCGGCTAGCCGCGCCGAAACGGCCGATTACTGCGCGGTGGCGGCGGCTAGCCGACCGGCTCCGGCGATTACCGAGCTGGGGCGCTTCGAAACTGAGACCGCCGTCGATTACCGCCCCCAATCGGCGACAATCGCGGCGACGGAGGCGGCACGGCCTGCCTGGCCAGCGGACGGCGGCGGACCGCGGCGGACCGGGGACGCGCGGTGCTCGGGGCGGACGCGGGGAGCGGGGACGCGCGGATGGCGGCGAAGTGGTCCAGAACTCTAGCGCCAATAATGGAGTCCGACGGATAAGGTTAGTTTTCCTTTTTTTTTTCTTTTTTTTCCGCCATAAATCTTCGGTGATTTTTTTCCCCCATCAAACGAACTCCGATTCGTGTTCTTGTTCCACCAATCTTCTCCAAAATTGTTCTAGTTTATTTACATATTTTTTGTTTCAAAATTTTTCAAATTTTCAAAAAATTTCAAATTTAAATTTCGAAAATCGTCGAACCGGACTTACCGGACCGGACCGGTAAGTCCGGTTTTCGCGAAAATCGGCCGGTTTTTGCCGATTTTGCAAACCTTGGTCTCTATTTTTGGTGCATCATGTGCGCTCAGCTCTTAAATTTCTTGGACCATGCTCACTTTTACCTACCCTAAAATTAACTCTCTCTCTCCAAAAGTCAAAAGATAACGTGCGCTCTTCTTCTGTCTCACCAAAATCATCAGGCCACTGAAAACTGCTCTACAAATACAAACGCTACTCTTGAGTAATCAACATCTATAATGCAACCGAGCCCAATCATTATATTGAAAAAAAATTCTGAAACTACTATTGTATCGATTTTGTCAACAATATGTATAAGAAGAATACATACCTCACTATACATGCAAGAATAATGTAGTAGTATTGTGGCAACAAAAAATCAGCGAGATTCTAAAATGGGGGCTGTCCAATGAATGCATGCGCCATGCCCATGCAGAGAAATAATCAAAAGCCAGTGCGATTTCCCGCTGTAATAGTAGAAGATCCCTGGCCCCAGGAAGATACCTCGAATCTCCAATCCCATTGGCAGGTAGAGTAAAAAGGCTGGTGGGTGATGAGGTGGCTTTAGGTAGGAGCATGATTGAATCCAAAATTATTTTTAAATCAATTCCTGGCCCTTTTTGGACTATCTCCCTGTACACGGGAAAAGCTTCAAATTTCTTTTACCCCCTATGCTCGGAACTGATAATCAAATCAACCACTGCGAGCGATAAGGCTGCCGCGCCGAATAAAGTACTTTCCCACGCCAATTGCTGAAGCTCTTGACCACCATGTTGCTGACAATTTGGTCCAAACTGTGCGGTCCCCACATGTCATTCAACGATTCTTGAGTAGGCCTAGTTGTTGGAGACGCGACTTTCTTGCACCTACCGCGTCGATGAAATAACCGAATTAAAAATACGCGGAACTCGAACGAAAAGATATTTTACGGCATTCGTGTGTTTTTCGTACAGTTATTATACCCGTATTTTGCACGTATTTTTGCTAGAGACCACAGAGCCTGACGCCAACTTGTTTCCGTGAGGCGTCGCCATTATATAGCCGCCCTCCATCCTCCCGATCTCTTCGTCTCACAAGTCACACCACCACCTCCTCCTTCCTCCTGCTTCCCCAACCCGTGTGCTCTGCCTGCTTGCCTGTTCCACCGCAGCCGCCGGCCATGGCCTGCCTCACCGACCTCGTCAACCTCAACCTCTCCGACTGCACCGAGAAGATCATCGCCGAGTACATATGGTACGGCCGCGTTGTCTCGATGGTCTCTCCGCGCGTTACGCTTCTTCTTCTTCTTCTTTTTTTCTCTCGTCAATCAGGATCGATCTCGCTGCCCTCTGTTCGCCGTTTCATCGCGTTTCGGCGTGCGCAACCGGGTTCTGCCCGTCTGCGGCGAGGAAAGGAGAGATCTCTTGGGGGTTTACTGGGTTTTTGAAGGAGAGTTCCATATAGATTGTGCAGATTTTTTTTCATTCCTTTTCGTCTTCGCCAGCTCAGGCGGCTGTGGTTGTTGATCTCCCTGTCTTTCTGCCGCCTGCGCTGCCGCTCTGTTTTGCTTCCCGGTCGGTTTGCCTTCATCTGCTCCGGTTTCAGGCAAATAATCTGTTATTTTGCATGAATATCGGGCTTCTGTTTTGGATATGCATCAAAAGAGACGGAGAGATGCAATTCTAGTACTAGTTGTACGGTTTTGTTTGTCTGTTGGGGAGGATCTCGGAAGTGGCCGCCTCTGCTCGCCACCTGGCCCCCCACCGCATATATGGTGTTTCTGCGCGTGTCACAGGCCACGGCCAGATGATCTGTTTGCTCCCTAATCGGACGCTTTACTCGTTGATTCACCCTGATACCATTTTACAGTGAAAAGATGCATATGCTTTTCATCTTAAACATGGTGAGAAGTTGGTTACTAGTTTGTTGGTGATTTGATCTTAATGCGTGACCTTTTTCCGTTACAGGATCGGTGGATCTGGCATGGATCTCAGGAGCAAGGCCAGGGTAAGGCTCGACTTTATTCCCAGCACTAGGACCCCATGATCCTGTTTGCCGTGACTCATCACTTATCACTTATATCTGTGAAGTCATCCACTGAGCTGTTCTTTGGATTACTTATGATCTGTGAAGTCCTCCACTGAGAGGTTCTTGGCTTATATATCAGAGCTCACTACTAGAAATTCATTCTTTTTTTTTAATAAATCATATTAATTGATCTGGTTGGTGCAGACACTCAAAGGCCGGTGACCGATCCCAGCCAGCTGCCCAAGTGGAACTACGATGGCTCCAGCACCGGCCAAGCCCCCGGCGAGGGACAGTGAGGTCATCCTATAGTAAGTGCCATGGCAGATAAGCTTTCTAGCATCATGTTTTTGTTTTTTTACATATGTATTAATTCAATTTTCTTGCGCATGTGGCATCCTGCAGCCCACAGGCTATCTTCAAGGACCCATTCAGGAAGGGCAACAACATCCTTGTAAGTGAACACTTCTATTATCCAAGTGATACTATTGCTGCAGTCCACTAATCTAACTCAGATGAATGCATCTCTGTAAGAAAAAATGTTGTCTTCACTTCTAATAAGTTAATAATTGGTGAAAATTTGTTACTTTAGTTAATCCAGATGCTTTAGAAGTTGAGCTTACTTTGACACAGATACTACAGCTTCAGATGCAATCTTGCAGCTCTGAATCTTTGTCGAATTAGAGTTATGATGATGACTTTGACGTGGTATGAGCTTAGATATTTGCTAATTAAGTGTGATTGTCCTCTGTAGCTACAGTTTTGGAATCCAAGTGGTCGTTTAGTCATCTTCTCTAATAATAGAGATCCCTTTTATGCATTCACTGAATTCGATTGACCTGCAGGTCATGTGCGATTGCTACACCCCAGCTGGCGAGCCAATTCCCACCAACAAGAGGCACGACGCGGCCAAGATCTTCAGCAACCCTGAGGTTTCTGCTGAGGAGCCCTGGTATGCAAATATTCGCAAAATAGCAAAATAACGAGGTCGAAACCATCTTCGTATCATCGACCCTAACTGTTCTTGCAAATGGTAGGTATGGTATTGAGCAGGAATACACCCTCCTGCAGAAGGACACCAACTGGCCCCTTGGGTGGCCTATTGGTGGCTTCCCTGGTCCTCAGGTACATCAACATCGTTAATTCGATTGCTTTAGATATTTGCATCGTTGATTCGGTCCTACATCTGTTGAAGTGTCACCTCACTAATGTCCATTCTTTGTGTTTAGGGTCCTTACTACTGCGGTATCGGCGCGGACAAGTCATTTGGCCGTGACATTGTTGACTCTCACTACAAGGCTTGCCTGTACGCCGGCATCAACATTAGTGGAATCAATGGCGAAGTCATGCCCGGACAGGTGAAATACTACTACACTTTGTATGCTTGCAACTTCCTTTGTACCACTAAATCATTGTATGCCTGACCATGTTAAACACTCTGGTTGTTTTCAGTGGGAGTACCAAGTTGGCCCGGCCGTTGGTATTTCTGCCGGTGACGAGCTGTGGGTTTCTCGCTACATTCTTGAGGTATGGACTTAAACATTTGGATTCTAGATGATCCAAAATAGCACGATCATCTTGCATGCTAATTTGTACTTTTCCCCTTTGCTGACAAACAGAGGATCACCGAGATTGCCGGTGTCGTGGTGACATTCGACCCCAAGCCCATCCCTGGTGACTGGAACGGTGCTGGTGCTCACACAAACTACAGCACCAAGTCCATGAGGAACGATGGCGGCTTCGAGGTGATCAAGAGCGCGATCGAGAAGCTCAAGCTGCGGCACAAGGAGCACATCGCCGCCTACGGCGAGGGCAACGAGCGCCGGCTCACCGGCAGGCACGAGACCGCCGACATCAACACCTTCAGCTGGGTACGTCCAGTGCACCGCGCTCTAACCTGTGAGCTGAGCTCCGAATTCTCTCGCAAGGGCATGTCCTGATCGAAGAAACATTTCTGTTTTGTGCTTGTGCAGGGCGTGGCTAACCGTGGCGCGTCGTGCGCGTGGGTCGCGAGACGGAGCAGAACGGCAAGGGCTACTTCGAGGACCGCCGGCCGGCGTCCAACATGGACCCCTACGTGGTCACCTCCATGATCGCCGAGACCACCATCGTCTGGAAGCCCTGAACGCGTCGTCCCGGCTCACCAGGATTCGGCGATTTCATTGTGCCGGCGTAACAATTCATCTTCGTCCAAGATTTACGCAAGCATCTCATCGTCTCCTTCCCGTTCTGTCCCATTTGGTTATACGCTGCTGCTACTACTACTGCTACAGCATTTAGTTAGGTCTGGGTATGTTCATTTCACTTCGAGTGATTGGTGATCGTGGTGGCAAGCGGTGTGTGAAGGACAAAGACATTGTTGCCTGCTTCCTTGCCGTCCGTTTGGGTGGTCCTGTGTAATCCAATAATGGCCGTACCACATGTGGTACCTTTCAGTACTTGCATCACCGTTTTTTGTAGTATGATTTATTAGTGGTGTAATTTCAGCCACTGCCTCCCAAGTGCTTGCTGCGGCGCTTCCAATGGCCGCGGCTTTTCCGCGGTGCTGATGATGCGATACGCGATGAGGGAATCATGTCGTTGCTGTGCTGAGTGCGGGAAGTGGGTGACAGCATTATCGCCGCTGATGAGGATGCTTAAAGAAATCTGGTTTAGGTAAAGCGTCTGTGGGCAGGAGTTGTTTACGAGAAAATTCAGCATCGCCCAAGCTGATCGGCTAAAAACGCGTTCGGAATTGTTAGATTTTCCGTGACGCACTCGCTCTTGATTGGCAGAGGGAGAGAGAGAGAGAGAGAGTAGCCATATCTTTGAAGGCTTGTCTGTTAGCGCAAAGAGAACAAGAGAATCAATCTGAGATCGCGATGAGCACGATTCTGAAACTGTTCTCGCGTTCCACTCCCGATACCGCTGTCCCACACGGCCACAACTAGGCAGTAGAAATTTTCCTTTCAGGTCACGCCTACACATTTCTATTGCTACACAGGAGCCATCAACAGAGGGAGGTTGCATAGGTCGGAGGATCATGTGGTGGAATAGTATTAGCGGCGTGCAACTTGCAACACCACCATTTGCAGAGCCACCATGTTCATCTTCTTGATATCTCAACAATATACAGCCCTTTTCTCGAGGGAGGGAGAATCAGCTCGCCACCTACTACTCTGCTGATCCTGGGGCCTTCTTTCGTTGACGTGTTGGATTCACAACGCTGACCCGTGGGCGCTAGCATCTTCACCAACCGCAACATTGTACGGGTGCAATGCAACTGGCTTGAACGGCGCCGCTGTCTTGTTCCCTCCGATCTCTGCCTAGTGCCCCGGTCAAAGCCGGACAGTAGTTCAGCTTATAACATCACACCAAAAAGTTCAGTGCACAGCTTCTCTTATCCTACCGATGGTGGTCTCAGAATTCAACCTTTTATTCAAGGCATCGAGTATCAAGAGGATCGGGAGGGGGGGGGGGGGGGGGAGTGCCAAGTCAAAATACAGTGCAGACTGGATGCAGAACAGTGACCCAAAAGGCATGGTTAAGGCCAGCCATCCTTTAGCTGCCGGAAAGGCCTGATTGGCCGGCACGATCGAGCGCCATGGATCCGCACGAAAGCAACAAATCAGCAAGCGCCGCTTCGTGCTGCGAAAAGCTAACCACAGTTTAGTGTCTTGTAGCTGTAGATTATCACTAATTTTGTCATAAACAACGCTGACTCCAATGAATGACAGCATTTATATATGACAGCAATTTGCAGCTCGCTCCAGCAGAAAAGACAGAAGCAGGGTGCAGCCTAATCAGATAGATATCTCTTCAAGTAACCATGACAATAATAGGTGCTGCTCGGTTCAACGCAATGCTCGGTTGCTGCTGATGGAAGCAACATGGCTGGCGGCAAGAAAATAGGGTGACGGATGGACACATATCGTTCGTCAGGTACTGACAAATGATCATGCAAGCAATTTGGAATCCATGCTAGGTCATATGTTGCGTATGAAATTATGGGTAATAATTTTGTTTATGGACGCAAATATCAGGAACATAAGATTCAAAGGGAAACTAATTGACGTGATCCGGTTCTCA
Organism: Eragrostis curvula; assembly: GCA_007726485.1. Classification (NCBI taxonomy): domain Eukaryota; kingdom Viridiplantae; phylum Streptophyta; class Magnoliopsida; order Poales; family Poaceae; genus Eragrostis; species Eragrostis curvula. Next base: position 5,894,774 of record CM017439.1, on the reverse strand, counting down.
AGATTAATTATTTACAATCCAGATGAGCTAGTTAATGTACTAGATAGCAAAAACTAATCGGTCAACACGATCATCAACATTGGGATCAGAAGAAGCTAATATCAACATTGGATGGATCATTTGCTTTCTTTTTTCCTAATCACAAATGAAACATACGCCTGTTGGGGACTGAGATCATCCAGCCTCCAAACAACTGGGCAATATAAAAGGGAAAACATACTTTCAGCTTTGACTCAAAAATTACATCATGTCACCGTGCAGTTGGAAAGAGCATGCCTTGTCAAGCATCTCAAACCAGGGGGAGAGCAAGGCCTAGAATCTAGAGGAAACCTTCAGTGCCTTGGCCGGCACTAACTTCCCTATATAATTCCAGCGCCTCGTTCATGACATGGGCTTGCGATAAAAGCTGCGCTCTTTTCTTACTTGAAGGATGCGTTGAGAGGTAATTACTCAATGCTGATTCTCCTCCAATCTTTCCTAGTTTCTCATAGACAGAAGGGGCTACACGTGGATCATAACCAGCAGAAGCGAGTAGCAGGAGTCCAATGTGATCTGCCTCTATCTCCATCCTACAGTGACACCAATAATACAATCAGAAGAAGTTCTACAGGCAAATCTAGAGAAATCAACGACACATAAACTGTGGAACAACTCTTATGTAACTTTTTATCAACTGCTAGAGCTCTTATAAAGCTATTACAATTGGACTTGGTCACTGCTAGAGCAGCCAGTTATTTCTGATGAACATAAATGGCCAAGGCTTCTACTGAAGCCTCAAGATGGATAACAGAGTGGTTTTGGATATGCGGGACATAGAAAATTGCCAGGCAGTTCACTATACAATCCAAATTATTGATAAACCTATCTAGCAATCAAGAAAGGTTGCTTCACAACAGCTCCAGGATACATAAAGGAATTAGTAATCACAATAGTGCTCCGGGATGCAACATTTCAGCTATATTTAGAAGAAGCATGCAACAACTCCATCTGTTAGTTAGTTTGGCAATGCTATGCAACAGTAGTGTTTGGCAGCAGTGTGCAAGCCTAGGCATGTCATACATCAGTTCAATGGTGAAGACAGCATGCTACAGGCACATGAAGCTAAGTGTTATTTGATGGTGTAGCTACTGTTGGCGAGGCTAATCAGATTAAAACAACATCCATTATTACATAGGCCTGAGCACATTTGGTTATTCTCCCTCGGAAGGAGCTAACTCGACTCTTTATGTAACAAATGACCATAATATTAGTATTTATATGGCCAGCCTCCTCATAGAGTATTCTATGGACCAGCCAAATGAAGGATGCTCTTGGCATGGGGACTAATGTTACCTCATGTAAACAGCGCAAATCTATTGTCCTTAATTATTATTAGTAAAAGCCTTATGCATCTCAGTTCTCAAGTTCTCAAATATAGACTAGTTTATATACACAATGACCAACTATCACATACACGCTGTAAGAAGTTCTGAAGCATTGAGCTACAGTAAGATGTACGGACAGATCAAACTGTGACACTGCAGATTCCTGTGATGAACCTCCAGTGGTTGTACAAGAAGGATAACATTATAGTCAGTTATATTATACTGGAAGCAATGCTACAGCCAGTCTTCTGTGTGTCTTCTGTACGGTACAAGGGTAGCTAATCAAATCTACTTACTTTTCAACAAAAAATGGGAAGGTACACATTCAAATTTCAGCATGAAATTAGAAGCACCAATAAAAAGATATGAACTGATAAATGGATCTGTGAGCAGAATCCTCCTTGGGGCAGTAATCAGAATTAAGAAGTCATAATCACATATCTAGAACTTCTACTGATGTCAAGATTATCAGCAAGTACCTAGAGAACTAAAATATATCCTGCATGCAAAAAAAAAAAAAGGCATTGATTGGCCATCCTGTCTCTCCATAAATGGAAACGATCTCAGAAACCTTTAGTACACCCTTGTTGAAAACTCAAACACATTTGTCCTGATGGCAACTGTACTCGTAATTTTACTACTTTTGTAACAGAACTGATCTCAGTATCAACAACGGACTGACACATATACCTTTACCTAGATGTTAATTGATTGTCGATACACTGAGACGACATAATTTAGGGTCTCTAGTTAAAGAAGTTTGAGCGTAACATAGCAACATCAAGGTATCAAACTTAAATTTGAATGACTTTAATAAAACTGGTAGCATTTCACTTCAGTGATATGTCCAGCTTATCATACACAGAATGCTCATTAGAATGAGCAATATGAAGCATAGAATCCATACCTTCGTGAGAAGGGCAGCCTGAGGAGTAATGTGGACATTGTGTTTATCACGTCTGGCATGTATATAAACTGCAGGAGGATAATCTGCAGGATCCCAAGCCACATGTTCTTGGTGATCTGCTCTGCCGAATGTCTTGCGATAGCATGACCAACCTACAAAAGGGGGGCATCAACGTCAGTTCCAATCCACTGCAATCACCCAAAATCACATATGGACCTGCTATAAAAGAACCCTACCTCATGCCCAAGCACAGTGGCAACTTCAGCATCGGCCCTGAATTTGTTAAGCAATCCAGTGAAGACTATAATCTTGCCACCGGGCAGGCACATTGCATTTACCATGTCATCTCTGACAACGATCACCTCCCAATTGAGCCCATCAAGGTGACTTGTCTGTGGCTGCGCTCCCCGCGCCTTCCCACGGTTCCGGCACTCAGTGACCCACCTGTCATCCAGAACCTCGTCGTCTCGCTGGGCTTCTGCAGCCGCGCTGGCATTCTTGCGAGGGGATCCACCCAGCATCCCCGCGCCCGCCTCCACATCGCGGTCCTTGATGGTGAGGTCGGCGGAGATATCGCCATACCCATACGAGGCGTCCTCTCCGTAGGCCGCGTTGCGGAGCTTGCGGCCGGCGAGACCGCGGTGGACGGCGCGGACGATCTCCGAGGCGATGAGGCGGACCCGGACGCTGTCGGGGTGGAGCGGGGGCAGGATCTTGGGCCCGAGCTCCTTCTTGAGCTCGGCGAACTGGGACTCCCCGAGCTGGCGCTCGAGCTGGGGCGAGAGGATGATGAAGTGGGTGCGGTTGGTGTAGGGCACGGCCTCGAGGTTGCCGAGGTAGATGGCGACCGCCCCGCCGCCGGCGATGAGGACCACCGCGGTGAGCTTCCGCTGGTCGTGGTACCACCGGGACCCGCCGCGGCGGCGGCTGAAATGGATGACCTCCTGCCGCCGCGGGGAGGTGTAGAAGTATCGAGGGTGCGGCGCCTGCGGTGGCAGCGGCGGGGCGCGGACGGCGGGCTTGTCGCGGAGGATCCGGGAGGCGTAGTAATGGCGAGGGGGCGGCGCCTGCGCCGGCAGCGGCCGCGGCGGGGAGACGGCGGAGGGATTGTGGCGGAGGAGACGGGAGAGGACGGAGCGCGAGTTCTTCAAGCAGTTCATGTTGTTTTAATTTTGCCTTCTTTTCGGGGGATTTTTCGGGAGCGGCGTTTGATCGAACGGAGGCCGAGTGCTTTGGATGTGGGATTCTCGGAAGTCGCCAGATGGCGGCGACGGCGAGCGGTCCGTGCCGCCGGGTCGTCGTCTCTCTAGACTGTTCTTAACTTTACAAGGCCCATGATGGCCCACCAGATAAGCCCACGGCTTGTTCTCCGGAAACCCTATATGTAGCGCGCGCTACAATTTGACGACTTATAGCGCGCTTTTAGAGTCGTGCGTTAGTTGAATCGAACGGCTGCGAGCGCGGCTTCTTCCTCCGGCGTCTCTCTCTTCTCTCCGACGGCTTCACGCGCCGCCGCCGCCGTCCCTGGCTTCCCCGTGCCGCGCTCCGTCGCCCCGGCCTCCCCGAGCTGCCGCCGCGGCCTCCCCGTGCCGCGCGCCGCCGCCCCGCGCCGCCGCTCCGGCCTCCCCGTGCCGCCGCCGCTCCCCGTCCTCCCGTCGCCGTGCCGCCCCCGGCTTCTTCCCGACGCCGCCGCTCCTGGAACAATTGTTCCGGCTGTCTGGAACAATTGTTCCGAGCTTCGCGCGGGATTGTTCCGGCGGCCGGAACAATTGTTCCGGGCTGCCGGATTCGAGGCGACGGGGCGTGGAGGACCGGCGCGGAGGAGCGACGCTGCGGCGGCAGCGGCGACGCGAGGAAGAAGCCGCCGCCGTGGGCCGTGCTACACGACGGCTTCGCGTAGGGCGCGGTGCAGATAGGGAGTCCCCTTGTTCTCTGCTCTGAACAAACGGAGACGAGCCTCTACACTCCCCATATGAATCTCCCAACTCCGGCGATGGGGCATGTTCTGGAGTTGATGATAGTCCCCACCATAGGTGAGCCGCAGTCCAGTCATCCTCCTCTTAATCTCACGCACGTCGTGAGGAAAAAAAAAAATGTAACTGAGGACGGAGAATTGCAAACCCTATATCGGGGCCGTCACTTTCGTTGCACATACGTCCTTGGCGGAAAGGAGTTTTGGCGAGGCTATTCCAGCGTTCACGATACCAATTTGGATCCAACCACACATATTCGGTGACGCTATTTACAAATGCTTCGAATACGGCGGTGGATCAGCCTTTCCACTCTTTACATCTGAATGGCAACTGGTCTTCTAGTACGTTTTTTTCTCGGCATAATACTGCTTGCTTAAGTTGGTTTGATGACTTTTGTGTTCGCAGCCACCAACTTGGGGCATCATGGGATTATCTTGGTGCTGTTGGAGACGCCCTCTGGCTTCGCAATTTTCTCTCTGAATGGGGTCAAACTCTACCTACCAGATGCCATGGGGGTGCTTTGTTCTTCCTTCCATTTTTGTGTTAACAATGTGCTTGCATTGTCTTGAAATCGATTGTGTTGGCTTATGCTTTTCTGTTTTATCTCTCAGAATATCTGGTCAAACTTCCTTCACGAATATGATGCAAACAAAGTTAGTGCCCTCTTCTTTTCCTTCCCTTTGAGTAATTGTTACTATTTCCTTGTTAGTGTTCAACTGGTCTAAGTAGCGATACCAGTGATGGCCATGTTTATTTTTTTTTTCATTGAGCGCGGGACCAGTTATCATTGGCCAACAACATAAACTAGCATAGTTGATCTTGCAAGATAGTGCATTAGTTATCATTGGCTTAATATCAAAATCAGTTGGTCCTCCATAAGTCTGTTTTTCTCCAAAACATGTAGCATCATGCACACACGCCAAACAATGTTGCTAAGAGGCCATATATGCAAAGGAGATTTTAGGCCCTGTTTGTTTCCGCTTATAAGCGGCTTACCGATGAAAATAAGCAAGAATCGGGCCCAAACGGCGCGATTCTTTCTCGCTTACCAGCCAAGCCGATTACCGGGGAAGCGAGATTCACACGCTCAACGCGATTTTCTCCAACGCGGCCTCGACTCCGCGTACGAGTCTTTTGCTATTTTGGCCACGGTTTTGGTGGGCTTCGCTCAAATAGCCTTAGGAGATTGGGTTTCTCTAAAATAGCCTTGAAACCGTTGCCGTTCTTTTATAATGGCCATCTCATAATTTTTAGACGGAATTGCCCTCGCCCTCTTCTTCTTCCTCTCGCCATGCGCTCACCCGGTCGCCGTTCGCCACCGCCGGCTGCTTCCCGCCCCTCCCCGCTCACCTCCTGCTCCCGTGTTCCGTCTCTCCACCTCCCTCGGCTCGGCAGCACCCGCAGCCGTGCGGCGTTGCAAGCAGCGAGGAGGCCTGGGGCGCGGGGGAGCAGGCCCGAGGTCCACCCGCGCGCCCGCTCGCGGCGGCAACGTGGAGGAGCGCCTTCACGAGGCGGCGCTCGTCGTTGGTGCGCGCCGTGCGAAGCAGCTCGAGGCTCATGGTCGGATTTCTATTTTTCCCTTCCGATTCCCCTTCTTTCTTTCCTCTTGTTCCTTGCCGTGCACCTGAGTTGCTTGAGCAATACCAGCAGCTCTTAGCCAAACGCAGCTGTCCTGGGTACAGCAGCAAAATGCCAAAAATTTTCTTCTCCCTAGATTCCTTGGAGTGGAACAGCAGCTAGCAATGCGAGCCAGACAAGCAATAGCGGGCAACCGGCAAGCACGGCACCGATATCAAGACATGGCCACAATAGTTTGGAGCAGCCGAGCAGAGCACAGCAGCCTCACGGAGGGCGGCAGGCAGGCTGGCGAGCGGAGAAAAGAAGAAGAGGCGGAGGAAGAAGAAAGGCCGGGGTAATTTCGTCCGAAAAAAAGATAGATGGCTATTATAGAGAAGCGGCAACGGTTTTAAGGCCATTTTAGAGAAGTCTAATGTTCTGAGGCTATTTGAGCGAAGCCTACCAAAACCGTGGCTAAAATAGCAAAAAGACTCTCCGCGTACCGCAGAAGCGGCGTCTTTTCCCTCTCCTACCCTCGATCCCCGCCTGCTCCCGACGCCCCGCCTCACCTGCCGTCGCCGCCCAGTCGCCGTCGCGCATCCCCGACGCCGCTGCCTTGCCCCGCCTCCCCGCAAGTCGATCTCCGCAGCTCCCAGCGAATCTCGCGCCCCGGCTTGCCTCCCCGTCGCCCTGTGCCTCGACGCCGGCCGCCTCCGCCCCCACGCCGCCTCCCCGTCGACCAGATTGACCACGCCAGCTTCCTCTGCCGTAAGGCCGCCCGAAGCCCTGACGCCGCCTTCCCGTCGCGTCATCTGCTCGTACATGGCCTGATGGCCCCTACAAGGAGCTCAAACATTGGGATGCTCAGGTTAGATCGCGTCATCTGCTCGAGCACTTCCGGTGACTGCATGTATAGATTGTTGCTTTCGTGTGTAACGCTAGCTTTTGACATCCGCAGATTGGGATGCTCTTCAAGCAATTTGATGAACTGTCAATCAGGATTGTGCAGCAGACATAAAGTGGCAATCTAGAAAATGTTTATGTAGCCAGTTCGTATAGAAGAACTCCGTGGCAACTTGATGAAAATGTATGAAAGCCATTCGTATAGAAGAACTCCGTAGCATACAATGTAGCCAGTTCTGATGTTCTTTTAACAGTCAGCTACGTAATTATTGTATGATGAATTGTTCATATGTAGCTAATTCATACTTAAAGCTATGAATTTGTGAACTTCACGTGTACTAAACCATATTTTAATATAATTAGTATTTAACAAACTCAAATATACTTTAAATATCAGCTTCTCCTCCTAATCAGAACAAAAAAAAACTATTATCAGTCTTAGGGGCATTTCGGTCATTTTAGCACCCAGACAGACAATCAAGCGAAAATAATCAGGATTGCCAAACACCTAGCTTATTTGGACAGCAGATTCTCCAGACAGCGGCTTATCAGAAAAGCCTGCTTCTCAGATAAGCGAGTTCCAGATAAGCGGAAACAAACAGGGCCTTAGTAGCCGTCCGGTTTATTGCTGTGCATCAATTTCTAACTAGCAGCCTTGATATGGTGAGCAACAGAGTCTATGTCAAAATACATCACATTAGCTTAGCTCATGATCTTATTCGACAAACAGGGACTTGAACAAGGGGTCTATATCTTTAATATTGAGATATACTGACTAAATTTCCCTTTGTGTGATTGAGAGATATTGTAGGATATTCAATTTATTGATTGTTTTTTTTCTCGTGAACATGCTTATCCTCGTTTATTTCTATATTATCAGTTCGTTCGTATGAAAGAATTTAGAACTTTTGAGGACAAGTCCAATGCCATACTTGGTACTGGTATTAACAGACAGCTTACTGAGATGATAATGAAGTGGCGCCGCCGAGGGCAGAAATTGGCTGTTGGGAAGCCTGAATATAAACGAATCATACAAACGACCTTGGTGAGTATATGCTCCTTGTTGGTTATTTTTGGACAATTTTGAGCTCCATTTTTGCTGTGACTTCTTTAGGGTATTCCTTGCCTGTATGATGATGCTGTGATGGAACTAATGTGGGGGTTGAAGAATCTTATGCACATTTTAGTGCCTCAAGAAAAATCAGAGCTGACCAAGGAGGACCATCTCCCGATGAGTCAAGGACTTATAATGTTCTTGGGTCGTTATGGCCACGATGTCAAACCAGAGATGGTGAGTTCGCCTGTTTTTATCGTTAAACATCCTGGTAGCTTGTTTGCAGTGCACTTGGAAGTTAGAACGTTGTCTGTCATTTTCGTTTAGCGATGTAGCAACTCACTCCTTGAATTGTCAAGGTCAATGAACAGATTATATCGGCAGCAAGCATCTTGTATGATTGTGAAGCTCTTGAGAAGAACCATCGTCAATTCTTACGAAAAGCTGGTTGGAAAATTGAAAGTATATCTGGCTTGGACTGTGAGCATTGGAGCTTACTAAAACTTGCAACTGCTCTGAAGATGATATATTTCCCAGACGAAAGTGTAGATCGCCACCCTCATAAGGTAAGTCATACTCCTTCCATTTTTAAATATATGACACCATTGACTTTTTTCGTTACTTTGACCATTCGTCTTATTCATAATTCATAAATATTTGTGCAAATAGCTAAATGTATAAGTGAATCTTAAAGTTATTTTGACGATAGGTCCAACAATATACATTTCATGTTAAGCAATTAATTATTTTCATATATCGAATTGTTGGTCAAAGTTCAACAAAAAAACAACAATGTCATGTAATAAAAACGGAGGGAGTACTATTTTGTAAATACATTCCTAGTTGCTTGGTTTGCATTTGATGAAATTTTTTATTCATGCAAGATGTTTTTGAAATGTGAGCTATCAAAGCTGAAGAGGGATGCACATAAATATAAGCATATGCTCGATAAGGTCGCTTGCTTGAGATCTTATAAAGCAGTGGTGGTTGCACATAAGGGCAGGAAGATAAGAATAAGACAATTGCGGTCTTTAATCAAGGAGGCTAGGGTGGCTATGGAATCTGAACATGCCTCTTAAAAAAAAGGAGGAATGTGAAGCTCAAGAAGCGGAAGCGCAAGGAGCTGCACAGGCAAGGCAGAAGCACTTGAAGCTGAGCAAATCAAAGCGCAAGGAGCGTGCTGGAGCGCCATAGTGAAAACGTCCAAGTTATCGTTTTACCGTCCAAGTTATTTGCGAGTCTTATGTGTTCTAGTTATCTAAAATACTTGTGTCTTTGTAGTTGAAAGAGAGTTTTAGGTATGCTGGTAGGTGCATGTTTCCTACTGTTACAAAATCCTCAAAACATATTTTGCGGATAAGCTATGGAGCTGTTCGGAATTTTTTTTTTGGAACTTTCGAGAAAAAAAAAAGAATGTTCAAGCTTACAAGATGACTAACATGTGTAAATAGATGAAGTCAGTAAAAAGCAGCTCATTTTAGGGGTGTGCGCTGATTCATGACTTTGAACCATATTGAATTAATCAATTTCTCTCAATAAAAGATTACAGTTAGCAGCAAAGGATCAACTGCATTCCCATTTTTTATCCTAATCACAAATGAAACTGTTACCCTTCGGAGGCCCAATTAGGCTCAGAACAAGTGAGTAAAAATTACTTTCAGATTTCAAGAATAGACAAGAATGAATCCCTCAAAATTGCACCACATCTGTGCAAGCACTAGAGGTGTAACTAAATCCCAGAATCCATAGGAGACCTTTTTTCGTGGCTTGGACGGTACTAGATTCCCTGTATAAGTCCAACGCCTTGTTCATGACATGTTCTTACGACAAATACTGCGATCTTTCCTTACTTGAAGGATGATGAGTCGAGATGTAATTAGTCGATTCTGAATCTCCTGCGACTTTTCCTAGTTTCTCGTAGACTCCAGGGACGACGCGCGGATCATAACCAGCAGCAGCAAGTAGCATTAGTCCAACGTGATCAGCCTCCATCTCCATCCTATACAAAGGACATGAATTACAAGTTCAGAGAAACTTCGAACTAGCAACTAGGTTCAGGAAATGAACGTCACAAAAACTTAGGAATGATTCGGATAACTGCAAGGCAACATTTCCGCTATGTATAAAGCATACAGCACCTGGCAATGCTGCGCAACAGCTGACCGTTACCACAAGTGGAACACAGTGCAATTGACATGGGGACTAATGTCACCTTAAGTTAACATGCATGGGAGGCCTTTTTCTTCTCAAGGCTACAAGCCGTATGCATCTCAAAAATCAAGAAATCAAGTGTATATATATAATACTTCGTATTCACATTGATTTATTTTCATAACTATTCTGTAATTAAACACGGACGTATTGGGCAACAGTAAGATTTATGCATGGACAGTTAAAAACTTGTCATTCGGCACATTATAAATCCTTTGTGAACGAAGCTCTAGTTGTTGTGCAAGTAGAATATCATTTATCTAATTTTGTTACCCTGAGAGCAGTTCTATTGAAACCCAGGCTCCTAAGCGCCTGCTATATGCTACTGAAAAGCTTATGTTGAATCTATGTTCCAAACCAAAAGGTAGGATATCCCTCCAATGTCAGGCTTGGGCAATAATTAGAAGTCGTAACCTCATATCTAGCAATACTATGTGCTTTGTTCAGTCAAAAAATAAATAAATAAAATACTATGTGCTTTGAACCTGAAAAACTTAAGTTCTCGACATATTCTCTGTGTATCCATGAAAGGACATGATCTGAAAACCTGGACTACACCCTTCTTCAAATTCAAACCATTTATCCAAGTTGTGACTGCTGATGCAGGTCTTACCAGTTACCATAGCATCTGTATACAACTTATGTCAGTTTTGCCTTTTTGTTTACTCTTAGTAAATTTAATGATTGCAGCATGTACAATACGATAATCAATAGGAAACACAGAATCAATACCTTCGTGTGAAGGGCTGCGAGACGAAATGATAGAACATCCTACCCAAGCCGTTTTCTGAAGTACCTACAAACTTCGAGATGGCAATCTGAAGGATCAAAAACCACATGTGGTTGGTGATCCTCTCTGCCGTGTGTCTTGCAATAGCGTGACCGACCTGCAAAAATTAGTGGAGCGACTTTAGTTCCGATCCACTGAAACCACCCCAGATCACATATCCGTGAAAGTGAAACCATCCTACCTCATGCCCAAGCACAGTGGCAACTTCGGCATCCTCCTTGAACTCGTTGAGCAATCCGGTGAAGACTACAATCTTGCCACCGGGTAGGCACATTGCATCGATCATTTTATCTCTGACAGCGATCACCTCCCACCCGTCGACGAGGCTACATGCCGTCACACGGTTCTGGCTCTTGTCACGGTGGACAGTCTGGACGATCTCTGAGGTGATGCAACCGACGCGGACGCATTCGGGATCTTCCGGTGGCAGAATCTTGGACGCGAGCTCCTTCTTGAGATCAGCGAACACGGACTCCCCCAGCTCGCGTTCGTTCTCGGTCGTCAGGGTGATGAAGTGGGTGCGGCTGGTGAAGGGCACGGCCTCCACGTTGCTGAAGTAGTAGGCGATCATCGTGCCGCCGGAGACGAAGTAGAAGGCGGTCACCGTGCCGCCGGAGACGAGGAGGAGCTTGTCGTGGTACCACCTGGATCCGCTGCCGCTGCGGGTGGGCCGGATGACCACCTGGCGCCGCGCGGCGGTGTGTTGGTAGGCGGCGGGCGGAGGAAGATGTTGTAGCACCGAGGCCGCGGCGCCTGCGACAGTGGCGGCGGGGTGCAGACGGCCGGCTTCTGGCGGATGAGACGGGAGAGGACGGAGCACGAATTCTTTAAGGCCTCGTTCGGTTCTCAAGGATTGGTTCAGCGGACGGATTCCTTCCTGGAAAGGATCAAGTGGATCCACCCGTGTCACTCGATCCTGTCATGTCGGTGGATCCATGAGCGGATCCCTTCCTTTGTGCCGTTCCATCTGTTCGGCATGCAGGGAATGATAGTGGACAACGATTCTAATTTACACGTTCATTTTCATGCTTTCAAATGCTAACCTGCTTACGGACAACCCAGAAAGTAGTTCATGTACACCCTTGACTGCAACGAGAGGCATTTGTTCATTCCACAATGTGCTCAATAGAAAAAAAGATAGGTGTAGAACAGGCACAAAGGACTCGGGTCTTTTCTCAAATAGCTAATTTACATTCAACAAGCATCAAAACAATTGGTTCTTCTGAAGATCTATGGTTGAGCAGAGTTGGAAATTTCAGTGTTTTGGTGCTCCATCGATCACCCGTCTCCCTGCAAAATCAGTTTCAGATGCGACATCATGAGGTTGCAAATCAGTTCTCTGCAAACTTTAACTAACCGAGAGATACTAGGCATGCAATTTAGCTAACTGAGAGATTAACTAGGCATGCAAAGAAGTTTCTGCCAGCATCATAAACTGAACTAACAAGTTACAATTAGTAATAAGTAACTACGGGCATCAGTTTGTCATACACACCTTATTGTTTCTGCCAAGCTAACTATACCTAGTCCATAGTGCAACACACACATCAGTATATAACATAGGCAAACCCATGCCAATGATTTTTCAGAAACTAATACGGCTGGACCTTTTAGAACATACTCATTGCAGAACTACAAACAAAGTGAAAGCATTTCAGAATTAATGAACTACCAGAATGGCAAGATTATGGAAAGATGAGAAAATTATTATGCAGCAGGAAAATCATTCAAACTCTATGCACTAACTCTATGCAAGTCAGGACACCTAGCTAGAGTAGCTCTGGAACAATTAACATGTATTAAAAATTAAAATAAGTCAAGGTAGAGTTGGCCAAGATGCATCTAACAATAAGCAAATAAGGTGCACTAGATTAATAGAACGAGTACTTATGACACTGGGTATGACTTTGCAAAGTGCAAGAAAAATAAAGTTTCAACCCACACGAGCATAAACCTCTCATGTGTAAGTTACAATTACTCATCCTCTCATGTATAACATCAAATCTATGTGACTGCATTCTCATTGGTGATGGCAAGCATTGAGGACGATATTACAAAAAAGAGTATTGTTACATAATTGCTGTATGAGCTGGGCATTGCAGTTTCTAAAAGCTTATCTAGAAAACTACAAGATAGCCCTGTAAATACCAAGTACTTCTTCACATATCTTTATACAATCATTCAGTAAATGTATCAAGAAACAGTTTAATCCATCGATATAGAACTGAACTTCCATTCATTTTTAATTCTATTTGGTTGAGAAAACCGAATCTGTATTGCTGGATAGAACAGAAAAAAACAAGTGATGAAACATCAGTCTGTCAACTAATATCAATTCATAATGACCAAGAATGCGGACACCCAAGCAAAATCAGGAGCTGCAGGAGCTGATGTTGCAGGAGCTGCAGGAGAAGAAGCTCATGCACAACCTGCGCCTGCACCGCTACATCGCCACGATGAACCTGCAGGAGCGCCTCTTCTACAAGCTGCTCATCGACAACGTCGAGGAGCTGCTCCCTGTCGGCTACACGCCCATAGTTGGCGAGGCCTGCCAGAAGTACAACAGCATTTACAGGCGGCCGCAGAGAGGCTGTATATCAGCCTCAAGGACAGTGCGTCACGATTCTGAATATATTCAGGTTTTTGTGTGTTGGGTTAGAACTGTTGTCTGACAAACAGGATTTGTGTGTGTGTGTGTGTGTGTGTGTGTGTGTGTGTGTTTCGTTTTGGGGGGCAAGATCCTGGCCTGAGAGGAGCATTCAGGTCATCGTCGTCAATGATGGCGAGCACATTCTGGGATTTGGGGATCTGGGTTGCCAGGTATGATCAGTCCTGTTTTCCGCATGTTTTACTACTGCAAGCAGAGAGGTTGCTTATGTTTGTCTGAACAATCTGTGACTACAACTCAAACTTCTGAATTCATGAGAGCCTACTGCTACCAACTGAAACTACTCCAGTCTCCTGCAATGATGAGGAAATCAGCAAGCAACTCTACTTACACGAGAAAAGATTCACAAAAGGACCATTTATGGATCTCTCTAAAACCATTTAAAGACTGACATCTGCCTATTACAAAACAATTTCATCTCACATCATATATTCCTTCCTGCGGCACTATGGCAGTATAGCATGTAAAATGGAAAGAATGCCACTCAGTGTCTGGGAAGGATTGATAGAAGAGGAAAAATCAAAAGCAGTTGGACTCACATTGCAAACATAAATTTATATTCTATATTCACAAATGTGTTTTCTCAAAAATACCATTAGGGACTGATGTGAGTTATATATACAGGATATTGGCAGCTCGAATCCTCTTTCTCAATAAAAAACACTTAAGAACTAAGAAGCGTGATGTTTTGACCACGAACCAATCGACGCTCTTCGCGGTTGCAGAAATTGGGTGGCCGGGGCTTGGTGTTGGTTCTGTCGCAGCTCGGCTACCATTGAGCTGACAATCGACTTGCCATGCCAACCAGATCAAGCAAGCAGAACTACTGGCAAATCCTGGAGCAAGAACTAGATGCATGGAGAGCAGGTCGACCACGAGAACCCAAGCCAAGATCCGCACATTCAGATGAGCGGCGCGAGGGAGAGAAGAGGGGAAGGAGGAGAGCGATGCGATTACCGGCGAGAAGCACGCATGAGGAAGAGGATGTCGGGTGGAGGACGTCGCCGTCGTGGCTGGGTCAGGCAGCCGCGCCGACGTCTTGCGTCGCCGTCGCCGCCTCTCGCTCGCGGGCCCTCGAGAGTCTCGCTCGCAAGACGGCTTCGATCCGGAGGGTGGATGACACGGCCGCGTTCCGGGCTGTTTGAGGGGTGGAACGGCCATTCCGGCCCAAACTTCATTCCGCGTCAGGCCTAACCGAACGCCGCTTCCGGGTGCGGCCCGGCTCCAAACAGGGCTGGCTGATCCGCGCGGAATCCACCGCGTTCCGGGAGCTGGAAACCGTAACCGAACGAGCCCTAAGCGATTCATGCTGTTCTATCTATTTTCCCCTGAGAATTTCCCTGGACCGGCATTCGATCGGCAGTTCGGCACTGGGTTTTGGTGTCTTGTGGGTTAACATATGGATTGCAAGAAGCGGCATTCATATTTCTCAAAAAAGAAAAAAAAAAGAAGCGGCATTCATCAAACCTGCTAATGGGTCGAGAAATGACCCAAACCCCAGTTCGGTACAAAATCACGTCAAACCAGCTCAAACCGATCCAAACCGCCAACAATTAGTAACTGCGTTCCTTTTTATTAATCATATAAACACAAATTAAACTGTTACAATTCAGAGGCCCCAATTAGCCCAGAAAAGTGGGTAAAAATACTTTCGGCTTTTAAGGAATAGACACAAATGAAACGCTCAAAATTACAGCACGTCACTGTGTAAGTAGCTAGGACGAGAGGATGTTTTTTTCTCAAGCACTTGGAAGGTGTAGCTAAATCCCAGAATCCACAGGAGACCTTTCTTCATTGCCTTGGCCGGTACTAAATTCCTTGTATAATTCCAGCGCCTTGTTCATGATCTGTTCTTGCGACAAATTCTGCGATCTTTTCTTACTCGAAGGATGAGTCGACAAGTAATTCCTCAATACTGAATCTCCTGAGACCTTTCCTAGTTTCTCGTATACCCCAGGGGCAACGCGCGGGTCATAACCAGCAGCAGCGAGTAGCATGAGGCCAATGTGATCAGCCTCCATCTCCATCCTATATATATATAGGGACATGAATTACAATGTCAGATCAGAGCTTCTAACAAGAAACTAGGTGCAGGAAATGAACGGCAATGATTTGGTTACTAGTGATCATACGGTGCGACAAATAATCTCTAAGGAGGATTGTCAAGCACAAGAAAATCATCTCAAGTAAGAAATATTGGTTGGTTGGTTCCTAGCTAGAGAACTTGAATAATACTATGTGCTTTAAACCTGGAAACTTTAATTCTCGACATATTCTCCGCCTCTCCAAGAAAGGGCATGATCTGAATACATGCATCTTTCTTCATGTTTTAAGCACCAGCCATTTTGTTCAAATTGTGACTGCTACAAATCTTACCATAGCATGTGCACAACTTGGTCAGCAACACTAACGAAAGTTATCAAAGCCCTCGATACGCTGACACGATAATCCACAGGAAACAAGGAATCAATACCTTCGTGAGAAGGGCAGCGAGAGGAAAAGATCGAACATGTTACTCAAATCTCTCATATCTCTACGTGACATATCTGTAGACATGTATATGGCAATCTTCACGATCAGAAGCCACAAGTGCGTAGTGGCCTTCTCTGCCGAGTGTCTTGCAATAGCGTGACCGACCTGCAAAAATCGCAGCGACGTTAGTTAGTTCCGTTCCCCTGCAACCACGTACCCAATTAAGATCACATCACATACGCATGAAACCTTCCCACCTCATGCCCAAGCACAGTGGCAACTTCGGCATCCTCCTTGAACTCGTCGAGCAATCCGGTGTAGACTACAATCTTGCCACCGGGCCCGCACATAGCGTTGATCATGTTGTCTTTGACAACGATCACCTCCCACCCATCGAGGAGGCTAGTCGCCCGTGCCGTCATCACACGGTTCCGCAGCTCGTCGTTAGCCATGGCCTCGTCGCCGCCTCGATGGGCCTCCGCGTCGCGGTTCTTGATGGTGAGGTCGGCGGAGATGTCGCCGTACCCACACGCGGCGCCCTCACCGTCGTCGTTGGTGCCGGCAAGGCTACGGTGGACAGCCTGGACGATCTCCGAGGAGATGCGACGGACGCGGACGCTTTGGGGATCGTCCGGCGGCAGGATCTTGGACTCGAGCTTCTCCTTGAGCTCGGTGAACATGGATTCTCCTAGCTTGCGCTCGTACTTGGTGGTGAGGATGATGAAGCGGCTGCGGTTGGTGAAGGGCGCTTTCTCGAGATTGCCGAAGTAGATGGCGATCACCGTGCCGCCGGAGAGGAGGACCGCCGCTGTGAGCTTCCGGTCCCAGTCGTCTTCGGACCATTGCCGGTACGACCCGCCGCCGTTTCGGGTGGGCCGGGTGACCACCTGGTCCTGGCGGCGCGGGGTGGTGTTTTGGTGGTACCAACGGGCCGGCGCCTTCGCCCGCGGCGGCGGCGGTGGCGGGCGGAGGACGCGCAAGGTGTTGTAGCACCGAGGCCGCGCCGCCTGCGCCGGTGGCGGCGGCGGGGCGCAGACGGCCGCCTTCCGGCGGATGAGACGGGAGAGGACGGAGCAAGAATTCTTCAAGCAATTCATGGTGTTCTCTGTCTATTTCCCCCTTAGATTGATTTCCCGGGACCGGCATTCGATCGGAACGGGGTTTTTAGACTTTTGGGGGTTTTATGCATATCGATTGCGGAGAGGCAGCGTTTCATAAGCCGAGTCTTGTTGGCCCTGCGTAGAGGCGGCGTTCATAAACCGAGTCTAGTTTTCCCCCTCGCCTCTTCGCTTGTTATGTTTTCTTTTCTCCTAAAATAATCACAAAATGCAGGCCTATTCAGCATCAGAACACCTGGCAATAACACGAGACAAAACAGAAGAAAATCAGCTCCATGACACGACACGATTCGCTCATATAAGTGCACGACGTCACCATGCAGGTAAAGCAATGCTTTCAGCCATAGACGCATGAATCACAAAAACCACGGGCCAGCATGGTTCATTTACAAAATTTGCTACTTCGGAGGATCATCAACTATATATCGAGTCCCCACCTAATTGGAACTGGTTCGAACTGTTGGTGCATCAGTAACTGAAGCTATGTTGCTACGTCCATGTCATAAGGGAAGATCACCACTGACCCTTGTACAGTTGTAACTCTCCAATCCTTAAGTTGATACTACTGTATGTTAGCCCTTTAAATAACAAAAAACTAAAAACAAAACAACAGCAAAAGCAAAAACATCAGTGCCATGGACTTGTAGCCCACTACGAGGAGCTTCCCTGTATAATTCCAGTGCCCCGTTCATCACATGATCTTGCGATAGAAGTTGCGCTCTTTCCTGACACGAAGGATGACTGGAGAAGAAAATACTTGGTGCTGAATCTCCAAAAATATTTCCTAGTTTCTCAAGGACTGAAGGCCTGACACGTGGATCGTAACCAGCAGCTGCCATCAGTAGGAGTCCAATGTGATCGGCCTCAATCTCCATCCTATAAACATGAATAATAAGATCAGAAGAGCTTCTAGCAAACAACAATGTAGAGAAGTGCGCAGCACACAAAGTCATAAAACGACTCTTATTTCTGAAAAACACTACTAATAAGATTTCAACTGAAGATGGGTAACAGTGAGCATTAAGTCATATGAAAGGTGCCAGGCAGCACAATATCCGATCCATATAAACAACTGATGTATCCATTTAACAAAGAAGAGGGGTTGTTTCAAGACAACTCTTCAGAAGTGATAAGCGATGCCATGATTTCTGGTGGAGAGACTCAACATGTAAAACAGCATCAAATATTCCGTTGGGCTTCATTTCGATAGGCTGGACCATCACTGCCCATCCACACAAGGCCATGTGGATTTGAAAAAGAAAAATGAAGAAAGCTGTGCTGGGTTTGCTATTTCCCAAAAACATATTTAATAAATGAACTGCTAAGTTAACCAAAGTACCAAACAGTTTTTCTTAAAAACATTACTTCTGCAGATGGCTTTCCCATTTTACTACAGGATGGAGAGGTTAACATCTTTTGGCATTTATCTGTTGTGACTTTACCGAAGACTCAAATTAACTACTACTCCTAGCAGAACAAGATGCATTTGCCATAGGCAGTGATGTTACCTTAAGTAATCAGGGCCAAGATATTTACATTATTAATCAAAGCCTTAAGCATCTCAATGTTCAAGTTCTCAAGTATAGACTGCTTCACCTTTACAATGACCTCTTTCCACATGTATGTTTAAAAGATTTCTGAAGCTACAGAGTCCCTTTTTTTGGACAGTTTGTACTTTCTTACTGCAGAGTAAAAATAACTTTGCGATGAAGCTATGCTGTGCAAGAAGGATATTATTCCAGCCACTTTTATTACACTGGGAGCAATGTAATGTCAACAAAGGCTTCTGCGCATGCTACGTGCTACAGGATAGCTCACATCTACTTTCCAAAACAAGAGATTGAAGGCACACATTTGATGATTTGTGTGGAAACATCCATCAAAATAATATTGCATAATTGTCAAGCACAACAGATTTTAACAATATCAAGACAATTCCTGAGTGCCTAGAGAACAATTGTGTTGGAGCCTGAAAACAAGCAACTGAAAACTAAAAACTAGCCATGTCCACTGTCTTTTCATGAAAAGACATGATCTGAAAACCTGGATTAGAACATTCTTCAAGATTCAAGACATATCTGATATCTCGTGCCAATTGGCAACTGATACTAATCTCTATTGGATCAAACTCATTAAAGCTTTTGAGATGTACATTTGCCTATATGTTAATTGACCTGACCCCAAAAAAGAAAAAGAAAAAGATCGCCCGCTAGTTTGCGTGTGTCTGGTTAAAGGAGTTCGGACTCAAAGGCATCTAACACCGCACCAGACACCAGTACAGTCGACCTACAAAGCTCAATATGCCTTTTATTCCCTTTGGCAAATTGGTAGCATCTCACGCCGCTTACCACATGCATAATGTTAATCACAATGAGCAACACAAAACACGAAATCAATACCTTCGCGAGAAGAACATACTGAGGGATATCATCATGGTAGTAAACATGATCGGACTGTGTGTAAACTGACAGATAATAGCATTCAGGATGAAAAGCCACATGCCCCTGGTGTACCCCTCTGCTGAGTGTCTTGCAATGGCGTGACCGACCTACCAAAAAAATTGGTAGCATCATGAGTTCCAATTCACAAATGCCATCACACAAAATTACACTTTTTTTTGCGAATATCACCCAAAATCACACATAGACCCTCCATCCAAGAACCCTACCTCATGCCCAAGCACAGCGGCAATTTCAGCATCCGTCCTGCATATGTGAAGCAATCCAGTGGTGACTAAAATCTTGCCACCAGGCATGCACATTGCACTGACCAGGTTACTTCTGACAACGATTACCTCCCACCCATCAAGGAGGCCACTTGTCTGTGGCTGTGCTCCCAGTCCCTCCGCACCGTTACGGCTCTCATCATCTCTCTGGGCCGCGGCACCGGCGCCCGCGTCCTTGCGAGCGAACCTACCAAGAATTACGGCTCCCGCCTCGCGGCGCTGGCTACCGGTGTGGGCGGCGCGGACGACTCCCGAGGCGATACGGCGCACGCGGAGGCTGACGGGGTGGTGCGGCGGCAGGACCGTGGGCCCCAGCCACTTCTTGACAAGGGCGAACACGGCCTCCCCGACCTGGCGCTCGCGGTTGCGCGAGAGGACGGTGAAGCGGGCGCGGTTGGTGTAGGGCACGGCCTCGAGGTTGCCGAGGTAGATGGAGACCGCCCCGCCGCCGGCGATGAGGACCGCCGAGGTGACCTTCCGCGAGTCGTGGTACCACCGAGACCCGCCGCGGGAACGGGTGGCGCCTTTCTTGACCCACGGGGAGGTGAAGAAGTACCGATGGCTCGGCACCTGCGGCGGCGGGCGGGAGGCGGCATTGCCGCGGGGGAGCCGAGAGGCGTAGTGGTAGTACCGAGCGGGCGGCGCCTGCGCCGGCAGCGGCCGCGGCGCGGAGACGGTGGTGGGTTCCCCCCGGGGGAGCAGACGGGAGAGGGCGGAGCGCGAGTTCCTCAGGCAGTTCATCTCTGTCGCCTTCTTTGCGGGGGATTTTGGGGGACCTGTGTTTGATTGCTACGAGCGGGGTGCTTGCCTTTGGATTTTCATCCGAACTCGCCAGATCGGCTGCGTGCGGCGGGGCCGCGGGGAGCAACCCGCGGTACCAGGTCGTCTTTTAAAACTGTTACCAGGGGATCGTGACCCACTACAACCGCTACAGGAAAGCCCATATATGCCCGAGTGCTAAGATGTTTGTGGAAGGCTTTTCGTCGCGCACTCGGCAAACAAGCTATTTGCTGAGTGCCAAAGGAAAGGCTTTCGGCAAAAATAGAGCACTCGGTACAGTTTCTGTTTGCCGAGTGCCCGATAAAAAGCACTTGGCAAACTAGCATTTGTCGAGAACTGGTTGCCGTTCGGGTTTTGCCGAGTGTTACACTCGGCAAACTTTTTGCCGAGTGCAATACTGACTTTGCCGAGTGCTAGAAGCACTCGACAAATTAGGGGTTTCCCATAGTGAATATCTGATAAAGGAGAAAATTCCCTCTATACCATCCAAACATCTTCCAATCCTTTTCATACCATTGGAAAACTTCGAGTCCTCTCTGTACCATTGCTTCAATTTTTGCTGCCCCTTTGTACCACGGCCGTGAAATTGAACTTGAAATGGATGTAACGGTGAGACGAGAAGACTATATTGCCCCTGATTTATTTACGATTTGTCGTCATTGAGGAGGGGATGGAGGCTCGCGTGTGGACGCACCGTGGCCGCCTCGGCTGCATCGCCGACAGGGGCACGCTCGTGGCGGTGCGTTGGCAAGCGCGCCGAAGAAGGGGGTGACGGGGGCGCGTTCGTGGCGGCGCGCGAGCGGGCTGACGGAGGGGAATAAGGAGGGCGGCGGCAGAGCGGCCCAGGCTGTCGTGAAGGCGGCCCGGGGAGGCGCGTGGTCAAGGCCAAGGACGAAGCAGAAGGAGGCGGCCGGCGCGGACCGAGCGTGAGCACGTACGCGAGGGACACTCGTCGTGGAGTCGTCGTCGATGAGGCAGGAGAGCACACGTGCAGGCTGTCGAGCTCGCTTTCCAGCCGCCGCGATCGCGTTCCCGCCCGAGTCGAGGCGGGCGCCGGGGCGCGGACCTGCATGCGGCGGAGCGTGGCATCGCCATGGCCCTGCTCGCCCGCCAGCTCCAAGCCCGAGCGAACCCGCTGGCTCCAAGCCCAGGCGAACCTGGCTTGACTCCGCTCGCCCCTCCTACCGCTTCTCGACATCTGCATCAGCGGCTGCCGGTTGCGCCACCACCGCGTGTCGGTCAGCTCCGTCCTCCGTGTCCAGGTTGCGGCTACTGCAGCATCAGCTCCCGCACAGACAAGCACCGGAGCCAATGAATTCCACCAGCAGCTCGCACTCGTCTGCGTACATCTCGCCCATATGCACGTCACCGCCGCACCGGTGCTAACGCTGCTCACCGCATCAGGGCCGTCCCGGAAAATTCTGAGGCCCTGTGCGAAGTTCTATTGGAGGCCCTAAAATTCAAGTGTCAAAATAAAAATTTGTAGCATTTTGCTGATTTTTTTTTTACTTAATTTGCAGAAGACATTGCTTTGAAACTTGGACTCGATGACATAACCGACACACATACACTAAAGAGAAAAAGAACTAACAAACGGACATTAGTAACAAAGTAAACAGGGCAGAAAAAGAACATGGACATTGTGATGGCCTGAAGCCTTTGATGCACGATGCGGTGGCGTCAGCCGTTGCCGCTTCACTGGTGATGTTGAGAGGCAGGCAACCAAGATCTAGGACGTGGTCGAGCAGGTCGTCAAGCCGAGCAGAGTGTGCAGTCGTCTTTCCCATGTATGCGTTGTGTAATTCAATTGATCGCTATCGATCATCAGGGCTGTCTTGCAGTCTTGTTACACAGAGCCAAGATTATCAGTGCAACTGGGCAAGAGAACTCGCTCAAAGTTGGGGGGGGGGGGGGGGCTTGGATTTTGGGGGCCCTGTGCCGTCGCACAGGCCGCACGTGCCTAGGGACGGCACTGCACCGCATACATCTTCTTGTTTTTTTTTTTTTTTTGAGTTGTCATCGCATACATTCCGATGGGGAGGAGAAGAGACGAGGCGAGGCACCAGGGGTAACATCAGTCATTTAGGAATTAACTGACAGGTGGGGCAGTCATTTTTAGAAGGATTTCTAGACGGAACGAACGGCGATGGTACATAGGGGCAGGAAAAAATGAAGCAGTGGTATGTAGGGGCAGGGAAGTTTTGTAATGATACACAAGAGAACATAAGTTTTTCCAATGGTATAGAGGGAATCCAAGTAACTAACCAAGTGGCAATGTAAGGTAAATAAAGAAAAGTGCAGGATTAGAGTAATGGTGATGAAAATGGGCAATCACTTCCAATATTTTTAAGAAGTAGCAAATTAGAGTAATGGTATTGATGTATTTGGTTCTCTAGCAGTGACATCGCCATTGTCCAGATTTGTGTTTCTTCTGTGACATTGGGCATCTATCAACTTCTTTTGCTTGCTTCGAGCCCGGTAAATCAACATAATCCGCTCAGCATGGTTCAATTAGAAATTTTGCTACTCAGAGGATCATCAACAATTATAGAGGTGTTGCTTCAATTATTATTTTTATTTCTATATATGTGTTGCCTATTGGTTCGAGTCTGTTCAAGCAGTTGATGAATCTGTAATTGTAGCTATGTGTGCCTTCGATGTATTTCGGGATCAATAAAGCCAGCGTGGGCCTAAAAATCGGTGGGCAACACGGGGCCAAAATACTTTTGCTTCAGGCATAGACACGGATTACTCATACTATGTCACTCTGCAGGCGGCAATATCATGCTTTTTGTTGAGCATTTGAGTGTGTAAATATTCAATGACATGGTTTCATGTTGCCACGGGGCATGGATTGATGCAGGTCCCCCACTAGTGGTGTTGCTACTAAACTATCCATGCTGCAAAATTCGCCTACGTGGCACCCTTGCAAGGTTATTTTTTCCCGTATGTAACTTGTGTCCCAGAATCTAGAGGAAACCTATCAGTGCCCTGACCGGCACTAACTTCCCTGTACAATTCTATTGCCTTGTTCATGACATGTTCTTGCCATAAAAGCTGAGACCTTTTCTTACTCGAAGGATGAGTCGAAATGTACTCTCCTAATGCTGAATCTCCACCAAGCTTTCCTAGTTTCTCATAGACATAAGGTGCCTCCCGTGGATCGTAACCAGCAGCAGCGAGTAGCATGAGCCCAACATGATCAGCCTCCATCTCCTTCCTGCACAGGGACATAAATTCCAAGATCAGAGGAGCTCTAAGAAGAATAATGAAAAAAAATAAAGTGCACAAAATCTAAGGAACTGCTAGGATTAGGAGGACAGAAGAAAAATAAAGGAGCTTCTCCTGTACATCATTAACAGTATAGGATTTTGCTCGTGCAAAGCATATTGGTAAAGTACAAGATGGCTCACTATTCAAAGTTTGGAAGCCTAGGCGTGTCAATTGTGCTGCAGAAGGCAACAAGCTTCGAGCGCACAAAGAAAAGAGAGGGTATGCTATATATACGACGGTTTAGTCGGCAAAAAGAACATGAGAGGCAGAATCAATACCTTCGCGAGAAGCGCAGCATGAGGAGTAATTTCGACAAGACATTTATCTCGCTTGGCAGCTCTACAAACAGCGAGATGAGAAGATGCAAGATGAGGAACCACAGCATCATGGCGAGCCTCTCTGCGTGGTGCCTTGCGACAGCGTGACCGACCTACTCACAAAAACAGGCAGCGACGTACGTCAGTTCCAATCCACTGCAACCAACTACCCAAAAGATCATCACACACACTAGGAATCCTACCTCATGCCCAAGCACAGTGGCGATTTGGGCATCTTCCCTGAACGTGTTGAGCAATCCAGTGTAGACTACAATCTTGCCACCGGGCATGCACATCGCATTCACCAAGTTTTCTCTGACAACGATCACCTCCCAGTTGAATCCATCGAGGTTAGCCTGCCGCGTCCGCCGCGCCGCCTTCTCCCCATGGTTCTTCTGGCTCAGAGCCTGGTCGTCGTCGTCTGCACGCAAAAGGAGTTTCTCAGCCTAGCCATAGCTCTCCACATGATTATCTACCGTTCATCCATGCTTTAACATTCGCACTCCATCGATCTGAGCCGTTAGATCTCCAATTCAGCAAAGTTGTTGAAATCTCCATGATCTGAGCCGTCAGATCTCCACCTCATAGGCTCCCAGCCGTTGGATAAGGGTGGGGAGCTCCGGTTAGGCTAAGAAAATCCGTGTTGTCGTCTGCACGGCGGGCGGCGCGCACGACCTCCGAGGCGATGCGACGGACGCGGACGCTGCGGGGGTCGTGAGGCGGCTGGACCTTGGAGCCGAGCTCCCTCTTCTCAACCGCGAACATGATCTCCCCGAGCCAGCGCTCGGCGGCGGGCGAGAGGAAGACTGGAGGACGAAGCGGCCGGTGTACGGCACGGCCTCGCGTCGGCAGAAGAGGACGGCGGCGAGGAAGGCCGCTCGTCCTCTTACCACCGGGACCCGCCGCGGCGGCGGCTGGTCAAGCGTATGGCCCAGCGGCCGGTGTGCTGGCACCGACGGGCGGCAGGCGCCTACGTATGCGTAGATTGCGGCGAGGGGTGGCCGGGCCTGTCGCGGAGAGTACGGAGGGTGTAGTAGCACCGAGGCCGCGGCGGGGAGCGGGCGGTCGATGTCCGGAGTAGGAGACGGGAGAGGACGGAGCTCGAATTCTTCAAGCAATTCATGGTGTTCGTTCAATCTATTTTCCCCTGGGATTCCTCGGAACGGCCGGCATTTGGATCGGTACGGGGGTTTTGGTCTTTTTGAGGACCATGCACCGAGTCGTACGTGTCGCTCCATGTCTCTTCGCTCAAATGAAGGCCCCCGTCTTCAGCCTCAGAACAGCTGGCAATAACACAAGACGAAAGCAGGAGAAAAAAAAAACTGCTCTATGACACGACACGATTCACCCATAAGTGCACGATGCCACACCGTGCACGACATCTTTCCCGAGTGCAATTGCACAAACACTCGGGAAAGGTTGGGGGCTTTCCCGAGTGTGGGAAAGGGGGGGTCGCCGTCAGTGCGCCGTCCGTCAGTTTTTTTGTTCTTCGAGTGTCGGTTTAACACTCGGGAAAGCTTTCCCGAGTACCCGACAAAAGACACTCGGAAAAGGTGATATTCGCCGAGTACACTTACGCCGAGTGAGCTTTTCCGGAAAACACTCGGGAAAGGCTTTCCCGAGTGCCCCAAGCACTCGGGAGAAGGGAGGATCCTGGTAGTGCACACACTATTGGCCATACACATGAGTCGCTCAAACCACGGGCTCAGCATGGTTCGTTTAGAAAATATGCTACTTGGAAAAGGATCATCAACGATACAGGGTGAGCTGCCAGTAGCAGGAGTCTATGTGATCAGTCTATATGTATCTCCATCCTATATGAACATGAATAATAAGATCAGAAAAGTCTCTAGTGTAGAGAAATGCGCAGGATTCTTCAGTTGAATATGGATAACAGCGAGGATTTGCTACTGCAAGTCATATGGGGAAGATGTCAGGCAGCTCACAATCCCATCATATAAATAAGTGATGCACTCGTATCTTTTTAACAAAGAAGAAGGGTTGTTTCAAGACAACTCCTCAGAAAGGGAGTCACTAAACATATCAACATCAATGCCTTGGCCAGTGTGAGTGCCATATGTTTCAGTCATCTAGAGCTAATAATAATTACATGGATAATAGATGGCCAGTTTTACGGCACCCCGAAATGATTGTGAGCCGTTCATTAGCTGAGGTCAGTTCTAAACCTATAGTTAATACATAAGGTGGTTGGATTGTTAATAACTATATTAGTTATTGTTAGCTGATTCAATAAGCTAAGAAAACAATTGATTGAGGGTTAACTAATTAAACAGATCAGGTTGACCGAACTCCCCTGTATAATTCTAGGGCCTCGTTCATGATGTCAGCCCGCGATAAAAACCGCACTCTTTCTCTAGCCGACGGATGAGTATCGTCCTTATTCGCCGTGGAACGACGATCTCTAACAAGCTTCCCCATTTTTTCATAGACCAAAGGGCCGGCACGCGGATCGTAACCAGCAGCCGCGAGTAGCAGGAGTCCAATGTGATCGGCCTCTGTCTCCAACCTATAGGAAAATGAATAATAAGATCAGAGGGGAGCTTGCAGCAAGCAGCAATGTAGAGAAATGCACGGCACTTATAAATCTGGAACGACAGACGACCCTTATTTCTGAAAAACAGTACTGAATAAGGCTAATTTTGTGATGAAGCCCTACTAGTTATGCAAGAAGGATGTTCTTCTAGTTAATTGGTTGCATCGCGTTTCATGATGCATGCAGGCTATATATATCACATAACAAATCTGCATCACTATGAGCAACGACAGAAAATGCGGTGTACGTACCTTCTTTGAAATAAGGGCGACATCGACAAGGCACGTTTCAATCCTGGTCTGTACATAAACTTCAAGGTGACAACATGCAGGATAAGACGCATCAGGAGCTTTGTGCAGATCTCTGCCCCGTGCCTTGCAATAGCGTGACCGACCTACGTACAAAAAGAGGCAGCAAATTAAGTCAGTTGCAATTTACTGCCGCGCGCGCCATCACCTAAAATCATCACACATGCATGCATGGACCAAGGATCCTACGTACCTCATGCCCAAGCACGGTAGCAACTTCGGCATCTTCCCTGAATTTGTCGAGCAATCCGGTGTAGACTATGATCTTGCCACCGGGCGCGCACATTGCATTGATCTCTTTATTTTTGACAACGATCACCTCCCAGCCATCGAGGAGGCGGCTACTTGTCTGTGGCTGCTGCTTTGCTCCCAGCAGCGCCTCCTCGTCGAGCCGGGCCACGGCTCCCGCGCCCGCTTCTTCGCGTGGGAACGCACCGAGCATTACGGGTCGCCGGTGGTCGGCAAGGCCACGGTCGACGGCGCCGACGATTTCCGAGGCGATACGGCGGACGCGGACGCTGTCGGGGTGGAGCGGCGGCAGGACCTGACCTGACTTCATCTCCTTCTTGAGCTCGTCGAGCACGAGCTCCCCTAAGCGGAGCTCGAGCTTAAGCGGGAGGATGATGAATTGGGCGCGGTTGGTGTAGGGCACGGGCTCGAGGTTGCTCAGGTAGATGGCGAGCGCCCCGCCGCCGACCACGACGACCCGCGGCGAGGTGATCGTTCGGAAGAAAGGCGACCGTTCCCGCCACTCGGAGATGACGTCGAAGAGGCCCCAGTGACTCTGCACCTGCGACGACGGCGAGCGGGAGGCGGCATTGCCGCCGGAAGCGTGGTAGTAACGAGCGGGCGGCGGGTGGACGGCGGTGGGCTTGCGTGGGAGGACGCGGGAGAGGACCGAGCGCGGGTTCCTCAAACAGTTCATCGTGTCTTTCTTTCTTCTTTGCGTGCTCGGTGCTTTTTGTTGCTGCGGCGGCAAGCGGTTGGTTCGTCCGTGTCGCCGGCCGGGGTCCTCTCATTAATTTGTTGGCAAGGCGCGCCCATCGTCCCATATGGTATCCTACTAGGAGGGATCACTACTGGTCCTGGTTGGGTTCTAATTCGGATTTTCGGACTGGTCCGGCCCCATATCCTACTCGGATTACCGCGCAGTCGATCGAATGGCTCCCTTGGAGCCAGCGCTGGCCCCGACCACCTCTTGGAACGGAGCGCGTCGACGAATGACGTAGTACGTCCTGGTCCAGCCCGGCGTCGCGCGCCGGCTTTTGAAGCTGGCTCTGCAGCGCGAACAACTTCTCCCCTGCCCCCGTGCCCCGCCACCCTCCCGCGGGCGGCTGTGCGTCCTGACGGCCTCGTCCTTCTCTACTCATTGTTACTGCTTGGCGCACCACTTCATGTATCGTCCCGGCTCGCCGCAGAGACGGGGACGGTGATGGCCATCAGCTGAGCTGGGCGCCATGGAGCCCGAGGCTGTGGCTACCACGGACTGCTCAGATCGCGGGCGCGTGTTCCTGGACGGCGGGCATCGCCGGCAAAGGACAGGCGGCCCGGTTGCGAGTGCAACCGCTTCTTCGTTGGTCCGGACGCTCAACCGCACTGCCGACGCTGAGAGGTAATAGTTGCCGCCGTTTGCTTGCGCTTTCCATTCCCTTTACTTTTTCCCTTCTAATACATTCGTCCATGGCAATTGTGCCTGCTGTTGGCCCTGGTGCTGCATCTGATTTGAAGGAGCACGAACATCGATGCGATAAGAATATCCTTGGGAATTCCAATTTGGGATGCAACAGTGATTTGTTGTGGCTACAGCGCGGACCAGATGTTCATGCATGGAAACGTACTGGATGAGGCACGCGGCGGCCAGCGCCCTGGTGGTCTCCGGGTGGCATCAGCTGAGCTAGTACGTCGCAACGGACGACGGCCAGTTCCAATCCGTGGAGCTCGAGAAGCGCATCCGGTCACTGAACAAAACCGTCGGGAACGCCATCGTCGACGACAAGCACGTGCTCTTCTCCGCGCCCACGCCTGTGCAAGAACAAGCGGGAGCTTGGAGAAGACCACTACCACCACCGTGTTGGTGGGGGTTCGATTCGAGCAACACACCGCCGTGTCGTTCTTCATCGAGCCATCCTACTCGGATGACGACGTGTTGCTGTCCTGCTTCTTGACTTAATTATCCGACGAGGAAACACCAACATCTTCTATTCTCCTTCTTGCCAAGTCTACCGCTCCGTGCAGTAACCCCAACGCTTTTTAAGCTTCTCGCGTTTGGCTTTGGAGATGCAAGGGTCCAAGCCATTTAGGTGATGAGGGAACAGCGGACCTGAACGGAAAGAATGTCTTTGGTCGAGCAGAAGAGTAATTTCCTACCTTGGGATTAGGGTCAAATAGTCATTCACAATGTCATTACATGTCGCCAGGCTTATATGTGGTGTTTAAAAGAGTTAAGCGGGGCAAATTTCTAAATAACATCAGCTTAAGTTCTATAAACCTCTGACATTAGGGAGAGGGGCAGACCAACATGGGTCGTTGAGGAGGGAGCAGAGCAACTCAACCCATCTCTTGTAATCCTCACATCTCGTTGTTTAAGTTAGTGGGTTCTGAATTTGAAACAAAGAAAACCGTTCAAACCGAGAGGTTTACCGGTAAAACCGCTCGGGTAACCGTTTCAACTCGTTCAAATTCGTTAATTTGTATTTATATGGGTTTTTTTACTGGTTTTCGGAGAAACCACCAAACCGCGCCGTGGTTTGAGCGGCTTAGTCAGTTTTGTGGACCCTGGTTATTATAGATTTTTACGACCGGCATGCGGCAATGCACAAGCATTTTTGCTAGTATGAGATATATGTAACATATTCTTTTATTATGTTACAATAAGATTGAGAAGTATGCTCAACCATACGGGTCAAAAATATATAAAAGGAGCACGGTAAGGCCGCGCGGTGTTTCTAGTAGGTTCTACCAGTCTCAGGGCGTGAACGTTTACCTTCAGATTTTTTTTTAGGAAACGTTTACCTCAGTTGATGCGCTCACCTGGAAATCCGCGGACCACAGATCGGATCCATATGTTTTATGGACCGAACCATGTGTTCCCAAGCCTTCTTGGGCCAACTAACAGGCCATATTTTCTAAATTGCAAAGTTGTCACTCCGCGTCTTGTGTAATTTTTACATTTTGGCTTTTTTCAGAAAACATTTTCATATATGGACCCCTGAGAAAAATATGTCCAGAAATAGACCCTTTTCTGAGCGCCATATGATTTGGCGCTCAGGTTGAACACCTGGGCGCCGCAACAATTGGCGCCCATCCCTGCCACGTCAGCTGGAGGGCACGCGCCCGTTCTGTTGACCTGGCAGGGGGTGAGCGCCGGAATCTATGGCGCCCAGCCTGTGAGCGCCGCACCATTTGGCGCTCACCCCCGGGCACACAAAAGTCCTCTCTTTCTTTCTCCTCTTCCTCTCATTTCCTCACTCCTCACCAGTCGCAAGAAAAGGCCTTGTTGTATGTTGTGGACTATGATGTGGAACCGTTGGTTTCAACTAAGTATTTGTGTAATTGTAGTACTTTGCTAGCTATATTGCAATGGTAAAGATGTAGAACCCGGCTTCATTGGCTTAATTGCAGTGAAATGGAATTACATACGTACATAAATTGCAATGGCATGTTCGGTACACATGATGACTAACCTATATGTGCACCGTACTAATCCTGACATGCCTTTAGGGAATTGAAAAATGCAACACTTGAATGACGAGAATGTAACATTTAGCCAGGTTTTGGTAGGAAATCTAGTCCCATGGACTGTAGTTTGACTGTCCGCCAGACTGAGAGTAGCCATAGTCATTGTACCCACCACCACCGTAGTAGGGTGGTGGTGGTGCTGGTGGAGCTTGTGGTGGTGGGTTGGTTGGGCCTGACTTGTGGTGCGGACATGGGCAGTACGGATCAAGGCAATAGGTGTCGGGGCCAGCAATGCCAATCACGAGCTCTTGGCTTTGACGTGGAGTTGCCGTCTCAAGTTCTTGCTGTAGGTCGAAGATGCGGTTTTGCAGGTAGCTAATGTATTCAACGGTTGTGCTGATAGGCTTAGGATCCACCTACCGCGTGAAGCCACAATTGTCTTGGTCCTTGTTATTCTGTAAAAAAAAGGTGTGCAAATGTTGAATAAAGATGAGGAGGCTTAAAGATGATACTCAAAGGCGAATGAGAAACAAGTAAGAATTAAAACTCACTTGTCCATTTGGGCATCTGAAGAAGCGCCGACCTCCATCGCATTGGCCGTCAAACATTTGGACGACGCAATCCAGGCCATGACCGCATTTTGGCCATTTGAACTTTCTGTTGTCGTACCGTCTAATTGGATTGGTAACATAGTCAAAATCATCTTTCGACTCTAGAGTAAACTGTTGAATAGGTGGATCATATGTGAACGGTCCGTGCTCTCCATCCCAAACCCACTCTTCCGGTGCTGAAGAACTCCCCGCTCTTCCTCCTCTCTTTCCACCTCTCCCTCCCCCTCTATTAGCCATGGATGCGTTGCTCAGTGTGTTGCATTCACGAGTGAAGTGGCTCTATTTAACGAAAGGGAGAAGCACCGAGTTGAAAAGCTGAAGCTGCATGTCTGAAAAGAGAGATGCATGCTTTGTGGCAGTCATGCATGCGTTGCATTGAGGCAGTGATGCATGCAGTAGAGCCACTGTTCGCGCATGCATGCTCTATCAATGTCACCTTTCTTTTTTTGACTACATGGTCCTTGGATGCCCTGCGTGTTGCTGTGGATGCAGTGATTGTGGTCCTTTCATTGACGCAGTGATAAAAGGAGAAAAACACGCCATGGTTTTATCATTGAGAAGCATAGGATGCTCCGCGTTGTCTGATGCAATCATGGTGCGCTGCCTCCTTTTTCTGTGGTCGTGTGTGGTCGTGCATGCGATGTCCTGTCTGGCACCGGAGTGTAGTGATTGATTGTGGCCCTGCCTCCATTAGTTGCATACGCTGCCTGCCACCAGTGACAACGAAACAAGGGCCGCATGCGCTGCCTGCTTTTTATTGTGGCCCTGTCTCGATTACTTGCATGTACGTAAAGGACTGGTCCGCATTCATAGCAACCAGACAACGAATGGACATGAAAATAATAAAAGCAGAAGAACCCGCCTTTAACATTCATACTTAGGACGCAACATACATACAATGAGGAGGAAACAATGGCGTGTTTCGATGCACATGACAAAGCTACGTGTCCATCGATCTACTCCTAACACGCCTTAGGGAAATAAATTTCACTCACAGTGAACGTAGTATTCTATGAGGTGGAATGACATATGAGGTGTCTACTGAGTGCAACGGGGATATTTCCCCTTTCTGAAGGCATCCGGACCTGCTGCCTTAGCGCGGCGAGCTCTCTCGCGCATCCTCTCCCTTTCGGCCTCGCGGGCCTCATAAGCAAGCCGATCTTCCTCTTGTTTGCGCCTTCGTTCCGCCTCCTCTCTTTGCTTGCATTCCGCTTCGTACTTGCGTCGACGCTCTTCGTCCTCCTGCCTTATCTTCCTGCGTTCCTCCTCTCTCCTTTCCTCAGCTTCCATATCAAGCCAATGCCTTCTTGCACGTTGAGCGACACGGTACACATGGGCTATATCCTCTGGTGTCTGCTCAGTGTCAACATACTCGATGAACTCACACAGAGGCGGCGGGGACTGCAATATTATGAACGTATTAGTAAGTAAGAATCAATGGTGGAAGCAAAGAATAACGAAGTACAAGTAGTTACCCTTGATCTCCTATCGGAAGAGTAAAGACGTTGCGAAGGGTCATATTGGTAGTTCTTGCACATCCAAAGCCTTTTGCCGTAGTCATCACCGAGAACGAGTGACTTCACTAGCCTGCATGGAGTGCCACAGAGGCACATAGGAGCGATGAAGCCATCTCCGAGAGGTAACGTCTCTTTGTTGTGGGGTGGGTCGTTGGGGAACTCCATAGCTATGGGAGAAATTTTGGTGTTGGTTATATTGCGAAGTGGTTGAGTTTAACGGACAGACGATGTGTGCATTTTATAGTCATAACTAACGTGGTATATAGACGAAGACTACAAAGAAAAGAAGAGGAGATGTCATCGGATGCTCTGCAAAGTTGCCCATGAATTGGTGTGTCGCCATGCGAAAACAATAAATGCGTGTCGTCACGATAGTAAAAGTTGCACGTCTGAAAAGAGAGAGTATGCATGCTGTGTGGCAGTCATGCATGCTTTGTGGCATGCATGCATTGAGACAGTCACGCATGCTTTGTGGCATGCATGCATTGAGACAGTCATGCATGCTTTGGGGCATTGGATGCTCTACGTCTGATGAATTGATGGCCACTGGACACATCGATGCAGAAAAGCAAGTGCATTGATGCATTGGTGCTTCTGGCAGGCACTGCGTCGAAAAAAGCTTTGGCCCATAGGATGCTCTGCTAGGTAGTGATGCACAAGAGGACAATCAAAGCATAGATGCTCTGCGAGGTATGACAAGGCGATAATGAAAGGAAAACAACCCGGCTTTAACATTCATACTTAGCATGCAACATACATTGATTAAAAGTGAACAATAGCGTGTTCCAAGCACATCATAAACCTACTCGTGCATGGATTTAATCGTAACACGCCTTAGGGAATTTAAATGGACTAACAACAAACATGATACAACGACATAATCCGGGTATCTGCATAACAGCAAGCACTAATCATCGCCCAGGTTGGACGAACCTAAGTAGCTGTCATCATCGTCATTCCTCTTGGAAGACCCACCTGCCTTGAACTTGTCGCGAAGCTCATCCAACTCCCACTTTCTTTTCAAGTTCACCCATTCCTGGTCTTTTGGAGAGATGGTGTCATCGATCCATTGTATGAAGTCACATCCCTTGGGGAGGTTGGAATATTTGCTGAACTTCTGGCCACGTTTTGCTAGTTTCTCTCTTGAAGCCGTCTGTACAATAAAATTTGCGTTAATCGACATTAAAAGGCCAAAGTGTTTGTATTGATATTGATATATCATACCGTCGAGGGATATGTCTCCAAATCGTTCAAGGCTTCTTGCGGGCATTTCCACATGCGCCGGCCCCAAGTGTCGATATCCTTGGAGGCAGAAGAAACACACCTCCTTCCGCAGTGGCACTGGGGGGCACCCTCGAAGCCTGTTGGTGGTGGCCGCGGATTGAGGAAGGTATCTCTGTTGGGGTCATTTGCAGGAGGTCCATCTTCACATTGTGCAAGCTCCTCATCGAGCTCCCTTCGCATCCTAGCAGAAGACATAAATTCTAGTCGTGGTGGTGGCTCGTTGTTAGACATTGTGTGGCTTGTGGTCTTGGAAGGTGACCATCCAATGCTGTTTATATAGAAGATGAATGTCTGCATAGGTGGGCACTCATGCAGGAATCCAATGCATCTTTATCGGAGCGATAAAGGAATCCTTTATTTTCAAAAGTCTGCATATATAGCATAGGTATCCAATGCTAGTCAGTGATGAGTTATCGTTGTCACTGGGAAAGTGGCCCTGCCTTGACCTGCCCTACGCACAATAATTGACATGAAGCCTTCGTGGTCGAAGCTGTGGCATAGGATGCTCTGTTTGATCTATCGTGAAAGTGGGCCTGTCCTGCCTACAATAATTGTGTTTGTGGCAGCCAATGCATTGTGTTTGTGGCAGCCAATGCATTGAAAGGGCTGCAGTGTTTGCAGAGATGCTTTCAGCCATTGAATGCTCTGTGACTTAGGAAAAAGGTGGGCATGAAAAATTAGATTAATGGCAGTACACAAGGGAGGGACAATGAAATGGTGAAAGCGAAAGAACGTAAACAGTTTTACTTAGCATGCAACATACAATAGAGTACAAGGGAACAATGGCGTGTTCCATGCACATAACGACCAACCTACTTATGCATGGATTTAATCCTAACACGCCTTAGGTAATTTAAATTGCCTTACACCGAGCATATTACACAATGCACTTCTAAGTGCCACGACGACGGAGCCGGGCAACACGACGCAGATCAAGTTCCTCCTCAGTGATCTTAAGTCCTATTTCACGTTCCGGGAGAGATTGCATCGTCGTACGGCGCGTCCTTTCTCTCCTAACGTATTCATCCTTCCTCATTTCATAGTCTGCATCTTTTTCTATCACGATCACTGGCGTATCGGTGTATTGCCCCCGTGTTTTGTCGATCCATTCTTCAAACTCGCACTTGATAAACAAAAATTCGTAAACTTGTGCAATGAAAGTTGAACCGTACATATTTGTGTGCCAATCCACGGTCCGTAATCACTTGCCTCAACATTTCCTTCTCCCATTCTGCCAATCCACCGATAGGGCGATCATCATTCGAATCCTCCGCTCTCTCCTCCTCATAATTTGTATCATCCCCAAAAACCGGGACATCCACTAGATCGGTAGCAACACCATAGTTATCTTCATTAGGTGCCACTACTTCATTAGGTGCCACTTGAGGAACCGTTTCAATGTCCGGCAGAGTTTCATCCCTACGATCATCACCACAATTCGGGACGATCGGAGGTATTTGGTCTCCAACCGAATCAGTCATCACTACGGTTGCTGCAGAATTCCGTGCCAAACCGTCATGCACACTTGCTTGTGATGGCTGGGTTAGGTCAATTTCTACTTCATTCGAACAACCAATACCTACGCCTCCATCCACCACTACCTTCTGAACCACCAAATCTAAAGCTCGAACTTCTGAATTCATAACAATCTCAACAAATGCTTGCCATTCCTGCTCACTACCCACCGGAGCCATTATCTTCATACGTGGCCCATTCGACGAACCCACATCAATTCTTCCTTCAAAATCCAACTTAACACCCTCCTCAATCCATCCCAAACGTTGCCTCACTCGAGATGCAACAATACATAAAGTTGGGGTCTCAACAAAAAGCAACACAACCTCTGTCATGCCAACAAAATCAACACTACCATCCTCTGTCCTTACAACTGAACCTCCATGATGCACTCTTACACATTTAGCCATCTACATCCATTTCAACAAAAAAAAATAAACATTTCCCAATTTAGCATTGTTCATATCAAAATAAACATAAAAAATAACCCTACCGAATTTCGTACTGCAAATCTCATCCACTTCATATATAACTACCTCCAATCACTCTAAATCATCAAACAAACCTTCATTCTCTACTAATTTAAGCATACAACCCTATGTCATTAACATGCCCACTAACAATTCATTGCTACCAATCAAACCAACTACAACCGAACCTTCCAAACATCAACATCTCAACAACATTACACTTCCTATTGCAAATCTAACAACCAAACCTAACAAATCAAGCAATTTCAACCTCAAACCCTAGGGTTAGGGTTACCCCAAATTAGAGCCATACAAGCAATTCCATTGGACGAAATTCAAGGAGGTGGAGGAGATTACCTTGGGGAACAAATTTCTCCAAAAGATTTGGGCTCAAACCATCCGGATTTGGGAGATTTGGAGGAGGGGAATGAATGGGGAGAGAGAGAGAGCCGCCTCTCTGTTCTTCGGCCGAGCTCGGTGAAGGAGAAAGTGAGGGAAGGAAAAAAAAGAAAAGGCCCGCGGGCGTTATCGTTGCCCGGGGGTGGGCGCCAAAGGATGCGGCGCTCACCCCCTAAGCGCTAATTGATCTGGCGCCCACCCCCCGCCAAGTCAGCAGAGCGGCCGCGTGCCCGCCAGCTGACGTGGACGAGGTGAGCGCCAATTCTTTCGGCGCTCAGAAAAGGGTCCATTTCTGGACATGTTTTTCCCAAGGGTCCATTTGTGAAAAACTTTTTCAAAAAGGGCCAAATTGTAAAAATTACACCCGCGTCTTTGCCTAGTACTAGCAAAGTGCATGAACGGGCCACAGACAAGTTGCGTTGTTGTTTTGCGGTAGGAGAGCCCCGCGCGCGTTCTAGTCGCTCCCGAAGGCCAAGGCGGTGGCAAAATGGGCCGGGGAGACGCCGCGGAAGACGAGAGCACGAAGCCGGCCTGCTCGTGACCCGATCGAATTCGAACGCTCCTTTTCGTTACCGATTCGGGTAGGTGCCGGACTAAAAAGAAAGAAAACTTTGTGGCGATAAGCGAGCGCGCGCCCGCCGCCGGCGCCTGCCACATGTCCGACCGGATGTCCGACCGCCGAGGAGCTCGACGTTGACCGCCACCCCCGCCCCGTCGCGCCGCCGCACCCGCGGCCTCTGTCGCCGTCCCCGGCGCCGTCGCCGCCTGCCGCATCACCCTCTCCCCCACTCGCCGCGCCTCGTCGCACCGCCCGCACCCACCACGCGACCTCCTATGCATAGGGCGACCTACGAGATTCAACTAATAGGTCAGCCCAATAGCCCATCAAATCTAGCCCATTTAAACTAACTTAGCCTACCAACTGACCATCAATATTTTCAAATAATAGTTTCAACATTTTCATAAACCTATGTCAACATTTTAAAAAACAAAGTCAACATTTTCGTCTAAATGTTGACGTAGTACATCTAAAATGTTGACACAATGTAAACAAAATGTTGACATAGTACATTCAAAATGTTGACGAAAATTTGAAAATTTAAAAAATTCAAAAAATATTCATATTGGATCTCATTTTGTAGAATTAATTGTAACAAACACGTAGGTCCAAACGGATTCGAAAACGGACTTACGGTTTAAGAAAAAAATACGTTTAAAGTTTTAAATCTCTCTTTTTTTTTTCTTCCACTCCCAACCCACCCCAATGAGAATGCGACACGTGTCGGTCAGATGTGATCTATCCCTCAGCCCGCAACGCGTCTTGTCCGTTCGATTCTCTAGTTGCACGAATCTTAAAGTGTCCTATCAAATGGATTTCATAGGGCGGGCTACATATAGGATCTGCCACCCACCACCGCCGCCTGTCCGCGGAATAGACTTTCCGATTGAGAAAAAGGTAGGTCTACATGCAATCTATACGGGCCGGCCCACGAGTCCGATGATCGTCCTTTCCTACACGCACACGGTTCCAACTTTACCCCGACTCGGATAGTTGAGGATCGAGCTAGGTTTTAACCCCCCTCGCGAAATCGCTCCTTTACGCAGTAGCGGTGGCTCGGTGATCTCGATCCCGCCCCCTTCCTTCACATCCTCTCGCTACGGTACGCTGCTCCTGGATGCTGGCAGTGCTGCGTGGCGGGCGAGGCGCCAACCAGGGTCTCAAGTTTCCCACAAGTTGAATTTATCGACCATCGTCTCTAACTTATGGGAACTCCAAAGGCAGCCTTGTTTTCATCTCTACAGCTGCATCCGCTTCAAAAAAGATTGTGAGTGCAAAATCTACTGTTTCAATCGTTCATATGTGAAGTTTTTTCTTCATTGTCCATTGTTTTGCTGAAGGCATAAGAAACGAAACCTTTGTTCCTTTACAGATTTTGGCAGCCTAGTTGCAGATCACATTAGTAGCAGTGACAACAGGAGGGACAGCAGTGGAGACATGGACAAGCCAGACATTCCGGAGATCGAGCATTATGATACGTCTTCCGAGGAAGATTATCAGGTGTTTATAGGGCCTATCACGCGAGAGGACTACAAGTTACTCAGGGATATGGAGAATGACCGAGCTAGGAATAAGTATCTGTTGCAGAGAGGCCTGACATGGCAGCAGAAGGTGTTGACAGTTCTTCATATGATACGTGTCCAAGAGTTTACTGAATATGACCCGATCAGTGATTTCCTGACATTCTGCCAATTTAATGGCACACCATCAATTCATCATGTTGAGAACTGTTTGATCAGTGATCCTCCAATTTTCAACATATGACTCTAGGACAACGAACTAATGTCATGTATTAGAAACCAGAGTACTAATTAGTTTATCCGGTTGTCAATTCTAAAATTTGGCTATATTATGATGTGAACCTGTAAGAATTTTTGTCTGTTCTCCCAAAATTGCCCTTATGTTTTGTGTTACATGCAAGAGTAGTACCGTGCGGAATCATGTGGGGAATCCAACTGCCATATGTTGTACCCTGCGGTTAACATTATACCTGCCACAGTGATTCCCAAATTTTCTTTGTGTGCAAAGTAGACAGCTGTTTATCCATGTTATCAGTAGAATTGGTCTATTATAGGTTTGTTCATTGTTAATATTGGTTCGCTTACTTCCTATATCAAGGTTCTGGTGAATTTAACCTATTGTGTTATTTTTTCCTGGTGTAAACTTAATAGTTTTTTTATATGTTTTATACTATAATACTAGAGTTTTTTTTTGGAGACAATAGCGTTTTAACCATGATTCTAGACTCTAATTACGTTTTCACCATCGATTTTCAGATTTTGCAAGATCACCATTGATTGCTTTCAGATTTTGCAAGATCACCATTGATTTTTTGAAAACTGGTGGTAAAATCGCAAAACTATTTTGCAAGATCACCATTGCTTTTCAAAAACTGATGGTAAAATCACAAAATCTGAAAACCAATGGGGAAAACACAATTGGAGTCTGAAAGGATGGTTGTTTTGCAATTGCCTCTTTTTTTTCTCTATGTTGTTCATTTGAACATGTTGGCTGCACATGCTTATTACTAGTAGTCATTTACATTTCACGTAAACAACCGCAATAACCGTGTACTCGCTTGAAATAAGAGTGTGGAACATACCTCCACCCAAGGATCCCAATCTTTGGGGTACGTGCCACTTAATCTAATCTATGTTCGCAATGATCTGCTTGAATTATCTAATTAATGGCACAAACTGAATTTAAATGAATCGCTAATATTGGATCTCTTTGTGCACAGGACTACGGTTTGTTCCCAAATTACGTGTTTGAAACCTTTAACATTTTTAGCTTTGTTCCTTGTGCAGGATGACATGTTAACATTAACAGGCCCATATAGAGCACTTAGTGGCAGAGAAAGCATGTTTTTTGAGTTCCATTTGAAGATCAAGGGTGAGGACACAGTCGACAAAGATTTCAGCAAAGGTCTCCTAGAACTCAGGGACACGTGTGAACCTGATACTTTATCACTAGAAAGTTACCTGAGTACAGTTGATGTTGTGTGTATGCCTGTTCTATTTGCCTTGGAAGCTTGAATTGGGTTCAATATTCTGGGCAAGAGGTCTAATTTCACGGGCAAGATAGCTGCTTGGACTACAAAAACCGAGGAAAGAAAAATCATTCTGTATGACAGTGAAGTGGCAGGCACGGTGACAACACTTGGAAATGATGGATCTGTTTCTTTAACTCGCCATGTTTTAGCTGTTCCACAGGATGAGTGCCTTATCATTGATGTTTCTGTTTATGGTGGCAACTACAATCTGAATGCCGTAAATTTGTTCCAAGTGTTGAAGTATTTACTTGCAAGGTTGGCCCTTATGAGCTGGAATTTAAGATTATTTGGAAGGAGGTCAAGAAACGGCGCCCCAAGCTGTGTGACATTATTGATGGCATTTGGGTGTTATGGGAATGAAGTTATGTAGGAATCATTGTTGCGTTAACATACCGGCAGTTTATATAGAAACTAATGTGCTGTTGCCAAATGGACATCCTGTTGAATTATTAATGTACTAGTCAGTTTATGTAATCCTGTTGAATTATTAATGTAGCGGCAGTTTATCAAATGGACATGCATTGTGCGATTATGCACCTCGTTATAACTTGAAACTTTTCCTTGTTGATGAAGTCAATCATTAGAGTGTGTTGAGTGATTACCAGTTTTGGAGTGTTGGAGAGAGTAGTTCATGTCCAGCGCTTTTGATCAGTTGGTTTTCATTTCATCTTTATCTTTACTATACATGTTCAAATGTGAGTTGGTGTTCGGCTGCCTGTTTTACACCTCTTAAAGTAGCCTTTCATTATTTTATTTTATTTTATTTTTGCGGGTATGAAGTAGCCTTTTGTTGCATTGCTGCTGCTGTTTTACTTCTCTCCCAGCATTCATATTTTCAAATATGTAATCTTGTTTATAGCACTGGCAGTATTATATGAATGAAGAGAACAATTAGCTGCAATATACAACTCAAGATTTATTTATTTTGGCAAAGTTGTCGTACATGGTGTTGATTCCATTGTGTAGAGATGACCACTCGTCAAACAATTGAAATTATTCAAGATAGTTCAATTCTTTCCAAAATGGTCTATAGGATCAGGTGCAGTATAGCGGATATGAATATTACAGTTACACATTGAGTGGGTGAAATTATAGTGACTGAACTTAATTAGATACAATACTTTGTCCTACGAATAAATGATGGTATCTGAACTTAGCATCCACTATGACAACAGACTGATTTTTTTTTTAAAAAAAGTGTATCTATGAAGGACTATATGTAATTAGTTCTGCATTTTAGTTAAAAGAGTTTTCAAATAACCATCAGTTCAATTATGGCCACTTCATGTATATTTAAGTAAAGCATGATTATCCTGTTTTACCATTAACCAAAAGGATAGAAGCTCCCACACAAGGCGTGGTTTGGAGAAGGTTTATAGAAGTCTGCAATGTCCACCTAGAATTAATTATACCAGTGTCATACATGGAGGCCATGATCCTTGGCTGGGCAGTTCTCCCCTCCTGAGAGAAGGTGATGATCTCTACCCGGATCTTGGTTTGTTTTCTGTTCGTTTCCACTTATTATCTCAGTCGAGTTTACGCTGTCTTCCCGCTCATCACTGTTCAGCTCCCGTTTTACCGGAGCTCGTTTAGTGCATCACATCCTCCTCTCTGTAAAACTAAAGGTATTTTTTTCTCCTCTCCGAACATGAATACTGGGGTCATTGTTTCTTTTCCCCATTATTATAGAAACTCGTCTCAGAAAAAAGGGGATCATCTTAGAATGTTCAGTGTTCCTTTAAAAAAAAAGGAGAAAATTTTCATCTCTGAAAAAGGCAGTTGATGGATGTCACTGTTTCTTCTCATACTGATCAGCAAAATTCAGTTCAGAATCAATTAATCTTCTTTAATTATTTCAACTCTTTCCCCCCATCATTTGTGTCATTTTCTCTTTATTTTTGGGCTTCAAGTAAGCTTAAATGAAAGCCCATTAAGCTTCAGAAGTCAGAACACCTGGCAAGAACACAAGATGACAAAGCAGAAGAAACTGCTCTAAGACACCACACGGTTCACCCATATAAGAGCACGACGTCACCGTGCAGGTAAAGCATATGCTTTCGGCCATAGACATGAATCACTCAATGGCTCGGCATGGTTCATCCAGAAAATTTGCTACTTCGAAGGATCATCAACGATACCGGGGGAGTGTCACTAGCAGGAGTCTAATGTGATTCAGCCTCTATCTCCTCCAATATGAACGGCGGTGGGCTTGCGTGGGAGGAGACGGGAGAGGATGGAGCGCGAGTTCGTCAAACAGTTCATCATGTGTTTTTCTTTGTGAGCTCGGTATTTTTTATTTTATTTTTTGATTCAGCTAGGTATTTTGTTGCTGCGGCGGCAAGCGGTTGGGCCGTCTGTGTCGCTGAGCAACTCCAGCATGATAGAAACTGTAAATCACTAGCAGTAGGAAATAGCGGGTCCTGTAATCTAGTCTAGCATGAACAAGGTGCTCGGATCTGAATCTAGGAGAAAGGGAAGAGGGGATGCATACCTTCGTGTGTAGCAGCGGGAGCAAGTGCAGCCATGGCGACGACGGGCGGCGGCGGCGCGACGGCGGCGGGCGTCGGCGTCGGGGCAGAGGTGCGGCCCCAGGTGAGATGCCTGCATCCCTCGGGCCGGTAGCGGCACTGGCCCGGGACGCCGGGGCCGTACTGCGACGACGTGGTGGCGGCGGCGGCTTCCCGTCGCTGGCTGCGCTACCCTAGATAGGATTAGGGTTGTAGGTGGGGTAATTGGCGGCGCGGTGAACCTCGTACCGTGTGCCCCGGCCCCCAGCTCTCTCTTTATACGCGCAGTGCGACAGGGGCCCACCAGCCAGGAAACGGGCTGGACGCCCCCGATCAGGGCGCGATCAAGCCCAAGGGCCGTTGGGCCTTGGGAGGCAGAGAGATCAATCTAACAATCTCCCCCTTGATCTCATCTTTTATCCTTTCTTTTCTTTTCTGTTTCACTTGTCTCGTCGTAAATTAATGCATAGAGCATGTCTCATCGTCACGGTCATATCTCGCCGATAGAATCAACAGCTACAATACACGTCTCTATTCTGAAATAGTTCTTTATTCTTTTGGGCCTCTTTAGTCCAGAGATCATAGGCTGTCCCTTAACCCCATGCCGGCTACGTGCTCCTTGAACACGCTGGGTGGTAAGCCTTTCGTTAGCGGATCCGCAAGCATCTTCTCTGTATGTATGTGCTCGAGACTTATGGTTTGATCTCGGACTCTATCTTTCACAACATAGAACTTTATGTCAATGTGTTTGGTAGCATCACTTGACCTATTGTTGTGAGCATATTTTACTGTAGGATCATTGTCGCAGTACATCTTTAGTGGTCTAGAGATGTCGTCAACCACTCTCAAACCGGGTATAAACTTCTTTAGCCAGTTCACCTGCCCTTCGGCCTCAAAACATGCAACAAACTCGACATACATTGTGGACGCTGCAGTGACGGTTTGCTTGCGACTTTTCCATGATATGGCTCCTCCCGCGAGAGTGAACACATATCCTGATGTCAATTTTCTGTTATCTCCTGCAAAATCAGCATCTGCATATGCTATGATTTGCAGAGAATCTGTTCTTCTGTATGTCAACA
Source organism: Eragrostis curvula (assembly GCA_007726485.1). Classification (NCBI taxonomy): domain Eukaryota; kingdom Viridiplantae; phylum Streptophyta; class Magnoliopsida; order Poales; family Poaceae; genus Eragrostis; species Eragrostis curvula. The sequence goes on along the minus strand of CM017439.1, from coordinate 5,851,126 downwards.
TGAGGCCTTTTGTTCCTTGCAAGTAGCGCAGAACTTTCTTTACCAATTTCCAATGTTCTAGTCCTGGATTACGCTGGAATCTACCAAGCAACCCGGTAACAAAAGCTATGTCAGGGCGCGTGCACACTTGTGCATACTGTAAGCTTCCGACAGCTGAAGCATATGGTACCGATTTCATTTGATCTTTTTCATATTGATTCTTTGGACATTGAAAGTCCCCATATCTATCGCCCTTGACTACAGGAGCAGGTGAGGCACTGCATTTGTGCATATTGTATTTCTTCCGGACCTTTTCTATGTATGTCTTTTGTGATAGTCCCAATACCCCCTTTGATCTGTCTCGATGAATTTCAATTCCTAAAACGAATTTCGCTTCACCAAGATCTTTTATTTCGAATTGCGAGGACAAGAATTTCTTTGTTTCTAGTAGTAGACTGACGTCACTGCTTACAAGCAGGATATCATCCACATACAGGATTAGGAAGATATACTTTCCATTCTTGAACTTTGCATATACACAATCGTCCTCCACATTCTGTTCAAACCCGAATCCTTTAATCGTACTGTCAAACTTCAAAAACCACATTCTTGAAGCTTGCTTTAACCCATAAATCGATTTCTTTAGGCGGTATCTCATCTTTTCTTTTCCTTCCACGACAAAACCTTTCCGTTGTGCCATGTAAAACTCTTTATCTACATCCCCATTTAGAAACGCCGTCTTTACGTCCATTTGATGCAATTCTAGATCAAAATGAGCCACAAGGGCCATAATGACCCTGAAAGAATCTTTACATGAGACTGGAGAAAATGTCTCATGGTAATCAATTCCCTCTCTTTGCGTATATACTTTTGCCACAAGTCGCGCTTTAAACTTCTCTATATTCCCTTGAGAGTCATATTTAGTTTTGTAGACCCATTTACAGCCTACTGGTTTGACTCCTTCAGGAATTTCCACTAAGTCCCAAACATCGTTGGTACTCATCGATCTCATTTCATCTTCCATGGCTGCCAGCCACTTAGATGAATGCTCGCTTCTCATGTCTTCTTCAAATGAGGTAGGGTCATCCTCCATTTGACATTCTTCAGTGTTATACACCTCATAATCATCGGGAATAGCCGATCTTCTTTCTCTTTGAGACCTTCTAGGGGCCTCTACATTTGGAACATTCTCTATTGGAGGCTGTTGTGGCTCCTCTTGATCTGCGGCAATGGGCTCTATAGGATCCTGAGGGACAGGTTCCACATTTTCATTCATGGTTGCCACAGGAGGAACCACCACAGGGGCTGGCATCACAGTGTCTTGCACTGGCGGTGCAGCAACAACGGGCAGTGAGAAGAAAGGCTATTGAATCATAGGATTGGGTGCATGCACCCGCTTCTCCTCAAGATCAATCTCTCGAACTACCACGCTCCCCCGAATCATTTCTTCCTCAAGAAAGACAGCGTGTCTAGTTTCTACAAACTTTGTATTTCTTTCTCGACAGTAGAAACGGTATCCCTTTGATTTCTCTGTATAGCTAATAAAATGGCAACTCACTGTTTTGGGATCTAATTTCCCAATGTTCGGGTTAAATATTTTTGCCTCAGCAGGACTCCCCCACACCCTTAGGTGATTCAATGAGGGTACTCTTCCTGTCCACAACTCATACGGTGTTTTCGGCACCGCTTTAGATGGCACTCTGTTGAGAATATAGACGGCGGTTTTTAATGCCTCCATCCATAAACTCACTGGCAAAATAGAGAAGCTTATCATACTCCGTACCATATCCATTAAGGTGCGATTGCGCCTTTCTGCCACTCCATTCTGCTGAGGATTGCCCGGCATTGAATACTGGGCTACTATGCCTTGTTCTTGTAGGAACCTAGCAAAGGGTCCTGGAACTTGGCCATGTGGGGTATGCCGACCATAGTATTCCCCTCCACGGTCGGATCTGACTACTTTTATCTTTTAATTGTGCTGATTTTCAACTTCAGCCTTGAATATCTTGAATTTATCTAAAGCTTCTGATTTTTCTTTGATTGGATAGATGTATCCATAACGGGAATAATCATCTGTAAATGTTATGAACGAATCATATCCATCTATGCTTTTAACTAAGAATGGACCGCAGATGTCTGTGTGAATTAGTTCTAAAACACCAGCGCTATGCTCAGCATTTTTCTTTGTTATCTTTACGTATTTTCCTTTAATGCAATCGATGCATTGCTCTAAGTCTGAAAACTCTAAGGCGGGAAGAACATCATTTCTAATAAGTCTTTCTATTCTCCCTCTCGAAATGTGGCCCAAGCGACAATGCCACAATTTCGACGATTTATTATCTTTTCTCTTTCGCTTTCTATTTTTATCTGTAGATGAGGATACAATTGCATTCACATCACATACGGAATTCACACTTTCACGCAGCGATAATAAATAAAGATCATTTCTCTTGAAAGCAATAGAAGCAATTGTATCATTAATCCTTATTACACATCTGCCATTACCAAAATGACAATCAAATCCATAATCATCTAGACGAGACACACTTATTAAGTTTCTCTGTAATGTCGGTACATAAAAGACATCTCTAAGTAAAAGCTCAAAACCGGTGTCTAGCTCTAAGAGAAGATCTCCAACAGCTTTGACATCTGCCCCGACTCCGTTGGCAAGTTTAATTTGCCTTTCGCTTCTTTGAGTGGTTCTCGTCGAACGGAATCCCTGTAAGGAATTTGCAACATGAATAGTTGCTCCTGAATCAATCCACCAAGTAGATTTCGAATAATCTATATACAAGGATTCATTTACAAATGAAATAATGTTCTCACCTCTCTTTTCCATGATCATCTTTAAGTACTCGGGACAATCTTTTTTGTAGTGTCCCTTACCCAGCATACACTGGTCTTTTCCCACAGTGAATTGCCCATCTTTAGGTCTATGCTGCTGGGATGATTGTCCTTGGAAATGCTGAGGACCTCTTGCCTGAAACTGCTGAGGACCTTTTCCCTTAGAGGAGGAGGAGGAAGGATTCATATTCTTGTTTTTCACATAGTTGATGGAATTCGGGGGCAATTTTTCCTCTTCTTGCACACACATTGCAATGGCCTTCTCTATGTCCCATTTCTCTGGGGACATGTTGTACCCAACAATGAAGGTGTCAAAAGTCTTTGGCAATGAAGCAAAAATCAAATGGACAATGTGATCATCCTTGAAAGCAAGGTCCATTGGCTTAAGCTTATTGTTTATGCTCACCATGCGATGTATGTGCTCTCTTATCCCACCACCTGTGTACCTCTCTGTTACCGGCTGTTTTATCAACTGGGTAGCATAAGTCTTTGAAGAGCCAGTATACTGACCCTTTATCTTCTCAAGGTACTATATAACAGTGGGATAGTCTATGATTGACCCCATAATGGAGGCCTCTATTGTGTTCTTTACCACAGCCAAACATTTCTTGTTGGCTGCGAACCATCTAGCATGATCAACATCATACTTGTCTTTGCTTGCCTTGTAGGCAAACTGTCTGGCTGACCAATCAGCATCTGTCTCAGTCTCTCCTCTTTCTGGCTGCTTAGGAGCTGCAGGAACTGGTGCAGTGAGAATCCAGTCCATGTCATTCACGGTGAAGAACAAGTCCAGCTTCTTGTACCATTCACCGTAGTTTTCTCCTTTCAATATCGGGATATACTTGATAGACATGATCATGAATAACCCTCCTGAAAATAATCCAAATCAAGTGAGAACATTTAAATATGATAACATGTAGTACTTTTTGCATTAAAACTTCATCACCGTTGGGCAGAAAAAGAAATAATGCATGGAAAAACCTCTATAAAGTCATAATGTTGCTATAATCAACATTGGTCAGAAAATAACAACACTAAAACTGAATCTGAAATAAATCTATGACTTGAAATTTAAATTCTCCCGTTGGTTCGAATTTAAAACCAAGGCAACATCTAAATAAATATCTTTATCTATGCAGCGGAAGCAATAAAAATCTGTAGTAAAAACTTAAACAGAAGCATAAACCCATTTTTTCTAGTCTCTGTTAAAATTATCTCGTTGGTTCAAATTTAATCAGAGGCAAATTCTATCAAAATTCAATCAAATTCGCTTCTGGAAAAGTTTAAACTAAAACGAAAAACGATCTGTTTTCTTTTCTGATTTTCGGCCCGAAAGCAAAATTTCAGCCAAATGCGGCCCGGCCCAAAACGCGGAACGCGCGTCATATACCGCGTGTGCGTGCGTGCATGAAAGTGCCCGAAAATGGGCCGGCCCGGCCCAGCGAGAGGTTGGCTCACCCCCGCCTCCATCTGGAGCGTCCATCGCGATGGACGGCTCACATCAATTCTGCTCGGAATAAAGAGGCGAAAAAATCCGGAACCCGTGAAACCCTAGCCCATTTCTATTCTGTCTCGCCGCCTCCTCCCAGCGCAGCCGCAACGGCCACCGGAGAAAAGGAAGATGGCGCCGCCGCAGCCCCCCTCGCCGGCTCGCGCGTCCACCCGAGGGTGAGCGCACCGCCGTCGAGCGGTTCTGTGGCGGTGCTCAAGCACGCGGCGCAGGTCCACGACATGCGGCGGCTCGAGCTCTTCTGTCGTCGGCACGCGCGCGCACGCCGACGAGCGGCGGCGAGTGGTGACGGCGTCTGGCCCGTGAAGGCGGTGGATGGCACGACGGAACAGGTAAGTCCCCGCCGCCCTTCCTCTGTTCTCTGGGGTTAGGGTTAGGGTTTGAACTTTGAATCGAAACCAAACAATTCACCTCCTTCTAATCTCTGCGTCCCGATCTAGATCCACTAACTAGACTAGCTCTGAATACCATTGATAGAAACTGTAAATCACTAGCAGTAGGAAATAGCGGGTCCTGTAATCTAGTCTAGCATGAACAAGGTGCTCGGATCTGAATCTAGGAGAAAGGGAAGAGGGGATGCATACCTTCGTGTGTAGCAGCGGGAGCAAGTGCAGCCATGGCGACGACGGGAGAGATGCCTGCATCCCTCGGGCCGGTAGCGGCACTGGCCCGGGACGCCGGGGCCGTACTGCGACGACGTGGTGGCGGCGGCGGCTTCCCGTCGCTGGATGCGCTACCCTAGATCAGATTAGGGTTGTAGGTGGGGTAACTAGCGGCGCGGTGAACCTCGTACCGTGTGCCCCGGCCCCCACCTCTCTCTTTATATGCGTAGTGCGACAGGGGCCCACCAGCCAGGAAACGGGCTGGACGCCCCCAATCAGGGCGCGATCAAGCCCAAGGGCCGTTGGGCCTTGGGAGGCAGAGAGATCAATCTAACACAGCAGTCTTCCAATCTCCCTCTTAATACCAAAATAACTGTCATATTAGGAGTTTGGGGAGGCAAAATAAGCTCCAGCAGTCTCCTAAAAAGTTCCCCACTTTTCTTCCCCTCCAAAAAACAACCCTTCTCTCCCACTATAGTGAGAGCTTCTCCTCCCCCTCCCAATACAGTTTCTGGTAGGCCCCAGAGCTTCACGAGTCGCGCGCGAACATTTCCCCCGCCTCCGGTCATCTTCCCGCTCGCCCGCGGACACGCCGCCACCCGCCAGAGTCCTCTGCCCCGCCACCACAGTCGTCGCCCCGCCGTTCCCTGGCCGCGACGAGGTCCCCCGCCGCCCTCGTTGACCCGATTCGGCCTCGCGCCGCTCGAATCGAAGCCAAGTAGTCATGTCTGCGGTCCGCCCAAATGGAGTGCTTTCTCTGGCGAGCAAGGATGCCCTGTCCGTGGTCCGCCGGCGTTCCTCGTCCTCCGTGACGCCCACGCACCCAGCTGCCTCTTGCGACGCCCGCGCGTGTCGACGCCCATCCACTCCCGCGTCCTGCTTCGTCTTCCTCGGCGACGCCATCCGCGCCGCCCACGCGCGTTGACGCGCGGCACGCCTCGCTGCCTGGCTCACCCTCCGCGCTCCGCCATCCAGCCACGCCGTCGAGCCCCTCAGTCCGTGCCCACCATCGAGCCCCTTCGCGGCTGGACGGCGTGGTCGGCACGGCGAGACAGGGAGAGAAAGGAGAGGATAAGGTGGGGCCTATTCGCAAGTGAGAGGAAAGAGAAGAAAAAAAAACCTCACATGTCAGGTTATTGGAAGTTATTGGGAGACTGCCGGAGCTACATCTCCCAATATCCTGAAAATCCTATTGGAAGCCTCCCCAAAGAAGATATTGGGAGGCAACTTATTGAGAGACTGCTGGAGTTGCTCTGAGGTCCTCTAATTTATTGGCCAGACCCGTCGTCCCATATCCTACTAGGACTACTAGTCCGAACTGGGTTCTGATTCGGATTATCATGGACTGGCTCGACCCTCTCATTAGTTCGTCCTTCCTCTTGACAAACTATGGCCCTGTAATGTCTCGATGGCCTCTTTGGTCCTCGAAATTTGGCTGCACATTGTTGTGCAAGAAGACCCAATGTCCTTGGAGCCAGCGCTGGCGCCGTATAGGAGGAACGGATAGCGCGTCGGTCGATGACGTTCTGGTCCAGCCCGGCGTGGTGCACCGAGCGTCGACGCGTTGCTGTGCCTCCGGGCCTCGTCCTTCTCTACTCATCGTTGCTGCTCAAAGTCTTGTTGTTGGCGCACCACTTCCGGTCCTCGGTGCAGACGGAGACGGCAATGGCCATCGATCAGCTAGCAGAGCTGGGCGCTGCAGGCCGCCACGGAGGCCGAGGCAGTGGCTACCAGGCACGGACTGCTCTGATCACGGCATCGCTGCGAGGACAGGCAAATGCAACTGCTTCTTCGTTGCGCCCGACTGTTCGCGCCGGACGCTGGCCGTTCTGAATTCGATTATGAGAGTAGTGGGTTCTGAATTCGATAGGCCATAGGGTAGGGGGTTCTGAATTCGATTATGAGAGAGTACACTAGCCCGCTGGCCGTTTGTAGTATCTCGCTGCATCAAGTATGTGTATAACTGAAAGCATTGACATAAATAACTGAATGTAGGAAGAGCACTCTTTTTACATTCAGTGATTTATGTAAGAATAGACATAAATAACTGAACGAAAATTATTCTGTGAACAAATGGCCCGTTGCACAAACGATGCGGCGACTACGCGTGTCCACCTCCCCCGCGACGCGCCAATTAGCGAAGGAGTGTAATAGAAAGGTTAATCTTAATCTTCCCGCCCTCGCGCCACCAGCGGAACATTCCGTAGGGGGCGCACCGGAAACTTCTTTTTTTTTTTATTTAATCTCGGCCCAGCAGCCCTTGCGCTGCGCATGACGCCCACCCAAATTAACTCCAGCTTCCTTTGGTGGTTAGCGGCGAAGAGCAATCTGCAAGCGCGGCTGCTGGAGCTAGGTCGACCTGCCGAGCGACGGCCGCCTTGGTTGCTCGCCGGTGCTTTTTTTCGTTTGATCATGCAAAGCTCGCCGGTGCTTAATTAACGGCGCACGACGCTCCGCTGGCGGGGCAGCCGTGCCTGCTCGCGGTGGAGCGGCTCGAGTGCTTGTGTGTACTACGCCGGCTCCTCGCCGTCGACTAGAGCTCTTGTCCGCGTCCCTTCCCCTGTATAATTCCAAGGCCTTGTTCATGACATCAGCTTGCCATAAAAATTGAACTCTTTCGATACCCGACCGATGATAAGTCTCTACAGTCGGGGTATGACTCGTACGATCTTCGCCGGTAATCTTCCCTAGTTTCTCGTAGAACAGAGGGGCAACACGCGGATCGTAACCAGCAGCAGCAAGTAGCATGAGTCCAATATGATCAGCCTCTGTCTCCAGCCTATAGATAGAAACAAGAATAATAAGATCAGAGAAGAGCTTGTAGAGAAATGCGCAGCACAGAAACTCTGGTACGACCGACCCTTAATTATTTCTGAAAAACAGTAGTACTACTGACCAAGGCTTATTTTGTGATGAAGCTCAATTGGTTATGCAGCAAGAGGGGTATTCTTCCGGCCGGTTAATTTTATTAAACTGGGATCAGTGACAAATTGGTTGAATCTTTATTCACCATACATGCAGGTTATCGCATGGATGATAAATATGCATCACGATCGATGAGCGAGCGACAGAAGATGAGGAATACCTTCTTCGCAATAAGGGAATCGACATGCTCGCACGTTCCAGGGCTGGCCGGTATGTAATGTGCAGGATAGAACGCACCACGTGCTTCGTGCAGCGCCCTGCTGTGTGCCTTGCAATAGCGTGGGCGATCTGCAAAAGGAGAGGCAACAAAGCTAGTTTCAATCTACAGTCACAATACCTAAAATCTTCACATATATATGAACCACAAGAACCTACCTCATGCCCAAGCACAGTGGCGATTTCGGCGTCTTCCCTGAATTTGTCGAGAAATCCAGTGAAGAGTATAATCTTGCCACCGGGCAGGCACCATACATTGACTTCATCATCCTGGACAACGATCACCTCCCACCCATGGAGGAGGCTTGTAATCCTCCGTGGCTTTGTTGCTCCCAGTCCCTCCGACAGTCGTCTCCATGCATCAAGCACTATGGCTCGTCCCCGCTGGTGATCGAGGTCGACGGCGCGGGCGATTTCCGAGGCGATACAGCGGACGCGGAAGCTCTCGGGGTGGTGCGGCGGCAGGACCTTGGACGACTTCTTGATAATGTCGAACGCGAGCTTCCCGATGAAGTGCTCGAGCGCACGCGGGAAGATGATGAAGTGGGTGCGGTTGGTGTAGGGCATGGCCTCGTGGGTGCTGAGGTACATGGCGACCGCCCCGCCGCCGACCATGGTGATCTTTCGCAAGAAAGGCGATCGTTTCCGCCACTGGGAGGTGAAGAAGAAGCGCAGACTGCTCTGCACCTGCGGCGACCGTGGCGGGTAGACGGTGGTGGGCTGGCGGGGAAGGAAACGGGAGAGAACGGAGCGAGAGTTCCTCAAACAGTTCATCATGTTGTTATAATCAACATTAGAGTAATTCCGTAGGAACTTGATCTAGCCTCTAAAACATGAACACCTAGACATTAATCAATACTCTGACCTGATTGACGCATCACCAAAATGGGGTCGCTAAGACCCCATGCCTGCTTGATGTAGTCGGTGCATGGTGATGTCTTTGTAGACTCGCTGATGTCCCGGGCCTGCTCGATGCAGGCATGCCGTCATGGATGAGCACCTACACCTTGTTGTTGTCCTGCAGAGGAAGAACACCGGCACAACGCCAGTGGCCGGCCGTGGTCTTCAGGACAATCCCGGGCAAACTCGATCGGTAGTTTTCTGGAGGTGTGGAAACTCTCATCTCTTGACCCCACTAGGAGACGTGGCTCCTTTCTTATAGCCCGGATTGCCCTGGGACCGGGCCCAAGTTAGTTAGAGAAAATGCCCCCGATCAGGGCACCGTTAGAAGGCTGTTAAGCCCTAAGACTTGGTCTTTTGACCAGCCTGAGATTAATTCTAACATTCTCCCCCTTAATCGAAAGGCTTATCCTTACAATTCCATTTCGCAATAAAGTCAATACACCAGAGAAAAGGGTTGCAACAACTATAAGGCGTCATTGAAACCACAGTTCTCATAGTGCACGAATTTTATCTTGAAATAGAGATACATGTACTTATGGGAGATGGCCATTTACTTATGGTCCTTGTGCATAGTTTGTTTTCAGTTCTCTTAATGTGCACATGTATATATAAGAAAACAAACTTTTATCAGGATCTATATGTAAGATCTCACTATAGACTATAGGGTGTCTCTAAACTTAGTGCTAGCAACATTAGAAGACACACCGGTAACTTAACAATTGATACTCAACACTTAAACTTTATTCCTTAAACTTCAACCTTAATCTTTGAACTTTACACTTATATGAGCATCAATCACAATCTTTGAGCATAGTACTTTAAACTTAATCGATCCTGAATTCTTTCACATTGTCTCGTGGTTGGCAGTACCATTTGACATGTTACTCGAAGAAGATTGCACGATACTTAATAGACCGGGATATGATCATTCTTGATCTTAAATTTCCTCAAATCACAACCATAATGGTTTACTGTGTATTTTAACATGCCGTGACTCAATTTTGCATCACTTATGATGCCTTAAAGAATGGTAGGAGCCTCCACAAAATTGCTCCCCCAAAATAAAGGTGAAGATAGTACTTTTGTGGATTATTCTTATCATACACCTTTTATCTTCGGCGACTTATAAAAGATCACCCACCTTCCTAACAGGCATGTAATACTTTTGCATTATGCTCACAATGCAATATTTCTTCAGACTTTCAGGTGTCCAATCCTGAAATAGATTTCCAGGGTCCAGTCCTGGACTAAGTTCTGCCAGAAATCCCGGGTAAAAAGAAACTACTAAGGGCTCTTAATTTCTTATACATACTTAATGCTTATGGTACTCATTGCCCTTAAATAGAAATAAACATAACAGAGTCTGGACCTTAACTCAGTACACTTATATATACTTAAAGCTTACTATCTTAATCAAATACTCTGTCATGTTTAAGCTTACTATCTCAATGATTCTTTTCTTTTAAATCTTGAGAATGAAGACTCGAATCATCGAGATAATCTTAATGCTTAGAGTATGAATACTCTAGATCTTTGAATATCCCTATTCATTTTGAGAAGCCTTCTGCTGTGAGCGTGAGCTCAAAACTTAGACAAATTCCTTTTAGAGTCACAACCTCATATGTGAACCCATGACAATCCACTATTTTGACTCTTTAGGAACCTTAAACAAATACCATGAGAGGCTCAAGACTTAGACAATTTACCTTTAGAGTCACAATCTCATATGTGAACCCATGATAGTCCACTGTTTTGACTCTTTAGGAACTTACATAAACAAATAACATGAGAGTTCTTTTACTCTCCCCCTCGAAACGTGGGTTGAATAAACACCACATTTCGATGAACTCTCATAAATGATAAAGCTTTATGTCTAACTATAAAACTTAATCAAGACTTCCTTACTCAAAGATTATGTTGGCATCATAAAAAAAATCTTAGTTCTCGCCCACTATCTTTATGTGCACACATGTTCTTGGGCTTAATCATGGCTCAATTCTCCTTGACAACATGTGAATTTCGCTCAAAAGCCCCAATTCTTCTTCTGATCTAGGGAATTGCTCCCCCAAATCCTTAAGTGGCATAATCATAAGAATGTAATTCTTCATATGCGTAATCTTATCCCATTAGATGTGACAAACAAGAGAGACTCAAGAGACTCTAAAAAATGTCCTTAATAAAACACACTTACCTTATGAGATATACTTCTTACTTACATGTGTGCCTTGATACAACATGCTAGGGAGATTAAACTGATATATCTTAAACTTTGAGTAGGATACTATGGACAACTGATAAATATACTGATAGGGACATTCAAAACACATGAAAACTCACTAAAAAAAATGAATGAACTTTTTTTAACTTTAGTGACTTCGCATCACCGTTGGGCAGAAACGAAGCATGATACTCTTTAAAAAAATAGCACTAAAAGGTAGACTGATACACTTATACAGATCACAAACAACGTTGGTCAGTATGTGATCACTAAACAATAAAATCAGTCTTATATCTTTAAGAATATAACACATAGTGTGTAATCAACGTTGGTCAGAATGCACACATGTGTGATAACTTAAGTCTCATAAACAATATGAAAAACTTGATGACTTAGAGGCTACTTAAGTGAAAATAACACAGGACTATAAACAACGTTGGTCAGTATATAGCCATGAGTCATAAGGAAATTAAATCAACTTAGCCATCAACAAAACACTTAATGCGGAAGCGTAAACTAAATAATCATTAGAAGGGCCAAAACTTAAGAAATGCAACACTTAGAAGGCCTTATAAAAACTTAAACTGAGAATGAACTTAAAACTCTAATGAATGGAGAAATTCCACCAAACATTAGTCTCAATAACTTATGTGATCAATCAATTTGACAGCTAACGATTGCAAACAACGTTGTCAGAATGCAATCATAGATTGTCAAAAGGATTTTTCTTAAGAGAATGATCGATATCATGGAATCTTATACTTTCTTGAACCTAACCACTTAGGATATTTAATCCCAAACTTATTTTGACAACCTCATAAACATAAACTCATAAAGATCTTAATGATTTCCATAACCACATACTCAAAAGAGGGAAAACTTTAACTTGTGGTAGGAAAAGGTGCAATAAAAAAATGGGCAAAACTTAAATAAATAGTCCCTCAAAAAACTATAAAACTTATAGAATTGTGACGAAATAACTTCATCAACAACCTATATGGGACTACACTTAGACATTTCTTATGGCCAAAATACTTATAAATTCCAAAAGCCAATCCTTATGTGATGCCCAAAAAAGGGTAACTTAGATATGAGTGGCTTATGAAATTAATGCTTTACTGGTGAGCAAGATATCCATGGATGCAAACAACGTTGGTCAGAAATACAACCATGAATAAACTACCTTTCACTTTATAGCTCGCCAAGATTTTATAGTGTCTCGGGTCAAAATTTCCCGTTGGTTCCATTTCAACTTGAGACAAAACTCAAATAGCTTAGGCCAATTTGAACACTTAAAATTCAACCATAAACTTAGGATATGTAATATTTTGTATTGAATACGACAATATTACAATGTGAGGGGCTGAATCCCATCACCATAAGGCAACAAAAACTTTGGTTGAACATGCACAATAATGTGTTATTTCGAGATAGCAACACATACTGAAAAAAACTATGCCCAAAATTATTTGCACAAGAGAACTTCATAAACCATTACATGGTTGTCCAAAACTTACGCTTAAATTAGTGCACAACTAAATGAGAATACTAAGGCCCAAAGGTGCACTAATAAGATTCTTGTTTAATTATCAGGCAATCAACAGTGCAAATTCTTATAGAATAAAGAAATACTTAGAAACTCTGCAAGTATACTGCCTGAGTCAAAACTTAATTTTGGCCCATGAAGAAACCACATCCCATATTGTGGCTCATTACTTAAGCTATTTTCCCAATTAAATCTTCACGTTGGATCCAATTTAAAAGGAAAAAACAATGCTAACATTCTTATAAATATGGGAAAAATTACTGGTACAAAACTTAAAACAGTCTTCTAACTCGCAGCAAAATAACCCATAACTATTTATCTTAAACAGTGCTTAACCTTCGCTCAGTTAATCCTCTCTGTAAAAAAGGAAAACAGAAAGGAAATCTTGACTTTTAATGAGACACTCAAAGAAGCCCAAAACGGCCTGCTCGAGTCAGAACCAGCCCGGCCCAGCAGCGCATAAAACAGAGGAAAAGGAAGCTCTTCTGCGCCAGCGGGCCGTGAGAAAACGCGCTTAAACGGGCCAGCCCAGCCCAGTGACGGGTTGCCTCACCTCCGCCTCCATCTCAGCCATTCATCATGATGGACGGCTCACACTGATCCAAAAACTGAATAAAGTCCGAAACAATCGGCGCCCCCTGCAAACCCTAATTTCATTTCTTCCTCTCCTCCCTGACTGAGCGCGAGCGAGAGAGAGTGAGAAGCGGCGCAGAACGCCGCGAAACTGAGTGGTGCACGGCGGCGACCAAGGCAAAGCGGAGCGGCACACCGGTGCGCGCCCGCGGTGGCGACCCGCACGGCGGCGTGGTGCGGCGGCGAAGCGCCGCCTCTAAGTGCTTCCCGCGCGCGCGGAGCGCAACGTGGTGACGGAGCCATCGTGGGCCCCCTCGCCGGCGCGCGCGCTCGCCCGAGGGTGAGCGCGCTGCCGTCGAGCGGTCTTGTTGCGGCTCCCTTAGCACCTGCAACGAGGTCCGGCGGCGCGGAGCGCGACGGAGGCCCGCCGTCGACGAGGTGAATCTTAGGGTTACGGTTTCTGTTGAGTTTCTCTTTTTGGATTTCCCGATTTGATTCTTCCTCTTCCTCTAATTCCCGAGAGAACAGAGTGTGGTGGTGTCCGACGCCACCCTAACCTTCTATCATCGGCTAACCCTTACTCTGACTAGGCAAGCATTCCATCAGTAACAGATCAAATTTGTGCCTAATCACGCACACAGAGTCTTATCTAAGGGAATTAACCCTAATCGCTTCTGATCTAACATTAATTAAGGGACGAAAGTAGATAATTAACACTCAAACAGTACCATGCTGCCCTTAATTGTACTGATCTGAGACTTTACCATGACTTAACTGAAATTAATCGGAACTTAGGGTTCATACAGAGACTAGCATGGCTCTGATACCAATGTTATAATCAACATTAGAGTAATTCCGTAGGAACTTGATCTAGCCTCTAAAACATGAACACCTAGACATTAATCAATACTCTGACCTGATTGACGCATCACCAAAATGGGGTCGCTAAGACCCCATGCCTGCTTGATGTAGTCGGTGCATGGTGATGTCTTTGTAGACTCGCTGATGTCCCGGGCCTGCTCGATGCAGGCATGCTGTCATGGATGAGCACCTACACCTTGTTGTTGTCCTGCAGAGGAAGAACACCGGCACAACGCCAGTGGCCGGCCGTGGTCTTCAGGACAATCCCGGGCAAACTCGATCGGTAGTTTTCTGGAGGTGTGGAAACTCGCATCTCTTGACCCCACTAGGAGACGTGGCTCCTTTCTTATAGCCCGGATTGCCCTGGGACCGGGCCCAAGTTAGTTAGAGAAAATGCCCCCAATCAGGGCACCGTTAGAAGGCTGTTAAGCCCTAAGACTTGGTCTTTTGACCAGCCTGAGATTAATTCTAACATTCTCCCCCTTAATCGAAAGGCTTATCCTTACAATTCCATTTCGCAATAAAGTCAATACACCAGAGAAAAGGGTTGCAACAACTATAAGGCGTCATTGAAACCACAGTTCTCATAGTGCACGAATGAATAGTGGGGAAACCATGCTTGGCAAGAAACTGTGAAGAGGCGAATGAATAGGAAACTCCAAAATCCAAATGAAGACTGTTGTGAATAGTGAAAGTGTAGGAAACTCACTGATATCAAAGTCTTGAAAATTCTTAGCTTCACTAGCACCAATGTGGTTAACCTGACCACGTCCATAGCTTTGAGTTTTCCTCTGCTGTCCAGATCCCTGTGATGCCTGGCGGTTTACTCCTGACTTCGCAGTATTTGCTCTGGAGCTGGCAGGGAGTGGTCCTCCGGGGTTCTTATAGAAAGGACACTGAGCGATCATGTGACCAGGGTCACGACAGTGGAAACAAGCTTGAACTCGTGGTGTTGCTTGGTTAACTGTAGTGGCACTCCTCTGACATGCTGAGTTGGCAGGTCGATTAGACTGAGTGTGTTGCATCTGTGGCTGTTCATAACTGGTTGAGCGAAACTGCATTGTCGGCTGATGGTACGACTTCTGTGAGTTGTTGTTATTGCCATTGTTGTTGTTGTTGTTCCTAGGCTTCTGAAATCTTTCCTTATGCTGCTTGGCTTCAAATTTGCGCTTGCGCTCATCAGTTAAGGTTGAGCGTGTATCTTCCAGTAATATGGCCTTGTTCATTAGAGTGGTGAAATTTGGATAGATGTGGGTAACTAGGAAGGTCTTCAATTCACTGCGCAGTCCTTTCCTGAAGCGGTCCTGTTTCTTTTTGTCAGTGTTGACTTCCTCTGGAGCATAACGGGCAAGCTGCATAAACTTCTTGATATACTGATTCACAGTCATACCTTCTTGCTTTAGTTCACGAAACTCATCAGCTTTCATCTCCATATTTCCCTCAGGAATGTGATACTCACGGAAGGCTTGCTGGAATTCTCTCCAAGAAAGAATTTCAGGTTCTGCAATTGCATCACGGTAGTTGTCCCACCATTCTCCAGCGGATCCAACTAGTTGATGTGAAGCAAGTGTGACCCTCTCTTGATCATTGGCTGCAATAATGTCCAACTTCTTGTTGATGTTCCTTAACCAATCATCTGCGGCCAGTGGGTCTTCTGCAGTACTGTCATAGACTGGGGGCCTAAGTCTCATGAATTCTCCCATCTTGGTAGGTGGTTGTCCTCTTTGTTGGTTGGCTGCAATGGTTTGTAGGATTTGGGTCTGAGTGACCATCACATCAGCTAAGGTAGTGGGTGGGGGTTGCAACACTTCTTCTTGGTGATTGTTCTCATTCTGTTGGTCATTCCTGTCCTGACGATTGTCTTCATGATCGTTTCTTTCCTGACGGATGTTTCCTTCTTGGTTGATGCTCGCCTCATTATCACCATATTGACTTTCCTCTTGTTCAACCCTTTGATTCCTTCTTTCATTTTCAGGGGTGCGTTCACGTCTGGCACGTTGTCCAACATTTGCACCTCTTGCTCTTACTTGAGGTCTTCCACGTCCTCTGCCTCTTGCAGGACGTTCTTCCTCTTCATGGTTTTGATTTTTGTCCTGCCGAGCTTTACGGTCACGGATGCGGCTGGACTGCCTGAGAGGCATCCTGTTGGTAGCATTGTTTTATTATTAAACTTATAGTGAACTGATCTTTGTTCATCTTTATTAGAGCACTCAATTTCACTCATTACAAAGATCAAATAAAAACCATCAAATGCACCAAACAAGTCTTAGATTACACACGAGAGGAGGTAGTGCGGAGTACTACATCGTTTCTAATACATCTAGGGGTTACTAGAGCTAGATTGTTTGGAAACCATTGAGGCACTCGATTTTTGAGGTGTCTTCCAATCTTCATGGCGAAGCAATCCACTTCCTTTTGTTGAGACGAAGAGTTTTTAGATCATAAAATTAGAATTTAGGTAAGGAGTAGAAAAGTAATTTTGTAGAAAATAATTTTTATAGCAAAAATACACTCTCCGGAGTCGATCAAACCTAAGGGTCCCGTCCTATGGTCAAGTATGGCTCTGATACCACTCTGTCAGACCCCAATTCTGGAATCCTCGTGTTTACCGTACCAATCCCTGGATCAGTAGTTGGTACACACTTACAAAGTGTCTCATAGCTCATACACGATTATATATATTACATCGATAGGGTACGTTACATGGTCTTATGTTACAAACCAAGAGACTAGCTTACTAGCTAAGATACAACAAACTACGAAAAGCTGGTAAAACACTACGAAAACTCCACAGGCAAACTTGAGCAGACGGTGACCCTACTCGTTATAATCGTCTCCGGCGTAACCTTCTTCTTCTGAATGATGATAGCAAGAGTGAGTACATAAGGTACTCAGCAAGCACTACACTACTCAAGGGTATAGATATATGCATATTTGGCATTATCAAGAGTAAGGCTTCATGGTTTATTTCAGCGGAAAGCAAACTTTATGCATGGCTTAGAAAGAAATTCAAGGAATTGTAGAGAAGTAAAATCATAGTTGATATAGTCAATATTTTAGCTGTCTGGCCCTGGGGGAGTATGAACATTCCCGCCAGTTCCCACATTTTAGTTGGGCCTTCCGACCTCAATGGTCATACCGACCCGGCACACTTGCCAACACTTCCCAAAACACGGGTCTACTACAACCCACTCACTCGTCAAAGGATCATAGAGGCGGCTAATCAATGTGACGCACAAGAATGTGTCATATGCCGTGACAACGTCCATTCGGATGAATTTTATACTCTGCAGAGTTTGTACACTTTTCCCACGAGCTACGCATCCGTTGCAAGCGAATACGTAACGCTTAGTCCATCTTCTCCGAGTAGTCCCACAAGTTCACCACGGAAGCACCAGAGACTCTGACACTTACTATAAGTCTGTCACATGAGTGGTCATATAATTGGCTGTAACTCCCTGCACCAACTCATGGGGCATTAACTCCCCGAGGCCCTATCTTCCGCTTGCCACTACCAGCCTCCAGGTGAAACTTACTTGCAGGAGTACCAAGAAGGTAGGGTAAGTCCTGCCCATTCAGGTTCCGTGGTTGTACGAGAATCATCTTGTATACGGTCACAAGAACCGGTCCTTATATGGCCGAGCAAGCACCAAATCCCACACTAGGGAACATCCACATAATCATCAATTTCATTTATCACCTTCAGTTGTGGCCTTGCTCGCGATCCAAACCATCCCATCATCACCATCACCGTCAACATCATCACCCTAGCTTGTTGCTACTCCCATCCCATATATTATCACACACACCACCAAACTTATTTAACACAGTTGTAAAACATATATGTGGTATGAAGGGTGTAGCAATGTAGAACCATTGCGGGGATCCTAAGCAGTTCTAGTAACAAAGCAATCATATGCCATCATAGAAATGATGGAACCATCCTAGGGTTATCAAGGTGACAGGTAATCAAGGGTAGTTCAAGGACCATTATTTATGCCTACATACTTTGCATAAATAATACTAAGCAAGTAGGATAATAACTATTCAATTAGTAAAATAACAAGTAGTGTATAATACTAGTGTAGGTCAATAGGTGCATTGCAAAACAATAGGATCAATCATGATCAAGGATAGTAGAGCTTGCCTTCAAGGTTTAGATCTGAATCCTCCTCGTATCCCTCGTTCTCGGGATTGTCTTCGTGTTCTTCGTAGTCTACACGTAACAACGCTAAAATAAATACTATGCGTAAACAAATAAATCAAATGAAATCAAACAAGAATCAAATGAAATAAAATAAAGAAATAGAGGAACACGGTTGGGTTCAGGATAATGAAAAGAGATGAACGGAACAAGAATTATCGGAAACGGAGTTAGAATGGTGAAGATACGGCTCGAAGGAGTTTATGGGGGTAACTACAGCGGAAGAATACATAAAAGATGTTCAGATGGGTTTCTGGAGTAACTAAGAGTATAATTAGGTTCTACAGGACATATCCTATTTTCTGGGATTTTTGGAGATTTTTCCTACATTGGAAAAGGCTAGAAATGAACTTCTGTGTACAAAGGCTGGGTGGCTGTAGTGTTTTCAGCTGCGCGCAGAGGCTGACTAGTGGGACCTCGGTGTCAGCGGGACATGGGTGCACGGGTGCACGGTGTGCGTGTGGACCCTGGGCCTCTGGTCCATGGACCAAGCAGGCTATGAGCCATTGGCTCATGTGGACCGAGTCCACGTGCGTGCGAGTGTATGTGTGGTCCACTGGACCATGTGCACACGCGTGCACGGTGCGGCGATGGGGCGACGCTCGCGGCGGCGCGCGACGGGGATCGCCGGAGTTCTCGCTGCTGGCTGCTATGCTGCGCGGGGAAGGGAGCAGAGCAGTCGTGGAGGTAGCTCGTGGTGAGGTGAAGCTGCGGGGCAGGTCGCGCAGGAGCGGGAAGGCGGGGCAGAGGCGGCGAGCTCGTCGGAGTTTAGGGTGGCGCCTGCGTGACAACAAACGGGTAAAGGAGCGGAACTGGTGATGTTTGTGTTGGTGATTCGGGTGCGCGAGCGTGTGGTGAGGCTGGGCGGAAGCACGTCGTGGCCAGACTCGCCCTGTGCATGGCCGACGACGAGCTGAGGCGGCGTTGAGCGGCGGCGCTCGGCGTCCGCGTGTCTGCGGCCCGAGGCTCGACGGAGCGGCATGGCTGGGTGAGAGAGGAAGCCATGGGCTACTCGGTAGGCCAGCAAATGGAGGTAGAAGAGACTTACCGGCGGCGAATCGGGCGGTGGCCGGAATTGGAGATGAAGAGGGAAAGTCGGCGATTGGGCGGCTCTGGAAGAGGGAGCTCACGATTGAGGCTGCGGCGGAGCGCGCTGGCGCGAGGCGGGGCTGAGGAAGGGTTTAAATAGGGGCGCGGAAGGCTACAGCGGCGGCAACGGCGGCGATGCCATGCGGGCGCGTGTGCGTGCATGCGTCCGTGCGCTGGCTTGCCTGGAGCGGAAGTCGTCGCTCCGGGACTCGGACTTTGGCTCAGTGCAGCTCGTCGCGTGCTCGTCAACGCGGAGGCAGTGGTTCGCGAGGCTGCGCTCGGTGTGAAAGCGAATGGCGGCGGGTTGACGACGAGGGCGGTGGCATGGGCTGCGGGCGCGGCGCACGCGGTGCGCGGGGCTGG
Source organism: Eragrostis curvula (assembly GCA_007726485.1). NCBI lineage: Eukaryota > Viridiplantae > Streptophyta > Magnoliopsida > Poales > Poaceae > Eragrostis > Eragrostis curvula. Next base: position 5,831,293 of record CM017439.1, on the reverse strand, counting down.
CTTCGGAGGCGGTGACGCGCGGCTCGTGCGGTGGCGTCGCGAGTTGGGGCAGGCGGGGACGTGGCGCTGCGGCGGGCGGTGCGCGGAGCCACGCGGCGGCGGAGGGCGGCAGCGCGTCGTCGGGGAAGACGACGGCGTCCGTGCGGGCCAGGTTGGGCTGAGCTGGGCTGCAGGCTGGGCCGGGAAGGAAAGAGGTGGCGCGGCCCAGTGGAGGAAGATGAGGAGGTGGGCTGGCTGGAAGCGGCCCAACAGCGAAGAGGGGAAAGGAATTGTTTTAAACAATTTCCAAACTCGAAAATTCGAACAAATTTCAAATCAAGTCCAAATGAACTCAAATCAATTCGAATAAAATTCTTAAATTCAAATCTAAAAACTAGCAATCATGTTCTCAAGTCCGACTTTTAATTTCCTATTACAAATTTCCATTTTCCTATATTCTTGAGCGTATAATTGGGCTTTTGTTTTCAAAAAAAAAATCTAAATTAAGTCCTAAAAATCTACAAAACTTTGCAGGTGTGATTTGATTAACCGATTTTAAAATTTGGGATGTGACATCCAGATTGACGAAGTCACCACTGGCGTCTCGTTGTCGACGGCCACGTCGCCTACCGCTGAAAGCACAACGCCGTTAAATCCTAGAAAATTCGCTCCCACCGGGAGTCGAACCCAGGACCTTAGGTGCTACCGAGGCTCTTGTAACTAATAGGCTACGTACCCTTTCGCCGACACAGACACTTTTGGGATCATGCGGTGGCAGAGCTTCTTCTTGAGCTCGGCAAAAGTTAGAAACTTGCACCGTGTGTGAGGATGACAACGTGGACATGAGGAGCATCACCGGGTCACCAAGATGAGGGCAGCCTCTATGATCATCCGGGGAAGGTGTAGTAGCACCAAGGCCGCGCGAGGTGGTGGAGACAGGGCAGAGACGACCGGCAGGCTAAAGGTCATCAAGCTCACTAAAGCCTATAGGGCTTATTGTTTAATCACTGTGATCTAATTTTGGTCTGATTGAATCATCTTTTAAGTGGTTCATAAATCTCAAAGCAATTTTTAAAACGGACGACCGTGCGCGTGCATGGGCATCAGCCCCCACGCTCACAAAATCCACTCTCAATCAAGAAAGGTTACCACTAACCCTCTCCAATCCGTAAATTGGTACTACCATATACTTATACAAAAAAAATACACAAAAGAACTAATAGAAACATCAACGCCTTGGCCAGTATGAATTCATATGTTCATCCACTAGAGCTAATAGTTAGCTGGCTAATAACTTATTATTACTAGATGGGTTCACGTTCAAACCTTTAGTTATTAAGGTGGTTGGATTGTGTAGTACTAACGACAACAATTTAACAATGGTCAATGGAGAGAGTATATTAGTTATTGTTACTATAGCTAATTCAATCCGCTAATAAAATAATAGTTAACTGAGGGTCAGCTAATTAAACCGACCATGTTTTAAAGCTTTAGAGATAATTAGCAGCCAACTGTTAGCTCTAGAGGGGATTGGAACATGGTCGAACTCCCCTGTATAATTCCAAGGCCTTGTTCATGACATCCGCTTGCGATAAAAATTGCACTCTTTCCGTACCCGACGGATGATAAGCCTCTACAGTTGGGGTATGAATGGTATGATCTTCGCCGTCAATCTTCCCTAGTTTCTCATAGAACAAAGGGGCGACACGCGGATCATAACCAGCAGCAGCAAGTATCAAGAGTCCAATATGATCAGCCTCTGTCTCCATCCTATAGGAATAAGAGTAATAAGATCAGAGAGAGCTTCTAGCAAGCAACAATGTAAAGAAATGCACAACACACAAACTCTGGTACGATCCATTAATTATTTCTGAAAAACAGTACAACTCATGACCAATGCTAATTTTGTGATGAAGCTCAACTGGTTATGCAGCCAGAAGGTATTATTCTTCTGGTTAATTTATTAAACTTGAATCAATGCCAATAATTGGTTGCATCTTTATTCATGATACATGCAGGTTATTATCGCATGATAAATGTGTATCGATCACGATCGGTGAGAAACAGAAGATGAGGAATACCTTCTTCGCAATAAGGGAATCGACATGCTGGCACGTTCCAGGGCTGGCCGGTATGTAATGTGCAGGATAGAACGCACCACGTGCTTCGTCCAGCGCTCTGCTGTGTGCCTTGCAATAGCGTGGCCGATCTGCAAAAGGAGAGGCAACAAGCTAGTTTCAATCTACCGTCACATGCAACACCCTAAAATCATCATCACACATGAACCAACCAAGAAGCTACCTCGTGCCCAAGCACAGTGGCGATTTCGGCATCGTCCCTGAATTTGTCGAGAAATCCAGTGTAGACTACAATCTTGCCACCGGGCGCGCACATTACATTGACTTCATCATCTTCGACAACGATCACCTCCCACCTATATCGAGGAGGCTACTTCTCCGCAGTTGTGCTGCTCCCAGTCCCTCCCCCAGTCGTCTCCACGCATCAAGCATTAACATGGCTCGTCCCCGCTGGCGATCGAGGTCGACGGCGCGGACGATTTCCGAGGCGATACGGCGGACGCGGACGCTGTCGGGGTGGTGCGGCGGCAGGACCTTGGACTCCTCCTTGAAAGAGTCGAACGCGAGCTCCCAGATGAAGAGCTCGAGCGCACGCGGGACGACGATGAAGTGGGTGCGGTTGGTGTAGGGCACGACCTCGCGGGTGCTGAGGTACACGGCGACCGCCACGCCGCCGACCATGGTGATCTTTCGCAAGGAAGGCAATCGTTCCCGCAACTGGGAGGTGAAGCGCCGACGGTTCTGCACCTGCGGCGGCGGACGGGAGGCGGCATTGCCGCGGGAAGCGTAGTAGTACCGAGCGGGCAGCGCCTGCGCCGGCAGCGGCCGCGGCGGGTGGATGAGGTTGAACTTGCGGTGGAGGAGAAGGGAGAGGACGGAGCGCGAGGTCCTCAAACAGTTCATCGTGTCTTTCTTCTTCGCGGGCTCGGTTGTTTTGTTGCTACGGAGGCAAGCGGTTGGTCCGTCCGTGTTGCCGGGGTCCGTCCTACTCCTCTGATTTATTGGCGAGGCCCATCGTCCCATAGCCTCTTTTAGGACATCGTTTAGTACTCCTAATTGGGTTCTTATTTTGATTACGTATTGCAGACTGCTACGTACGGCCTGCTCGAATGCAATACTCAATGGCCTTTTGGTTGTTTTGGTTCCGACAGAGATCCTCTATACAATTTTTAAGTCTGTTATTATAGATCCGACTTATCCAAGATGAGAGATGGATGCTTTTAGGATCATGCGGTGGCAGGATCTTCGAAGCGAGCTTCTTCTTAAACTCGGCAAAGCTTGACTCCCCGAGCGTTGCACCGCGCATGAGGATGACAACGTGGACGTGAGGAGCATCACCGGGTCACCGGAGATGAGGGCAGCCGCTATGATCATCCGGGGAAGGTGTAGTAGCCGCGCGAGGTGGTGGAAACAGTGCAGAGACGGCCGGCAGGCTTCTGGCAGACTAAAGGTCAGCAAGCGCACTAAGGCCTATAGGGCTTACTGTTTAATCACTATGATTTAATTTTGGTCTGGTTGAATCATCTTTTAACTGGTTCACAAATCTCAAACTAATTTTTAAAACGGACGATCGTGCGTGTGCATGGGCATCAGCCCCATGCTCACAAAGTCCACTGTCAATCAAGAAAGGTTACCACTAACCCTCTCGAATCCGTAAATTGGTACTACCATATACTTAAACAAAAAATAAATACACAAAAGCACAAATAGAAACATCAACTCCTTGCCAGTATGAATGCCATATGTGCATCCACTAGAGCTAATAGTTAGCTGGCTAATAACTTATTATTACTAGATGGGTTCACTTCCAAACCTTTAGTTATTAAGGTGGTTGGATTGTAGTACTAACGACAACAATTTAACAATGGTCAATGGAGAGAGTATATTAGTTGTTACTATAGCTAATTCAATCCGCTAATAAAATAATAATTAACTGAGGGTCAGCTAATTAAACCGACCATGTTTTAAAGCTCCAGAGATAATTAGCAGCAAACTGTTATCTCTAGAGGGGATTGGAACATGGTCTAACTCCCCTGTATAACTCCAAGGCCTTGTTCATTTTTTTTTTAGGGAAGGCCATCCGGCAGTCTTTATTAATCTGGTAAAATAGTTACATCAGTTGCTAGAGCACCTATGATGAAGCCTGGAGGTTCATCTGTCCAATTACAAGAAGTTTGACTGGAAAATGCTACTTTGGCTAAGTCATGTGCAACATGATTCAACTCTCTATTACAATGTTCGATATCGACGGCTACAAAACCTTCCCAAAGGACACTACATTCATCATAGATAGCAGCTGCTGCTGTCGCCGAAAATCCACCATTCTTCATTGTTTCAACAACTTCCATGCAGTCCGATTGGATGATAAACCTGTTACACCCAATATGTTGCGCCAACATCAGGCCTTCTTTTAAAGCGTAGGCCTCCGCCATTGGTGCATCATCAACATGAGCTAGGAAGCTGTTAGTAGCCGCTATGAAACCTCCAGTATAGTCTCTGATAATTACGCCGGTGCTGCCACTTCCTGTGTCAGCATGGAACGATGCATCAATATTAATCATTAATTTGCCCTCCGGTGGTTTCTTCCAGCCTTCTCTGATAGTTGCCGTGCTTTTCTTCGCCTTCTTACAGTTACATGTCATTGCAACGATCGCTACTGCTGACTTTGAGGGCCGCTGGACAGTTTCACCATGGACACGCTGCCTCCTCTCCCACCATATGTACCAGCCGCCCGTCAGAATTAGTTCAGCAAAGCCAACATCATTCAGTGACGAGACCCGGCTGCCCATACGAATTATTTCCTGCAGAATTACCGAACCAGAGCGATCAACATGTAGTAGATTTTCAATACGGCTCCAGACTCCCAGAGATGTCCAGACTTCTTTGGCTCGGTCACAGGTGAAGATAACATGCTTTATGTCCTCACAGCCTGACGGGCAAATTGGACAGCTGCCCACATTACCAACATGCTTGTTTGCCAGGATACCTCGACATGGTATTAGTCCCTGCAGAGCCCTCCAACCAAAAATCTTGATCTTACTAGGCAGTTGTAATTTCCATAATGAATTCCACACCTTCAGGTTACCTGCCATACTTCCTTGAGTTCCACTAACCTCACGTTGCCCATATCTATATTCCCACTGAACATGGTATGCCAACCGAACAGAGAAAATTCCACTCCGGTTGTAGTGCCATGCCACAAGATCTTCCCTGCCCGGTGCTAGTGGGATCTGCAGGATTCTATTAGCGTCGACAGGCCAAAAAATCAATCTTACCAGATCCTCATCCCATCGTCCATCTATAGGACTAATCAATTCATTCACTGATGTAACCAAATTTTGCCCGCGAGGTGTCTGAATTTTGAGGTTGTGACTTGATGGAATCCAACTATCCTCCCAAATGTTGATCTGGGTGCCATCTCCAACTCTCCAAATATATCCATTCTTGAAACACTCTATTCCTGCCATGATGCTCTGCCATGTAAAGGAACTCCCTTTTTTTGCCTTTGCCGCAAGTCATTTACCATCCGGGTAATACTTAGCCCTCAAAACCCTTGCACACAATGAATCTGGCTCACTCAGTAATCTCCAGACTTGCTTTGCCAACATTGCTAGATTAAAACTCTGTAAATCACGAAAGCCCATACCTCCTCTCTGTTTTGGAATGCATAATTTCCACCAAGCCTTCCAATGTATCCTTCTATGATCTGCGTCATCGCCCCACCAGAATTGCGCAATAGCATCAGATATCCCTTTGCATACTGTTGAGGGATTTTGAACACCATCATCGCAAAACTTGGCACGGCCTGAGCTATAGATTTAATTAGGATCTCTTTACCACCCAAGCTTAGTAGTTTCTCCTTCCATCCATTAATTCTTTTCCTGACACGATCAATCAAATGCCTAAAGCAATCAGTCCTGCCGGCCCCAATCATAGCCGGCAATCCCAGGTATTTATCACTGAGCGACTCTGTCATGATATTGAGCATTTCACAAACCTCTGCCTTCACATCGACATTAGTATTTCTACTGAAAAAGATACTTGATTTAGCTTCACTAATTTTCTGTCCCGAAGCTCCACAATATCTGTCCTGAATAAGCTTCAAAGTTTCTGCATTACTCCTATCAGCCTGCATTAAGATCAGTGAGTCATCCGCAAATAACAGGTGAGAAATCATTGGCGCTCCTCGACACACTTTAACCCCTTGCAGCTCTCCCCTCTCCTCTGCACCTTTTATCATGCTAGAGAGACCTTCCGCGACAATCAGGAAGAGATAAGGAGATATAGGATCTCCTTGTCGAATCCCTCTCTGAGGTTGAAAAATATCCGTTTCCATAGAATTGAATCTTACATTATACTGTACTGAGGTGACACATGCCATCACATCAGGCCTGTATATAAACTGCAAGGTGACAATGTGCAAGATCGAATGCCACATGCTCTTGGTGAAGCTCTCTACCGCGTGCCTTGCAATAGCATGACCAACCTAAAAAAAAGAGGCAGCAAACTCAGTCCCAATCCACTGCCATCACCCAAAATCACACAAGAACCCTCCATACAAGAACCCTACCTCATGCCCAAGTATGGTGGCGATTTCGGCATCTTCCCTGAGTATGTCGAGCAATCCAGTGTAGACTATAATCTTGCCACCGGGCGCGCACATTGCATTGACCTTTTTACTCCTGACAACGATCACATCCCACCCATCAAGGAGGCTACTTGTCCATGGCTGTGCTCCCAGTTCGTCCCCATGGTTACGCCTTTCCTCATCCTCTGGCTTGGCCGTGGCCGTGGCGGCCGCGCCCCCGTCTTTGCGGCGGGACCCACCAAGCATTATGGCTCCCGCCTCACGACGCGGGCGACCGGCGAGGACACAGTTGACGGCGCGGACGATTTCCGAGGTAATACGGCGGACGCGGACGCTCTCGGGGTGGAGCGGCGGCAGGATCTCGGGCTCCATGTCCTTCTTGAGAAAGGCGAACATAGCCTCCCCGAGGAGGAGCTCAAGCTTGCGCGAGACGATGACGAAGCGGGTGCGGTTGGTGTAGGGCACGGCGTCGAGGTTGTGGAGGTAGATGGCGGCCGCACCGCCGCCGACGATGACGACCGCCGCGGAGATCTTCCGCAGCCGCGAGTGGCGGTACCACCGAGATACGCGGCGGCGGGCGCGGGAAGTGTCGCGCCGCGGGGAGGTGAAGAAGTACCGATGGCGCGGCACCTGCGGCGGCGGGCGCGAGGCGGCATTGTCGCGGGGAAGCCTAGGGGCGTGGTAGTGCTGAGGGGGCGGCGCCTGCGCGTGCAGCGGCCGCGTCGGGGAGACGGTGGTGGCGCTGCGGGTGAGGAGACGGGAGAGGACGGAACGCGAGTTCTTCAAGCAGTTCATGTCTGTCTTCTTGGATGTTCGGAATGGAGCCGCGGGCGTGCGGCGGCGAGCGACGCATGTCGCCTGAGTCGTCTTTTTCAACTGTTATTGAGCAACTTAGCAAGGCACTCGTTTAGGGATTCTCTCGGCAGCGGTCAACCGCAAATAGAAGAAAAGTTGCGGTCCGCTAAAGCCCTCTTAGACTAGTCTATTACAGGCTTCTAACAACCCACGTCATTTTTTCCAGCGTGTCCCAGCATGTGGCTGGGTCGGCGGGTCCCACAGATGTCAAAACATTTACCGTTATTTAAAAAATGCGTAGCTTTTAAACCGACCGTCCAAATTATAAACCGATTGCACCGTTACGTTCGTTGCGACGATCCCTTTGAAACTAGACCCCTCTTGACTATATTTTGAATTTTTTTATAAAAAAAATAAAAAATGATGAATTAAAAAATTAGAGCAACAAATGAAAAAATTAGCCGACAAACAAAAATGTTGGAGCAACAAACCAAAAAAGTTCAAACCAAATAAGAAAGTTGGACAAACAAATAAACAAATTGGACACAAAATAGAAAAGTTGGACAACAAACGAAAATATTGGAGCAACAAACCAAAAAAGTTGAAACCAAATAAGAAAGTTGGATAAACAAATGAAAAAGTTGGACCACCAAAACGGAAAAGTTGAAGGAACAAATGAAAAAAATTGACGAACAAACGGAAAAGTTGGAGGAACAAATCAAAAAATTGGCCGACCAAACAGAAAAGTTGCAGCAACTTTTTTAGTGTTGAATTTTTTTTTGTTGAAATATAAGCAAGTGGGTTCTAGTTTTGAAGATCTCGTCACAAGAAACACGGTGGTGAAATCGATTTTTCATTTGAATGCACGGTTTGGCGTCTATGGATTTTTTTAGTTTGAAACATCCATGATGTCAGCGCAGACCCCACTCCCAAACCAACTCCCCCGGTTTCCAAAAAATAACAACGACCGCAACAAACTAAACTTGTAGTGACCGCTAAATAGACGTCCCCCTCGTTTAGGCCAGTCCTAATGAACTTTTTATTTGACATTTATTAGGGCATGTACATCCTAGAGACAGGGTCGTCTCTAACATATGAATAGACAGGTCATACATACACATGAGCAGACAGGTCATACAATCCAGAGACAGAGAGTCGTCTGCAGAGGTACCATCATCATCATTTTCAGGATGATCAACACCCAAGCCCATAGTTCCTGCATAACATGTAGTTGCACAGAAGGAGAGCATTTATGGCCCCTAAACCACTTCTCAGCACATATTTTACATAAACCCTTGGACATTCTGTATGCTCTTAGTGCTTCCAGCTTGTCAGCAGCATGGGTAGTAGTTGAAGCTGGCTTGGCTTCAGGCACCCGAGTGTCTTGTGCTTGCTGAGGTGGTGGTAATACAGGGTAAGATGTCTTGTTCTTGCTCCTTGATGAGTAGTCATTCTTAGCAGATGTAGGCTCGACTGCTTCTTCCTGCAATGCAGTCAAGACACAAGCAGTATCGAAGTCTTTTGGACGCTGAACCATAACACTAGACTTGATATCAGGTTTGAGACCATCCACAAAACGAGTTGTGTAGTACACAGGGTCAGTGATAGAGTCATAAGCATGCAACTGATCCACTAATTCAGAGAATTTTTCAATGTACTCAGCAACCGTTGAGGTCTGCTTGATATGAAAGAGTTGTCGAATTAGGAGTTCATGGTGATCTCTACCAAAACGGGAAAGTACTAGAGAACAAAATTGTTCCCATGAGCAGGTAGCAATTCGTTTTTCTACTGACTGAAGCCATCTAGCAGCAGATCCCACAAAATGCATAGAAGCAACCTTAACCCACAGTGAGCTATTGACTCCATACATATCAAAATAATTCTCACTGTGTGTTTGCCACAGCCTAGGGTTATCGCCATCAAATTGGGGAAAATGCAATTTAGGAAGCTTGCTAGAAGCAGAGTAACCCGATTCATGGTGAGGCTTGTGAGAGGTGTGAGATGTGCTGAACTTAGACAGAGGATCGACACTATGAGGATGGGGTGGTATCTCGGAAAAGTGCGTACCCTTGTCCGGGAGATGAGTTTGGGTGAAAACTGACCCGAAATCACGCTCCCGGGGTTGCTGTTCAAGACGGTGCCCACTGGGGCCGTCGGCTTCAGGTCTGGCGGTGTGCGCGGAGGCCGACACCTTCGATCCAAGGATACCAGGCCTGGTCTCGGGCGACTCAAGAGAATCGCGGATCCAGTGCTTGTTGAGCTTGGACAACTCGAGCTTGACGTAGTCGATCGATGTGGCGATGTCGCCGATCGCCGATTCGATTCGAGGATGCCACGCTTCGAACGCCGATGTCGCGGATTCGAGTGCTGCGACGCGAGTTGATGACGACGCCTCGAACATCCCCAACCGCTCGACTGCCGCCGACTCGAGGTATGCCATGTGTTCGGAGACGGTGGTGTCGATGTCGGCCTTGATGGCGTCGGAGTCGAGCAGGACCGACGAGGTTGTTGCGGCGGATGCAGACGCCGCGGACGCCGCCTCCAACGCGCTGACACGCTGCTCCCACTTCTCATCCCGAGCCGCGAACCGCTTGTCGAACTCGGCGAAGATAGCCTTGGTCTGAGCGTCGAGGGCGAGCTTGAGGTTGGGGTCGATTGCTCCGGCCATCTTCGCACGGCGGGTGTAGTGGAGGTAGTCGGGGAAGTCCAGATCCAAGGACCGGTGTCTCTGATACCAATTGTTAGGGTAGGGATTCTAGGAAGGGAAAACAGGAACAGCAAGCAGGGAGAAGAACAGAGATACGAGTTCCAGATGCAGCTTAAAGAAGGGGAAATGTCTGTTACAACTCAATCATTCGATCCCTTCTCTCTACGCGCTCTCTCGCTTATATTACAACACACGCAAGCCAGTCACACACGTTGCTCCCACTCTGGGCCGGTGACGCGAACACTTGGCTTCCGGGCTCGATCCGTGCGGCGCGGCCCATGGGCTGGTTCAGTTGCAGTTGCCGGTTGATGAACAGGGTTGCTGACATGGCCACATTACGTCTTTCGAGGCAGGTGTCTACTATATCTCAAAAAAAAAAAAAAAAAAGGTGTCTACTGCGGCTCAAGCGATGGGATAGTCCTTGCTATGGGGTCCATGGTCGCCAGTGGTGCTGGTCCATGTCGGGCGGCCGAGTAGTTCCGGCAGCTGAGGCGTGCTCGAGTTTCTTGGTTGTACTTGTTATTTTTTTAGGGTCCTCCTAGCAAGATGGTCTAGACAGCTGCCCCTTTTGTATCCTTCTAGCATGTACCTGTATGGGTACATACTTGTACGTTTTCCTTACGTATTAATACTCGTATGCTTTATTTTTTTAAAAAAAAAAACTCTATGCAGACTACGAGCCAAGGATGCTACTAATTCCTCCGTACCAGCCAGCATTACAGGCTTGACAGGGTCAGTTCCAGAAAATATTCCATCAATAGATCATTTTCGTTGACTAATTGTAGACTTGACAAGGCATATGAAATCTTTGGCGGCTCCCGGGCTGCGCGTGCGGTGAAGGCGGCGGGTGGCGCCACGGCGCTGGGCAGGGTGCGGCGGCGGAGCGGTGCGTGGAAGAGCGAGTCGGGCGGCGCAACTGCAAGGAAGAAGGAGCGAGGTCCATACGACGATTCATCTTGCGAAACATTCTCAAAGGAGCACTGCTAGCCCTCGAACTCGAGCGCTGTATTACTCCCTCGCGATCGCAGACGCGCAGGCTGAGCCGGGCTCAAAGACCGATTCGAGCGCACCGATCGGGCCAGGCTCCGAAGGCGCTTTTTTGCATCAGTTGAGCCAGGCCAGGCCTGCGCCGGATGGGCTTGGCTCGGGGTCGGGCCAGGCAACCAATCACGCCGTAGTGGGCCGAGCCGGGCTGTACATTCACATGCAGTCCAGCTCGCACTGCCTTATAGTGCCTTGTGCCCTTGTATATATGACCGCCTCCGAGTTCCCCAATCCTCCTGCGTCGTCTCGCCGGGGCTCTTTGCGGATCCACCGTCGGCGCATCCCTCTCACGCCGGCGTGAGTCTACGCGTCCCTCTCCCTTGTTCAGCGCGCAGAGGACAAGTTGCGCGATGTAAGTGACTATATTCCCTTTCTTATATATGCTTGTGGTTCCAATTGCCCACGGAGCAGTTAGAATTGGGTTCCTGCTATACATGCTCGGAGCACATCTCAACCACGTCCATCGCAGACCCCCTCTATAGGTAGATCAAAGTAATTCAGTCGTTTCTGTATGAGGCTCTATTTCAAGGAAAACTCTATCAGGAATACCGGTCGCCGCTTCGCAGAAGCCAGCTACCGTGCTCGTGCTCCGGCGGTAACTAGGGTTCAGGTTAGGGCGAAGGGGGTTGTATCCCAGTTCATGTTCTCTTCCTCCAGCTGTTGAAAAGGGGGAGAAGGCAGGTCCCGCGGTGGGCGGGGCCGCCGGCGGCGGCGGTAGAGCGGTGGGCAGGGTTTGGGCGGGGGCAATATTGTCGGACCAGTTATTGGAGAGCGGTTTGTGAGGCATCGGTGGCGTGAGTGGGCGAGGCAACGGGCATCGGTGGGTGTTGTGTGGCGTGCGGCACCAGCGCCGGATGCAGCGAAGGAGGCAGAATGCGTAGATGGGGGCCAGTGGTTGACGAGGATCGAGGAGTTCTTACTGCCATGAGGAAGTATAAGATGATGGTGAGGACCTGAGGTAGAAGATGAACAGGGAGGGCTGCATCTGGACTGGTCGCACGATAACTCGATCTGGCGACCAGTAGCCTATTAGTCACCTCCCAATTTCAATCTGTAAATAACGTTTTTAAGTAAACATCCATGCGTAGGGGCCTTTGTTGGTGCTACATTCTGACTTTGATTCACCTTTGTATATGGCTAGTTAAGTAACTTTCTTTGGGCATTATTATCAAACCTTTCAACGAAGCCTTAGTTCCTCTACTAAGCATTTGCAACCTTTTGCTTCAGGACTTCAAAAACTCTCAGAAAAAAAGGGGTTATTGATTGCACCAGAGGCATGAGTAGGGAGCAGAGAGCCATAAATAGAAGGAACAAGCGTGAATCATTGATTTCAAGCGGGAATGATGGCCGAGAACACTCAAGTGGTGTCCCAAAACACCCAATTGGTGTCCGGAAACGATTAAAAGGATTAAGCTGTGCCAGAAAAGCTTTGTTAAAATGTAAGCCATCATTATTTTTAGATTATCAGTTTCCCTTTTCTTGCACATATGGTTCTAATTGAACACTAATAGTTGCTGTGTTATGCTTGTTAACTAGCTATATTGGAAGAGGAGGCTTTAGCTGCTTATCGGAAAAAGGAACAGGCTGAAAGGGAGAAGCGATATGGTGGCATTCCTGGTCGAGCAGCTACGGGCAGTAGTTTTTTAGAGAAACCATTCGGCCATCAAGTGCTCAGTGCCAATGATACCAGTGATTTGTCTCGCTTTGTCGTCTCTCTTGCTTTGTTTGATGGTGATTGTGCTGCTGTGTCCTTATGAAATTTCCTAACTTGTACTATCTCGCAGCGTCTTACTGATTCAAATATTGATCTAGTGCAGGAGATAAGATGTTATTTGCATGCTCAGGCATACCACTACCAGACCTGAACCCTAATAAAGTGCACCAGACAAGTTTTCTGACTTCATCACGTTTGGCTATAGAATTCACTAAAAATAGATATAAAGATGATAAATTGAGGGTTGCTGCTGCTAGTCACTCTCTCCATTTTCCTTTTCTGTTCAAGCTAATCATGGGCATTCGATTCTGATGTACTGCATTTATCACTCTAGGTTGAAGTGTGCCTTCCTCAATATGGAACTGTCGATGGGCTCTTAGGACTGTATGATGACGACATTGCTATTGTCACGTCCTTAGGCCTCCTAGATGTCCATCCTATAGATCTGCGTCATCCTATGGATCTAGATCTTCCGGCAAGATATGTCTGTGATGATGATGATGGTATACTAGCTTTTGGGCGTGCCTTCAAGTCGGGCAGTTTGTTGGCCACTGAAGGCTCTCTTCGTAGAGAACATCCCTGCACCTGGGTTTCTGATACTGAAGGTCACACAGAGGTCTGTTTATGATTTGTTTCTTACTTCTTATCATGATGGAAAACCTGAAGTGGTGTGTCTTATTTATCACTCTGTGCACTACAAAGTTATTATGCAATATTCTTTTGTATAAACCTAATAATTGCTTTGGTTTTTGTTTTAGGCTGTACTTGGAGGGCCACTTATAGGAAAGGGAGCAAGATTTCTTGGGATGAACCATAAATATCATGGTGATGCAGAAGTGACGTTCCTGACACAAGAGTCCCTTCGTGCACGCTTGGAACATTTTCAGATACTCACGTATGTCTTCTATGCTTCCAGTATTTATGAGCTACCTTCCCCAGTTAGCTTGTTGATATTTGTTCCAAATCCCGTTTCCTCTTCAACTCCCTCCTTTTGATGTTAGCCTCAAGTGTTACTGCACAGTTATCTGTAGATTGAAAGAAATTATGTTCTTGCTACCTCTACTTGGTGGATGCCTCGGGGAATTCTACATCTCCCGCTGTTAAATTAGTGTTTGTGCTTAATGTTGAACCTAGTATGTCCCGATAGGAGAAGTCGTTAGGATTATATAGAGAGTTCATTTTATATTTGTGACATCTGAATCTGTTCAATCATCTCGTGCCTTTTGTTGAATATTTGTAAGTCTGGTCTCCAAGTCCTTTTTCATACCGTGGTTCATGTGCTCATATGACCACGTGTTTATTCATAAAACTACTGTATTCAATTGCAGCCCCAACGAGCTCCATTTCCGCGGATACTCATTGCCGAAAGATGTAAAGCGAATAGAACCATCAGGTGTGAATAATTATGCAAGCCATCATTCTAAATATTGCCTATTGATTGCATAATATCATGTGAATTCATCATATCATGAGTACTAATATGACATCTTATTGCATCAGGATTATTGAATGTTATTAACTGGATAAAATCCTGCGGCTATCCCATGCCACCACCACTTGTGCTTGAACGTATGTCATTGCTTTTTGTATTTCTGAAGTCTCCCTGTTCACTTCTTTATAACTAACTTTTTGTAACCTACTTCTGAGCTTGTTTCTTTAACCAGTCAATGGGCAATTACTTAATCGGTTTGAAGAATACTTTGGAGATGTAATTGCTTGGAAAGGGTACCCCTTTGGTTCTCCACCCAGTAGTTCAGAACATGGTGTCTGGAAGCGACTTCCGAAAAAAGTCATGACAAATGTATCCCGTCGTGTTGTATCAGTTGCTTCATTCAGTGGTGATTTTTAGAAACAGTTGTATGCCCATTACTTTCCTGCGCAGCTAAATCTTTCATCGACTAATGATCAAAATTGTGATATGCAGGAGACGAGAGGTTTTTTGTGTGCACAGGCTTGCTTATAAAATGGCCTGGTAACCGCGCTGTGGTGCTGACTTCAGCCAGTTTGGTTAGAAGTCGTCAAAATAAAGATGATATTGACAATAACTTGAGCGTAGGTTCTCCTAATAATTTCTCTTGATCTAAAATTATTTATGAATGTTATCTGAGACCATTTTATCATTCTATAGATTAAGGTGTCTCTTGCGTCGAAAGTTGTCAGTGGGACACTGGAATGGTATGATTTAAATTATAATATTGCTATTGTCAGTGTCAAGAAGAGTTTACCTGCTACTCGTCCAGAAGACATTTTCAACAAAGTGAAAGAGTCATCCGGAAAAGTTGTAGCTATAGGGCGTCACCCTAGACACGGACTATTAATGGCCTCATTTGGTGAAGTGAAGTACAGAAAGAAGGGTGTCAAACTTGACTGCAAAGATCTTCAGGTGTCCACTTGTAAAATCAAGAAGGTACTGTGGTGGATTTCTCTTACTATTTCTTTTTACATCGAAGCTTCCATAGTTGTTTCCATTAGAATAAATCTGATTTAGTTTAGGGATTGCAAGTTTTCAGTCATTTTGAGCCTCCTCTTATTCCCCCCCCCCCCCCCCCCCCCCCCACCCCCCACTGTTTTACTAGGCTGGGATTGGAGGCCCTCTTATTAATTTGAATGGGCGTTTTGTTGGCATGAACTTTTATGATGGCAGTGAAGTAACTCCTTTCCTTCCCCAGCGTAAGATTATTGAAGTTTTGTGGAGAGTGATTCATAGTCGACTACCATCACAATGGTATTTTTCTTTTCCTGTTATGTCTTTCAATGCTAGCTAGGCTTATAGTACTACGTACTTATTTACATAGAAAAATATGTTTTTTTTTATAATTATAGAAAAATATGTTGAATGACAGTCAACGGAGTGGAGAGGCTATACCTTTTGAAGGTTCAAGTGGGAATACAGTGGAAAAGAACAAGTAATGTTTCTGTTTTTTTTTTTTTGAAAAATGAATGTTTCTGTTTTTTCGTGATAGAATATTTTATTTGATAAGCAACTTACACTGGAAAATTATATGTTGGATGGCAGGTGGCCCGTGCCCGATCCTTATTGGTATCATGGTTTACTTGAGGTGAAGAGGCATTATATACCTGAGCTTCCTGGAAGGCATCTTGATTAGACTGTAGCAGTATGGGCTATTGTAGTCTTTTACGTTCAGTTTAACATATCTAGCATTTCTGGCATACCTGTCTATATATAATTTATAAGTTGGATTGGTGTTTGCCTATGTGAATTTCAATTAGGACAAGTCTGCTTACCAGGTTTGACAAGCTAAGTGCGTTCAGTTGGTCATCTTTTCACATAAACGATGTAATCTGGAGGTTCCATGAATGCATGCTTTGTAAATTAGCAAATTGACGTACGTGATTAGCATGATGTAAGCCAGATCTTCTGCTTCATTTCCTAATCACAACTTAAGAGATTGCGGGCAAGATCCTGCCAAACCACAACAATTTGATTCCAGCGAAAATATTAAAATGCTTGGTCCTGTACGAGTTAAAACACAGACAAATTTGTTTGAGCGACAAATCATGCGAAATTAGTGTGTTATAAGTTTGTCCTTTTTACGTATGATACGAAACAATTTAGCGCTTCCATAGTGGAACTACAACAAAGGCACCAGCAGGAAAGGAACAGGACCACCGTGGGATGCGCCCGCTGCAGAAGAGGCTGCCATGAACTCGGTTGTGATAGCAATATGAGCCGAATCAATTCGGTTGGGAATGGGTTGTGTTACGAATCAAACGTGACCAGTTGAAGTGAACCATCCTGTTCACACTATTAAACGGTTGCGATTAAGAAGTCGTACCTTTTGGACGAACAGTTGCGACCGTTTTGTAAAAAAATCAGTTATATTGTCCTATCTATTGTCTCATTTACATTCAACACAGACACGTTGCTCTACCTGAGACTGTGAGACATCGAGACTTCCTTTGCGACTCGACGAGAATAGCAGGCCACGAACTCGCCGACGAGACGAAGCACGTGACGAACTGCTACTAATCAGCAGGAACTCGTCGAGAAGGCACAGCGACGTTATCGTCGCTCGACTTGCATGATTATTCAATCATGCCGTTGTCACCAGAGGACAAAACAGAGGCATGCTGTTTTCTTCTTGCGTTCACATAGGACTAATGGCCGTGATCCTCTTTCCTCAACGGAGTCGGGTGTTCCTGCCATGATGATGAACCGAAGAAAAGAATTCGATGGAATTGGCCATCGTGAAGCATCAGCGACATCTACAAACGGAAGGTATTAAAAGATCGAATTAATCTTTCTTCTTGTTTTGTTCCTGCGGCGGGCGAGCGGTCGGTCCGTGTTGCCGGGATCTTCTCATTTATTGCCTTATTGGCAAGACCCATCGTCCCGTATCCTGACATTGCCACAGGTAATACGATGGTCTCAGCATCTTGCCTAAAGAACCCGGTGAAAAACTAATTATTGACTTACCTTGTTCATCAAACAAACTTGCAACTTCAGATTATAATAAAAACATCTACTTCTTACAATTTTTTTGCTGCTTTCTTCCCCCCAACTGGCTCAAATCTGTTAGAGCAGCTGGTGCATGCGTATTGTTGCTATGCTGCTAGCTAGTTCCATGTCATCAAGGAAGATCGATCACTACTGACCCTTATACTCGCCAATTCGTAAGTTGATACTACCAGTATATGTTAGTCCTTCAAGAAACAAAAACAAAAACAAAAACGAAAGCAAAAGGATCAGTGCCCCATTCAGCCTTACAACAGATGATAATAACACAGCCTATTGGGGAAAGAACACCCCCACAATTTTCCCTTTAAGAAGAGCTCAACCGGAGCCCAATCACAGAAGGATCTCCCTTGCAATACAAGGGCACATATAACAGCTGACAATAATTTCTCAAAACAAATAACAGCTGACAGTAACACGAGACAAAACATAAGAAAATCAGCTCCAAGACACAGACATGATTCACTCATATAAATGGACAACGCCAGCGTGCAGGTAAAGCATAGACATGAATCACTCAAACCACGGCGGGCTCAGCATGGTTCATTTAGAAAATTTGCTACTTGTGAGGATCATCAACGATATGGAGTCCTCACTTAATTTTTTTGTTGCTATGTCTACGCACACTGGTTCGAATCTGATAGAGCAGTTGATGTATCAGTAACTGAAACTATGCGGCTACTTCCATCTCATCAGGGAAGATCACCACTGACCCTTGTACAGTTGTAAGTTGATACTGTTATATGTTAGCCCTTAAAAAAACAAAAAACAAAATACAAAACAACAGCAAAAGCAAAAACATTAGTGCCTGTGCCATGGCCACTATGAACTTCCCTATATATCTCCAGCGCCTCGTTCATGACTTCATCTTGCAATAAATGTTGCGCTCTTTCCTTACCCGATGGATGGGTCGAGAGGTACTTTTTCAATGCTGGCCGTTTATTCTTCCCAAGTTTCTCATAGACCAAAGGGGCGACACGTGGATCGTAACCAGCAGCTGCGAGTAGCAGGAGTCCAATGTGATCAGCCTCTGTCTCCAAACTGTAGGAACGAACAAGGATAATAAGGTCAGCGAAGAGCTGCTAGCTAGCAAGCAACAATGTAGATAAATAAGATCAGATGAGCTTCCAGCAAGCAACAATGTAGAGAAATGCACAGCACAAAGTCTGGAACGACCCTTATTTCTGAAAAAAAAAAAAACAGTACTGAACAAGGCTTCATCTAAAGATGGAAAAGGTGCCAGGAGCAGCTCACATTCCGATCCGTATAAATTATTAGTGTATGTATTTAACAAAGAAGAAGGGCTGTTTCAAGATATCTCCTCAGTCCTCAGAAAGGGAGGCACTAGATATACTGGTGCTCATATTATGCAACATTTCAGCTGAACCTAGCAGAAGCATGCAATGATTGTACCTTGCAGCTTGCTTGGCAAAGTAATGCAACAGCTATTCGCCTGGCCCAGCATTGTGCGTGCCTAGGCCGTTTGCGTCACTTCAATTGCAAAGGTATCATGATTCAAGCATACAAAGCAAAATGATGGTGGAGAAGCTCAATAGGTAGAACAACATCAACCATTCCATTAGGCTCCGTTTCATGGAGGGGGCCTCTGCCCATCCGAACAGGACCTTGAAGTTGAGGGTGGATTTATAAAAGAAAAATGGATGAACTGCAAAGTTAACCAAAGTATTTTTTTAAGAAAAGAAACTTCTGCAAATGACTTTTCGAGAGGTTAACACATTTTAACATCCATATGTTGTAATTAACTTTATTGATTATTCCAGTTGACCACGGGCCACGGCTCAAAGCTTTTGAATAGATGCATTTTCCATAGGGACTGATGTTACTGTAAGTAAACAGGGCAAAGCCATAGCCATTATTAAAAAATGGCTTACACATTTAAATATTCAAGTTAGCTATGTACTAGTTCGCCTTTGCAATGATTTATTAGGTCATAAAATATTTCTGAAGCACTGAGCCTACAAGGTCCACTTTCTCTGGACAATTGAACTATATGCTACAGGGAAACTTACATATACTTTCCAAAACAAAAAAGGTGAAGGCACACGTTTGATGATTTGTGTGGAAACATCCACCCGAAAAAATGTTAAACTAATGGATCCAGCATGGGGGTAATTTCATTTCTTGTATAACTGTCAAGTACATGAGGTTTTACTAGTGTCAAGACTATTAGTTAGTGCGTACAAAACAATTATATGTTGGAGCCTGAAAATACAACTGAAAAAAAATTAAAACTTGCCATGTCCACCGTCTCTCGATAAAACAGTATGATCCGAAAAGCTGGATCACACCCTTCTTAAGATTAAAAATGAATCCGATGCCCAGGGACGACTGATACTAATCCCATGCCAAGGGACGACTGAAAAATGCAACTGAAAAAAAATAAAACTTGCCATGTCCACCATCTCTCAATAAAACAGCATGATCCAAAAGCTGGATCACACCATTCGTAAGATTAAAAATATATCTTATGCCAATGGACGACTGATACTAATCTCTTCGGATGTGACTTATGAAAACCTTTGATATGCTGATGTGCACTTACATTTCCCTATATGTTAATTGACATGGAATACATTGAGCTGAGATAACAAGATGGCCCCTGCTAGTTTAGTGTATGTCCGTTTGAAGGAGTTTGGACCTAAATGAACCTGAATAGCAAACCTATAAAGCTTAATTTGCCTCTTATTGCCTTTGTCAAATTGATTGCATCTCAATTAATGATAACATGCAGCTTATCACACAACAAATGTGCATCATAATGGGCAACACAAATTGCGGAATACCTTCTCCTGAAGGGCAACCAGCTTTCACGTTTCACATCAGGCCTGTATAAAAATTGAAAGGTGACAATGTGCACGATCAAATGCCACATGCCCTTGGTGTAGCGCTCTACCGAGTGCCTTGCAATAGCATGACCAACCTAAAAAAAGAGGCAGCAAAATCAGTCCCAATCCACTGCCATCACCCAAAATCACACAAGAACCCTCCATACAAGAACCCTACCTCATGGCAAAGTATGGTGGCGATTTCGGCATCTTCCCTGAGTATGTCGAGCAATCCAGTGTAGACTATAATCTTGCCACCGGGCGCGCACATTGCATTGACCTTTTTACTCCTGACAACGATCACATCCCACCCATCAAGGAGGCTACTTGTCCGTGGCTGTGCTCCCAGTTCGTCCCCATGGTTACGCCTTTGCTCATCCTCTGGCTTGGCCGTGGCCGTGGCGGCCGCGCCCCCGTCTTTGCGGCGGGACCCACCAAGCATTATGGCTCCCGCCTCACGACGCGGGCAACCGGCGAGGACACGGTCGACGGCGCGGACGATTTCCGAGGTAATACGGCGGACGCGGAAGCTCTCGGGGTGGAGCGGCGGCAGGATCTCGGGCTCCATGTCCATCTTGAGAAAGGCGAACATGGCCTCCCCGAGGAGGAGCTCGAGCTTGCGCGAGACGATGATGAAGCGGGTGCGGTTGGTGTAGGACACGGCGTCGAGGTTGTGGAGGTAGATGGCGGCCGCGCCGCCGCCGACGATGACGACCGCCGCGGCGATTTTCCGCAGCCGCGGATGGTGGTACCACCGAGATACGCCGCGGCGGGCTTTCCCACGCCACCGGGAGGTGAAGAAGCACCGATGGCTCGGCATTTGCGGCGGCGGGCACGAGGCGGCATTCTCGCGGGGAAGCCGGGAAGCGTAATAGTACCGTGGGGCCGGCGCCTGCGCGGGCAGCGGCCGCGGCGGGGAGACGGTGGTGGCCCTGCGGGGGAGGAGACGGGAGAGGACGGAACGCGAGTTCTTCAAGCAGTTCATGTCTGCTTCTTTTCGGGGGAATTTGCAGGAACGAGTGTATTCGATTGGTGCAGGCGGGGTGCTGGCTTTGGGATTTTCGGAATGGAGTCGCCGCCAGATCGGCTGCTGGTGCGGGCGTGCGGCGGCGAGCGACGCGTGTCGCCTTAGTCGTCTTTTTCTACTGTTCTTGAGCAACTTGGCAACACACTCGTTTAGTTTTCTACTGGGCTTGATTTGGAGACTGGTCCCGGTCGCATTTAGTTTCTCTCCGGATCAAAATGTAAGGATTTGCTAAAATCTTGAGCGAGCATACATATGAAAACGACGACAAAATGTCACTCAGGTTTATTTATAGCGGATAAGCTCGAATAGGGATTCAGTTTTAGCACAATACCACTTTTCACATCCATGTTTTACCTTCCAGGCAAAATTTCAGCTTAATAGGACACCAATATTTCAAAGGGACGTGTAACACGAAACGAATGACTTGTGTAACTAGCATTCCCAGGTTGTCGTTTGATCACGTACTTAAGTATATGCCAAGATCAGTGCCATTAACATCATGAAGTCAGGCCGGATCAAACTTATCCATGCCTCCGCATAAACTTGAGTCATGTTCATCACTTGTATGAGGAGGTGTATGAGGAGGTGTATATGCATCCTCTATCTGGGTACTCTGAGGGTGTGGTTTGTCGTCTTCGTCGCTCATTTTATAGCCTCAAACAAACTCCTCGTGCTTGGTTTCAACGCTTTGCTTCTGTGGTCACTGCCGCTGGCTTTTCTGCCAGTAATCATGATCTCGCGCTATTTGTTCATACTTCTGCTCGTGGTCGGACTTCTCTTTTTCTTTATGTTGATGATATGATCATTACGGGAGATGATTCTGAGCGTATAGCCTTTGTGAAGGCACGTCTTAGTGAGCAGTTTTTTGATGTCTGATTTTAGTCCTCTTCGTTACTTCTTTGGGATTAAGATTTCCTCTATATCTGAGGGGTTTTATCTGTCCCAAAAAAAATACATTCATGACCTTCTTGATCGTGCTTCTCTCACTGATCGACGGACTGTCGAAACTCCTATGGAGCTCAATGTTCATCTTCGCGCCACCGATGGTAAGCCTCTCACTGATCCTACTCGATACCGTCATATCGTAGGGAGTCTTGTTTATCTTGGTGTTACTCGTCCTGATATCTCGCATTCTGTGCATATCCTGAGTCAGTTTGTTTCAGCTCCCACCCAGCTCCATTATACTCACTTGCTTCGTGTCTTGCGTTATCTTCGTGGGACTATATTTCGTCGTTTGTAATTTCCACGCTCCAGCTCTTTACAGCTTCAGGCATATTGTGATGCTACCTGGGCTAGTGATTCCTCTGATCGTCGATCTCTTTCTGTTTTTTGTGTGTTTCTTGGTGGTTCTCTCATTGCTTGGAAGACTAAAAAGCAGACAGCAGTTTCTCGTTCGAGGCTGAGTTACGTGCTATGGCTCTTGTGACAGCAAAAGTTACTTAGTTGCGATAGTTGCTTGAAGATTTTGGTGTTTTTTTTCTACGCCGACTCCTCTTTTATCTGACAGTACAAGTGCTATCAGTATAGCTCGTGATCCGGTGAAACATAAACTCAGTAAACATGTTATTGTTGATGCTTTTTATACACGCAAGTACAGGATGGTATTGTTGCTGTCCATCAGCACCCTGAGTTTGAGGGAGGTGTTAGATGTATATATATTCTTATAGTTTCCCCATTGTATAAGGGATTTTGTGCATATTTACCTACACCTGTACATATATATATTTGAGCCTATTGCCCCATGATGAATACAAGTGATATTCATAACAGTATCAATACCTGAACCATGGCAAGCAACAGCTCTCATAGACAAGACAAATCCAAGGAAATGGCATGAATCATGAATACCAAGGAGAATCAATCCATGATAACCAATTATCCAAAATACTGGACAATGACAAAAGAAAACTCAGGTTTCAATCAAGGGAAATGCACCTAAGATCATATATCTTGAGCATGAAGTTACAGCGTAAAATGATGAATCACAACTTTTATGAAGGCAACAATTGTCTGTAAGCTTTCCAGTCTGATCCATACTTACACTTTCCAGTCTGATAGAAGGAAGCAAGTGCCCCTACTTAGTTCCGGATCAACAATAATGAACAAATAACTTCTATCCTGATCATCCTTGCATAGTGTTTCATCTTGCTCACTGTCAATGTCAGTTGATATGACAATGCCAGTGCAAGCAATTACAATTCATAGGCAAAAGCTAAAGAAAAAGTTCGACCAAACTGCAAGGAACAAGGTGGCTTTTAGTTAAGAAATATGCACCCAGATTCACGTCGAAGAGGACCCGAACTTCTAGCTCAGTTCCTCATAGTTATGCACCAGATATTTCAATCCATCTCTGAACCAGATAGCCAACTTGTACAATTCCACAAGCAAATATTGAAAAATGTGAAATCCATGAGCCATGATTATGATAAATAAAGATAAAAACTAGTAAACATTAGCAATTCCGAGTACATTTTTCAAAGAACATTGTTCTAGACCCTTGCATTACCTGTTTGTTTATCGATCAAATTTTTAACAGACCCAATCAGTATCTTCTATCGAACTGGGATGCAAACATTGAGTGGCAAAAAGCTACATCCAGCATAGCCAGCACTACAGCGATCAATCAACATTAAACAACCAAGCATGGATTTCAAGGAACAATCCAGCAATTTTAACCAATATCAGAACCGTTGAAGAACAGGCATCATGAAACAAAGGCCCGATCGAAATTATTAACAGTTCCACCTAAATTTCCAGTCTGATCAAAGGGAACATGTGTCGTACTTAATACTGGATTAAATAACTAAAACAAGCAACTACCATCCTGGTCATCCCAAAA
This sequence comes from Eragrostis curvula, assembly GCA_007726485.1. NCBI lineage: Eukaryota > Viridiplantae > Streptophyta > Magnoliopsida > Poales > Poaceae > Eragrostis > Eragrostis curvula. Next base: position 5,807,199 of record CM017439.1, on the reverse strand, counting down.
TTCACCTTGTTCACTGTCAATATCAGTACCATAGCATGGCAAGTTCCTACTTCATAGACAAAAGCTCAGTCACATGATGTAAGTTGATAACACAGTTCCTGGTCACAACAGTTAGCTATTCGGAGCCAGGCCTCTCACTCAATACCATTCCATGAAAGCAAGTTAAATTATAAAACAATGGACGATGATGCAAAGAACTTTCTGAGGCACTAACATTTCCAACAACATTTTTCCAAGAGCACTGCTCTAACTTTTTATCTCACAGAGGTAGGTAATTTACTCAGATTAGATCTGAAGCAGATACTACCACCAAGTTCTCATGTTCCGATCGAAATCTCAAGCATCCACACTACAAATAGAAGGGAAAAAAAAAAGGATCCAAAGAGGGGCATGAAAGCATGTGGCCTCTAGAGAAGGCAAACAGACCAGTAGAACAACAACGAGACCACCGATGGGATGGGACGCGACACCGGGAGCGGATCAGTCGTCGCGCTTCTTCATGTTCTCGACGCGCTGCTGCAGGGTGTCGAGCTTGACGACGAGGCGGGTGACGGAGAAGAGGATCCAGTAGAGGAGCAGGGCGGCGGCGATGAGGAGCGCGTTGCGCTGCGACTTCATGATGGACTTCTGGTGGCGGAGGTGCTCGGACGGGGTGCAGGCGTGCTCGTCGCTGCAGGTGGGCCGCGTCTCGTACTTCCAGTAGATGTCCATGAGCAGGAACATGCAGAAGGGCACCACCGACATCATCGGCTTCAGCGCGTTCCTCACCACGGTAATCATGCCGCGGCGGAGGCCGTCGAGGCCGGGCAGCGTCAGCAGCAGCAGCATGATCGCCTCCGCGCCCGCCGCGTAGCCGAGGACTACCCACTCGAGCGCCATCGCCGCCGGTCCGAGCCTTGGATTTCGAAGATTTCGATCTGGTTTTGGGTTGAGAGAGGGGTTTGGGAGATGAGAGATTGGGGATCGGATGCGCGAGCGTCTGCGATGGGTTGGGGGATTTTTGCCTTTAGCGAGGGGAGCGGAGAGGAGGGCGGTGGATCGGTGAGTTGTGCGTGGAATGGGTCTACGGGGTGAGACTTTTGAAGGACGGGGCGGTTCAGTCGTGGTTCTGGTGGGCGTGGCGTAGGCAGGTTGGGAGGATATAGACTGACGACACGTTCGAGGAACTCGAAGGCTGAGTCATGGGTGTACGGGAAGAGGTGGATGGCCACGCGAGTTTTGGTGCCGACCACTGAAACCCGCGTGGACGGTTCTGATCTGCGCTCGGCTGTCGGGAGCCACGACGCGTCGAGATTTTCCTTCTTCGTGTTCCAGAAGGAAGACTCGTCGAAACCTTCGTTTTCAATACTTGAAGACAACTCCTTTTTGTTTCTTTTTTGTTATTTTGTAAAGGTGAGGAAGCAAAGAATTTGTTTGCTTCGTTGCTAAGGCTGGAACTTAGAATCTCTTGCACGGCTACAATTCGTTCCCATGGAGCGTTCTTGAATTTATCTGCGTTAGCACTTAAACACTACTCTAGCAGCGCAATTCCAGCTTGAATTTTTCTCTCTTTTTTTTTGAGAGAGAGAATTCCAGCTTGATTTTTTTTTTTGACGAACGACAATCCTTTTTTTTGGGGGAGAGTGACGAACGACAATTCTTGATGTCACGAGATGACTCGCTAACTCCGCGACGTTTGGACCGGGCCGGGAGAGATCGGCAGGCCATGACTGCTGTTCTGTTATGAGCTTATTCCTCCTCCCACGCACTGCGGCCCATAATGCAGACTGGTGATATGCCGTTCGGCCCACCAATACTGGCCGCGCCATCCGCTTTGCCTTTAGCATCGTCTGCTTGCCCTGCGTCTCGCTCTCTCGCCGGTCCCCGGCGCCGCCGCTCGGCTCGGTCGTGTGCTGCACGGCGGCACGGCCTCTTCAGCCTTTGCGTCTTTGTCCATTCAAGCTGGCCCCTGCACATCTGCCAACTTATGCAGGGCATTCACAAAGTAACCATACTTTGAACAAGCCAACACGCACAAGCTGGTTAGGTCTTTCTCTGTGTTCAACGTGTTAATGGAATGTCGCGGTTCCCTTGACAGTGTATGACGAGCAGTCATCATTGCAGAAGTTTCTCGGCTGTAGATGGCTACTGCAGCTGGAAGTCTCTTCGAGTCAAGAACCGGGGTGTGTAGTCTTTCGGCTTGTCACGGTGAGGCATGGCAGTGGTGCCCATCTCTTCTTTTGACCCTACAGGCCACAGCACGACGAAAAAGAGCCCTCATCAAATGATAACTAGAACAACAGGTAGAGCAAGGCAAAGCAAAGGCGGCGCTGGAACAAAAGCCACGGGACCGGTTGATCCAATCATGCCAAACGGGCGCACTGAATCGTGCAACCAGCTTTTCCCTGCACCGTTCCAAAGATGATCAGGACGGTGCGACGCCAGGAAACCATAACTTCACAATGCAATCAAGGGTGAAGTATTTCAGAGAGAAGAACCGTTAGCGCTTGTGAAACGGGGGAGAATCAGGAGATTAAGGTGTTACGAGGAATCACTGCCACCATGCGAAGCTGATGATCTCAAGTGCTTCATATTGATCACCTTATAAATATTTGAAATTTTTAACAAATAATCCCTCCGGCTTCGTAGAATGAAATGAAAATGGAAGTGCCCTGTTATGGGATGTAAACTTGGGTGGCAAAATAGCGTGCAATTAAATAATATTGTTAAATTAAACTAAAGTAGCATCAAGCCTAGTAACTAGTGAAAGAGGTTAAGGCTACCACCAAAAGCTTACAAAAAGCAAGCAGCACTCTGCAATTGACAGTAGGATACCTGTGAGACATCCCTTCATCATTTCAAATTTAATCACGCTAAAGCTGAATCATTTGAATCCACTTCGAGATACTAAAAATTCAGCGGGACTTAGTGGCAGAATTAAAGTGAGTCCACATCAAAAGCTAGCAGGCAAAGAAAAAGGCAAATGACATAAAGATCTTTGGATGACTTGTGCCGGCTGTGTGATCGTAGTGCCTTTGAGCACAGTGTCCGTGATGAGTCTTTCAGACCAGGTCCTATCACAAATTGCCTTCCTTTGCGCTTCTGTATGTTTGAGTTGTTAATTGTAGTGGCAGTGATAAAGATCAGCATGTTGCTCTGAATGTTTTCATATGTTTTCTCTGCCCACAAAAGTATATTGAGATGCTAAGCTTGTGGATTAGACATAACAATGGTAGTCGCGTTACTAGTATCTAAATGTTTTCACATAGTGCTTCAATGATTTCAATGTTTGATATGGTAAGCCACGATGAAGATTTGAAGGACACCTCACATTTGCACGTTTGTTTGAAGAATTTACCGACTGACTGAATTGTACCCCCACAACTGATGATCATATCGAATACTTTAGCGGAAAGAGGTTATCTGTAGTGGAATACTACAGGCACTGTTGCGTGCTTACACAACATCAGAAATTTTACACTGACAAACTTGAGAAACCCAGATAACCTACACTTTAGCACACGAGAAAAAACTATACTACGCCTGAATCAATACAGGATTACTGTAAAAACATAGGTGTTTCTCAAGTCTCAAGTTTCAACATCACAATGCAACTATAGCTACTATTGGCAGGTGAGACTTAATAAGCCAATAAGGAAGCAAAGAAAAAGGTGACGAACGCATGGACCATCCCGAATCCGTGTCCACGCCGGCCGGCGCCGCTGCTGAAGCCACCGCTGCCGCCATTGCCCCAGAATCGCGCGTAGCACTTGCCGAGGTATACCTCGCCGGCGCTGGCGTACCCGCATCCGGCCTTGAGCTGCGCCGCGGCGGCCGAGACGCAGTCGGAGCACGCCTTGGCGCCGAGGTCGCCGACGCACTGCGACATGGCCTGCACGCCACCGGACCCGCCGGAGCGGTACCCTCCGGCCGCGGCGGCGACGAGCGCGCCGAGCGCCGAGTCCCGCATGGCGGCGCCGCCGGCGCTGCCCGGCGCGCCGCCGCACTTCTTGAAGAGCACGGTGGTGTCCTGCTTCCCGAGGAAGGAGTCGTTGCCGTAGCGCACGAAGCAGGCGCGCAGCTGCACGGCGCCGCCGGCCGCCCAGCTGCAGAGCGAGGAGAGCCTGGAGATGGCGGAGCGGACGCAGCCGGTGCACACGGAGGCGGGGAGGTCGGAGCGGCACTGGTAGAGCCCCACCAGCGTGGCGTCCGACGGCGCGGAGAAGTTGGCGTAGGGGTCGTAGGGCGCGCTGTTGGCGATGGAGGTGAGCACGGAGTCCACCCCCGACGCGTACCGCGAGCCCGCGTCGTAGCGGCCCTGCGAGCACCCGGCGTACACGAACGCCGAGTAGTCGTCGTCGCAGGTGGCCGTGGGAAGCAGGAGGAGCAGCAGCGAGACGACGGGGAAGATTAGCGTTGCTGCTGCAGCCCCGACGCGCTTGGCCATACTTGCTTGTTCGCCTGCTCGGCGGGCGCTTGCTCTCACACAGTCAGAAATTCAGAATCAAGAGTGAGGCTTTGCAGGAGAGTTCAGTTGGGCTAAGCTGTCTGAGCCACAGGCGCGGACGAGCTTTTCAAGCAGCGTGCGCCGTGCGCGTGTTCGTGGAATGGAACAGTGGGTTTGGGTTGGGATGGGCTACATCGCCAAACTGGGCCGGACCAGCTGGTATATCTAGTTTCGGGGGACGGCACTGCATCTCTGTTCCTTCGTCTCGCGCGGGCCATCCTCATCGTCAAGAGGACAGGAGACTCTGCAGCCAGCGTTACTGCGTTAGCCATTGCGTACGCACGGAGATCAGCTAGCAGTTCATTTATCTACTTTAGCTTAAAGGGACGAGCCACAGTCGCATTTTGCATTGCATAATACCGAGCTCAGCGTACAGCATTGAGAGTCAGCAGATCCGAACACACCAGTTCTAAAAGAAAACACTAAAAGCAAAACACTTAACGATTAAACTAATGTGGTCAGAAAAATCAGTTTCTCTTCCAAGTTCACGTTGCATCACCATATACCTTAAGAATTTTTTGACCATAGTAGCTGGTTCATACGAGTCTTGAATTGTTTCAGCTGAGGCATCTGTAATTTATCACCAATACAATACACCTGCGCAGGCTGCGCCGTACGAATTTGCAGATCTTAGACTGACTCCGACAGTCTACCCAAATACCACTTATATTCCAAAATGGGGGTGAAAACATAAGAAAACGTTCTCCAACAGAGTACCTTGAAGCCCTATCCATTTTCGGAGCCGAACGACGGAGGACCGAGCAGTAGGGCGCGAGACGGACGCGACCGAGCCTCCTCGCCTGCCCTCGCTCCCTCCGCCCTCCTCGCCGGGCAGCTTCCGCGCCCCGTCCCTCCGCGCGGCGTGGTACGGCTCCCCTCCCTCCGCGCCTTCCGGGCGACGATGGCGGTGGGATCCGTCCTCCTGTCGACTGCGTCGGCGCCGGAGCTCCATCCTCGAGGTCCGGACGACGACATCCTCCTCGCGGCGTCGCGGAGCGGGAGGGAGACGCGGCTGCGGCCTCGCCGGGGCCCCGCGAGCAGCCCCCGCCGCCCCTGCTCCTTTCCACCACGACGCCTTCCTCAGCCGCCGGGTCTCGAATTCTTGCTTTGAATTGGTCCGTTTTGGGGATTTGTTGGTGCAAAGGCGGTATTTTCATCGAATTTCGCTTTGGTTTCGTCGAATTTGCAACGCGCCGTCCATGATTGAAGAGTGCGCAGGAAAATGGAAGGTGCGGGTGACGGCCTGACGGCTGTGTTCGCGCGCGAGGAGGGCGAGCAGCTCGCGACGCGGGTGGAGCAGGGGAAGCTCGCGGCGGGGGCGCGGGCGCGACGACGACCTGCTGCTCCGTGGAGGTGGCGAGATGGAGGAGGAAGAAGGTGATTTTGGGTCCACTGTTGGAGACGAATGATTTTTAGTCTTGTGCGTGAAGGAGATTCAATGACCAATTTGGGCTAAGGTGTCCTAGACTGTTGGAGTCAGTCTTACGTCTTCAAACTGGGCGCGTTCGTTGTTTTAGAGCCTCTAAATTTTAGAGGCTCTAAATAAATAGAATCTAGTACTAATAAAGTATACTGATAAAATCTTTTTACAGATGGGTACATCTTTACGAGACGAATCTAATGAGCCTAATTAAGTTATGTTTTGCTATAGTGATACTACAGTAATGCTACAGTAACCATCGTCTAATTACGTCTTAACTATCCTCATTAGATTCGTCTCGCGAATTAGACCAGAGTTCTGTAGTTAGTTTTGTAATTAAATTTTATTTAAGATAAGATTCTTTTAATTCTGTAGTTAGTTTAGAGGGGGGCGCAAGGAACGCGCACTGTAATTGCATTTCGAAACTCAAAGAGCAACCAGCGAACACGCCTGCTATGTCAGATTGCTGAATAGAAGCCCCGCTTGCTGTCATGATTAGGAAAGCATCTCAGCAAGCTGCCCGAAGGGGCTGAAAGAACAGTCATGATCTGTAACAAATGGAAGCTTGCCGAGCAGACATGCAATGAGGCAAAATAGCTACAGACCTAGATGGTCAGAAAGGGTTTGGTTATATAAAGAAAAACAAAAGGGGTGTTCGTTTTATAGGGGTCTAAAATTTAGAAGGGTCTAAAAAAAAGAATCTTATCATTTAAGAGTATTAAATAAAGTTTAATTACAAAACTAACTGCAGAACCCCTGGTCTAATTCGCGAGACGAATCTAATGAGGGTAAGCAATCCGTGGTTAAACGATGGTTATTGTAACATTACTGTAGCACGACTGTAGCAAAACATAGCTTACTTAGGCTCGTTAGATTTGTCTCGTAAAGATGTACCTATCTGTAAAAAGGTTTTGCCATTAAACTTTATTTAGTACTAGATTCTCTTTATTTAGAGGCCTCTAAAATTTAGCGCTAAAAGAAACGAACAGGGTCAAAGTTTCGATTTATAGGAGCCCCCCTGCTGCCACTGTTATGAACTTGGACTTACATGCATTGATGCTATTTTTTATAGCTAGCTGATACCAACGAGTGTAGATGTGCATGCAATCAGTTGACAACAGAGGGTCACAAACCTTATAAAAAACAGAGGATCACAAGTGCCATCTAAAACAGACTGAACGGAACAATAATGCATGCAACAATGGAAGGTTAGCAGATAGGCACGGCAAGATAAGGTGACAACAAAGACAGACAAATTCACAAACGTCACGGGCGTGAAGTGTCAAATATGCTAGTAATCATTTTCCAACTACAGATTTGCAGAACCATCGTTCTCCACGGACGCAGACAAACAGGCCACACGGGACCGTTCGTCCTATCCACAGATTCTGTTCACACTTGTTCACACAGCCACTACATGTTACTTTGACGGCATGTTCAGACTTCAGAGTCCAGGCTTCATCAATCGAAATTGCTCGCACTGAGCGAGGCTCCTCAATCCAGGAGTTCTCACTTGTCGCCATACTTCTCATTCACTAGCTGGTGGAACAGGCTCCCATCGTAGACGCCTCTCGCGACGTCCTTGCGAAGAAGGCCGTCCTTGTCCTTGCCGAGGCTGTACAATAACTTCCACTCCGATGTAGCTCCAGCCCTGCAAGACAGAGTAATAAGATTATATAGGAGCACTGGTAACTAGTCAGTATTATGGACTTTGGACTAGATGAAAATTACCATCCTTTGTAGTCACCGGGCTCTCTATCTGCTTGGATCAACTCGTCAATCTCATCCGACGTCAGAGCGTCAGGGACAGTTTTCGCGTGCTTAGCGAATATTGCGTCGAACTTTTCGGAAACGAACCTGCAAAAAGTTGCAAACGAGCAGAAGGATGATTGTCAAGAATTAAGATAATACTGTAAGCTATGGCGCGTGGAAGAACAGAAGATATGTATTGCATAACTAAAGGTGGCTTAATTACCTTCCTTCAGCGTCATATGAGCCTGTATCACTTCCATGGATCCCTTTGTGGATGTTCTCTATGTAGATGTCAAAGCGCGATGACGTCGCATTTTCCTGCAGTTTGATCGAACACCATCCTTTTGTTAAAATAATAAGAATAAATCAATTGCAACGTACAGAACACAACTCCAAAGCATGTGTCTCCATGTGTTAGTTGGCCAGCTAATAAGTTGAGCAAATCGCGGACTAACTCACAGGCTATTGCTGTCATGATCTATAATTGGAACCATCATGGATCCTATGGGGCATCTGATGATTTGACCATTGTCTCATCAAACTTCATCACTAAGTTTGCCGCACTACTCACATCTGTTTCTGTTGGGAGTTGTAATTTTTTATAGACTACGTTTTTTAGCGGTATCGCTATCAGTTCAGTCTTATTGACTCATCAACACTCCAACTTTTCTAGAAAACAAAAAATTGCTATGATCTACTTTGCCTTCTCAGTGAAACAAGGCTTTTGTGCAAGTCGACGGCGTAACCAGGAACCTTACTAAACTCCTAAATGTACTATAACAAACACGTAGTAAGTGTCAGGCAACCTTTCCCCATGTCTGAACACAAACACACACAGATAAAGTGGAGAGGATTTGAAGAGGGGTGGTGGTCTTACAGGTCTGGTGGTGCTGGCAAGAAGGCCATTGATGAAAGCAGCACCGGCGCCGGACAGGCCAATTCCGAGTCCAAAGGACCGAAGCCCTGCACACGCAACCATCCAACATGAGCACACCGAACGAAGCATTACAGCACGACGGAGGAAAACGGGGGACGGGCAGGGGAGGGAGCTCACCGTCGTACGTCTCGGAAATGGAGACGACGCCGTCGCCGTTGCCGTCGAAGAACGCCGCGTGCTTCTGCAGGTCGGTCATGCCCGCGCTCTCCGCGCCGCCGCCGCCGTACGCCGCCGCGCGACCCACTTCCCATCCGGAGCCCAGACACCGAGGGACAAATCAGCGAACAGGTGGTTTGCGAAAGTGAAATCTGATAAATATCTCGCGGAGAGCAAGCGGCTTACAGAAGAGCGTTGTGGCGAGCAGAAGCATCAATGGAGGCGCAACCCCGGCCGCCGCCGCCCGTCGTCGTGGAGCGCTACCCATCTCCGGCGAATTTCTTCTCGGCCCTGTCTCACGCGGTGACTGCTCTTTCCCTTCCTCTGCCTCTGGGACTGCTGCTGCTGGTACTGCTCCCCTCGCCCTTGAGGGGCCTTTTAAAGAACAGGTGGACGGCCTCGCAGCCGCAGGATGACCGAAGTGGAGACCCGCACACAAGAACAACTGAAGCGTGGCGTGGCCTCGCGCCGAATGTGTGCGATCGACGCCACTCTGTCTAGCTATATCCGGAATGTATTCAAAGAGCCTTTTGATCGGGATTTGGATTTAAACACATGATAATTTCTTTCCGAGTAGAATCGTGAACGTGAAAGCTATTACTAGCTGGCAACGCGAAAATGAAATGATTGGCGTTTGGTGAGAAAAGGAATACGTTTTATCCTGCGTGTAGAATAGGCAGATATTTACCCGACCTACCATCAGGTGACCACTGATTTTTCGATTGTATTGAACACAACGTTGGAAATGCCATTAGATCGGACAGATATGATCTAGCTACGATGGTGAGAAACAACATTACAACAACAGCTAAAGCCAACGAACGCCAGGACCAGGATGTGGCTGGTTTCACATGGCAAGAGGACGCGATTCTCTGATTCACCTGACAGAGGCACATAGTTGGGCTGGCTGACCCGTCATGCGGGCAACAAATGACAGAAACCCAGCCTGGACAGGTCCAGACGCCCAGCCCAGAAGCCCAATACGCATGAAGGAAAGGAAATCACAATGGAGTCTGTCTCGGTGCAGCCCAACTAATCCATTGTATCTCCTTGAAAAATACTCATATATAAATCAACTTAAATGTCAAATACGAGTTAATTGTATTTTTTTAGAACGAGTTTATTGTATATTAACCAATTTTCAAGTACACCAACATATAAAATCAACCCTTCTTTTCCTGCTTTGCCAACTGATAAAAGAGGCTTCCGTCATAGACGGCTCTCGCGGTGTCCTTGCGAAGATACCCGTCCTTGTCCTTTGCGAGCTTGTACAGCAAGTTCCACTCCGACGAAGCTGCAAGCCTGCATCATTATTTGCGAAAGGCAACACGTTGAGGAAAACTGAAGAATATTGCTCTTCTTTTAACTTGAAGAGGCTACTAGAAATTACCATCCTTTGAAGTCCATGTTTTCTCGGTTAGCCTTGAGCATCTCGTCGACCTCATCTTTGGTCATGGCATCGGCCACAGTTTTTCCGTGCTTGGTGAACATTTCATCCAGCTTCTCGGGAACAAACCTGTGAAGATCTGTAAGTGTTAGAAAATATATATGGTGGATTGATCGTTGAAATGACTGCAACTTTATATGTGTGCTTACCTTCCTTGAGCGTCGTATGCGCCTGTATCGCTTCCGTGAATCCCCTTATGGATATTCACTATGTAGATATCCATGCTTGACGAGTTTGCATTATCCTGCAGGCGTATGGAGACAACGGATAACCTTAATGGTACTCCAGTGACAACCCATGATGCTACTAGCTGGCCAGATATAAATTGAGCAACGAGCTAGCCACCATCCATGCGCCCATGCCTCTATAGCATGGGACACGCTTCCAAGTAACGTTACAATCAGAAGAAAAAAATTAGTTGGCAGATTAAGCTGCTCTTAAACGGCTGCTCAGGACATGAAAATGTCATGGGGTGCGTTGTCGTCTATGTGAGGCATGCAAAAGGTTTTCCTGCAAGCCACAAGCTAGCGTGAACCAGACACCACGAAGACACCGTTACGGAGGACACAGATCGAGACGTTGAGAAAGGTAGAGAGAGAGCGTACCGGTTTGGTGTTGGGTCCAAGGCCGGCGTTGATCAAGGCTGCACTCACTTTGGCCTGGACGGATTCAACTCCGATATCCTTCAAGCCTTAATTAATTACCAGCATCCAAAATGACATTTTCGAATCCATCAGACGTTCATCATCAATTAATTGAGACATGCATGCATGGCAGGCAGGATATTGCCGAGAATAGCTAGAAGGTTCATTAATAAACGAATGGATAGCTAGCATGAACGAAATGCATGCGTGCGCGCATGGAACGCATTCCATACAGGCCGGCGCGCGCAATCGGCGGCGGCCCGGACGGGAGCGTAGGAACCTCTCAATCACCTTGTACGTCTCGTCGAAGGTGATGATGCCGTCGTGGTCGCGGTCGAGAACGCCGCGTGCTTCTGCAGCTCCGTCATGCCATCAGCCCCGCCGGCGCCGCTCTCGGGCCGCCGCTGAGATGACCCCCTTCTCGACCGGAAATCCATGCAAAAAAGACACGGAGAATTAGCCAATGCATGTCGCATGATCGAAAGGAGCACAAATTAGAAAGCATCATCACGTACGTACCGAAGGACAACGGCGAGCGTCAGGAACAGGAGCGGAATCGCCGGCCCTGGACACGGCAGTCGTCGTTGAGCGCCCATTCGTCCTCTGGCTCTGGCTACCACTCGACCTGCCTTGTCTCACTCTGGTCTGGTCTCTGCCGCTCTCCTTCTGCTCTGTCTCCCACGCGTACGGGCGGGCCCCATTTATAGGAACGGACTCGGCGGGGCCAAAATGCAAAAAGTAGCCGGAAAAGATTTTCGGTGGCGGCGTGGCGCACGATACCGGGACGACGAGGTGAGTAGCTTGCGAGATCCTGCGGACAACGGCATGCATATCTTGCCGGATCATCTCGTTATCTTGCCGGATCGTCTTGTTATGTTGATGGATCATCTCGTTATTTTGGCAACGATACCGGCGCATGGAGACGTGGGGTGGTTAGCAAAGGTAGCATTTCCGTGTAAACATGGAGAAAAAATGTTCATCAGGAACTCACGATGAGGGTTGACAAAACCGCGGTAAACCGGACCGGTTTTCGCAAAAACCGGAAAAACCGGTCCGTTCCGGTTTACCCGGTAGCCCGGTTTTTGAATTTAAATTTTAAAAAAATTTGAAAATTTGAAAAATTTCAAAACAAAAAATATGTAAAAAACTAGATCAAATTTGCAGTCCAATGGTGGAAACAAAACATGTAGATTCGATCGTTTGATCTGTCAAAAAAATCGAGCAAGCTTTATGTGTTGAAAAGAGAAGGGAAAAAAGGAAAAACCTTTTTTTAAAAACCTTTTTCGAACCAGCAACCTTCACTGAATTTTCCGACCAATCAAACGATCGAATTTTTGTGTTGTTTTTGCACCATTGTGCTTCAAATTGCATCTAGTTAATTTACATATTTTTTGTTTTGATTTTTCAAATTTTCATTTTTTTCCATTTTCCCTCTTTGAACCGGTTTTTCGATTTTGTCTCCGGTTTTCCGGGATTATTGTCCGGTTTACCGGTAAACCGGACCGGTTTACCGGAAATTTTGACATTTTTTGTTCAAAATTTGTCATTTGAATTTCGGTCCGGTTTCCGACCGGTTTTCCCGGTTTTTTCGGTAACCGGACATACCGGTTCGGGCCGGTTTTTCCGGTCAAAACGGTAATGTAAACCTTGCTCACGATAAGGGACGGCCAAATTCTGGATGATGTTGTTTCAAGGTGTTACGGAGATCGGGAAGTACGACGTAGCTCCGGGCCAGCCAGGGAGAAAGCAACAACAGCCGTTGCCAAAGTAGCAAAGCACGCGGTGGCTTGTTCCTGCGACACGAGCCACGAACCTTACACGGAGATGGTGGATACGTGCGCCGCTGCTTTCCACGGTTTGGTGATCAACTGAT